>CM020181.1:21044590-21064693 GCA_009805545.1 Oryza longistaminata
AAAAAGGGAAAGAGGAGATAATTAACTTACATACAAGGACTCTAAAGTTTATATAGGCTGGATTATCCGGTGTGTATTGAGTTTTACATAAAAAATTAAACTAAAGTAACTATTTATTCATCAGTTAATATCATGGTTTTTTTTTCTTTTAGCTGTAGCAATTAACTGAGTAATATGTAACAGCTATATCCATGCCAAATGCAAAACGGTGACATTTTGTACATAAAAAAGACCCATTAGAAAAGGAACCGACATCCCTCATTTCTGGGGAATAATAATTATTTGCCACTTTTACGAGCGGTGACAAAGGATTTGCCACTAGACCTAGATATCGTAGATACATGAGGGCTCACATATCATAGATAGTGAGTGAACAAATAATTTACCATATTAAAAGTGGCCAAAAATTAAATTGTTCCATTTCTTGAGGTTCACTTCTGAGCCGTCCATCTGTCACCCCAGCTAAGCGAACACAACCTTGTTTGTTGTGTTGTGCAACTCAGTTCAAAACAATCCAAAGAAGCTTTATTGGAGGTGTTTGGGGAAGAGACCACTATAATGCCACGTCACTAAATCCATCCAACATCAACGGCATTTGTGTAAGTACGTTTAGCAAATTAAGATCATCTCATCTCTATCCATGTATTCATTAACACTGATGCTACATCTCAACTCCTTTGATATCCCTATTGTTAGATAACAATTAATCAATTTTAATGCAATAATAAAACCTTCCGACTAACGTTTCACGTATGAATAATAACGATGACAAATTATATCCAACGTCAACACCAGACTATATCGACGACTTACTATTATATTAAAAACACACCATCGTACACCATATTTTACTGGCTATCATTTACCACTGCGGCTACCGGTCACCCCAAATATATATACGTATGCCATATGCTAGTCTCTCTCGTCTATTTATTATTTCGGAGAGAGTTGGTACCAATTTTTCTGTAGAGATCCATTTATTTTTCCGAGAGAGCTGATACCCCCAGTTCTCCCTGGAGATAGATAATCCCACCCTTCTATATCCATCTATATCTATCTATTACTATCTATATCTTCTTTATATTTGACGGTAACACATATGGCTGTGCGTGGCTCCACTTGGAAAGAATAAATACAGCAAGCTAACCTTGGGGTTTATAATTATAACGCTTCCTTGGCCCCCTTCGTCTCCATCTTCTATTTTTTTTTTCTCTCTCCCTTCTCTCTCTCTCTCTCTACAAATCTGGGGCTCCCAGTATAGCTTAGGTTGATTTAATTATGGTTAACCTCTCACAGTAATCCGGGTGAGAGGTGGGAAGCCAAAGTGGGAGAAGCAAAAATATTCTCAGGGCAGGTAAGGTAGCGAAGGCGAGAAGAGAAGAGACGAGAAGAGAAGAGAAGAGAGAGAAGGTAAACTAGTCTCTTGTACATGGTGGCATCCCTTCCCTTCCCTTCTCTTCCCATCACTCTCTCCTCTGGTTTTCTCCTACCTTTTTCTTTTGGGGGAAAATATTAATTAATTAAGGCGCGCGTGCGCGGCGGCGCGGCGGCGGCGGGTGGAGGAGGATTCGGAGTGGTGGTGGTGATGATGGGTTTCTTCTCGTCGTGGGGTGTGCGCAGGGGGGATGAGCGCGGCGGCGGAGAGGCGGCTGCGCGGCGGCGGCGGCGGCGGGGCGGAAGGAGGTGGAGGGGGTGGAGGCGGGGAAGAAGGGCGTGGCGGATGCGAAGGGGAAGGGGAAGGAGAAGGTGGTGGCGGAGGAGGAGGATTCTGCGGCGGCGGCGGCTGGGGCGGGCTCCGGGGGAAGCGGAGGCGGGAGGAGGACGTTGGTGGCGTACCCGGCGCGGATTGCGGGGTACAAGGACGTGGTGGCGGACGCGGCGGTCTTCAGGAGGGCGCTCGAGGGGTTGCACGCCCAGATGGGGACAAAGCTCAAGTAAGGGATCCCCTCTCTCTCTCTCTCACACACACACGCGCACCAATCTGTATCTGGCATCGCCGATCCTTGCACCATGCAGCTGCATTCCGATATAGCATTTGATGCCCTTGCGCGCTTAGAACAGTTGCTGTTTGTTTTGTTTCTTTCAATGCGCAAGAATTGCAACTTGGGAGATAAAGTTTGGGGAGAAAGAGAAGTTTTGGGGAGAGATAGCGAACCTAATAATAATGGACGATGCAAATACAGGCATTTATATGTTATATATTTATTTATTTGGAATCCGGATACGTCCGGTTTTGACTAATCAACCCCATGTAAATGTTACCCTCAATATTATGTGGCCTATATCTGCCATTGGGTCACCGAATTTATGGATCGACCACATTTCTGGTTTCTTATCTTTTTGTTTTCCCCTTCGTTTGTGCAAATTTTGTCCACGGATTGTGATAGTTGGCTTGGGCCTTTGTTGCTGTTGCTTTGCGTAGTTATCCTTGTTTTATGCCTCGTTCAATGGTCAATTACTTATATGTTGTTAATGCTGAGGAGCAGCCCTAGTTGATGATGTTATGTTCAACATTTATGTTATTGCTCATTTGTAGTTTGTAGTTGCCTTAGACCCTAGTTTAATTGAGTGTGTGAGCCTGTCCCTTGCAAATCAATGTACTTGCTATATATATATAAGTTTAAGTTGATGAATGATTTGCATTGCAACATGTTTGTGTACTGTGGTAATTAGTTGATCTACTCTACCAAGTTATCATTGAGCATGCTTCATTTTGGTGCATTTCTAACATCATTTTTGCTTTCAGGGTGCCAATTATTGGTGGAAAAGACCTTGATCTTCATCAGCTGTTTAAGGAGGTCACTTCACGAGGTGGCATTGATAAGGTGGGAATTCAATAAAATCATTCATATTTCAATTGTCAAATGTTCCTTAAGAAAGTCTTTTAGCCAGCGACAGTCATGTAAGACTGGTCATATATAGTAAAGCAAATTTTTATTATGCTTAGAAATTTGCCAAAGAAAAGCAAACTAAAGGCATGGCACTTGAAATTTTTGTTGTTTTCATGATCTTATTGTTGTTACCTGTCAGAATAGCAGGCAAATAACTGAAATTTATTTCTCACAGGTGAAATCCGATAATAGATGGAGGGAAGTAACAGCATCATTTATTTTCCCTGCTACTGCGACAAATGCTTCTTTTATGTTGAAGAAATACTACATGTCACTATTATACCATTTTGAGAGGCTATACTTGTTTGAGGCACAAGGCTGGTTTCAAGAAACTGGTCAGTGGGATCTATAGAAATTCAGTCTTCTAGTTTGTCTGTTCCTGTATTACTAGCTCATACCATTTTGTTTCAGCAGATTCCAGAAGCATTTCCTGTATAGAAATGAAAGCTGAAGGTCAAGCTTCCCGGAAAAGGAAAAGAGCAAGCAATTCTTGTTCTTCAGGTCAGTTTCAGCTCACTCATCTTCTGTAGCAGTTTGTTTTGTTTAGGACTTCTTCTGTGGCAGGCTAGCAGCTCATTACAAGAGAAGGAAAGATTGTAAATGTTACTCAAAAGTTTAAGTAATATTGTATGATTGTGTTAAGTGTTGTAACTGTCAACTTACAAGATGTCGTAACATTTCTTCAGTCGAAGCTTGTGAGTTTGCAGCATTTTATACATTTTGGCCCTTGTATTCTTATTCTACAAATAGACCCTCCAATTAACTTAGAGTGGACCCTTTGTTCAACACCATTGATGAAGGTGCCGAGGTACAACATCTTGGCGCCAACCATACACTTCGGTGCTGAGAAAGGCCAAGCTGGCATGAAGTCCACATGGTCCGCGCAGAAGGTGTTGGCGCTAATCTAATATCCAGGATGACAAGCTAACAGTTTTAATTAAACAATCGTAGAAACATCGTGTGGTAATAAGATGTCCACCGTGCCATGTCGGCGAGCCGAGTTTGATCCCTGGCTGGTCTAACTTTTTTTTTATTTTCTTTTTTAGTGGCCAAAAGGTACCATATATATTTTTTAAAAGCAAACACTCCTCGAGTCATGTATGCACGCATACAGCTGGCCATTAAAATAAGAGAAATAAAAGGGAAAAACTCACAGCTTGAACACTCGAACCTAGGATGTCGAGGAAATCATGAGGCCATCAAACCACTAGACCACTTATCAGCTTGTTACCTATTGTACCCCACAAGCCTTTTAAGCTTCCTATATGGTCAGCGCCAAGAGGTTTGCTACTGGCCAACTGCTCACGTGGACTTCATGCCAGCGTAGCAAAGTTCTCAGCGGCAACAGTTTTTTATTATTTTCTTTTTTTTAGTGACCAACATGCACTCCTCGATTCATGTCTGTATATGTAGAGCTGACCATTAAAAAGAGAAAAAGAGAGGGGGGAAGGGGGGTTAAGGTTGAACACTCGAACCCAGGACGTTGAGGAAAGCATGAGGCCGCCAAACCACTACACCACTTATCAGCTTGTTGCCTATTATATCCCACAAGCCTTTTAAGCTTCATATGTGATCAGCGCCAAGAGCTTTGGTGATGACCACCTGCTCACGTGTTCTTCGTGCGGCTCGCCAAAGTTCTCAACGCCAATGTGTATGGCGCTGAGATATTGTACCTTGGCACCTTCTTGATGGTGTTGAGCAAAGGGTCCATTCTCGGAATAAGTTTATTGGAGGGTCTATTTGCATGTATATCAGTGTATAGCCCACTTATAAATTCGGTAAAAAGCGAGCATGTTCTATAATGGTGCTAAGATAAATGGAGAACATTTATAGGAAGCATTATTGCTGTTCTCAAGCATATTCTACACGGTGTTAAACTAAATGGAAAACATTTTTATGGAAATTATTATTGGTGTTCTTTTTATACATTTAGGTAAAGTTGTTTAAATTTATATGACTAACAGTTGGTTCCTTTGACTTTGTCAGACCTAGCTGCTTCTTCGGATAATGATGTACAAGTGATAATTGATGGTAAGTTTGAACATGGCTACATAGTTACCGTTATCATGGGCTCAAAATCAACGAAAGCGGTACTCTATAATTGCACCGAAGAACCTGCAGTGCCAACTGCGGTGCCTCATGTTGCAATTGACAGCGCTGAGGGCATACGTCCTCGCCGCCGCCGCCGTAGGAAGAAGTTAAGTACAACAGACCCCAACCATCCTAAACCAAACAGGAGCGGCTACAATTTCTTCTTCCAAGATCAGCACAGGAAGCTCAAGCCAGAATATCCTGGACAAGACAGGCTTATCAGCAAGATGATTGGTGAACGATGGAACAATTTAGGCCCTGAAGATAAAGCAGTAAGAGTAGACACGGTCTTTTGAATTTCATTACTTCAAATTGATAAAGTAATCATGCAATATATGTGCTTTGTAACACTTATACATATTGTAGGTATATCAAGAAAAAGGTGTAGAGGACAAGGCAAGGTACCAGAGACAGTTAGCTCTTTACAGAGAACAGAGAACAGGCCAGCCAATCAGCAACGCGGTGCCTATCCAGCAGAGACTTCCTCAGAAAGAAGTGACGATTGATGAGGTGGACTCTAAAGTCAGTGAAGGTGATATCCTGCTGTCCAACCAAGGATACAGCAGCAGTAGCAGCAGCAGTGATGAAACCGCTGATTCGGGAGAAAAAAATGTGGAAGATGATGAAGAGTTTAACACCGAGACATCTCCTGAGCCGAGCATGGAAACAACAGATTCTCATGGACAGCCTGATCCTTCTGCTGATGGGGAGCGCTTTGAACTGCGCCGCAGGGAGAACCCTAAGATTGATGAGAAACGTGACATGCCACCTAATTAACGCTTGTGCCGAGTTGAAGGGAAAATTTCTGAAGGATTTTTGTTGTAGGATCAGATTGCTGTTTTGTTTCACTTTACCTTTGCATCGTCTCTAGAGACTGATGCGCTATGCTAGCGCATTGAATATCTTCTTTTTTTATACTGTTAGCAATTTGAATTGCTCTTTCTTAGGTGAAGTGATCACGGATCACTTCCGGGCATCCTTGATGTCCGATAAATTAGAAAAATGATATTATTTTATTATTCACTGTCGTCATAGGAGTACTGAGTACACCAGTTTGTTGCTCACATTAGAACCCATTACAACTGTAAAGACTGGAGTGATATTTTTAATAGGAGTGATATTTTTAATAGTTGGGTAGAATTGGTTATATGGCATCGAAAATTGGTTATACATGTGAATGATAATTCTTTGATGGCAGTTTTGATGACAGCCACTGTCATCCCATGATAATGACACATGTGACCTATTAAGTCGATGATATGCGCCTAGGATGGCAATGTCTGGTCTAAAGAGTGGTAAATCATCAAATCCCAAAGTTAGTTATATGTAACTGAACATGAGAGCTATTTAAGCAAGTTGAGAAACCTATTACTGCTGTCCAACCTAATACTAATTTATGATGTAGTCTCATTGGTATCGGTTAGTTGATAGTTGATTATAAATTGTAATGCTTATTAGCGTCTAAAAAGTAATTTGTAAATAAATTTTTATATATGTTCTTAAGGTACTTAAATTCCAATGTTGTAAAATAGATCATGATGAAAAAACCATTAATATTAACTCTAAAATTAAGTTTTAAATTTTAAAATTTAGTTACGGTTGATAAGCTAAAGAGCAAACAAAATTAAAGCGGTACAGCCCGAGACATAAGCAAGCAAAACCCACTCCTGCCTGTGGAATTCCTTTAGACTTGATCATATTTCTTGGCTGTATAAACTTACATTAGGTTGCATATGGCTAAGAATTAAGTAGACATTATTCTGTGTATATATGATTTCTAGAAGCCAGCTGTTACAAAATTAAGTTTATTTACCAGGGTTCGAGTTTCTTGATGTGGATCGGGGGAATTTGAAGGCCACATCAGGATTAACCGAACAGGCTCTTATTGTTTCTCATTAACTGATGAGGTCGTTGGCACACCTTGATCTTACTACCGGCTGGTTAATGAACTGCTACCAAGTGAAAGTTGAGATTGATACTGAGTGCTCCATTGTCATACCCATGACCATGACAAGTTCATACACAAAAAAATCTGCACAATAAAGTAGAAACAAGTAAAAACAAATCCAGAATTATGTGTCGTAGCTTAATAAACATTGACTGCTGGATATTATGAGAAGATAAAAAGGAATGTGCATTTGATTTGTTGATACTTCAGCAAAGAGTTAGAGCAAAGCGCGCGCACACACACCAGAGCACAGTGTACATGTGGCATTGGCAACATAATTCTAGATAGCATTAAAAATGTAAATGAACTGGGAGTGAGCAAGTATTGGAGAAACGCCTCTTTGGTCAAATGTTTAGGCGTATTGGCTCAAAAGGTCCCATGTTTCTTACCAAGGAAAATAACAATACTACCTATTTCCCGTTCCTGCATGCAATAGTCAATAGACACAGTTACACCATTTGTCTTTATCTAACAAAAGCGTTAATTATGACAGCAAAACCGAGTCATTATTTATTGGAATAAACTGAGTCCCGTACTCAAATACTTAGAGCAAAAGAGTGAGCCAAAATGCTACACGTTATATTCTGAGTTGAAGCAATGCTGAAAAACTAAGATAAGCAAGAAAAAGCGGTGATTGTTCTGCAACAGTATCGGACAACATATACCTCTGGATTTTTCTCCAAATTTGTAATGAGAAGTTGATAACATTCATTGAAGACTTGAACATTTGAAGTTCTGACAGATTGACAAAACCTAAGATCTTGCATGTTGCACTCATATTAAGGTATTCTTGTCAAGCAACAAACCAAGGAACTGCAACAGCAACACCACGGTTCCCAAATTTAGCACATGGCATTTAGCAAGATAGAGCACAACTGCTATCTATATGAAAACAACATTCGATCAATTCAAATGTGTAATGAAAAGCAGAAGTCAAAACTTACATGGCATGTGTCTCAGCCCAAAATGGGCTAAAATATGCTTGGTCTTTGTCCTACGGCTGAACTATGCACTGTACCAAGACAATATATGGCGTGGTACTAGAAATATTAGCCAAACAATTTAACAACAAAGTACTGAAATGGAGCTGTTTTTCCCGAAATTAGAATATTCCTTGAATGATATACAAAATGCTGGACAAGATCTTTGCTTTCATACTGCTCTCTAGGAATCCTGAGAAGAACAAAAATTTAACTTGTTTTGACCAAAACAATCCTCAACATGATTCCTCCGAAAATCATTTGCAGTCATTATCATCCTTCAGGAAACCGTTTTCAATCACCCCTTTCATCCCTTATCAAAATTATAAGCTCTCAAATTCCTCTTGCTTATTTTTAAACAAAGCCTTCAATGCGGTGTAATAGCAGAATCTGTCAGTATTGCACAGCTGTGCTGCTTCAGACTTCAGGGAATAGTCCAACACCATAGGAAGATGTCATTGGTGAGACCAGTGTACCACTCCACGTGGAAGAAGTGTTACATACATTTTACAGTCAACCAGCCCTGTTAGGCATAAGTAAATGATTAGCATACTTGAATGTTACTTCATTTGGAGTGCACTTATTCCTAAGCATCTCAGCTACAAGATCCTCTGCATCCTGCCACCGCTCAGCTCTACACAAACCCTTCAATGTAGAGTTATAAGAAATAGCATCAGGCTTACATGACATGGTGCTCAATAACTTGAGGGCATCGTCCAAACGGCCTTGTTCAGAAAAGCCATTGATAAGGGCGTTATATGTAAAAATATCAGGTGTACTTCCATAGTTTGGCATTTGCTCAAGAACCTCAATTGCACGATCAACCAGCCCTTTTTGGCACAAGGAATTGATTAATATATTGAACGTTACTTCATTTGGGGGACAATCCTTTCCAACCATCTCAGCTATAAGCTCCCCAGCATCTTCCCATCGTGCAGCTCTGCACAAACCCTTCAACACAGCATTGTAGCTAAAGATATCAGGCTTGCACGGCATGCTTCTAAATAACTGAATGGCAACCTCTACAAGACCTTGTTCAGAAAAGCCATTAAGAAGACTGCTGTATGTGACAATGTCAGGCGTACATCTGTACCTTGGCATTTGCTCAAACACTTGGGTTGCATAGTTGACCAGACCATTTTGGCAAAGCGTGTCAATCAGTATATTAAAGGTCATTTCAATTAGAGGGCAATCATCCCTAAATATCTGAGCAATAAGCTCACTAGCATCATGCCATCGTTCAGCTCTACAAAAGCCCTTCAACACAGCATTAAAACCAAGGGCATCAGGCTTACACACCATGCTGTTCAGCAACCTGAGGGCATC
Organism: Oryza longistaminata; assembly: GCA_009805545.1. Classification (NCBI taxonomy): domain Eukaryota; kingdom Viridiplantae; phylum Streptophyta; class Magnoliopsida; order Poales; family Poaceae; genus Oryza; species Oryza longistaminata. The sequence continues at coordinate 21,053,827 of CM020181.1, forward strand.
ATCCACGCGCCCTCGTTCAGACAAGGAATTGATGATTATATTGTAATTGACGGTGTCAGGCTCACACCCGTACTTCTCCATTTGCTCAAGAACTTCGACTGCGCTGTCCACTAAATTATTTTGGCACAAGGAACTGATCAGCATGCTGAATGTAGCTTCGTTTGGCGAGCAACCCTTCCTAACCATCTCAGCCATCAGCTCACCGATATCCTCCCATCGCTCGGCGATGCATAAACCCTTCAACGCAGCATTGTAGCAAACGGTGTTGGGCTTGCATAGCATAGTGTTGAGAAGGCCGAGGGCTTGGTCGACATGCCCTTGCTCTGAGAATCCATTGATAAGGGTGCTGTAAATGACAACGTCAGGAGTGCATCCGTACCTAGGCATTTGGTCGAGCAGTTGGACGGCGCGGTCGAGCAACCCGTTCTGGCAGAAAGAACGGATCTGCGTGGCGAATGTCACCTCGTTGGGAGGGCAATTGGGGGAGGAAGAAGATTACATTTATTTTATTTTCTTAATTATGTTGGAAATATAATAGTTCAAAAGAAAGATCCAAATCTGCACCAATGAAGGGAGTCAATTAGGATCTCAACCGTAGGAATAAAACGATGGCTGAGATTTGCCAAAATCCATAAGTTAGAGTTGATGCCAACTGTAGGGGATCTGAACCTGGTGGGAACTAGACGAATAGGGATGTCAAGCGACTGACGAGTCGATCCTGATTGAGTTTCCTAGGAAGATCATCAATTGGGATGCCCAGCTGAGTCAATCATGGTCAGAGAAACGGAAAACGGGATAGATCGGACGGAAATGCTTCTTACATGTACAGAATTAAGATTTAGGTGCTAATAAAGTGAATCGGGAATTTTTGATGCTATAAAACAAAAAAAATAAGAACTTTGGATGCTATAGAGTCAATTTTAGCAAATAGTAAATCCACAAATGAATTTTGTTCAAATATATGCTCAGCATTGTTTTTTTTTTCCGACAGAGGGAGTAGTTCCGTAGCCAATGTATTTTTGTTTGCAGAGCCTCTGCCACCGAACGGGGAGGAAGAAGCCAAGATCGACCGAGATAGACTATTGACGGGATTACCTATGTGAGTCGTATAGTTTATTATATGGATAAAATAAATTGACAAATAGTTTATAATAAGTAGTCAAAATAATGCCGTGGAAAAAAGTTTTATGCCAAAAATGTACCTTTTTTTAGTTAATGGAATAGAATCCCGGACTTTACTCAAAGAGTTACAACCAATTATTATAAAAAAGGTTCAAAAACGTGTAACACACCGGTCATACCCATGGCGGTGCGAAGGACGATTAGACCATCCAATCTACACTGGCCAGACCTGGGCGATCAAGCCGGTCAGACCAATTTCCATCAGCTTCAAGGGTAACTTTAAGTCTACTGAAAGTTTTACGATTCACCCCCCTTTGGTAGGCTTAGTCTTAGTCTTGGTATTTGATCCTTCAGCCATGTCATCATATAAACAACAAAACTACCTATAAAACAACTCTAAGGTTTATTTGAACAAGTTTCTATATTTCAGGGGATAGAATACCTTGTTCTGTTGGTAGCAAAGGAAAATGCAGGAGAGGGAATATGACAAACAGGGTGGCATCAACTGGTCATTGGTGAGATCTACTAAGAATGAGATGCATTGGGAATTAATGTGAGTGGAAGGAACCAGAAGCTCAAAGAGATTCAGTCTACATGGGCTTGTTGATGATTTCAGTGTGAAGGGTATACCTACTGTATTCCCCTCTGTATTCTCCTCGATCTACTTGTTTGTCTGTGCGTTTGAGCCTCGAGCATAGGGTTGTTGTGCTGGTATTGTGTCTGGCGTCTACAAGTTCTCTTCTTCCCGGGAACTCACGTGCCATCACGGAAGCTCACATGATGAGAAGGAGAAGATTGACATTCAATGGAGTGCCTAATGCAAGGAGTAATCTAAAGTATGCGATTGCACAGACATATTCAAGCAGCATACTGATCCATGGTGGCAATTGCACAGAGCAACATTGATCTTCATCCATTTTCCTGATGTTGACTTGTCGATAGTTAAGGTACAACGTGCGTTGGCTGACAGATACACCTATTGTTGTAGGCAGTGGAATGCTATTCACTGCACCGGAAGGTGAAAGATCCCTTGAGGAGAGTAGAGTTAACAATGAGAGCAACTCTAACTGGGTAAGTTAATGGCAAATGTTGTGTGTAATTTGCACATGCGCGACAAACCTAGTAGATGTGGTAGTTTGTCATGAACGCATGATTATATTTTACGGGGTGTCCATGGAATGAAGCAGACTAATATATCATATACTCGAATTCATTAATCCCACAAGAACATCTAATCATCTTTTTTTCCCAGAATAATATCAAGGCTACTTCTGAGTAGTTCTGAATCCAGTCTGCTAGCCATTCTAAGTTACTATCCTCTCACTCATGATTGAATCCATTTTGTACTAGTGCTTGGATAAGCAAACTAACTAGCTTTAGAAGAAAGATATTTGATTGGGAATGATTTGCAAAAGCTGGTGTTTACTAGGCTGCTGCGAAGGCCAGATACATGCATAATCTGAATCACTTGAATGTGTTTGATGTTTTACAGCAGCGGTTGGTGAAGCATATATATATGGCCTGCACTCCTGAGTCACTGTGATGTTTCTTGTTGCTGTCCATTAATAATTTCTCCTTCCTGTGTATCGTATGGGACATATTGAAAGCCGTGGAGAACCAAAGATTGCATGCATTCACCCATAGGACTCAGGAAGAACAAGCGAGGAGAGGCAAGAACACATGACATATATAGCATCAGGCTGCCATCAGCTATACCATAGATAGCGAGATAGGTTTAGAATGGAAGATGTCGGGAATCAGCGATGCAGATGATGAAGGCTGGCTGAGACACTTAGCTGGAGACTATCCATTAGCAAATAGTTACAATATAGTTACAGCAGGCTCTCCAGAGAACTCAACATGGTTAGGTTGTATGCTCGGTGTCTGTGGCTATGGATCACGAGCTATAGTCACGGAGGGGTACGTGCCGTGATGCTTCGATTTCACAGGAATCCATGGTATGTAATAGTAAAAATTGTTTAGCAGGGTTTTATAAAATTCCGTTAGTGTTGTTGCAAGCCGTACCTGCAGATTTCTGATGCCTTATGAAACTCTGATTTTCACGGAATGGAATGATATATTCTTACCGATGAACTTTGCTTCTATGCTCTTCAAAGAAAGAACTGCATAATTTTTAAAGAAGATGAGATGCTCACATTAGAAATGGAGTACTTTTAACAGCCTAAACGTTTTTATGAGGCAATTTTATCTTTGGAGAAATTACCCAGTATCATATCATTGCCCCTCAATCTAGGATGAGTATCCTCTACCATAATATCACTACCATTACAGTCACCAGTAATGATAGTGTTATTATGGTAGAGGATGTGAACCCCTCGATCATCTTGTCAAAATCACCATGTAGGCACTACCCCTAAACAAAGCTATTGTAATCGCTAGCATCTATGATCTACCTGGATCCCCTCGACGAAGTTGCTCCCTATGGATGGCAGGATCCCATCGTCCCCAGTGGCGCAGCTAGGGGGTGCCAAAGGGTGCCAACAACTCCCTATCCAAACACTACCACCACTACACCCCCATATTTTTTACTCTATATTACGTTAGCTAAGATAAGTATTTATTTTTATTTTGTGTAGCTTGAAAGTATTATCAGTTTAGTTTATTAGCAAGTCTAAAAATATTAGCAAGACACATGATCTACAAATTTAGTTTGTGATTTCTATCTTTTTCAAAGTAAAATAGATGATACTTATTTGTGAGATTATTTAATAGTTTACATTAAAAGAATTTAGCAATAAAGACTAGTTTCAAACTTCCAATGATATTATTAAAGAACTAAAATTCAAGTTTTTCTTAAAGGTCTAGTTTAGGCATTACTTGTTATTGACGGTGACTATTTGACCTCCTTAACTATCAATATTAGTTATTCGGTCTCATAGTTTATCTTCACCCCACACCTCCCTAATCTTAAATCCTGGCTTCGCCCCTGATCGTCCCATAGTTAGAACTGCAACCTCTGATCCCACACTGAGAAGATTAACATGGCCTGGGAGTTCGTAATCCAGACGCACACAAAGCTCTAATACATATCCTTCACTCTCATCTCATCCTGATTTGGTTGCTTTAATCTATGGCAGCACGGCTAAGTAATTTGGTCCGTTCTTTTTGGTTTGATGCAGGCTACAGATAAAAAAAGAATTCAGATCGGCTTACAAGGATTTGCATTTGGGAACTGTTCACTTTTAGATTGGTTCTGCACCAGCATTGCCAAGAAGGAAGCTGGATGACAGTTTAAGTAGAGAGAAGAGAAAAGTAAAAAAAAAAAAAAAAACAGTGAAAAGTAAACGTACGCATCGATGCTTTGCTTGCTCGATCCCATGGTGCGGTGGTAAGAATTGCCGTTGCTGAACTTTGAATTGGATGCATTTTTTTACATGAGAATGATTACAGCATGGATGCAGTTTTGAAGGGATCAATGATTTGCATTTGTGATGCGATGCAAATGCAATGGTGATCATGGTTTACTAGTGGTTTTCAGTTTGTGACGGCGGCAAGCAGGAAAAGTTGCAAGTGAGCTTTGGTGTGGCCTCCTCCGGACTTATATAGGATCAGAGATTAACTCCCTCAAGGACGAAATTGTCCTCTCTAAATGATGTTTATACTAAGTAGTATCATCTTCTTTTTAAAAAAGTGCAGTTTTTCTTTAAAGATCATAGAAGCGCAGCTCAAATAATATTGGGAGTGTTTTCACACCTTAAAATGACATATTTGCATGTAGACTCTGCACATGTAACTTATGCTTGTTGGAAAAGAAGTATAGAACAGAAACTGGACGCAACTTTCCCATTTCGTCCCCTCTTAAAATCGCATATATACAAACTAACTCGTTTAGTTGACATCCACATTTTTACTTTTTTTTTTGCTTAATTATGTACATGAAATAGCACTACACCATGCCCCAAGTTTGCTTACTACATATCTGTCAGGAAAGGCCCTATATGCTGCCAAATTATTTGTCAGCAAAACGTTTCCCGACAGATAAGGTCTGTCAGGCCAAGTGCTGCCGGCAAAAGTCTTTCCCGACAGATAAATCTGTGCCGACAGATAGACCGATAGTGTTGCTACATATTTACCGACAGATAGTTTTACCAACAGACAGACTTTTACCGACACTTAAGAAGATTCCCAACAGATAGCATGTCACTGTGTTATAGATTTACCGACAATTAATGTATTGATGGCAAGCACAAGAACTGACAAGCAATCAGTCAGTAATCCACACAAAAAATATACTAATTACCAATCATCCATTTTATGAACCATACCTCAAATTAAATTTGCAGCATATATATGGATGAATATCACTCCAAATTTTGCAACACGGATTATCACCTTTCAGTAAGTTACACACATGCATAACACAATATTAAACTATTCATAACTATTGTTCACAAATGCATTCTGACATATCATCATGTAACTATTGTTCACCCATCAAGTAGCAGTATTCCTATATAGCAGTTATCCATCAGCTCAAATAGCTATTACATAAGAGTTCAAGTACATAGCAATAATTACATAATTTAGATGTAACTAAGGTTCTTGTAGGTGTATTGAGGTCCCAAAAACAAAACAAATCATCTCTTTTATGGTTCTTGTAGGTTCTTGATTTTTTTTACAGCACCTCTGCTAGCCCTTTTTATGGTTGCCTGCAAAATAATGGACAGAGTAAATGAAATGAATAATCATCAGTAGTGTACAGAGTAAACATATCTAGTGTACAGAGAACCACAGAAGAATATATATAGTCCATGGAAATTAGAACAGCATAACAGATAAATTTAGTGAAGAGCAAATGGCTAATTCAAAGACCCTGTCAGAAAGAAAATTGCAGCCTGTAAAACTACCAAGAGAGCACCTTCAAAGACCCTATTGATGAGTCAGTAATCAGTACATATATGAGAAAGGAAACAATAGAACTGCTTCTATGTTGTAAAAAAGCACAAATGCATTAAGGATCTGATTTGCAACTAGTAGAGTTACTGCCTTCGGAGTTAGTAAATCTGAAAGATGTTTTAGGCTACAAGCATTGGTTATCCTTTCTAACAAAACAATACCAATTGTTCAGCTTATAAAGTGCACACTAACTATTGGGTATATATCATGATGATGGATATAGATGCAAGGCATGGCAAATTAAGTCAGAGAGGCAATATATACACAAAAACATGTTGCATCATGTACAAATTAAGTACCTGCTCGCTGGTTAGTCTTTGCTGTCTTCTTGTGTACCTTCTTTTGTAGCTGTACATTATTAACACCTGGAACATTTTCTGCTTACATATGAAAATAGATGATAAGAACTTGATATATTCATATACCTTAATCTTATTAACGATACATGCAAATGTCGAATGAAATACCTTCACCAGCTAAGGGCATATTTCGAGGATCATTAGCTTAAACACCTCCATTTTCTGCATTTGTTTGTGTCCTAGGCCGTAATATTGGACCTCCAACTACTACTCCATCTGTCCCTGAGTTGTCTACAAGAAAAATTCCAAGTCAAACATTTTGCATGCATTACATGAAACAACAAATCTCAGCCATCTAATTATATGAATTGGTAAAAAAAATCAGATCATGCTTCATTAAAAACAAAGCAAAATCCTGAAACTTAATTGAACATCTAATCCTATAAATATCAGTTACTGAAATGTTTGTAATGCCGCACTTGTGACTTAGCAGTGTTAAGCTAGGAAAATTCAGAGCTAACATAGCAACTTGAGGCCAGGTCAATATTCAAGCTAACATAACATAAAAAAATTTATGTACTCCATCTAGCAGAAAGAGCAGCAACAGATGTTTTCTAGTATGCACTTTTCAGAACTCAGGCTTCTGAAAAGTCAGAAGACAAAATTTAGGGAATGAGAAGTGATCCAAAAAGCAAAACAGATATTAATGCCTCTGTTAGGCCAAAAGGACATATAGAAACTTGTAGCCACACACAGCCTCTAACAAATAGCATGCATTTAGAATCAAAGTTCTTAATTTCGACAAATGAACAGAGCAAGGCCACACCTTATCGGCGGCACTTCCAGAATTAGCATATGCCATGAAGACCATTATGCAGACAACAACAGATGTGCTAAATTAAGCATATATAGGATTCAACATGAACTCATGGTCACAGATCAATACCAAAATGATTCACCGTATTTTCAACCTTAATCTTAATTAACTGCAGCCAGACTGAACTTACCTCATATATGTGTTTGCAGAGTATAAGCGGATTATGAGTTTATAACTGCAGGAATACAAACTTAGAAATGCAGAGGTGTATACATCTGCAATATGTAATTAAACACAACACCAGCGGCTGCTAGATTTTCTCAGTTCTGGATGGTTTAATCGTTTATATTTACCAGCACACAGTTTAGACAAAAAAGCACCCATTGTACTATAAAAAACAGAGCGAAACTCTGGAACTTTACTGAATATCTAATCCTACAAATATGAGAGCAATATATTTCCGGGGCACATGCATCATGAGGTCTGTTGAACATCAAGCAGAGTGAACTAGGAGGAATCTTATGATTTACTAGTGAAGGTCATGATACTTAACCTTAGCAGCTTAAGAATCTTATGATTTGTTCTAATTCTTTACACTACAAGGGGTGCAAAAGTTTCTATGGAAAGCAGTTAGAAACAACTACAGTCCATACTAGACTGGATAGTTACATGATCCTTTTCTGAATTCTTTGATCATAAAGTATGAGTTCCAAGATACAGGACTAAACAGAGGAAACTACCCATCATATAGTATGAGTTTCTGAATTCTTTGTATCAAAACTTGAAAGGAAAGGGCCGAAGAAATCAAAGGCAAAAGGGGAAAAACTGCAAGAGAAATGCAGTCCATCAGTATTGATAATCACTACCCATTCAGCAACAACAAGCAGTGTGAACTAGGAGACCTCGTCGGCGACCGCGTCGAATGTCGTCCTGCCCCTGGACCTGCGCACGCACAAGTCCGACGCCCTCGCTTCCTCCTCCTCCTCTACCCGGCACACACCACCACCTCCTGTAACCAACACCAACCCCAACACCCAAGTCAATCCCCCAGATCTGGACGGGCGCCCCCCAAACCCTAGCCCGTACAAACCTGGGCGGGCGCGAGGTCGACTCCGGCAGCGCGGTGGATGGGGAGAGAGGAGCGAGGTGGCGGCACGCCGCGGCGGAGGAGGAGGCCGCGCGCCGCGGCGGTGGATTTGGCGGAGGAGGCGGTGCGCGGTGGAAGGGGGAGAAATGGCGGCGCGCGGTGCGAGCCTAGGGTTTTCCTTTTTAGGGTGGATTTTCTTTTCGGCGTGGTTTTTTTTTGCGCGGATTTTTTTGCGCTTCTTTTTTTATTTTACTGCGCACCGATCACCTCGCTCTATCCTAACCGTGGGATCAACATCCAACGGACGAAACATTGCTGACAGATAGGTTATCATTAAGTTTTCCTGACATATAATTGGTTTCCACTCTTAATATTGCTGACAGTTATTTTGACCCAATAAATATTTGGAATTGCTAACATATAACATGTCTTATTACATAGTATTGCCGACATATAATTTGCCAAAAGCCTTTACCAACAAATAGTCTATCAATAATTGTTTATCTTTACCGACAGATGTCTGTTGGTAATCTAGTGTCATGGTGTAGTGTAGGGACATTGTCCCAAAAGGAAAAACAGAGTATTTCAACGTGATTTTAACTTGAAGTGGTAAAACAAAACCACATCTTATTCTTACTTCAATCATTTTACCTTTTGTTCTGACACTACCAAAAATCATTCAAATCAGGTCACCTCTTTTCACAGGCCATCCATGCACCTGCACCTTGCCCTTAAATACCAACCTTCCCATTGGCATGATTGTCATGACATGCAAAATATATCTCTATATACTACTACCTCCGTTTCATATTATAAGACTTTCTAGCATTATCCACATTCATATATATATTAATGATTTTAGATATATATGTGTGCCTAGATTCATTAACATATACTCCCTCCATTTCGAAATGTTTGACACCGTTGACTTTTTAGCACATGTTTGACCGTTCGTCTTATTCAAAAACTTTTGTGAAATATGTAAAATTATATGCCTACATAAAAATATATTTAACAATGAATCAAATGATAGGAAAATGATTAATAATTACGTAAATTTTTTGAATAAGACGAACGGTCAAATATGTGCTAAAAAGTCAACGGCGTCAAACATTTCGAAACGGAGGGAGTATATCAATGTGAGGAATGTTAGAAAGTTTTATAACCTGAAATGGAGGGAGTAGTATATAACTGCTACAGTCCGGCTCTTATTATGAGAGAGAAATTGTCGAACAGGGAAGAGGAGATAAGTGGCATGGGCTACTCAATAGTGAGATCTCATGTGGAATGAGACGCATTGGGAATCTGAGTGGAAGGAACCAATAATCTGAAAGCTCATGTAAACCAGATAACGCTGAGCTAGCAGTGAACCGACGCGCATTGCATAGAAGTCAACTGCAACGAACAGCTCTCTACAGAGGGTACCTAACATCGTGTAGTTTTCTCGTCGATCGGCTTCTTTCTCAGCACGGTGCAACAACATCACTCAAGATGGAAGGATGTAGGACTGTTGTCTTCTTAGCTAGGTGCATGGAGACAAATGTGTGTGTACGTATAGATTACGATCTGTCGGACGGACTCCTGCCCAGGTAATGGAGAAGTTACAGACTAGCTGCGCTCATCCGATCAGCAGCAGATAGCTTTCTCTTGACGTGGGTATCGTTGTGTGCTATAGCTATCTGAGATGGCTAGCTAGGCTTGTTGTCTCGTGAGCACGGCTTTCCTTTCATCTCTGCTCTTGGGTTTTGGATTGATTAAGATTTTGCCTTGGTCATTATTGTAGCAGGAGAAGTCTTATGGTGCATCCATGTGTGGCAAGTTCTTGGTAGTTTGTAATGAACCGTACCAAGCGAATAACCAATTTTGCAGATAAATGCCCTACTACACGAATAGTTACTATCTCTATCCTAGAATGTAATCATTTTTGACATAGACACAGGTATTAAGAAAATAGATATAGATGATTAAAGAAGTGTTGTGATCGGTGAAAAAGAGAAAGTAGGTAAAGAAAATGGTCGTGATTGATTGAGATGAGAAGATATGCGGAGAAATAGCTTTATTTTGAAACAAGTTACTGTGCTAGAAATAACTATATTTTGAGACGGAGGTAGTAGCTTGCAACGGATGCCCAAAGTTGGTCCGGATTCGTTATGCTATATTATATCTGATCCCATACTAGCTTGGATTTTTTGGGACGAAGGAAGAGTAACATTTAAATGTTATGTCATATCATTATACTGCTTCAGTGATAAATTTGAACTCATCAATTTGACAGCAACTTAATAAAGATTAGATCAACTACAACTTGGTATGCTACAAAAGAAAATGTAGAACCATAGAAACCATATAAGATCCTAGCTACGCACTTTGATACAATTTATCTTTGGTACCAGAAAGAACGGAGTCATGTAAAATATCTTACTGTCCTCATAACTGGACCATATGGTGAAGCCTGTAAATGTAAATCTCTTATACTTCTAGGAAAGTACTTGCTCCTACATGTAGCTGGAGCTACTCAGCAATTTCCTCGCAACCTGCATAGTTTTTATTTTATAATTATATTGCACATTTTGTTAGTGTAGAATAGAATACAACAACTAAGCCAGCAGGGAAGGGGGAGGGGGG
>CM020181.1:21073988-21087861 GCA_009805545.1 Oryza longistaminata
GGACGTCGGGGACGGTCGGGCGGAGGTCCGGCGGAGGCGGCGGCGCCCCTGATGGATTTGTTGGATGATTTTATAGTTCTTCTAGATGTTTTTGTTGGATGATTTTATTTCTGAATATGTTTCATATGTGATCTGTGATTTGTGATTCTTGATTTGTGGGGGTTCGGGGATGGCACGAAGATTGTGAGTTCCGGCTTGAATCGAGCCGGCTCTTTTTTTTTTGGCTTGTGCAAACTTATAGGTGTCGGTTCTATTTTGGTACAGGGGTCGGATGTTTTTATTGGTGCCGACCAATAGGTGCCGGTTGGAAAACCGGCACCTATAGCCGGTTCCCAACCGGCACCTATGATGGTTTTGTACTAGTGCGTTAAGTGTTTTAACCGGTACTAAAGACCTTCTTTAGCACCGGTTCGTTAAACATCCGAGGTATTTGATGATTTTGGGGCTCGAGGAAAGATCGATTGTTAAGTAGTGTAAAGATCACTGGCCACCTCATGATGTGCACTCAAACTAGATCGTGATTTGGTCTATTGTGCTAAAACTGCTGTAACGGTTCGAAAATTGGTCTCCGAGGCTGTTTTTTGTTCCACAACACATCCCCATACATGGGGCTCTAGCAACAACAGCTCTAGCTCCTACATCCTGCGGCATTGACATAACTCTAGCTCCACCTCTCCTGGAGCTGGAGCTCAGCCAAACAGTTTCAGCTACACCTAAAATGGAGCGGAGCTGGCTGGAATGCTTTCACAAAATGAACTAGAGATGTGGAGCTGGGTTTAGTCAGCTCCACAACTCCATTCCAGACCCAATTCCTGTAGTTAAATTTATGAGTTGGAGCTCTCCAAACAGGCCCTAAGGCTATGTCGAGGTGCTAATAATTAAATTGGAAAGATTTTATCAATGTCAATGAATGCGAAATCAGATCGAACTACCGACTAAGCAAAATTCGGTGCTACCATAGTGTTTGCAAAGTTTGTGCGCTGGAGATAAGCAGAGTCGAATCGTTGAGATATCCGCCGCTGGGTAACTCCCCCCAAGGCACAAATGTTCTTTTTAACCAGTGTGTTAAGTACTTCGACTGTGCACACACATGCAAGTAGCACATTGGCAATCGGTGGAAGTGGCCACATGCAGCCCTGTCGCATGCAAGTAGCATGAGGTACGACACCATCAGTTTTGTCCTTGATCCTTTCATGTAGAACAGTTGACTGGATAAAAAGACAAGAGTGTGCTAAAAAATGGTTGTCAACCTGAAGTAGATAGATAAAACCACATCTAAAATCCAATTCTTACCACTATGTTCTAAGACAAGCAATTCATATCCGGCCACCTCCTTTTTACATGCCAGGCAGCAGCTATACCATACCTCACCCATAAATACCTGATCAAGTTCCTATTATCAGTATCAAATATCAACATGACAAATCTGCATAGAGCTTCCTAGTGTTATGTTCCTAGGATGGAAAGTGTGAGGACAGGGGCAAATAAGGACGTAAATTCATAGCATCGCTACTGTTGCTCAATGGAGATCAGCTCTCTTGGGAATAGGATGCATCGAGAGTGTGAGTGGAAGCGTACTGCCACTTGAATGCTCATGCGGTCCAAGTTGAACTCAGCTAGCGTTAAGCTAACCTGCATCTGGTGTTGTGCACGCCGGATTGGCGATTCAATGCAGAAGCTCCATCCTTCAAGCCTGTGTGGAGTCCCTCAACTCCTCATCACTCTTGTTGTCCAGTGCTGGGAACGGCCGGCAACGTGCAACTGTGTATGCTGCAGGAAACGATCAACAAATGATGGATGTCTACTAATTCCATAGCTAATGGATTTATGCTCGCCGAGCCTACTGCCACTGAACCGGGAGGAAGAAGCTAAGATTAACTGAGTTAGTAGCTTCTCCAACTTGCGAATTTTCAGGATTTGATCATCATATGCCGTAATTTTGAGATTATGGGAAGCTTCAATAATTATTTCTAAAAAGTTATGCCCAAATCATATCAGCTTATTGTGAAATTTCACGACATAAACAATTTCTTAGCTAGTAATTTACTCTATAGAGTAAATCGCGCTCACGGTACACGACTTTGATGATGGGTGCAAATATGTACAATAACTTTTAAATTGTTTATTCCAGTGCATTAACCTGGGTAGTTCGTGCAAACGTGGGCCAAACTGATCTACACAAGTAAAATTGATCTAATATGATACATAATAGTGTGTAATTATTGGTACACATCAAAATTCTATACTGATTGTATTATTATTGTTATTCTCATGATAATTTCAAGATTTAGACCAACGAGAAAGCAAAATAATTAGAAATGCTCGATCATAAAAATGCACTTTCGATGAAAGTGTCTGAACATGAACATGAAAAATTAAAATGTTCTTTTAGGAGTTAATTGTAGAGATAAAAATTGTCTTGGTCTTGAACATATATATAAATAAGCATTAGACATTATACGAGTTATATAGAGGATCAAATTTTCCCAAATAAAAATAAATATTCTATCCTAGCTTGAAAAATAAACTTTTGCAGATCTAATTTCTCTTTTTATTTGGATTCGAAATAAGATCTCAAAATCACAGCCATACGTGTACACTGTTATGTCACTAGCATGTGCTAATTTAGAGCAATTTTACTTGTGTGGATCCTTTTGACCCGGTTCACACCAACTCGCAAGTTATTGTATCAATGTGAGCAATTTGTAAATTGTTGTATCTATTTGCATGCACCCACCAGACAAGTTCATGCATCGTGAGCATAATAATTTACTCAAAATTGAAGCAAACGAGCCATTGTTGGTTTTTTTTCTCTCCTGCTTAATTTGCTTATGCAGTCATGGCATCTCGCTGTTGCTTGCCTGAAGCAACCCGAAGCAGCAACCCGCTATGCGCAGCCGCTCGCGCTGTTGCTTGCCGCCGCTGCTTGCCGTCGCCTCGCAAGCAACCGCCGCCCAAGCCCTGCCTGCGGCCGGCTGATTTGCGCCATACCTGCCAAAATAATCAATCCCCACGAGATTTTGTTGCAACCGATTTTCAGTAGATTTGCTCTTGATTTGAAAGAAGAGACGAGAGATAATTTGGCGATCTAGCGTTCCTGAGTTTGAGAGGGGAGGGAATTGAATTCTGGATATTTCTCGGACCTCTGCTGTTCTGCGCGCAAGAACGAAGGAGGGGATAAAAACGGTCTTATCATATTGTATTGCTTTTTACATTTTGTTTATGGATTGTTTTTGTGTTTTCTTATTTGCATCAGTTCAGACAGCAATGGTAAAAAGAAGATATGCATACTAGTTTCAGGGACAAGTTAGGGGGTGAAAGTAGTGGTATATTTGCAAAATTCTCCCAACTGTTAAAACCCTAGTACCACAACGTACCGAGAACAAAGCACCCCTCTTGAGCACAAAATCTTTGCCAATAAGATGGCATCATCCAATTGCTAATAGAAAAAGTCGGACAATATATTGCACAGCGTGCCCCTCTCAGTTGTTCTACTCTAATCCTATAATCTCAAAGAAAAAATAATAATAGTTAGTCAGTCCGATCCATATATACCCTGCTGCACACATGCAAATGCATACATGATTGTGAATTGGGTTTGCACAAATGCATACATGCATACAAGATCAACGAACTTGAAATTGAACAATCTCCGTTTCTGTGGGAGTGGGAAGCATGGGAAAACTTATCCCAAGTCACTGCGCATTGGTAGGCAGGTGCGCAATTGTTCAGCGCGGTTGCAGCTGCTGAGCACTTGCCTCATGCCAGAGTCGATGCAGGGAGGATTTGGCTAGCGATCTAGCCGGCTGAGTGTGCAGAACATGCTCGTTCAGCTGGCGGTGGATATTGGTGCTTCGGTACTGTTTGCCCTAATTTCTTGGGTCGGAGTTGTCATCTTTCTTCTCCTCTAACAGTGGTGAAATCGATCGGGCAAAGCTTCTACCTTTGTTTCTAAAAAATAGTACGCACAAATGTGTGTAGGGGTGAGTGAACGTGACTGTGCGCAGGGGACTCTTTGCCAACCTATCTCAAGCTTCAGCCACACATCTTTTTTTTAAGGGTAAAGGGCAGGAGCTCTACCAATTTCATTTCAGCCACACATTGAGTACGGTATGTCCTTAGATGAATTCTGAGATCATGAACGCTACTCTCAGCCACTTTCGCCAAGTGAGTGATGGCTGTTACATGTTCATAGCGCAGATAGGATGACGCAACTCTTAGACTATATAAATTTCATCTCACGCTTTCTACTATGAATGATCTGAGCGGAATTTGACAAGTAGCCAACTAGACATACAGCAAAGGATGCACAAGCCAAATAGCCAATGAATTGACTGCTGGTCATGCCGATGTAGCACATCCATCTGTGATCTCGCCCTCACCGCATGCGCGACGTGCTATGAGCCAGACCATATTCCGGAACCCTGGTTTTTGCCGGTGGGTTCGAAATTTTGAAAATTTTTGTATTTTTGATTGAATGTTTTTGAATTATTAACATATTTTGACTATTTTGAACAAATTTATAAATATTTAATCGAATTTACAAATATTTCATAAAAAACCAAAAATTACGAGAAGATTTGTTCTTGCTGATGGAGGCCGAAATTACCGAAATTTCAAACAGGTCACCGGCCAACTGGACACAATTCTTGGGGCCTTTGCTCTGCTCATTTCAGGCTAGCTGGACTTAATTTGCATTCCGTAGCCTGTTAGCTTTGCTCAACTTGGCGTTCACAAGACAGGCAGAAAATACCATTCTGAATTAAGTCTCAACTGCCATATATATATTGTGTCCACAGGAAAATCAAAAAGTCACGTGCATCGGATCATCGTTCCATGTTAAAAGTCCAATCCAACCGGTATGGTTGTGTGTATATCTACATTGCTCAAAAAATAACATATAGATGCATTTAAAAAACTAACACCATTACATGATCCATGATAACATGGATTTAATAAATTACTCTCTCTTGAAGGCATGAATAGGGGCTGTTCGATCTAGTTTTTTTTAACACTGGGTAATTAGGGTAGCATTCATCCGTGTGGCCTTTTTTTTTTTATCATCCGTGCTGTTGAGGATATTGCGATTCATAAATACTTGCTCTTATAAGACCCAAGCCCGTGAAAAACCAAACAGTCTTGATTTATGCACAGGAAGGTCAAGCAATCGAGGAGAGGCAAGAAGTGTCACGTTCCATGGACAACAACACTACCAGAATAAGGATTTTTCGCATATGGCGAAAATTTCGCAAGATTAGTGGTTTGGAAGAGGTTGAATTAGGAAATTGTGCTGCACGTCGGGAGGGGGCTCTCGTGCTGGGTCTCTATTTGTGAAGCAGTGTGATTGGTGAATGTTGGATTGTTGGTTATTGAATAGTTTCATATTGACTGTGAAAGAGTAATTAAATGTCCTAATATATAAGTGAGGGACCATCTCACCTCATTAGCTAGCTTCTGGGGGTGGAAAGTGTCATTTACGATTCTACAATTAGTATAAAATCCTGACTAGTTCAACATCTTTGGTCCAAGGGACATTGCGTGTGAACTCTTGATGGACTGTGGGTATCCGCGGGACCCGTATATACCGGAGGGAGCATCCGTGTACGGTGAAAATGCAGTGAATGGCTAAGGCGTGTACGGTGAAAATGCAGTGAATGGCTAAGGGACACTAATGTGTAAAGGGAGGAATTGTTAAATTCTCCCACATTATTTATCGAAGGCAAGGGACCTAATATACAAGTGAGAAGAGCTGATACAATGCTCTCTGGTAGTAATATTATACTACCAGTAGAATAATATTATACTACCAGTAGAAACAATCTTAGCAAAGGACATATTAGAATTTTATTATCTATGTGATCGAATGTAATTTAGAAAAATAGATTTTTTTTTCCTTTTGGTATGACGCAGCCGGTGACCCACAACATCGCCGCACCACTGCTGACGCCCCTGACAAATCGACCCGCCAGACCATCCACCGCCAAAACAGTCGATGACCAAGAAACATGCTCGCTGCTGACACCATCGGTGCCATGGAGCCGCCAGACCAGCCCATCGTCATTCCGCTGCGAGCGTATATCCACCGCCCATGCACATGATGACCGTAAGTTTGGGATGTTGACCATGGGATCAACATCCACACATGCATCGGCACATTGAAATGAATTGGAAATTCCATCCATCTTCTTTTGGATTGAACGGTTTCAGTCATGCTGTCGTTAATGAACATACATCTATGGACTATTAGAATTGCTAACATATGCTGATATCATCATCAAAATTTTCAAGAACTCATCACAATGCATACAAGACAAACAGCGGTGGAATATGTGGATGAAATTTCAGTTTCATTGGGCATCGATGCATGTTCCATTGTCAACGATGTCGATGGTGCCTTGGTTGTTGGCAAGGTTCCTCCAGAGTTTGCATTCATCTTGGTTTCTGTAGTATGGATCCTGGATCAGTTGCGTCAATGATGGCAGACAGCAGTACAGCACCACCAGCGAAGACGTTGGGATGCATCGCTTGAATTGATGGCGGAAGGGACGGCAAACTATGACGTCTGTCGATTGCGGAAGGGCGAACGACACGACGACACTAAGGAACATGGGTATCACACAAATATAAAGGGAATACACTAATATGCAAAATTACAGTTGTAACCTTCCACACCAATATTTGGGCGATTAAGGTGGTAGTATAATTAGATCTAGCCCCTTAAATAAAAACAAATCAACGGTTTAGATTTATTTCTGCACCAGTAGAGAGCACCGTAGCGGGACTCGTGAATGAGGTAGCCACTCTTCTTATTGGCTAGCTTTTGACAAGTGCAACTGCATCCATTCTTGATGCCACCATGTCGATAGTACAGGCTCGATATGCACTGGCCCATTGGCAATTTGGCATGACTATTGCTGTAGGTAGTGGAACGTAACGTTGTTCACTGCACAGGAAGGTGAAAGAATACTTCAAGGAGAATTGTTTGCGTGCAATTGCCATGTACATACGTGACAAACCCCAGTAGCTAACGTACTCTGTGACGAATGCTTAAATAAATTTTAGGGGATAGCTATGGAATAAAGCATACTACTACAATCTCAGGGTTCACATTCTCTACTATAATGCACTACCATAACAAGCGTTGATATATGGTGTCAATAATAAGGTGGGATCCACATATCAGTGACTGTAATGGTAGTGACATTATTGTAGAGGATCCTCACGCACTATCTCAAATACACACATTCATTAGTTCCCCAAGGGGCAGTTGTTAGTGATATGCCCTAGAGGCAATCATAGAGATGATTGTATCACATACTATGTTTACATATTTATCCGATATTGTTCCTTGAAATAGATAACTCATTATTGGTTAATGAATATGTGATTCTTTCATGAGACTCTTTATGTTGTTTGTTACTATTTCTAAAGGATCCCTGATCAAAAATCATATGTGGAACAAATATGTTTAAGTGATCAGCACATGTATTAATTGATGATCATGTCTCATAGATCATGGTATAGAGATACCAAATTAATAATGTGAACACGTGTTGGGGAACATGTTGTTGGATAGACCCAACATGAGACACTGCAAGAGCCATATGTGTTGTGCCATCAGTGATCTCATTTAGTGTTGGTGTTGAATCCATAGACCTGAGATTATCATGGTTCCCAACATGTGTAGTAGCGTACTTAGGGACTGCTAAACGCTACTCCGTAATTGGGTAGTTATAAAAGTAGTTTTCGGGTATGTTGTGAATCATGTAGTGGGATATGAATAATAAAGATGGGATTTGCCCTTCCTATGGAGAGATATCTGTGGGCCCCTCGATGTTGTAGATTATGGAAGTGCTTGACCATGCCAAAGGTGATTGAGGAGTCAATCACAAGTTAAATAATCTATCATAGGTTCGAGTGAATGATTGAGCTATTAGAGGATGGCACATATCTAGCCTTGAGCTTAATCGATATCGTGAGGCAAAGGAGTTCATACAAGTATACACTAGAGGTTCAGCCGATATGATCTTTATGTATGCCCGGTGGGTCAATACATTCTGCTAGGGACCGCTGTTGACACGTGGACCGAAAAGTAGTTTTCGGGTTACAGCCGAGTGTACATGAACCTACAGGGTCTCACGCTTAATGGGCAAGAATAAGGGGATTGGATCTCGCTTAATTCGGATAGGGATCCGAAAAGGAGTCCTATGGGCCTTGGAGGCCTGAGTAATGGATTCTATATATTGAGGGGTGTGACCAGCGGAGCAATTGCATCACGTGAGAAACCCTGGCCGTCACTCCCCTCCCCGAGCAAAACTCTAGCCGCGCACAGGTGCTAGCACATCTGCGCGTGGTACGTGTGGATACCGGTTGAGTGGTAACGATCTATGATCTAATACTTGCATGGTTCCTTCGACTTCTTAGCGCCTTCTTCCACTACACAGCGCGTTGAGTGGTAATGATCTATGATCTAATACTTGCATGGTTCCTGGTTTACGCGGTAGAAAAATTTCGATTTATGCTATCGTAGACTACGCGTATCCCAACAGCAGTAGCCATAGCCCCCCGTGCACACAACTACTAGGCTACTTCTGAATCAAGTCCATTCCGCTGCGAGCGTATATCCACCGCCCATGCACATGATGACCGTAAGTTTGGGATGTTGACCATGGGATCAACATCCACACATGCATCGGCACATTGAAATGAATTGGAAATTCCATCCATCTTCTTTTGGATTGAACGGTTTCAGTCATGCTGTCGTTAATGAACATACATCTATGGACTATTAGAATTGCTAACATATGCTGATATCATCATCAAAATTTTCAAGAACTCATCACAATGCATACAAGACAAACAGCGGTGGAATATGTGGATGAAATTTCAGTTTCATTGGGCATCGATGCATGTTCCATTGTCAACGATGTCGATGGTGCCTTGGTTGTTGGCAAGGTTCCTCCAGAGTTTGCATTCATCTTGGTTTCTGTAGTATGGATCCTGGATCAGTTGCGTCAATGATGGCAGACAGCAGTACAGCACCACCAGCGAAGACGTTGGGATGCATCGCTTGAATTGATGGCGGAAGGGACGGCAAACTATGACGTCTGTCGATTGCGGAAGGGCGAACGACACGACGACACTAAGGAACATGGGTATCACACAAATATAAAGGGAATACACTAATATGCAAAATTACAGTTGTAACCTTCCACACCAATATTTGGGCGATTAAGGTGGTAGTATAATTAGATCTAGCCCCTTAAATAAAAACAAATCAACGGTTTAGATTTATTTCTGCACCAGTAGAGAGCACCGTAGCGGGACTCGTGAATGAGGTAGCCACTCTTCTTATTGGCTAGCTTTTGACAAGTGCATCTGCATCCATTCTTGATGCCACCATGTCGATAGTTCAGGCTCGATATGCACTGGCCCATTGGCAATTTGGCATGACTATTGCTGTAGGTAGTGGAACGTAACGTTGTTCACTGCACAGGAAGGTGAAAGAATACTTCACGGAGAATTGTTTGCATGCAATTGCCATGTACATACGTGACAAACCCCAGTAGCTAACGTACTCTGTGACGAATGCTTAAATAAATTTTAGGGGATAGCTATGGAATAAAGCATACTACTACAATCTCAGGGTTCACATTCTCTACTATAATGCACTACCATAACAAGCGTTGATATATGGTGTCAATAATAAGGTGGGATCCACATATCAGTGACTGTAATGGTAGTGACATTATTGTAGAGGATCCTCACGCACTATCTCAAATACACACATTCATTAGTTCCCCAAGGGGCAGTTGTTAGTGATATGCCCTAGAGGCAATCATAGAGATGATTGTATCACATACTATGTTTACATATTTATCCGATATTGTTCCTTGAAATAGATAACTCATTATTGGTTAATGAATATGTGATTCTTTCATGAGACTCTTTATGTTGTTCGTTACTATTTCTAAAGGATCCCTGATCAAATATCATATGTGAAACAAATATGTTTAAGTGATCGGCACATGTATTAATTGATGATCATGTCTCATGGATCATGGTATAGAGATACCAAATTAATAATGTGAACACATGTTGGGGAACATGTTGTTGGATAGACCCAACATGAGACACTGTAAGAGCCATATGTGTTGTGCCATTAGTGATCTCATTTAGTGTTGGTGTTGAATCCATAGACCTGAGATTATCATGGTTCCCAACATGTGTAGTAGCTTACTTAGGGACTGTTAAACGCTACTCCGTAATTGGGTAGTTATAAAAGTAGTTTTTGGGTATGCTATGAAACATGTAGTGGGATATGAATAATCAAGATGGGATTTGCCCTTCCTATGGAGAGATATCTCTTGGCCCCTCGATGTTGTAGATTATGGAAGTGCTTGGCCATGCCAAAGGTGATTGAGGAGTCAATCACAAGTTAAATAATCTATCACAGGTTCGAGTGAATGATTGAGTTGTTAGAGGATGTCACATATCTAGCCTTGAACTTAATCGATATCGTGAGGCAAAGGGGTTCATACAAGTATGCACTAGAGGTTTAGCCGATATGATCTTTATGTATGCCCGGTGGGTCAATACGTTCTGCTAGAGACCGCTGTTGACACGTGGATTGAAAAGGAGTTTTCGGGTTACAGCCGAGTGTACATGAACCTACAGGGTTGCACGCTTAATGGGCAAGAATAAGGGGATTGGATGGAGATCCAATATGAGCTTAATTCGGATAGGGATCCGAATAGGAGTCCTATGGGCCTTGGAGGCCCGAGTAATGGATTCTATATATTCGTGAGGGGTGTGACCAGCGGAGCAATTGCATCACGTGAGAAACCCTAGCCATCACTCCCCTCCCCGAGCAAAACCCTAGCCGCGCGCGGGTGCTAGCACATCTGCGCGTGGTACGTGTGGATACCAGTAGAGGCGCCGCTGGTTTGCGGTGCTGACCGGCGTGGGAGTACGGCGAGGAGAACGCATGAGGAGGAGAAGGTCGAGCCGGTGCGATCGACTACTTCCTCTACATCGACGCGCGCTACTTCGCGATAATTCCTTCGACTTCTTAGCGCCTTCTTCCGCTGCACAGCACGTCGAGTGGTAACGATCTATGATCTAATACTTGCATGGTTCCTGGTTTACGCGGTAGAAAAATTTCGATTTATGCTATCGTAGCCTACGCGTATCCCAACAGCAGTAGCCACAGCCCCCTGTGCACACAACTACTAGGCTACTTCTGAATCAAGTCTGCCATCCATTCATAAGTTCACTATCCTTTCACTCAATGACGCAATCCATTTTGTACAAGTGTTTGGACAAGTAAACAAGTTATAGAACAAAGAGATTTGATCAGGAAAGATTTGCAAAACCTGGGTGTTAAATAGTCTAGACTAGCTGCATGCATGATCTGAATCACTTGCAAGATCAACGATCTTTGGAACCAAGGAGGTGGGAGTCAAACCATCTCAATTTCCGTGGGAGTGAGAAGCATGGGGAAATTTAGCCCAACTCATTGCTTCGGTAGGCTGGCGACCAATTCTTCAGAGCGGCTGCAGCTGACGCGTATGCTTACCAACTCAGTGCAGCTCAGAACAAGCGACCCAGCCAGCTGAACAGATCTCTTCAGTATGCATACATGTCTAGAAGTAACTGTGCACGCTTCGCAAAGGCAGTGCGTCTTCCGGCCAACCCATCTCGGGCTTCTACCTGTCTCGTGCATGCATGTCGCAGGACGATTAGTTGGTGAGATTTTGATGTGATACTTTTCTCATAAGATGGCTATTAGGATTATTGCCTAACGTGTTGAGTAGCAACATGAGGACACGCCCGCATTATTATCAGTTACTTTTGATGGGCCTTTCTCAGCCAGTTTTGGACTGCACCTCTTAGGGTGTGTTCGGGTGTGCAGGATGGAAACCCATCCCTCCTGCACGCAAAACGAAGCGGCCTTTTTAATACGTGATTAATTAAGTATTAGTTATTTTTTCTGAAAAATGGATCAATATGAATTTTTAAAAATAACTTTCGTATAGAAAATTTTTGAAAAAAAATGCACCGTTTAGTAGTTTGAAAAGCGTGCGCGAGGAAAACGAGAGACGTGGGTTGGGAAAATGGTTTGCCGAACTCAGCCGAAAGCACTTCCAATTTTTTTATGCACCGACAAGAAACTAGTAGTATGCTAGATTGTGTGTGGGTGAAATGTACATCCAGTTATATATTTTGTTTTGACAAGAGAGTGATTAGGATCCCTTCGGCCTGGATAATTTTTTCTCCCACTTTCTAACTCTACAGTGTACGATTGAATAAAAGAAACCAAATCTACCAGAGGAGGCCTGAATGCTAGGAACACAAAAAATAAAAATAATTAGAAGGAACCCTCAAACCTGATGGAGTGCAATGATTGGACAGCCAATTTGCCACTGATCGGATCGCCTCTGTATCACCACTCGGACTGCCCGCTGGACCAATTTCCTCTGTCGCCGCCGGTTGCACCGTCCACTGGTCCAACCGCACTATACATGTCAGTTGGACCGCACCAATAAGGCTAGTTTGACCGTCGGAACCTAGAAAAAAACGTCTTAACAAAACTCTTAAAAGTAAATCAACTTTATTACATCAATATGCGTTTACAAAGTGCATCTAAAGAAATATTCTCTCAACTCGCAAACTATAATTGAAGCTTCAAAGTTAACACCAACTTTTCTCTCCTAAAAGTCTCCTACTTGCTATTTTGAACCCCTCATATATTTATATCTAAAAATATGGTTGCCCATAGCCACGAATCCAACTAGAACAAGGAATTCTAATCACATTGAAAAAAAAAACCCCTCCAAACAAGGAAACAAACATCTCTATACAAACTCCAAACTTCAATCGTCCCAAACTTGAACTCCAAACCAAAATGGACTCTGCTTTCGTATCAAATGGATTTCTGCTTGCCGAGCCTGCTTCCACTTAAGAGAGTAGAAGAAGCTAAGATCGATGCTTTCGTATCAAATGGATTTTTTCTAGCCGAGCCTGCTGCCACTTAAGAGAGGGAAGAAGAAGCTAAGATCGACAGATCAGTTAGCAGCTTCTTCCAACTTGGGGATTTTCAAAATGTGATCAACATATGATGTATTTTCGATGGAAAGCTTCAACAGTTATTTCTGAAAAAGCTATGCCATAATCATACTCATACCAGCTAATTGTGCTGTTTCACTACATAAACATTGTTTGTTAGCATGTAATGAACAAAAGTCACTACGAAAAAAGATCAACTAATCAACATCTCCGACAAACATTGTGCTTGACTTCTACTAGAAAACATCTCGACAAAGATGGTGGGATGGTACTATTGGTGAAACACATAATTCTAAATCTCTAGTACTTCAGGTTCGTCATATGTACTTGGCTCCTCATTAATTAAGCTGAGGATTTATGATGTATTACTATATTTTATATTATATGCCGACTCTTTGAAAAAGTATGAATCACTGATGTTATTGAATTCAAAATCTAGACATTTGATTGAAACACTGTTTTTTTTCATTAACCGGTGAATTACCAGCTTTTTAGAAGGAGTGTTATTTTTTCCTGGTTTTCTAGAGGGAGCGGTATTTCTAAGGAATCATGCAGAATAAAGAAAGCACTAAAACTGGTTTAAGGTTTTTCTTTTCTCGCCACGATGAATGATTCAATCTTGTTTTGACTGTAAAATTTGGCGACCTCAAAGTTTTCCTATCACTTTGTTCGTGATATACTGATATATAATTCTATTGTAAAACTGAGAACAAACTATCACTCCGGCCGCCAGTACAAAATTTCTGAATAAACTACCATCAGCTGTTGTAGTAATCGTACAACCAACAACCCCCCCCCCCCCCCC
>CM020181.1:21087881-21114636 GCA_009805545.1 Oryza longistaminata
CCGCGTCACACACACAGAGAAAAAACAAAACTCAGTCTGAGACCACCGCTCTTCTATCCATATAAATCCCTGCTCATTCGTGTAGAAGGCTAGCTTGTGGAAACCCAACTTACACAGTGTTACACTTGCACAAATAGTCAAATATATACCTGCAAGATCAACGATCTCTGGAATCGATGAGAGTGGGAGTGTCAAACTATCCCAGTTTCTGTGGCCTGTGGGAGTGGGAAGCATGGGAAAATTTAGCCCAACTCATTTCTTCTGTAGGCTGGCGAACAATTCTTCAACGCGGTTGCAGCACAACGCATATGCTTATTACCAGCTCAACGCAGCGCAGAATTGGTGATCCAGCCAGCTGATCATATCCCCATTCAGTACGCATGCATGTTTAGGAGCAAGTGAGCGTACCTGGATAGGTCGTGCGTCTTCTGGCCAACCTATCTCAGGCTTCCACTTATCCCGTGCATACATCTCGAAGGATGATTAATTGGTGAGATTGCCAAGTTGTACTTCCTGATAAGGATGATGATTAATTGGTGAGATTGCTGGGTCTTTATGTGCAACTTTTGGACTTCAGCAAAAGTAGCATTTCCAACTTTTTTTATTTGCAACATCTATGCACCTAAGAGAAAACTATTCTATGCTAGATATTGTGTGTGGGTGAAACCGTCCTAATGACATACAGTTCTATATTTTATTTTGACAAAAGGATGATGCTTGGAATCCTTCAGCCTGGATAAATTCCATCTCCCGCTTTCTAAGCTCATGTTGCTATCACGAATGATCCGAGACGTATAGCGGATGAATTGATAGGTGAGCTAGAAGAACCATCGGACAAAACTGCTCAGGGGCCTCCTGCTTTGCGCATTGCGCGGTGGCTGGACTTGGTTTGCATTCTGTGGCTGGTGAACTCTGATCGATCGACTTAGCAGTCATACGGCACCGAAAAACCATCCCCAATTGATCTCAACCGGTTATCGTCCACTGCAAAATCCCAAGTCACATGCATCGGATCATCGTCCACCATAAAATCCAATCCATAAAATCCCTCGAAGTTGTCGCCTGTAAATAACGTGGATTTATTAAATAAACCCCATTACATCGTCCACGATAATATGTATTATAACTATCCTTAAAGTTGTTCGATCTAGTTTGCTTCTTTTTTTATATGAAACAATTACGGTTTTATTCATATGTTTGGCCGTAAAATATTTTCCTCAATCATCGATCCATGTTGTTGAGGTTGGAACCCTAGCTGAAACGTCACCAATACAAAGATATGTAGTATATTAACTCAAGAGTCAAGATTAATAAGGTTTGTGACTTGAATCCAGTGGCTACCATCGACTGGACCTAATATGTACGTAGTGGATATGAATGATAACACTAAAGAAGTGAGGGCATAGTAATTGATTCTCTTTTGCACAGAGGTTGTATTGACAACAGTAGTTGGTGAAGCATATATATATATATGGTCCTAAATACTGACTCCTGAGTCACTGTGATGATTATGTTGCAATTAATCCATGAATACTTGCTCTTATAAGACCACAAGGCCGTGAAAAACCAAACAGTTCATTCATGCACAGGAAGAACAAGCGATAGAGGAAAGGTGCGAACTGTCACATTCCATGGACAACACGAGAATTAGTGGTTTGGAATGGGATGTCGGGAACCTGTGCTGCACGTCAGAGTGGGAGGACGCTCTCCTACTGGGTCAACATTTGGAGGTTTTTCCCTGTGTCCCATTAAAAACGATGGTGCCTGCCTCTGTGCCACTAAAAAGTTAATTCGAGCCTTTCTCTCTACCATCGTCGAACTTTATCGCGTCCTCTACACCATTCCGTCGCTATTCTGTTTGGGTTTAACCGTTTGGCAGCTCTGACATGTGGGCCCGGATAGGAAAAATTGTAACTCTTGCCCTTTTACTCTCTCTTCTCCCTCAATTCCCCTCTCTCCACGGCATCCGCATGTTGGTGATATGCTCTAGAGGCAATCATAGAGATGATTGTATCACATACTATGTTTACATATTTATCCGACATTGTTCCTTGAAATAGATAACTCGTTATTGGTTAAAGAATATGTGATTCTTTCCTGAGACTCTTTATGTTGTATGTGTTGAAATTATAAGCACATAATGATTTAATTTATTCCATAAATAAATCATGACATTGCATATGTAAACTAGCATGAACGCATCATTAGATCTACACATGTAAACTACACAGTATAACATGAACAGATCAAATATGCGCAACATGTCGAACACGTACCGAGGTGGCGTAAAGACCGGTTGCTCGGCAGGAACTACTCGCGGTTGCGGGCGTCGACAAAGGCGCGCAGCACGCGAGCGGAGAGGAAGGCGAGCTGTCGCGGACGAACAGGGAGCAGTCGGCGAATCGCTTCCCAAAAACCTTATTGCCGCCTTCTCCCGGTGCAGGACGTCAAAGGCAGAGGTTTCGAAGACCTACTCTGCCGATCGCCGGTGCACGCCGGCGAGTGGGATGGAGTAGTATACGAGCGACGGCACAGCATAGAGTAGGAGGCAAACCCTAGATTGATTTCGTGTATGTTGCGTGAAGGCGGCGACTCAGCTTATATAGAGATAGGTCGCTTGATCAGGGCCCCCGCACGATCTCCACTCCGCGTAACCGAACCGGATAAGTCGCACGTTTCCAAAACAAAAAAAATCTGAATTTCCTGCAGCAAAACAAAACTGCAAAAGGAGGCTGCATCTGCGCAAGGGTGAGGAGCCAATTTGGCGGACCATTCGACGCGTACGTCGTGCGGTGCGCCTGCCCTGCCCTACCCGGCGAGCGAGCGCTCGCGTGTTGTCGCGTCCCAAAACGACCCTAAAATACATCCTCTAAATTATGCCTAGAATAATTAAAATACTTGTGAAAGCCTTAAAAAAAATTAAAATGTGCAAAGTTAAAAGTCAAATAAGGCATGGAGGATTTTTGTATATTTCCCAAAAGCCTAAAATGTGTAAATAAATTTTAGTGGAATTTTCAGAGCACAAATAATAATTATTAAGAAATAAACAAAGTTAAAATGATTTTATAAAAAGAAAAACCTTAAAATTCCCCCTCTCCCCCTCTTGGGCCGGCTCGGCCCATCTCCCTCCCTCTCTCTCTCCTCTCCCCGCCGCCCACTTGGCCCATCCCCGCG
Organism: Oryza longistaminata; assembly: GCA_009805545.1. Taxonomy (NCBI): domain Eukaryota; kingdom Viridiplantae; phylum Streptophyta; class Magnoliopsida; order Poales; family Poaceae; genus Oryza; species Oryza longistaminata. The sequence continues at coordinate 21,091,056 of CM020181.1, forward strand.
CGCGCGCCGCTGACGGGCAGGCCCGCCCGCCACCCTCGCTGACGGGTGGGGCCCACCCGTCATCCCCGTCCTCCCGCCGCTCCCGCCGCCCCGCCCGCGCACAAGTGCCGCCGCCGCCGCCAAATCCGCCGCATTCCGCCGTCCCCGCGTGCAATTAAGTGGGGGGAAATACTCCCCGTGATCCCCTCTCCCTTTCCCCCATTTTCCCTCTCTCTCCCTCTCTATTTCGGATGGAAACCCCCCCCTAATCCCGCCGGCGCCATTGATGGGCGGCCGGGCCTCCCGCGCCGGTTTCCTTCCTCCCAGCGCGCCCTCTCCCCTTCCAACCCTATTTAAACCCTCCCCGAGCTCCCCACCACAATTTCCGCCATTCGCCGCCCTTTCTCCCGCCGGAATCGAGCTCGTGCCGTCGCTCTCTCTCTCCGCCGTCGCCGCCGAGCTCCGGTCCGCCACGTCGTCGCCCCGGACCGCCTCCCACCTCGGCGCCGCCTCCTTCGGCTTCGCCGCATCCTCGCGACCTCGTCCACCCCTCCGTTTCGCTCGCCGACCGCCAGAGCGCCGCCGACCCCGTCAACCCGAGCCGCGCCACCGCCCTCCTCCGCTCTGGCCCTCCTCCGTCGCCGCCGTCGCCCTGGGGTGAGCCATGGACCGCCGCCTCCTTCCCCCCTTCCCTCCCCTCTCTCGGCCGCCGCTCCGCCGTGCCGGTGGTCGCCGGCGGCGACCATCGGGGCGCGGGCGCCGCCTCCCGCCGGCCGCGCCGACGTGGCCGCCTTCGGGCGGCGCCGAGCGGTTGCCGCGTGGGGCCCGGCAGTCAGCCGCCCGCGCCCTCGGTGCGGCTGACGCGTGGGGCCCACGGCGCTGGCCGGTGTGAGCCCGGGTGCACCCGGTCCACCGTGGACCGTGAGGCTGCCGCGTGGGCCCACTCCCGTGGACCCGGTCGCGCGCCCCCTCTCCTCGGCTGACGCAATAAACCCTTTTTAAATTAAATTTAAATGAAGAAATTCGTAAATATTCATTTAAAGAGCATACAAACTTCAAATGGCCATAACTTGGCCATTTGAACTCGGAATTGGACCGTTCAAGTCTCTAATTTTTTCTTAAGAAGTCAAGAACCCATTTTTGTGCTTTGTTCCTGCTTTTTAGGTGGAGTTTATTAGAGTAAAAGCCCTTTCTTTTCCGTTGGTCGTGTAGACGCTGCAGCTCGGAAGATCCGCTCTTCGGGGGTTGAAGCCGACGTTTGGGAAAGCGAGCAGGCAAGTCACATCATCTTTGAACATATTGGATCCCACTTTGTGAAATTATTTTGATTTAAATTAATGCATTATCGCTTTATTAAATTCCCGCGTTATCACTGTTTTAATTTAGCCATGCCTATTTACCCTTGTTATGACCTTATTATTGTTATTGTTATTATTACCTGTTCACCCTAGAATAAACAAAATCCCAACTAGTGGGCACTCATTCATGGTTCCACTAGTATGAATTTAGGTAGATGCTTCGCTGATTAATAGGACAACATTAGGTGGTTTTTATAACTCTAGACTTTGGGAATATTCATATCACTTGGACATTATGGAATGGTTGGATATATTGTGGAATTGGATGCACACCTCCCCCTCTATTCAAAACCCCCAAATGGTTTTAGGCTGGGCTTGGGGTGCATGGTTTTGATAGTAGCACCTCGGCCACATAAGGACCGGTCTTCGGGCCTCTGTTGCAAAGCACTACCGTACTTCCACATGTCTAGTGGGTAAGGCTTAGTTTGTGGCTCAGTCTGGTTATAAACAAAAGTACACGGATGGAGATGGACGAAGTCGGGGGTCGATGGACATCTCTAGGACAAATGAAGGCTACACAAGCTGTGGCCCGGTAGTCAGATGTCATGGCACAGGGCTGGTGTCCTGCTGCTAGGGGCTCAGTCCTACCTACCTGTCCAGAGGTTCCGGCCGTAGGTGGGGTTGGGTCGGTACTCTTGTCTATGGCTAGGATGGGTTGGAAAACTATGTCATGTCTTCCGTCCATATGCCGTGGTGGTATGTGGCACGTGGTTGCACGTGAGGAAGACGTGTCTTGTGGGTAAAGATGTACACCTCTGATAGAGTAAAACCTATTCGAATAGCCGCGCCCTCGGTTATGGGCAAGCCAAGCAATGTACCCAAGTTAGTGTTTTTTAATTCTTAAAACCTGCTTAACAACTAAAATGTGGAATGGTTGGCCTGGGTTGGCTTGGGACGAGCTGGGACCAGGGTCGGGTTGCCAGTTCGGTCTGAATCATCGTAGGCCTTGGGTTAAGGCAGGTTCGTGTGGGTTCACGGCCTGGTTTAATATATTAAATAGTTCTAGGATTGTGTTTTAAATTTGGCTTTGAGCAACTAAGTGTCTTTTAAATGCTGTTTACTGCAAAACCTAACCCCTATACTTTAACTCCATTGTACTCCCTCGCATTTATGTTGCACTTGTGGGTGTGTCTTATTGAGTACGGTGGTTGTACTCAGTCTTGCTCAATTTTTCCCAAACCCAGAAGAGGAGCTCCTGGATGATGAAGGCTTTGGTGTTTAGCTCGTGCCTGCCGTCAAGCGCCTGTGGTGTCGCCCTAGTCTTCCGCTGTTTTTCATTGTCTTTGTGTGTGCTGGGCCCTCGTCGCCCATGTAATAATTAACTATTTTACGCTTCCGCTTGTTAACTCTGAATTGTATCAACTTTTGGTGTACCTTGCCTCCTGGGACAAGGAATAATACACGCACGTAAGGAACGCCCGTTGGGTTATTTCCGGTCGTGACACGTGTGTTCCCCCTCTTCTCTCCACCACACATGCTTCAAGTGGCTCAGGAGGGCATCCTCCCTTTTAAGGAGGTCCCCTCTCCTAGAATAAGCAAGGTGGTACTAAACTCCCCATGCATGCCATCCAATGAGGTGGGCTGTTGTGATTTTCCAAAGAATTAATCTTCGAATGGGCTAAGACTCATCTATTAAATCCAACAATCCCCCACCAAATCTCAAAATCCCACTGAGATTTGCCTTTTCCAATGTATTGTTTATATACCAGCGGTTTGATGGAGACCGATTAAGGTTGAACATCCATCGAGAACTCCAAGCTACACTTACTCACAACTTGAACAATGGACTACGCCTTGAATTGCAAGTCTTGTGCAAGCAAATTAATAATGTGGATACGTGTTGGGGAACATGCACTGCAAGAACCATATGTGTTGTGTCATCAATGATCTCATTTAGTGTTGGTATTGAATCCTTAGGCCTAAGATTATCATGGTTCCCAACATGTGTAGTTGCTTACTTAGGGACTGCTAAACGCTACTCCGTAATTGCGTAGTTATAAAAGTAGTTTTCAGGTATGCTATAAAACATGTAGTGGGATATGAATAATCAAGATGGGATTTGCACCTCCTATGGAGAGATATATTTGGGCCCCTCGATGTTATAGATTATGAAAGTGCATGGCCATGCCAAATGTGATTGAGGAGTCAATCACAAGTTATATAATCTATCACAAGTTCGAGTGAATGATTGAGCTATTAGAGGATATCACATATCTAGCCTAGAGCTTAATCGATATCATGAGGCAAAGGGGTTCATACAAGTATACTCTAGAGGTTCAACCGATATGATTTTTGTGTATGCCCGGTCGGTCAATACGTTTTGCTAGGGTCCGCTGTTGACATGTGGACCGAAAAGGAGTTTCCGGGTATAGTAGAGTGTACATGAACCTACAGGGTCGCACGCTTAATGGGTCGGAATAAGGGGATTGGATGGAAATCCAATATGAGCTTAATTCGGATAGAGATCCGAATAGGGGTCCTGCGGACCTAGGAGGCCTGAGTCATGGATCCTATATATTCGTGAGGGGTGTGTATCACTACTGGAGAAATGGTCTTTGGAGGGTCGAGCGATTCCCACAATTGTCCCGGTTCTAATGAGAACCGGGACTAAAAATTATTTTTAGTCCCGGTTAAAAAAAAATTGATCTTTAGTCCCGGTTGGTGTTACCAACCGGTTCATCCCCTGTCAAAAGCCTGCCAAGGGGCCAAGGATCTTTAGTCCCAGTTGGTACTACCAACCGGGACTAAAGATTACCACTTTAGTCCTGGTTGATACTATCAACCGGGAGTAAAGAACATAGTCCCGGTTGGTACCAACCGGGGGTAAAGATTTCTCTCACATCTCTGATCGGTTAGGCCCTGCAGGTGCCTTCATCCCCTTGTGTTGTGGACACTTCCTGGCCAGATGACCAGGTTGACCACACACAAAGCAAGTCCTTTCATCCTGGTTAGGATGGTTGTTGTTCTTCTTCTGCTTCTTGAAGTTGGTGGTCTGTTGAGCTTTGTATTTCCCCTTGCTCTTGTTCTGGGCCTTGTGCACAACATTGGCACTGGACTGCCCACCATCACCCTTAGACGTGGCGTCCTTTTCCCTAGCTTTTTCCTCAACATCAAGAGACGCTATTAACCCCTCAACGGAGTATTCCCGTCTCTTGTGTTTGAGTGCAGTACCGAAACCTCTCCAAGATGGAGGTAGTTTCGTAATAAAGCACCCCGGGCACAAATTTGTCGGGTAAGACACACTTAAGGAGTTCGAGTTCCTTAGCCATGGTTTGTATCTCATAAGCCTGCTCAACTACAGAACGGTTGTTAGCCATACTGTAATCATGAAACTGCTCCATGATGTACAGATCATTGCTAGCATCAGTAGCACCGAATTTAGTATTCAGTGCATCCCACAACTCCCTAGCGTCGGTCATATGCATATACACCTCGACCAGACGATCGCCAAGAACGCTAAGAATGCATCCTACAAAGAGAGTAGTGGCCTTATCGAATTCTTTCTGCTGGTCAGCAGTAAGAACACCCATAGGTCTGCCAGCACTCACCCAGAAGCATTTCATAGCTGTCAGCCACAGAGTGACCTTGATCTGCCATCTCTTAAAGTGCACACCGGTGAATTCATCCGGCCTCAGTGCATCGGCAAAACCAGCCATAGTAAAACCACAGTGCCTATAATAAGGTTTTTGGATTGTTGAAATTATAAGCACATAATGATTTAATTTATTCCATAAATAAATCATGACATTGCAGATGTAAACTAGCATGAACGCATCATTAGATCTACACATGTAAACTACACAGTATAACATGACCAGATTAAATATGCGCAACATGTCGAACACGTACCAAGGTGGTGGAAAGACCGGTTGCTCGGTAGGAACTACTCGCGGTTGCGGGCGTTGACGAAGGCGCGGACATGTGCTATCTTATTGCAAGATCTACTAATATAAGAAATTGAAAACTCTTAAAGCACGACACAATTCCTGTATCTCAGTCAGAAGACCAGCAATGATGGATCGCGCTGTGACTCCCTCTTCATCCATAGCTGCACAAATTGAAGGCAGTCCGTCTCCATCGCCACTTTGCTCAGGCCTAAACATGCTGCAAATTTTAGGCCATCTAGGCAAGCCCTTGCTTCCATAGAACAAGCATCATAAACTCTATCATACTACCAAGTAGCTTTCCCACTTTGGAAACCACCCAGTTCATCTCTGATAACACACGCTGTAGCGCGCCTTGTTTAGTGTCCTCACGAAACGCTGCATCAGTATTCAGTTTGACCCATCCTTGTCTCGGCCTCTTCAGCATGATTATGCCTCACTGATAATAGGTAATAGGGTATCGATGTTTTGATTTCACATCGTCCAAAACAGTTTGTGAGAACAAAGCGGTGAGAAACTTGTAACATTCACCGTAGTGATCCAAAAACTTAGGGACATGGAAGAAACATGAAGCAACTTTCGCAATCCCCTCCTCCCAAATCTAGTGTATATATACAAAGTATAAAAATGTTGGTTAATGACCTCAATTTGCTAAAATTTATTTTACTAGTTTGATAAAAGGAAAAAAAAACCAAGAGCTCTAAAGAAAGTTTACCTTTTGTCAGTTTGTGTTGAAAAGAATTATTGCCGATTCGATGAAGCAGAATTATGCAACATCTTACTTCAATTATCTCAACTTTAAGTTTCAGACATTTTATTAGATAACTCAAATGTATTATATTAGTTGCCAGCCCCACCACTTCAATTTTCTGATAGCAATTCATATTTGGTCAATTGGCTTTCCTTTTTTTCATGCCAGCAGGCACCTATACCTCATTGCTTTAGAGCAGGTACAATAGCGACTATAAACCAGCTATAAACACATTTCGAGAGAATAAAAGAGGGGAGAGGAGAGCAGCGGAAATCCTGTTTGGCGATCGATCGCCCTGGGGATGGATCAGCGATCGATCCCCTCCCCCTCCCTCCATCCACCTGGTTTTCTTTTTTGGCACCGCATTACTTTCCTATTTTAGTAAATTTATACACCTAAAGTTTATACATCTCAAGTTTACACATCTAAAGTTTAGAGACCAAAAGTTTATAAGTCAAAAGTTTATATATCCGATTCGAATTTAAATTTGAATTCAAATATTTTTTTATATATAGTATTTTTATACATCTAAAGTTTATACACCTAAAGTTTATAGACCTAAAGTTTATAGATCTAAAGTTTATAAGTCAAAAGTTTATATACCCGTTTCAAATTTGAATTTGAATTATATTTGATTCAAATTTGAATTTGAATTCAAATATTTTCTATATATAGTATTTCTATACATCTAAAGTTTATACACCTAAAGTTTATAGACCTAAAGTTTATAGATCTAAAGTTTATAAGTCAAAAGTTTATATACCCGTTTCAAATTTGAATTTGAATTATATTTGATTCAAATTTGAATTTGAATTCAAATATTTTCTATATATAGTATTTCTATACATCTAAAGTTTATACACCTAAAGTTTATAGACCTAAAGTTTATAGATCTAAAGTTTATAAGTCAAAAGTTTATATACCCGTTTCAAATTTGAATTTGAATTATATTTGATTCAAATTTGAATTTGAATTCAAATATTTTCTATATATAGTATTTCTATACATCTAAAGTTTATACACCTAAAGTTTATAGACCTAAAGTTTATAGATCTAAAGTTTATAAGTCAAAAGTTTATATACCCGTTTCAAATTTGAATTTGAATTATATTTGATTCAAATTTGAATCTGAATTCAAATATTTTCTATATATAGTATTTCTATACATCTAAAGTTTATACACCTAAAGTTTATAGACCTAAAGTTTATAGATCTAAAGTTTATAAGTCAAAAGTTTATATACCCGTTTCAAATTTGAATTTGAATTATATTTGATTCAAATTTGAATCTGAATTCAAATATTTTCTATATATAGTATTTCTATACATCTAAAGTTTATACACCTAAAGTTTATAGACCTAAAGTTTATAGATCTAAAGTTTATAAGTCAAAAGTTTATATACCCGTTTCAAATTTGAATTTGAATTATATTTGATTCAAATTTGAATCTGAATTCAAATATTTTCTATATATAGTATTTCTATACATCTAAAGTTTATACACCTAAAGTTTATAGACCTAAAGTTTATAGATCTAAAGTTTATAAGTCAAAAGTTTATATACCCGTTTCAAATTTGAATTTGAATTATATTTGATTCAAATTTGAATCTGAATTCAAATATTTTCTATATATAGTATTTCTATACATCTAAAGTTTATACACCTAAAGTTTATAGACCTAAAGTTTATAGATCTAAAGTTTATAAGTCAAAAGTTTATATACCCGTTTCAAATTTGAATTTGAATTATATTTGATTCAAATTTGAATCTGAATTCAAATATTTTCTATATATAGTATTTCTATACATCTAAAGTTTATACACCTAAAGTTTATAGACCTAAAGTTTATAGATCTAAAGTTTATAAGTCAAAAGTTTATATACCCGTTTCAAATTTGAATTTGAATTATATTTGATTCAAATTTGAATCTGAATTCAAATATTTTCTATATATAGTATTTCTATACATCTAAAGTTTATACACCTAAAGTTTATAGACCTAAAGTTTATAGATCTAAAGTTTATAAGTCAAAAGTTTATATACCCGTTTCAAATTTGAATTTGAATTATATTTGATTCAAATTTGAATCTGAATTCAAATATTTTCTATATATAGTATTTCTATACATCTAAAGTTTATACACCTAAAGTTTATAGACCTAAAGTTTATAGATCTAAAGTTTATAAGTCAAAAGTTTATATACCCGTTTCAAATTTGAATTTGAATTATATTTGATTCAAATTTGAATCTGAATTCAAATATTTTCTATATATAGTATTTCTATACATCTAAAGTTTATACACCTAAAGTTTATAGACCTAAAGTTTATAGATCTAAAGTTTATAAGTCAAAAGTTTATATACCCGTTTCAAATTTGAATTTGAATTATATTTGATTCAAATTTGAATCTGAATTCAAATATTTTCTATATATAGTATTTCTATACATCTAAAGTTTATACACCTAAAGTTTATAGACCTAAAGTTTATAGATCTAAAGTTTATAAGTCAAAAGTTTATATACCCGTTTCAAATTTGAATTTGAATTATATTTGATTCAAATTTGAATCTGAATTCAAATATTTTCTATATATAGTATTTCTATACATCTAAAGTTTATACACCTAAAGTTTATAGACCTAAAGTTTATAGATCTAAAGTTTATAAGTCAAAAGTTTATATACCCGTTTCAAATTTGAATTTGAATTATATTTGATTCAAATTTGAATCTGAATTCAAATATTTTCTATATATAGTATTTCTATACATCTAAAGTTTATACACCTAAAGTTTATAGACCTAAAGTTTATAGATCTAAAGTTTATAAGTCAAAAGTTTATATACCCGTTTCAAATTTGAATTTGAATTATATTTGATTCAAATTTGAATCTGAATTCAAATATTTTCTATATATAGTATTTCTATACATCTAAAGTTTATACACCTAAAGTTTATAGACCTAAAGTTTATAGATCTAAAGTTTATAAGTCAAAAGTTTATATACCCGTTTCAAATTTGAATTTGAATTATATTTGATTCAAATTTGAATCTGAATTCAAATATTTTCTATATATAGTATTTCTATACATCTAAAGTTTATACACCTAAAGTTTATAGACCTAAAGTTTATAGATCTAAAGTTTATAAGTCAAAAGTTTATATACCCGTTTCAAATTTGAATTTGAATTATATTTGATTCAAATTTGAATCTGAATTCAAATATTTTCTATATATAGTATTTCTATACATCTAAAGTTTATACACCTAAAGTTTATAGACCTAAAGTTTATAGATCTAAAGTTAAGCCAGCAGGAGCCCTGGAAGAAGAGCCACTTTCAAGAGGAGATTTATTTGCAAGAACAGACCAAAAAGAAGCATCTTTGATAAAGGAATTGTCAAACATGATCTTAGGGAACCTCTGGCAAAGGGAGTCAACATGCATAGCATTTTCAACCCCCTCATGAACAACCACCCTGTTATTAGCAGGAATCAAAACATCTTCCTCTGTACTGGAGATACTTATGAAGGAAGGAACTGAACTGTCTGAACTTGCAGAAGGATAAGAACCAGCTAAAGAAGAAATAGCTAAAACATCTTGAGGTTCAGGAATTGTAGGCTGAAGCTGATTATCTTGTCCCTCATCCCAGCTTCCCCAACCCTGGGCAGGCGCATTATCATTCTGCTGCTGCAGGTTACCAAACTGTCAGGCAGGAGCATCCTCAAGATTAATATTGGGATCAACAGGACCTTCACCAGGTGGAATATCATCATCAGGTGGAAGCACATCTGCAAACTCACCATTCAGAGTGTAAACATATATTGTCCAAGATTGACCATTAGGCACATTAGGCTGCTCCCAAACAACAAACTAAGGAACAGAGTCCAAGTCCCTATACCAAACTTTAGCCAGCACTCTTCCTTTAAGAGGATCATCATCAAACCACCAATCAAGTTCCCCAAAAGTAGAGATAACCTGATTCACATTATGAAAGGTGATGTAGTCCATGGGAAAATCAAGCAACATAATCCATCCCCTGTGAATGTACAGAGCATTACGCCAATTGGGACCTTGATCATGCCTAACAAACCGGACTTGATGAACACCATCATAATCTAGAGGAAGACCCAAAACAAGAGCATCCCGATGCAAAGGCGAACTAATCTGAAACAGGGCAACCGCATTCGGATGTGGATAGGACTCCAAAACCTCAACATGCCTAACTTGCACCGAAAAACCTCTAATTTCATTGCGATGTTTATCCCACTGATCAACAGGCAACTATGGATGAACCAAGGCAAGAACAAACTGCTCATGGCGCATGGTAGAAGGAGTGAAGTTAACCGTATCAACTCGGCGGCAACGATGAGGGCCAGCTGGATGCAAGTGCAATCCCTGAGGGATGAAACGCTGAGGGTCTGGCTGAAGATTCGCCATTGAAGTGACCAAGTTCGTCTCCGGTTGGGAGGACTTTCCTGCAGCGTCAAGCGAAGGAAGACGAGGAGACTGAGGAGCCGATTTTTTAACCCAACATTTCCGAACCCTAAGGGTTTTCTGTTTAATACCACCACGGGCCTTGAGATCAATATTAGGTCGGCCCATCTTTGCATGATCAGAAACTTTTGAGCCCAGGAACGCAGATTTAGGATCAAAGCTCAAATTTGAACCCGAAAAAAGCCTTAACTTCGGATCAACATGAACGGAAGGTTTCTTAGCGGCGCGGAGGTCGCCGACTTAGGATCATTGGAACGAAGAACATGAAACCGATTGAAAACACGCGCAATAGGAACATTGGCCTTAACAGAGGTGGATTTACCCTTTCGGCTAACAAGAGTCCATTCCTTACTCTGTTCTAGCTCCCAACGCATAAGCACAAATTCCCAATTAGGGCCGCCATTACGCCAGAGGAAGAATCTCATGTGATAATCACGGCAAATATAGGATTTAAGATTGTAAATCCAGAGACCAACAGCCTTATTGCAGACAAGAAAAGAGAAACAACGATCACCCAGATGCTCCACTGAAAAACCCGCCGGAGAACCCCCTAGGCAGGCCCTAAGGGCGAGAGCAACTGACGAAACATCCAGACGAAAAGAAGAACGTGGAACATCGACCACCAACTTGAAAGGAGAAGAGCAGTAAAAAGGAGAAGAGTGAACCGGAGTACCAAAACGGAGGCGACACTGGTCCTTAATCTCATTGCCGGGGTGGAAATCCCACCCACCTGGCGGCGAAGGAGGCACCATGACGCCGATGGCTAGTCGCCATCACTATCGCCACCGCAGAAAACGGAAGTCATACTACCGTGGTTTCAAAAATAACTTTTGCTTTAGGTGTATCTTACTGGTCATGCATATCTGTTCCAACTTCAAGCACAACCAGCGGTTTTCTTCTCCTTAAGCACCTCCTGCAAAATATTGTTAGATAGATGAAGATAAATATATCGCATAGTCTTACGATCCCTTTTCTTCTCATCGCATAAGTCTATCTCTCGACATCGTCCGATTGATTTATCGTTAGTGTTGATGTCGATTCTCCTCCACTTTATTGTCATTCTCTGCAAAAGGTTAGTAACCCTAATACTAGTGGAATATTATTATTCTATCATATTTATGCATTGCAAGCATCACTAGTTCTCTCCTATTTTGGTAGTATTGACGGTCAAAACTTATCAACAACGACCGTCAACACTGATATCATCATCAAAATTTTCAAGAACTCATCACAATGCATACAAGACAAACCGCGGTGGAATTGTGGATGAAAATTCAGTTTCATTGGGCATCGATGCATGTTCCATCGTCAAGGATGTCGATGTTGCCTTGGTTGTTGGCAAAGGTTCCGCCAGAGTTTGCATTCATCGTGGTTTCTGTAGTATGGGGCCTAGATCATTTGCGTCAACGACCGCAGACAGCAGTACATACAGCACCACCAGCGAAGATGTTGCGATGCATCGCTTTTGTTCATGGCGGAAGGGGCGGGAAACTATGACATGTGTCTATTGCGGAAGGGTGAACGACGCGACGACACCAAGGAACATGGGTATCACACAAATATAAAGGGAATACACTAATATGCAAAATTACAGTTGTAACCTTCCACACCAATATTTGGACGATTAAGGTGGTCGTATAATTAGATCTAGCCCCTTAAATAAAAACAAATCAGCGGTTTAGGTTTATTTCTGCACCAGTAGAGAGCACTGTAGTGGGACTCGTGAATGAGGGAGCCACTCTTCTTATTGGCTAGCTTTTGACAAGTGCATCTGCATCCATTCTTGATGCCACCATGTCGATAGTACAGGCTCGATATGCACTGGCCCATTGGCAATTTGGCATGACTATTGTTGTAGGTAGTGGAACGTAACGTTGTTCACTGCACAGGAAGGTGAAAGAATACTTCAAGGAGATTAGAGTTAACTGGCAAAATGTAATTGTCTGCATGCAATTGCCACGTACATACGTGACAAACCCAGTAGCTAACATACTCTGCGACGAATGCTTAAATAAATTTTAGGGGATAGCCATGGAATAAAGCAGACTACTACAATCTCAGGGTTCACATTCTCTACTATAATGCACTACCATAACAAGCGTTGATATATGGTGTCAATAATAAGGTGGGATCCACATATCAGTGACTGTAATGGTAGTGACATTATTGTAGAGGATCCTCACGCACTATCTCAAATACACACATTCATCAGTCCCCCAAAGGGCAGTAGCCACAGCCCCCCGTGCGCACAACTACTAGGCTACTTCTGAATCAAGTCTGTGTCATCCATCCATAAGTTCAATATCCTTTCACTCAATGACGCAATCCATTTTGTACAAGTGTTTGGACAAGTAAACAAGTTATAGAACAAAGAGATTTGATCGGGAAAGATTTGCAAAACCTGGGTGTTAAATAGTCTAGACTAGCTGCATGCATGATCTGAATCACTTGCAAGATCAACGATCTTTGGAACCGAGGAGGTGGGAATCAAACCATCTCAGTTTCCGTGGGAGTGAGAAGCATGGGGAAATTTAGCCCTACTCATTGCTTCGGTAGGCTGGCGAACAATTCTTCAAAGCGGCTGCAGCTGATGCATATGCTTACCAACTTAGTGCATCTCAGAACAAGCGACAGCCAGCTGAACAGATCTCCATTCAGTACGCATACATGTCTAGAAGTGAGTGTGCGCGCTTCGCAAAGGCCGTGCGTCTTCTAGCCAACCCATCTCAGGCGCTTCTACTTGTCTCGTGCATGCATGTCGCAGGATGATTAGTTGATGAGATTTTGATGTGATACTTCCTCATAAGATGGCTATTAGGATTATTGCCTAACGTGTTGAGTAGCAATGTGAGGACATGCCCGCATTATTATCAGCTATTTTGATGGGCCTTTCTCAGCCAGTTTCGGACTGCACCTTAAGTAGCACTTCCAATTTTTTATGCACCTTAAGTACGTAGTACTCCCTCCGTTTCTAAATATTTGACGTCGTTGATTTTTTTAAATATATTTGACCGTTCGTTTTTTAAAAAAAATTAAGTAATTATTAATTATTTTCCTATCATTTGATTCATGGTTAAATACACTTTTATGTATACATATAGTTTTATATAATTCACAAAAGTTTTTGAATAAGACGAATGGTCAAACATGTGCTAAAAAGTCAACGGCGTCAAATATTTTAGGACGGAGGGAGTAGTATGCTAGATTGTGTGCGGTGAAACTTTCCCAAGGACATCCAGTTCTATATTATGTTTTGACAAGAGAGTGATTAGGATCCCTTCGGCCTGGATAATTTTTTCTCCCACTTTCTAAGTCTACAGTGTACGATCGAATAAAAGAAACCAAATCTACCAGAGGAGGCCTGAATGCTAGGAACACAAAAAATAAAAATCTTTTTGCGGAATTAGATGGAACCCTCAAACCTGATGGAGTGCATTGATTGGACCGCCAATTTGCCACTGATCGGATCGCCGCTCTATCACCACTCGGGCTGCCCGCTGGACCAATCTCCTCTGTCGCCGCCGGTTGCACCGTCCATCGGTCCAACCGCACTATACATGTCGGTTGGACCGCACCAATAAGGCTAGCTTGACAGTCGGGACCTAGAAAAAAACGTCTTAACAAAACTCTTAAAAGTAAATCAACTTTATTACATCAAGATGCGTTTACAAAATGCATCTAAAGAAATATTCTCTCAACTCGCAAACTATAACTGAAGCCTCAAAGTAAACACCAATTTTTCGCTACTAAAAGTCTCCTACTTGCTATTTTGAACCCCTCATATACTTATATCCAAAAATATGGTTGCCCATAACCACGAATCCAACTAGAACAAGGAATTCTAATCACATTGAAAAAAAAAACCCCTCCAAACAAGGAAACAAACATCTCTATACAAACTCCAAACTTCAATCGTCCCAAACTTGAACTCCAAACCAAAATGGACTCTGCTTTCGTATCAAATGGATTTCTGCTTGCCGAGCCTGCTGCCACTTAAGAGAGGGCAGAAGAAGCTAATTAAGATCGACAGATCAGTTAGCAGCTTCTTCCAACATGGGGATTTTCAAATGTGATCAACATATGATGTATTTTCGATGGAAAGCTTCAACAATTACTTCTGAAAAAGCTATGCCATAATCATACTCATACCAGCTTATTGTGCTGTTTCACTACATAAACAGTGTTTGTTAGCATGTAGTGAACGAAAGTCACTACGAAAAAAGATCAACTAATCAACATCTCCGACAAACATTGTGCTTGACTTCTACTAGAAAACTTTGTAGTAGTCACATTTTTAGTAAGATGGTGGGATGACACTATTCGTGAAACACATAATTCTAAATCTCTAGTACTTCAGGTTCGTCATATATACTTGGCTCCTCATTAATGTAGCTGAGGATTTATGATGTATTATATATTTTATATTATATGCCGACTCTTTGAAAAAATATGAATCACTGAGCCTAAGGGCAAGCCCAATGTGTGTATGAACACTGGACAATAAGATGGGGCCCGGTGTAGATAGGAGTAGTCAAGTCTCTCTTCACAATGGTTAATGTGAGTGGGAGGTGTTAAAGTGGGTCCCGCTGGGTCCCACCTAGGAAAAGAAAAGATCGATACTTATCTACAAAACCGTGGAATAGAAACTTAGCAGTTAAACCGATATGTATATTTTATTATTGTGAACAGTACAACAATTGTATTCTATTCTCTTGTGTCACACCTTAAGCTTAATGTTGTTTTTACTAGCATGAAGCTTGTGGTGTACCTCCATAATAGTAAAAGTCATGTACTGTTACAATATTAATTGCTTAAGGTCTCCTTTTTCTCAAATGCCCTAAGTAATTGAATTCAAAATCTAGACATTTGACTGAAACACTGTTTTTTTTTTCCATTAACCGGTGAATTACCAGCTTTTCAGAAGGAGTGTTATTTTTTCCTGGTTTTCTAGAGGGAGCGGTATTTCTAAGGAATCATGCAGAATAAAGAAAGCACCGAAACTGGTTTAAGGTTTTTCTTTTCTCGCCACGATGAATGATTCAATCTAACCACCCCCCACCCCCTCACACACACAGAGAAAAAAAACAAAACACAGTCTGAGACCACCGCTCTTCTGTCCATATAAACCCTTGCTCATTCGTGTAGAAGGCTAGCTTGTGGAAACCCAACTTACACACTGTTACACTTGCACAAATATATTCCTGCAAGATCAACGATCTCTGGAATCGACGAGAGTGGGAGTGTCAAACTATCTCAGTTTCTGTGGCCTGTGGGAGTGGGAAGCATGGGAAAATTTAGCCCAACTCATTGAATCTGTAGGGTGGCGAACAATTCTTCAGCGCGGTTGCAGCTAAGCGCATATGCCCATTACCAGCTTAGTGCAGCGCAGAATTGGCGATCCAGCCAGCTGAACAGATCGCCATTCAGTACGCATGCATGTCTAGGAGCGAGTGAGCTTACCTGTACAGGTCGTGCGTCTTCCGGCTCACCTATCTCAGGCTTCCACTTATCTCGTGCGTGCATCTCGCAGGATGATTAATTGGTGAGATTGCCAAGTTGTACTTCCTGATAAAGATGATGATTAATTGGTGAGATTGCCGGGTCATTATTAGCAACTTTTGGACTTCAGCAAAAGTAGCATTTCCAACATTTTTTTATTTGCAACATCTATGCACCTAAGAGAAAACTAATTCTATGCTAGATATTGTGTGTGGGTGGAACCGTCCTAAGGACATACAGTTCTATATTTTGTTTTGACAAAAGGATGATGCATGCTTGCAATCCTTCAACTTAAATTTCATTTCTCCCGCTTTCTAAGCTCATGTTGCTATCACGAATGATCTGAGATGTACTCCCTCCGTAGTCATAAAGGAAGTCGTTTAGGACAATGTTTAATTTAAACCTTGGAAATATAAATCATGAATAACTCTCAAGTTATTGAGTTTGAAAATATAAAAATTATATGAATAGATTTGTCTTGAAAAATGCTTTCATAAAAGTATACATATATCACTTTTCAATAAATACTTTTATAGAAACAAGAAGTCAAAGTTGTGTTTTGGAGACCGTGTTGCTGTCCAAAACGACTTCCTTTACGACGGAGGGAGTATAGTGGATGAATTGACAGGTGAGCTGGAAGAATTAACCATCGGACAAAACTGCTTAATTAGGGGCCTCCTGCTTTGCGCATTGCGCGGTGGCTGGACTTGGTTTGCATTCCGTGCCGGTGAACTCTGATCGGTCGACTTAGCAGTCATACGGCACCGAAAAACCATCCCCGATTGATCTCAACCGGTTATCGTCCACTGCAAAATCCCAAGTCACATGCATCGAATCCAATCCAACCGGTTCTGTGCATATCTTTATCGCCTGTAAATAACATGGATTTATCAAATAAACCCCATTACATCGATCACGATAACATGGATTATAACTATCCCTTGAAGTTGTTCGATCTAGTATGTTTCTCTTTTTTTGATAAACAATTACGGTTTTATTCATCTGTTTGGCCGTAAATATTTTCTCTATCATCCATGTTGTTGAGGTTGGAAGCCTAGCTGAAACGTCACCAATACAAAGATATGTAGTTTATTAACTCAAGAGTCAAGATTAATAAGGCTTCTGATTTGAATCCAGTGGTTACCATCTCGAGTGGACCTAAGATGTACGTAGTGGATTTGAATGATAACACTAAAGAAGTGAGGGCATAGTAATTGATTCTTTTTTGCACAGAGGTAGGAATCCGTACTGAACATTCCCCCTGTAATAGTACAAGCTCCCATAGCAATGACGTATTTTGGTTCAGGCATTTGCTCATATAATCTCACTAAAGAAGGAGCCATTTTCATTGTTACCGTACCGGCTGTTAAAATTAGGTCCGCTTGCCTAGGACTTGATCTTGGTTTGGTACCAATCCATAACGATCAAAGTCGAATCGCGAGCCTGAAGCAAATTCAATGAAACAACAACCATATAGAAGGGGCCATAAACAGGAGAGTCTTGACCAATTCGAAAGATCATTTGGTGTAGTTGAAATAACGGAATTGGAAGTTGTTCGGTCAAGTATAGGAAATTAATATAAGAATGAATAACTTTCTCAATGGTTTATTTTCTTTCTTTTATTTATCTTAATATTCATTCCATTCAGGCCATTCCAATGCTCGCAAGCAAGCACGAAAAAGCTTATATTTCTAAACGGAAACGCCCAATACATCGAAACTCATTACCCATGGCCAGTCGAGAAAAAAAAATAAAACAAACATGGTTTAGCGTATTCGGAATTGTAACCAAGCATCCTGGGTTCTATACCAGATTCAACACTAGAGCATGCAGCCGATCCTGGATACAGAACTATATAAAGTGTGCAGTGAGGGATCTTTATTGGTAGCCAGTCTTTCACTTCCGCCTCTCCACTCCCATGCCTTTCTTGGTCGGACCAACCCAACCGGCGATTTCCGACAAGTCTTTCTGCTTAGAGCAAGAAGCGGAACCAAAATCAAGCTTTCTTTATTTTCATTTATGGATAACCAATCCATTTTCCAATATAGTTGGGAGATTTTACCCAAGAAATGGGTACATAAAATGAAAAGATCGGAACATGGGAATAGATCTTATACCAATACTGACTACCCATTTCCATTGTTGTGCTTTCTAAAATGGCATACCTATACAAGGGTTCAAGTTTCGATCGATATTTGCGGAGTGGATCATCCCTCTCGAAAACGAAGATTTGAAGTTGTCCATAATTTACTGAGTACTCGGTATAACTCACGCATTCGTGTACAAACAAGTGCAGACGAAGTAACACGAATATCTCCGGTAGTCAGTCCATTTCCATCAGCCGGCCGGTGGGAGCGAGAAGTATGGGATATGTCTGGTGTTTCTTCCATCAATCATCCGGATTTACGCCGTATATCAACAGATTATGGTTTCGAGGGTCATCCATTACGAAAAGACTTTCCTCTGAGTGGATATGTGGAAGTACGCTATGATGATCCAGAGAAACGTGTGGTTTCTGAACCCATTGAGATGACCCAAGAATTTCGCTATTTCGATTTTGCTAGTCCTTGGGAACAGCGTAGCGACGGATAATTCCGAATCTACATAACTAGTCTAGTCCAGGAGACAAATCAATAGGAAATGCTATTTGCTTCTTAAGAAGAAGAACTTTTTTGAAATGAAAGAGTTTCCACGGGCGTCGGATATCATTTCTTCAAATAAGGAAGAAGTGTTATCGAAGGATTTCCTTCCATTCTTCCTAGTATGGAAGAAGTAAAGAAAAAGTACTGCGTCTCGATCTATACGAAAGGGCACTGGTTTTTTCTTTCGGTTTCATTGATAGCAGAAGAGTACGCTAGCTAGCGGAGCCTGAAAACGCTTGCTTGCGCCCCACCCCGTAAGCTGACTCTATTGCCTATGCTTGCTGCTCGCTCAGTGTCAGTAGAAGGGAAGAAAAGATGGTCACTTCTTTTAGGAACACGGCGAGCCTTACTTACGACTGTTGCACTTCACTCGCAGCTCGTTCATTCACTTGCTCATGAACTCGCTGCTTCGCCAGAAGCGACTAGTCGCCTCCTTTCCTCCGCCGAAAGATGCTTAGCCAGAAGCGACGAAGGAGGGGAGCTGGGGAAGGCCGACGATGGCAATGAGGGGGAAGCTGTCGTAGAAGCTTTGCCCCTTGCTTTACAGAAATTGTTATGAACTTACTAAATGACCTTATTTATTCTCCCGGAACGCTAGCAAATCTAATAGTTCCCATCTGCTCTTCTTAACTTAAGAACGAAGGTCCTTCTTATTCAGGAACCCTTTGTTTGAGGGGGGCGTATCCCCGGGGAGGGGAGAGTGGCCGAGCGGTCAAAAGCGACAGACTGTAAATCTGTTGAAGGTTTTCTACGTAGGTTCGAATCCCGCCTCTCCCACTTGTTGTAGACTTAAGAGAAGAGAAAGTAGGCGGAAGCCTAGGAGGGCCAACCGAGCGAAGCTCTTTCTTTTTTTGGCCGTGCCGTGAAGTGCAATTTTCTCGTATGCGTTTTAGAGAGGTTGTCGAAAAAAGACGATCTATAGAGATTCCCCATCTATATCCAATCGAGAATAGAAGCGAGTCGCTTCCGGCGTCGGCTTGTAGTCTCTGCAGTCGGCACACGCACGCGCCCGCCATCATGCCTCCTTGGTTCGGGACGAAGCCAAGCGAGACATACGATAGACGAAGGAAGCGCCCACCCAGCAGGAGGGCTAAAACCTGTAGTTTTGAAGTTGCAAACTCCAGCTTCGAAGCTGGAGTGCTTTAGCCCTTTAGTTTTGAAGCAAGAATCACCGTCTTGAGCGCCTTGCGCGCTCAAGAACAAGCGATGAGCGCTTTGTTGCGCCTGTGCGGATACGTTTTCTTGCTGGGGAAGGCTAGTTTGATCGAGGATTGGGGAGGAGAGGTGGAATAAAAAGCTCGGGATGGATTTTGGAGTCTTTGTGCGAGCCGTATGCGGTGAGAGTCGCACGTACGGTAAGGAGGGGGGTTCGCGTCTATACGTGTAGTGTGGTGGTTGGGCCTACCCACCCTATTTGTTCCATGATCTATGGGTCTACTGGAGCTACCCACTTCGATCAATTAGCCAAGATTTTGACCGGATACGAAATCACTGGTGCTCAATCTAGTGGTATTTTTATGGGGATTCTTTTTATCGCTGTAGGATTCCTATTCAAGATTACTGCAGTTCCTTTTCGGGCGGCTGTAGGACGGACGGCCCCCTATAGGTAGTAGGGTAGGATGGGTGGTACCGCTCAGATAGCGGCCAATCCTCCTAACTGCGCGCGGGCCGGGCTTAGAGCGCGTGAAACTCATCACTACCTCGTAAGGGCGTTGAGACCATAGCATGTTACACAAAAGCGCCGCTTTCTCAGGAGTGTTGTCACACAGCTGCCCGACTAGAAGAGCTACTCGCTCTGTAGTGTTGTCACACAAGATAAGCACGCCGCCCGCCTGCTGGCCGGGCGAATCGAAGTTATCTTCCGGTCAACTGTCCACCCAGTCAAGTGCAAAAAACACAGTGGAATCACGCAACGCACGCTGCTGGTGTGCTTCCTGCCCACGAGGAAAGAAGAGCGACAAGGTTCAGATTTGACTGTTTGCAGCATGGGAGCAGATTACCCAAAAAATCCCTGGGAAAAAGAAAAGATATCTCGGTAACGAAAACCATAGGAGGCTGTATTGGCGAGATCCAAGGGTTCCCAGCAGCCCAAAAGAAAAACCGCCTGGAAGTCCGAGGACCTTTAGTACCGTACCGAACCAGCAGCCTTCGCGCCAAGCGACGACCGCCCTTGTCCCTTTCCTTTTTCCATTCAGCCTACTTCTTAGCTTTGTTCCGTCAGTCTAAGGCAAAGCTTAAGTGGTTCGCTGTCTCGTGCATGCATGTCGCAGGATGATTAGTTGATGAGATTTTGATGTGATACTTCCTCATAAGATGGCTATTAGGATTATTGCCTAACGTGTTGAGTAGCAATGTGAGGACATGCCCGCATTATTATCAGCTATTTTGATGGGCCTTTCTCAGCCAGTTTCGGACTGCACCTTAAGTAGCACTTCCAATTTTTTATGCACCTTAAGTACGTAGTACTCCCTCCGTTTCTAAATATTTGACGTCGTTGATTTTTTTAAATATATTTGACCGTTCGTTTTTTAAAAAAAATTAAGTAATTATTAATTATTTTCCTATCATTTGATTCATGGTTAAATACACTTTTATGTATACATATAGTTTTATATAATTCACAAAAGTTTTTGAATAAGACGAATGGTCAAACATGTGCTAAAAAGTCAACGGCGTCAAATATTTTAGGACGGAGGGAGTAGTATGCTAGATTGTGTGCGGTGAAACTTTCCCAAGGACATCCAGTTCTATATTATGTTTTGACAAGAGAGTGATTAGGATCCCTTCGGCCTGGATAATTTTTTCTCCCACTTTCTAAGTCTACAGTGTACGATCGAATAAAAGAAACCAAATCTACCAGAGGAGGCCTGAATGCTAGGAACACAAAAAATAAAAATCTTTTTGCGGAATTAGATGGAACCCTCAAACCTGATGGAGTGCATTGATTGGACCGCCAATTTGCCACTGATCGGATCGCCGCTCTATCACCACTCGGGCTGCCCGCTGGACCAATCTCCTCTGTCGCCGCCGGTTGCACCGTCCATCGGTCCAACCGCACTATACATGTCGGTTGGACCGCACCAATAAGGCTAGCTTGATAGTCGGGACCTAGAAAAAAACGTCTTAACAAAACTCTTAAAAGTAAATCAACTTTATTACATCAAGATGCGTTTACAAAATGCAACTAAAGAAATATTCTCTCAACTCGCAAACTATAACTGAAGCCTCAAAGTAAACACCAATTTTTCGCTACTAAAAGTCTCCTACTTGCTATTTTGAACCCCTCATATACTTATATCCAAAAATATGGTTGCCCATAACCACGAATCCAACTAGAACAAGGAATTCTAATCACATTGAAAAAAAAAAAAACCTCGACACAAGGAAACAAACATCTCTATACAAATTTCAAACTTTAATCGTCCCAAACTTGAACTCCAAACCAAAATGGACTCTGCTTTCGTATCAAATGGATTTCTGCTTGCCGAGCCTGCTGCCACTTAAGAGAGGGCAGAAGAAGCTAATTAAGATCGACAGATCAGTTAGCAGCTTCTTCCAACATGGGGATTTTCAAATGTGATCAACATATGATGTATTTTCGATGGAAAGCTTCAACAATTACTTCTGAAAAAGCTATGCCATAATCATACTCATACCAGCTTATTGTGCTGTTTCACTACATAAACAGTGTTTGTTAGCATGTAGTGAACGAAAGTCACTACGAAAAAAGATCAACTAATCAACATCTCCGACAAACATTGTGCTTGACTTCTACTAGAAAACTTTGTAGTAGTCACATTTTTAGTAAGATGGTGGGATGGCACTATTCGTGAAACACATAATTCTAAATCTCTAGTACTTCAGGTTCGTCATATATACTTGGCTCCTCATTAATGTAGCTGAGGATTTATGATGTATTATATATTTTATATTATATGCCGACTCTTTGAAAAAATATGAATCACTGAGCCTAAGGGCAAGCCCAATGTGTGTATGAACACTGGACAATAAGATGGGGCCCGGTGTAGATAGCAGTAGTTAAGTCTCTCTTCACAATGGTTAATGTGAGTGGGAGGTGTTAAAGTGGGTCCCGCTGGGTCCCACCAAGGAAAAGAAAAGATCGATACTTATCTACAAAACCGTGGAATAGAAACTTAGCAGTTAAACCGATATGTACTCCCTCCGTATTTTAATGTATGACGCTGTTGACTTTTTAACAAACGTTTGACATTTTGTCTTATTCAAAAAATTTATGTAATTATCATTTATTTTATTGTGATTTGATTTATCATCAAATGTTCTTTAAGCATGACATAAGCATTTTTGTATTTGCATAAAAAAATGAATAAGATGAATGGTCAAACGTTGGTTAAAAAGTCAACGGCGTCATACATTAAAATACGGAGGGAGTATATTTTATTATTGTGAACAGTACAACAATTGTATTCTATTCTCTTGTGTCACACCTTAAGCTTAATGTTGTTTTTACTAGCATGAAGCTTGTGGTGTACCTCCACAATAGTAAAAGTCATGTACTGTTACAATATTAATTGCTTAAGGTCTCCTTTTTCTCAAATGCCCTAAGTAATTGAATTCAAAATCTAGACATTTGATTGAAACACTGTTTTTTTTTCATTAACCGGTGAATTACCAGCTTTTTAGAAGGAGTGTTATTTTTTCCTGGTTTTCTAGAGGGAGCGGTATTTCTAAGGAATTATGCAGAATAAAGAAAGCACTAAAACTGGTTTAAGGTTTTTCTTTTCTCGCCACGATGAATGATTCAATCTTGTTTTGACTGTAAAATTTGGCGACCTCAAAGTTTTCCTATCACTTTGTTCGTGATATACTGATATATAATTCTATTGTAAAACTGAGAACAAACTATCACTCCGGCCGCCAGTACAAAATTTCTGAATAAACTACCATCAGCTGTTGTAGTAATCGTACAACCAACAACCCCCCCCCCCCCCCCCCCCC
>CM020181.1:21124136-21157293 GCA_009805545.1 Oryza longistaminata
TTTGGACTCAGCAAAAGTAGCATTTCCAACTTTTTTTTATTTGCAACATCTATGCACCTAAGAGAAAACTAATTCTATGCTAGATATTGTGTGTGGGTGAAACCGTCCTAAGGACATACAGTTCTATATTTTGTTTTGACAAAAGGATGATGCATGCTTTGCAATCCTTCAACTTAAATTTCATTTCTCCCGCTTTCTAAGCTCATGTTGCTATCACGAATGATCTGATGTACTCCCTCGAAGTCGTAAAGGAAGTCGTTTAGGACAATGTTAATTAAACCTTGGAAATATAAATCATGAATAACTCTCAAGTTATTGAGGTTGAAAATATAAAAAATTATATGAATAGATTTGTCTGAAAAATACTTCATAAAAGTATACATATATCACTTTTCAATAAATACTTTTATAGAAACAAGAAGTCAAAGTTGTGTTTTGGAGACCGTGTTGCTGTCCAAAACGACTTCCTTTACGACGGAGGGAGTATAGTGGATGAATTGACAGGTGGGCTGGAAGAATTAACCATCGGACAAAAACTGCTTAATTAGGGGCCTCCTGCTTTGCGCATTGCGCGGTGGCTGGACTTGGTTTGCATTCCTGCCGGTGAACTCTGATCGGTCAACTTAGCAGTCATACGGCACCGAAAAACCATCCCCGATTGATCTCAACCGGTTATCGTCCACTGCAAAATCCCAAGTCACATGCATCGGATCCAATCCAACCAGTTCTGTGCATATCTTTATCGCCTGTAAATAACATGGATTTATCAAATAAATCCCATTACATCGACCACGATAACATGGATTATAACTATCCCTTGAAGTTGTTCGATCTAGTATGTTTCTCTTTTTTTGATAAACAATTACGGTTTATTCATCTGGTTGGCCGTAAATATTTTCTCTATCATCCATGTTGTTGAGGTTGGAAGCCTAGCTGAAACGTCACCAATACAAAGATATGTAGTTTATTAACTCAAGAGTCAAGATTAATAAGGCTTCTGATTTGAATCCAGTGGTTACCATCTCGAGTGGACCTAAGATGTACGTAGTGGATTTGAATGATAACACTAAAGAAGTGAGGGCATAGTAATTGATTCTTTTTGCACAGAGGTTGTATTGAGAGCAGTAGTTGGTGAAGCATTATATAGGTCCTAAACACTACATAGAAATCATCTTTCGTGGTGGTCATTTTAGGTTTTTCCTGATGGAAATTGCAGCCGCCACAAAGCAAAGGCTAGAGAAGATGTCGATCTTCGCTAGCGGTCATCGGCCTCCAGCGAAGAATTGCTTTTCGCGTGGCGGTTGTGTTATCTGGTCGCCAGCAATAATCGATTTTCGCTGGCGGCTATGCTAATACCGGCCGCCAGCAATAATCGATTTTTGCTGATGACTGTGTTATACCAGCCGCCAGAGATAATCAATTTTGGGGAAAAAAACCTATGCAGCTGCCCTCTAGCCCTAGCAAAATAAATATGCCCACATGCTTCTACCTACATTCCCAAATCCACATCCCCAAATCTCAAATCCATAACAATTCAAATCCACATCAGATCCACCTCAAGAGAACCCTACATCAATTCTTCCACTTCATTTTCAACAAAACAACATCGATACATGCATATGAAAATTCATACAAACAAACATCAAAAATGGGCAATACATCAAAATCGTCGTCGCCAGCGCCTTCCTCTTCTAGCATTGGCGTTGCCGCGGTCGCGATCATCGTCGTCAGCTCCGCCGCCACCCCCTCCCTCCGGCTTGATCTGGAGAGGAGAGGAGAGGGAGAGGGAGGGAGGCGAGGCGAGGCGAGGAGCCGCACCATCCGGCAGCGTCGTTGTCGTTGTCAGCTCCGCCGCGCCCGCCTTCCGTCGCCATCCGGCGGCCGCCACCCCCTCCCTCCGGCTAGATTGGGAGAGGGAGAGGGAGGGGAGGAGGAGGAGGCCCTTCAGTCGTGGCCCTCCGTCCCCTCCCGCCGCCGCACATCCGCCGCCCGTGGCCCAGCCTGTCGCGTGGTCGCCGTGGTTGCTCGCCAGTCGCGCGTGGTTGCGTCGCCAGTCTCGTCATCGTCAGCCCGGCCCGTCGTGGTCGTCGTGGTCGTCATGGTCGCCTCACCAGTGAGAGCGTGGGGAAAGGAGGAGGGGAGAGAGGTGGGGAGGAGGAGGACTGGAGTGGGTGGGTGGAGAGGAGGACGAGAGAGGAGAGAGGCAGTGGTGGGTGGGTGGTGGGTGAAATCATATCTCATGCGCGGTTTTAAATGCGGTCAAAACTTTTTAGCGGGTTCTGCTTCACTGGCGGATCTCTTACTAACTGCCAACAAAAACGCTGGTTTCGCCGGCGGAATTTAAGAGCCCGTCTTGAAAAATATATTATTTTTTATGGTGGATCTCTTAACGTGGCCGCCAGCGAATATACCCCCCCACCCCCATACGTTTTTGCTGACGGTTTTAGCATATGACCGCTGTGAAAATTATAGTGTGACGTCACAAAAATTATTTTTCTAGCAGCGTAAATATTGACTCCTGAGGCACTGTGATGATAATGTTGCAATTAATCCATGAAACTTGCCTTATAAGACCCCAAGGCCGTGAAAACCAAACAGTTCATTGATCCACAGGAAGAGAACAAGCGAAACAGGAGAGGTGCGAACTGTCACATTCCATGGACAACGAGATTGGTGGTTTGGAATGGGATGAGTCGGGAACCTGTGCTGCACGTCAGAGTGGGACGACGCTCTCCTACTGGGTCAACATTTGTGCCTGCCCCGTAATAACAGCAGGCCTAGTGTGCTGAACAAAAACCTCTTCAGCATGATTTTTTTTTTTTTGGGTGACTGAGTTTCCTTTCATTATCATCCGGCCGAAGCCTCAACCATATCATGTCATACACGCACGACGGAGTTTCAAGCCACGTCTCCGTACGGTGCGAAGAAAAACTTGCTTAGCTAGGACATGTGCTATCTTATTGCAAGATCTACTAATATAAAGAAATTGAAAACTCTTTGAAAGCACGACACAATTCCTGTATCTCAGTCAGAAGACCAGCAATGATGGATCGCTGTGACTCCCTCTTCATCCATAGCTGCACAAATTGAGCAGTCCGTCTCCACCGCCACTTAATTTGCTCAGCCTAAACATGCTGCAAATTTTAGGCCATCTAGGCAAGCCCTTGCTCCATAGAACAAGCATCAAAACTCTATCATACCTCCTCCTATTAATATAATCCCTCCGTCCTTAATATAAGGAATTTTGAGTTACTTGCACTGTTTGATCATTCTCTTATCAAAAAATTTAAAATTATTATTATTTCTTTGTGACTTACTCTATATCTAAAGTATTTAAACACAATTTCATTTTTATATTTGACAAATTTTTTGAATAAAACATGGTCAAACATGTAAGAAAAACTTAAATCCCTTATTTATGGAACGGAGGATACCAAGTAGCTTTCCCACTTTGGAAACCACCCAGTTCATCTCTGATAACACACGCTGTAGCGCGCCTTGTTTAGTGTCCTCACGAAACGCTGCATCAGTATTCAGTTTGACCCATCCTTGTCTCGGCCTCTTCAGCATGATTATGCCTCACTGATAATAGGTAATAGGGATCGATGTTTTGATTTCACATCGTCCAAAACAGTTTGTGAGAACAACGGTGAGAAACTTGTAACATTCACTGGAGTGATCCAAAACTTAGGGACATGGAAGAAACATGAAGCAACTTTCGCAATCCCCTCCTCCCAAATCTAGTTATATATACAAAGTATAAAAATGTTGTTAATGACCTCAATTTGCTAAAAATTTATTTACTAGTTTGATAAAAGGAAAAAAAAACCAAGAGCTCTAAAGAAAGTTTACCTTTTGTCAGTTTGTGTTGAAAAGAATTATTGCCGATTCGATGAAGCAGAATTATGCAACATCTTACTTCAATTATCTCAACTTTAAGTTTCAGACATTTTATTAGATAACTCAAATGTATTATATTAGTTGCCAGCCCCACCACTTCAATTTTCTGATAGCAATTCATATTTGGTCAATTGGCTTTCCTTTTTTTCAGCCAGCAGGCACCTATACTCATTGCTTTAGAGCAGGTACAATAGCGACTATAAGCCACTATAAAACACATTTCGAGAGAATAAAAGAGGGAGAGAGGAGAGCAGCGGAAATCCGTTTGGCGATCGATCGCCCTGGGGATGGATGAGCGATCGATCCCCTCCCCCTCCCTCCATCCACCTGGTTTTCTTTTTTGGCACCGCATTACTCCTCTTTTAGTAAATTTATACACCTAAAGTTTATACATCTCAAGTTTACACATCTAAAGTTTAGAGACCAAAAGTTTATAAGTCAAAAGTTTATATATCCGATTCGAATTTAAATTTGAATTCAAATATTTTTTATATATAGTATTTTTATAACATCTAAAGTTTATAGACCTAAAGTTTATAGACCTAAAGTTTATAGATCTAAAGTTTATAAGTCAAAAGTTTATATACCCGTTCAAATTTGAATTTGAATTATATTGATTCAAATTTGAATTTGAATTCAAATATTTTCTATATATAGTATTTCTATACATCTAAAGTTTATACACCTAAAGTTTATAGATCCAAAGTTTATAAGTCAAAAGTTTACATACCCGATTCAAATTTGAATTTGAATATATCCGATTCAAATTTGAATTTGAATTTAAATATTTTCTATATATAGTATTTCTATACATATAAAGTTTATACACCAAAAGGTTTATAGACCAAAGTTTATAAGTAAAAGTTTACATACCCGATTCAAATTTGAATTTGAATTTAAATTTTTTATATATATAGTATTTCTATACATAAATTTTTCTAACTTTTGTTTTTTTAAAAAATTTGTGTGGTGTACTGTAGTAGAAAGAGAAGAAGGAGAGGATGAAGGGGAGAAGAGGAGGAGTATAGGGGAGGCGGGGCCAACCGATCGCTGGGCGATCGCCCTGGCGATCGATCGCCCATTAGCCTCCCCGCGGGCTAGATTTGTAGCCACCTGTAGCATGTGCTCCAAGATGCATGTGTGTATGACAAGTGGGACCAGTTATTAACTGTGTACTATATGTTATAGGTAACTATTTTATGAATTGACTATAGATGATTTGGAGCTAGTAGTTGGCTATACTATTAAATTTGCTCTTATAGCCAGTTTTTTGTTAGCATTATCAACGCAACATTAATTTCTATACATTCAACTGGCTAGTTTTCATTCTGTTGGTAATAAGAGCGAGGCTAATGGTATAGCCTTAAGCCTGCTAGGGGTGTGGCTAATGCGTGGGTGATCGCTCGCCCCTACCCCCTATACACGGATCTCCCCCTTCCTCCTCCCCTTCCTTACTATAGTACACCACAAAAATTTTAAATAAAAAGTTGGAAAAATTTATGTATAGAAATACTATATATAAAAAAAAATATTTGAATTCAAATTAAAATTTGAAACGGGTATGTAACTTTTGACTTATAAACTTTGGTTCTATAAACTAATATTTGAATTCAAATTCAAATTGAACGGTATGTAAACTTTTGACCTATAAACTTTGGATCTATAAACTAATATTTGAATTCAAATTCAAATTTGAACGGGTATGTAAACTTTTGACCTATAAACTTTGGGTCTATAAACTAATATTTGAGTTCAAATTCAAATTTGAATCGAATTTGATTATAAACTTTGGGTCTATAAGCTTTAGGTGTATAAACTTTAGATGTATAGAAATGCTTATATATATAAAATATTTGTATCCAAATTCAATTTGAATTGGATATATAAACTTTTGACTATTAAAACTTTTGGTCTCTAAACTATATATGTGTAAATTTGAGTGTACAAACTTTAAGTGCATAAATTTACTAAAATAGGAAAGTAATGCGGTGCCGAAAAGGAAACCACGTCGAGAGAAGGGGACCGCGCCAGGGGCGATCGATCGCCCCTTAGCCTTTCCGCCTGCTGGCGGCTATAGTCATCTCTCTTTTATTTTATAGCTAATGCTACGGCCAACTAGCATTAACTTGTCTATACTAAGATGCGTTGGAATGATGTAGAATTGACAAGACCAAATAAACCTACCAGAGAGCGGTGAATGGT
The DNA here is from genome assembly GCA_009805545.1 of Oryza longistaminata. NCBI lineage: Eukaryota > Viridiplantae > Streptophyta > Magnoliopsida > Poales > Poaceae > Oryza > Oryza longistaminata. Next base: position 21,130,239 of record CM020181.1, read on the forward strand.
AGGAAAATAAAAAAACGAAAATCTTTAGTGGAATAAAAGATTTACCTCGAACGGAGTAGATGACGAAGTCTTGTCGTCGATGGTCACACCGCTCGCCACCTGTCAGTAAGACCGCCGTTGTCTGACCGGTTAGACCGCGTGCACACCTGCGGATAGACCACACACTCCCACCGGTTAGACCGCCGCCTTGCCTGCGGCTAGACCGTCGGGACGCAGAAAAACACCAGTAGATGACAAACTCGGAGTGTAGATTGAATCTCAACTTTATTGTATAAACTAGTTTACAAAGTGCACCAACAGCACTCCTCACCAAAATCTCGAACCAAACTTGAAACCCTAACTTTCTCTCAACTCAAGTCTCTCTAAAATCGATACCGGAGGCCACACCCCCTCTCTTATTTATTAACGAGGTATGCTGTGCGAAACCCGCAAATCTAACTCAACTTAGGACTCCCAACCACATGAGAAACCTCTCTCGCAAGTATACAACTTATCCCTTTCATCATCGATATCAATCTTCCTGAATTCGGACTCCCTTCCGAATTCGACTCCTCTTTCCATACGTACGCAATCTGTCGGAGATATGGGCCCGGGGGTATGTGAAGTAGAGGAGAATTACTTTTCCTCCAGCCACGTGGCTTGCCGGTTGGCCCCGCTCACGCGCCACGCGAGTCGTAGAAGCAGCAGGGGGCCTCGGGTATGACGTCACCCCCTCAGGCTCGACCGCGCCTTCGCCCCGAGCCCTCGCACGGCCGCCACGCGGCAAAGAGGAGCGCAGGCTAAACAGTCATAAATGCGCAGCGCCTCAACTGTCCCTCGCTGCATTTAATGCAATCAGGGCAGACGTGCGGCGCCGCCTAGCTAACCCTTGTCCGTCGGATGTGACCGGTCTGTGACCGGCCCGTTTCCATCACATCCGATGGATAGGGTAGTCATATCATCACGTCGCCCTGTCCCCGCGGAGTGGGGGTAGGGTGACCCGTCACATCCGGGCGTCACCGAGGAAGGGCTGTTGCTTGTCATCGATCATTTATGAGGGAATGACCGCGGCTATCCCCCGTGTCAGGCGGGACGCGCCGGGTTCCACTAAAAATCGGTTATTGCTTAGCTTCCGAGAGAAGGCACGTTTTGAAGCCCAAAGAAGTGAAGTGGGGTCCCCCCCCCCTTCCCCCGTGGAGAGTAGGTAGAGTCGGCACGTGTTGTATCCCCTTAAAGCTATAAAAGGAGGACCCTACCCACAGAGCAAGAGAGTCGATCCCCAGAAAACTGGAACTTCAGAAGAGAGGAAGCAAGTGCGCTCTCTGAAGTGAAGAAACCCTTGTAACTTCATCCATAATCCCAAACACAGGAGGAGGGTGTTACGCTCTATTGCGGCCCGAACCGTATAATCCAACTGCGTGCAAGCTCGCTAATAGTCTAGGGACGAACAAGCAAATTTGAGAGACGAGCCTCCGCCCCCGGCCGAACTCACGAAAGGGGGGTCTCACGACTCCCTGCTATTGAGGGTTTTCCCTCGACACAATCCCTCTTGTATACCATATGAATTCTTCATCACCACATGCATTGTTCTCTAGTCTTTTAGTATCCCGTATGATCTCTTGATCCCTGGACATCAACTTCTCCCAAGTCGACTCCGATCTATCACGGCAACACTCTCATGAGGCCTCAAGCAACACCTGCACATGGAACAACCAAGAAACCATATTCGAAGCACAAGTTCATCCCAACTTGACTCACATTAGTATAATAATAGTATCCATACGCATAGAAACCATCTAGAAGTCAAATCTCTGAAGAAAACATCCAAATCCAATAAGACAACTCGAAACCGACAATAATCAGGATCCTGGCCGTCAGACCGTTGGGTTGGCTGGTCTGACCTCCGCATGACATGCCGTCTGACCGCGGCACCCAGCCGGTCTGACCGAGGGGTCGACCGAAATCGCTCACTTTACAAAATCAATCGTCTATAAAATCTCCAAAAATATTATTAGCAAACCATCAATGTTTACATCACATAATCTAAATCAACTCCTGATTTTACAAATGTGAGTGGAAGGAAGCAGAAGCTACGGAGACGAGATAGGGAGAGTGAATTAATAGATTCGTTGATGACTCTCGTGCAAAGTATACTACATTCTACTCAATCTCCTTATTGTCGTGCCATTTGAGCTTCGAGAGAGGGTTATTGTCCAGTATCGTGCCTGGTGGACGAGAGCTCTTGTTTTCCCGAGAACCTACATGTCATCACGGAAGCACACGAAGAAGGCCAACATGAGTATTCATTTTTTTTAAAACATGAAAGGTGGCCCGCGCGTATGCTCGGGCCTTGTATTATTGAAAGGATAGATTTTTACTGTTTGTTCAAAATTTTATCTGAATTCTAAGTTTATATGTTAAGTCTGTATAATTAAGTTCTAAGAACAAACTTTAAGATATGTACATAGATTTATTATCTTTCATGTATCCCTATAATACTATGTATTATATAGTAGTCTGAGTAAAATTAATATAGTTAGATAAGTATTACGACTTTTGAATCATGTTCTTTTTCATCAAATAAGATATAAACTAGTTGTGTAGTAGGTATGAAAAATGAGAAGAAATACTTAAAATTCTTGTGATTAAATCGTCTCATGAAGGTGCATGATACATAAGAAAGGGAGGAAGCATATAATGGAGAAAAGAAGAAAGGGAAAAATGGAAAAAAGGGAGGGGAAGCGTAGTACCCACGTACTAGGTGCGTACCGAAGGTGGAGAGTGGAACCTCGTAGTATTTAGTTTGTTCTAAGATCAATTTAATCTAATGGTTTATAAATTGGACCCATCGATTAAGTGAAAATCAAGTAATAGATACTTTGCTTTTTTTTCTTAGAATTTCTAATATTTTCTCTAATTATTACGACCACGTGGCAACTTGAGGGCATTTTAAGAAATTTTAATGGACTTACCACATGTAATTATAATATTAACCATGTAATATATATGCATGGGATATATGTTAATATTCATTTTAGCTTCGTCCGTGTGTTTATATACAGACCTATTTACAATTGTTTATAGTAGCTCTTACAGATTCATCTACGACTTTGATTATGCGTTGATCAGTATTACTGATCACCATGACTCGCATGAAAAAATTATAATTATGTACTACTTAGGGTTTAGGGTTTAGGACAACTAAAATTGATGAATTATCTGATTTATGTGATAGCTATTTGAGATTATAAATGAATGAATTAACTTCTAAAAAGTTAAAAAGATGTTTAAGAAAAGCACCATTTAGGAACTTGGAAAGCGTGAGCGTGCAAACGAAAATCCAAAAGATGGAATCAGAGAAAAATAGGGCCTTAAACTCCCTTAAACACTCTTATCTGGTAAGAGTTCTATTGATATTCGTTAATATTGTGCTCACATTTGTAACATAATAATTTACGAACAAATAATACAAAATCTGAATGCAACATAACACAATACATTGTAATTATTATGTAATCAACTATCGGATTTCGGCTTAAACAGAGCTAAGTGTTCCCACGGTGCTTAATTCTTCTCTCACTGCATCACACATTTAATTTTATTTTCATGTTATTAACAAAATTGGTAGCGCTGCAGCGGTCATGATCACCTGAGATGCCTCAGACATGACGCTTTGTTACACATGCGAAAGGAAAAGGTGAAGACGTGCATTATGCAGCGGGCCAAAAAGAGAACTTTAGACACTTTAGTTATTAATAATAGATCCGATGATTTAAATAATGGGTCGTACTTGTTCTAGTGTAAATGTAAATTAGTTAATATATATTTTAAATTGTTAATTTAATGGGTACACAATATAATGGTGTAGACTTTATTTTAAAACAATGTATTATTTGAGAATAATAGCCCAAAGTAATTATAAAAATAGATCCAATGATTTAAATAATGGGTCTATCTGTTTAAGTGCATGTATATATTAGTTAATATAGATCTTAAATTGTTTATTTGATAGGTACACAATATAATTGTGTAAATTTTATTTTAAAATAGTGCATTATTTGAAAATAATAGTACAAAGTAATGAGTACACCGGTTTAAGTGGAAACTATCTTACATTATTGATTTAATGGGTAAACATATAATATGGTGTAAATTTTATTTTCAAAGATTATAGACGTAATTTAGTTACCTGTGTTTATAAAGAGTTATATGATGGTATATTCTTTGTTTGTAAAATTATCAATTGTATATAAATGGAAAAAAGAAGTAAAAAAGGAAACAAAAGGGAGGGAGGCGTACGTCGTACGTACGTACGTACGTGACCTACCTATGCACGTATAAAGAGGAGAGGTGGGACCCATAGTATTTAGTTTGTTTTAAGATCAATTTCATCTAACGGTGTATAATATCGGACCCACCAATTTAAGTGAAAATGAAGGGGTAGATGTTTTGCTTTTTTCTTAGAATTTCTAGGATTTTCTCTAATTTATTAGAGCGCCACGTGGCATCTTGAGAGCGTTTGTAGGAAGTTTAATGGACTTTTAGTATATAATAGATTTAGTGAGATAAGGTATATGCTGCTGCTTTTTATCTCTTTAAAGCGTGTGGTAGAGGATGCATCACTACACCAGAACCAGGCCAACATCTGTGACGGTACACCAGTGATAGGCCTATGAATTGGTCACAGATAACAGACACCTTTGACGGGTCGGTAGCGTTGCCATCATTGGTGTAATGATGAGGCATCCGGCCGCGGCCCGTCACAGATATCACATCACATGTGACGGGCCGAAAGACTAAGCCATCACAGGTGAGGCAGTGACGGGTTTTCCTTCAACCCGTATGACCTCACCTGTGACGGGCCGCATAATTACAAACCGTCATAGGTGATAGGCCGTCACCTGTGACAGATTTACCTTCTGGCCCGTCACAGGTATCGTCCCACCTACGACGGGCAACTCAATTGAAGCCCGTCAAAGGTATGACCAACACCTTTGACGGTCTGTTTTACCTAACCCGTTTGAGGTGTGTTGGATCTATAAATACCCCCAAACCGCCAATTGCTTTCCATTCCGACCAGTTCACTGTTCACAATTCGGTTGGGAGGGCAAAGGGGCGAATGTACCATGTTCATCATTCGTCTACAGATGGATCGTAGCTAGATGTGATGTCGTGAACAATACAGTTATCTAATTTCTTGTGATGTAAAAATAATTTTTTTTATGATTCAATGGTATGGAGTGCAATGTAATTTACTTTTGTCGACGTTTGATGTCGCGATTCCGGTATTTGCATAGTATGGGGATCGTTGGTCTAGGATATATGCGAGATTGAGGTAAAAGAGATAGGGACGAGGATTTTTATATAGGTTCGGACCCCTGAATTGTCAGGTAATAACCCTACTCCTGTTGGCCGAAGCCGGTCGTTGCTCTTATTCACCATAATCACACCAGCACAATATTTGGGGTAGCCTATCTATCTGTTATCGACATAGCGGACTGAAGTATCATCACGTAGTCGACAACAGGGTAGTCTTCTTCCTCGAATCCGTGCCCGACGAGATCAGAGACAGCATTAGATCCCTACAGCCGGCCTCTGAAGGTACCGGATAGGGTCAGTCCAGGCATATCTCTGATGTTGATATCCGGCGGCGTGTCTTGGCGTATATTGGCTTGTGTGTTGATCTGTATCTTAATCTGTTGTTCCATGTCCCCTCTCCTCCTAGGGGGCCTTGTATTTATACCCATAGGTGTCCCCTTGTTCAAATAGAACTAGGGAAACCAATATGGATATAATCCGGGTAGTTCTTGTCGTTTCCATTAAGAACTCTGGTTGTCTTTCCTTATCCGGAACTCCCTCCATATCCGAGGTAAGTTTCCGTATAAGACATGGTATGTGGTGGGTCCTGCTGAGATTTAGTCAACTACTATTAGGTATGTGATATCCATAACCCTGACAACTTTCATATGTGCAATATTTATGGTAGTTTGCTAAATTGTCATCAAATTTGATCAACTATGATTTACGTTGTACTATTCATTTGTTTACTCCATTTGTTTAAAATGACATCTCGTGGAGGTTCACAACGAACAGGATACAAGAAAGCTTGGTAAGTATGCGGTTGTATGAGCAATTGCCGAAATTGCGGCTTTCATGGGGTATGAATTTGCAGTGCAAAATTGTGACATTTGAACTGCATATGTGAATGATGTTAATTTTTTAGATGGATCTGTGATGTTGGGGATCTGTGATGTTTGAGATGGATCTGTGATGTTATATTAGGGGGGGTGACTGGAATATATCTGTGATGTTTCAGAGGGCATGACTAGCAAATCCTAAGGCTAGCCAATATTTAGCATTTATTTTTTTCTAGAATTAACTCATTAGTGACGGGTCGGAAACAAAATCCATCAAAGGTAACCATGCCTGTGACAGATTCGCCAACATAGGCCCGTGAGAGGTGATCCACTTGTGATGGGCCTTTACTTTCGGGCCCGTCACAGGTAGATCACTTGTGACAACTTCTATCTACCGGATACCAACATCTCTGACGGCCTTTATTTAGAGGCCCATCAGAGATGTGTCACCTATGATGGGTCCTAACTGGCCCTAGGCTAGCGGAGACCAATACCTCTGACGGTCTTCTAGTAACTTGCCTGTCAGAGGTGGGTGTCACCTCTGACGGCCAGCCACCCGTTAAAGGTGACTGGACTCACCAGTGACCACTGATCACTGACCAAGCCCAAAACCATCAAAGGTGAGCGTTTGGGCTCATTACAGGTGACCTTTTCCAGTGTAGTGCAGCTGCATTCACAGGTGTGTACTTGAGCATGGTCTTGTGTACGTAGTGTGTGTGCGCGTCCTGTGTAATCGGAAAAAAACAAACATACTACCATGTAGGTTTCCATAAGCCATTTCTACTCCTGCTGGTCTCGAAGAGGCACGGAAGGCAAGGCCATGCTTCTACTGCCTTAGCTCTATCACAGCCATCACGCCTCGCATGTTTTGACGTTCATGTGGTGTTCTAGGTGTAAATGTGATATGCAAGTTGATTGACTAATGAATGCAAGTATGTATAAATACTTAATTTTGTGTGTGAATGTGTGATTCGTATTCAACATCACCGTCTGTTCATGTTAGTGCAACTTTTATTAGCTTGAGGTGGTGTTTAGATCCAGGGACTAAAGTCCCTATCACATCGGATGTTTAGATACTAATTAGAAGTATTAAACGTAGACTAATAATAAAACTCATTCTATAACCCTGGACTAATTCGCAAGACGAATCTATTGAGCCTAATTAATCCATGATTAGCCTATGTGATGCTAATTATGTGCGTGAATTATCTATCATTTATGCAATTAGTTTTATTATTTGTCTACGCTTAATACTTCTAATTAGTATCGAACATCCGATGTGACAGGAACTAAAATTTAATCCCTGGATCCAAACACCACCTGAATTGGATGAATCGACTTATGTCTGAAAAGTTGAATAGAATTTAGCTGTTTGTGAATTGAATGAATCGAGTTATCTCTGAAAATGAACCTAGTTAACCTTTGACTTCACGCCAATTACTACAATCTATAAGCCTAACCTTTTGGACTTCACAACCACCAACACCGTACAATCTAAACCTAAATCATCTAGCTAGCTTATCATTTTCTGAATTGAGTAGTCGTTGGAAAATGAACGGAACTTTTTACACAATTCACAAAATGATATTCACAAACGGGCAAATTAAAAGTTCACAAAAGTCCATCTAGTATACGGTAATATTCCTATGGATCTATATGGACTAATTAAGACCCGCGAGTGAGCGACAAATTAACAAGCGTGATATGCAAGCATAAGAGCGAGTTTAATAGTACAGCCAACTACTGTACCAAATCATCTATAGTCAATTTAATAGCCAATTTATATAATAGTTATCTATAAATATATACTACACAATTAATACTTGGTCCTACGTGTCATACATACATACATCTTGGAGTTCGTACTACAGCAGACAATAAATCTGTAGTTCACTGTTCTTCTCTGATCTCTCCTTTTTTATCTTCTTAAAATATGTTTATAGTTAGCTTACAGCCTATTATTGTACCTGCTCTAAGGAGGTGTACACCGTCCTGCTTGACCGACCAATATATCGAAATAAGCTTGCAATTTTTACATTCATGTACGTTCTCAAGTACACGCATCTCGATATATATGAACACTCCTGCTACTAGCTAGCTAGCTCCGACTTACGCCAATATGCCGAAACCTCTTGGTTGACGGCAAACCGCCAAGCTACAAGCCGAAGCCTCTTGCTTTCGTCGCTTCTCTTCCTGGAGACGCCGTCTCGGCAGTACCCTTGCCGAAACCTCCCAATCAACTGCTGCAAGCTTGTTCTAGAGTCACATCCTATTGTATCAGCGTCCTAGTTTATACAAGTTGTCCATATGTCGGAGGGCCTAGGGGAGAGAGCGGTGCCATTTTTCTCTCTCACCCTCTCTCCCTAAATCTCTAAGATGTGGATAGAGCGTGGTTTTGTGTTGATTGTAAGAGTTAGGTTTTGGGCGATCCCAGCTGTAGTTCCTTTCTTAGCCTAGCGGCGGTCGTCACGTTTAGCGGCGGCCGATCCGGTGCTAGCCTTCTCCTAGGTTTGTGTTTGGCGCTGTCTGTGTGTGGGTGGTAGTATACTTTTTTTCCTTTCCCTGGTTACGGTCTCTTAGGGTTGTAATCTTGTATTTTTTTTCTCTATCAATATGAACTTCGCACTGTCTTGTGCAAGTCGTTAAAAAAATTGGAATCGGTCCCGCTGCAGGTACATGAAACCTGCAGAGAAATCAACGGTTCCCATGATGGTGCTGGCCATGGCGTCTTATATATGCTTCTCCTTCAATGGTGGGGAAATTCATTTCATGCACGAGCTTTATCTAGCAAAGTCTGACTAGAGTAAAAATTCAGTTCAGCTATCTCTTCAGAATGTCACAATGACTTGATGCAATAGTAATGATTAATTTCTACATTTATATTTAAATAGTACTACCACAGCTCCAAAATATAATAATTTAGCTACGTACGATGACAAATATATTCAGCTATAAAATATAAAAATGTTACTATATTTTAGACTGAGGTAGTATCTCCCAAGCATTAGTTACTTAGGGTGGGTTAGAAGGAAAAAATACGAATTACCCTCTTAGACTATGGCGACGGCACGAATTACCCTCGTGAACCACAAAACCAGACATCCTTTATCCCCAACTGTGCAAACCGGACAAATAACCCCCCCCAACTAAATCTACGGTGGTTTTGGTCCTATACGGCAGTCTAGTCAGTAGATTTTTTCTTAATAATCGATGGGTCCCACCTGTTAGTTTCTCACCCTATCTTTCTCTCTCTACCCTATCTCTTTCCCTAATCCTCTCTCTCTCCTCCCTCCCCTCCCCTCCATCACTCACCGAGAGGCACCGGGGACAGCGGCGGGCGAGGGTGGAGGCAACTGTGGGTGACAGAGGAGGAGTCGAGGACGGTGGCAGAGACAGTTTTGGGCGATGGAGGGGGAGCAGAGGACAGCGGCGGGTGAGGGTGCAGCCAGCTGGGGGCTCAGAGGGGGAACCTAAGCCAACGATGGCAGCCGCCCGATGAACTCTGTCTTTATTGCCGGCTACTCGAGTGATCTCCGTCCTGCCGCCGGCCGCCAGAGAGAGAGAGAGAGAGAGAGCAAAGGGACTGGAGAGGGATGATAGGTAGATCCAGGGAGTTTTCTTTTTATTTTCTTTGCTGACTGGATTGCTACATTGGCACAACATGTGCAAGATCAAGTCAAAACCGCTTAGAACAGTGCTTAGGGGGTTATTTATCCGATATGAATAGTTGAGTGTATAAAATGCCTGATATTTAAGATTTAAGTTTTATTGATGGTTAAACAACATGAGAGGCTCCTACTGTGATATATTAATAAATAATAATATGTACAGGAGAGTGATAGAAAAAAAGGGGGGGAGGGAGAAATAAATCAGAAGAAAAAGAAAAAGAAAAAGAAAGAGATTTAGCTAATAGATTGTATCCATGATCGCCAACTTGGATCCAAGTCTGTGCGTTGGTTTAACGAGTTTATGTTGTTCCTCTCATGAGAGTCATGACTTACATCAACTATAGGAATGATGAAAAGAAAGAAATGGTAAAATTACGGTGTAATTACAATATTTTACACCGACTACACTGAGAGTAGTAACTACATTTAACATTGTTCAATAAATTTTATAACACAGATTGACCAAACAAGAGTTTTCCTACAACCCAAGTAACAACCTTGAATAAGCTCTCTACCCATCATGGTTCTGTGCATTGAATTACATGATTACATCTAACACTGTTCAACCTACTTCATAACACAGATTGACCCACAAAAAGTGTTATCACATCAGAGAAAGAAAATTGGCCACCTACGAAGCAGGTAACGAACTAGTCCAATCATTCTAAAAATAATATTGAATTACATCTGTCAGTGTTTAACAAATTTTATAAAACAGAATATCCCAACAAGTCATGTCACTGCAAACCAAGAAAATGGGACCCTAATACATGCAAATCTAGAATTTCCAAAGTTACAAAGAGTTTGTTTACTGAAAATGCTGGAACAAAGAAAAAAAGAGCATCCTATGTAAACAAAAGGAGAAGAGCACAACGCACCTTGGTTCTATTAAACTGAGCTGCTCACAAGTCACTGCACCATATATATCAAAACACAGCTGCAATGGAGTAGAAGGTGCATCTATGCTTATGGCATGGCTATAAGAAAAATAGCTTGCAAGTTATACAACGCAGCAGCAGGCAAGCTCATGCCCCACGTTATCTGTTTGCTGTCATAATCATGCTCATGAATTCCATATTCAGGTCCCATGTTATTACCAATATGATTCCAACATTGTTGGGCAAAAGGGCAAGAGAAAAACAAATGGGTGTAGTCTTCTGTGGTTGCCGAATTGCAGATATTGCATATGGTCCCCCCTTGAGTGTTAAATCGTTTTCTTACTAAAAAGTTCTTTTGTATTTAGTCGATCCATCAGAAGTAACCACATTCCAATCGGGATTCCTAAAGTCTGATATTTAAGTTTAGGAGGGTAATTTGATTGACCATGATAGTTCGAGGGGTAATTCATACTTTTTCCGTGTTAGAACTTTATCTGTTTGGCTAGGATTTTATGTAACATCTGAAACGAGATAAGCTATTAGCATATGATTAATTGAGTATTAATACTCAAACTTAACTTTCTAACAAAACGGACGAATTCGGGAAAAAGTGTGCTATGATAAACAAGAGAATTTTTTCAACCGAAACTCACTTAAGAACTCAGACTTAGAAAAACTCATAATACTTTTATGAGTAAAGTGCACGAGCGGTACTTAAACTTGTAGGGTGTATCATCTAGGTCCACAAACTCTCAAAATGCATATCCAGGTCTCAAAACTTGTCAAAATATGTCATCTAGGTCCAAATTGCCGCAGCCCCTCCAGGATCCTATGTAGTGTTGAAGTGGCATGCCACATGGACGTGACGTGGCATAATCTTGACTGACAAGTAGGACCCACTTAAACATTTTTCTTTTCCTTTGTTTTCTTTTTTCCTTTCCTTTTTCTTTTTCTTCTCCTTTTGGAAAATTTTTAAGTGGATCCCATTTATCAGTCAAGATGATCCCACGCCACGTCCATGTGACATACCACATCAGCGCCACGTAGGATTCTAGAGGGGCTGTGGCAATTTGGGACATAGATGACACACTTTGATGGATTATGAGACTTGGATTTATATTTTGATAAACCTCTGTAAGTTTAAGGACCGTCTATGCGCTTTACTCTACTTTTATTAAAAGCAGCGCTCCTCCATTTTCACAAAAAGTCCCTTCAATAACGTGTAAAACAAAACTTTACGACAATTAATTGGAAACAAAATTTCCAAGTACTTCAACGAATTCGTTGTCCCCAGCTCCTGCCAAAAGTTGCGCTGTACGTTACAGTATCAAGCTAGCTAGATGCACGCAAGTTGACTTGACTCAAGACTCAGAAGAAAACGTCTTTGATCCAAGTGCAGTCAGCAGTCAGCAGTAGTGCAGTACGATGATCACGATCAACCAGCAGGAAAGGAAATGACACCCGGAAGAAATGACATTCAGTTTGGTTTAGTTCAAAAAAAAAAAATCCCAAAACCATCATATGGAATCTTTGGACACATGTATGGAGCGTTAAATATAAATTAAAAAAACTAATTGTACAGTTAGGGAGAATCGCGAGAGGAATCTTTAATTTGAGCCTAACTAGTCCAAAATTAACCATATATAAGTGCTACAGCAACCACATGTGCTAATGACGGATTACTTAGGCTCAAAAGATTCGTCTCGCGGTTTTCAGCCAAGTTCTCAAATTAGTATTTTCATTCGTGTCTGAAAACCCCTTCCAACATTCGGTCAAACATCCGATGTGATACCCAATTTTTTTTTTTTTTTTGCGATCTAAACAGGCACTCGGAAGGAAACGTCTTTGATCCAAGTGCTGAGGCTCTGTTTAGATCTCACCCTAAAATTTTTCACCCTGTCATATCGAACGTTTGAACATCTGCATGAAGTATTAAATATAGGCTAAAAATAACTAATTGCACATATTGCGATTAATTTGCGAGATGAATCTTTTAAGCCTAATTGCTCCATGATTTAACAATATGGTGCTACAATAAACATTTGCTAATGACGGATTAATTAGGCATGATAAATTCGTCTCGCGGTTTACTGATGGATTCTGTAATTAGTTTTTTTATTAGTGACTAAACACCCCATGCGGTACCCTATATAATACCTAATGTGACACGCCAAAACTTTAAACTCCTAGATCTAAACACCCCTAAAAGAGAGAAATAAGGGTGTGTTTAGTTCGCGAAAAGAAAATTTTTTGGCGTCACATCGGACGCTTGACTAGATATCGGAAGGGATTTTCGGATACGAATGAAAAAACTAATTTCATAACTCGCATGTAAACCGCGAGACGAATTTATTAAGCCTAATTAATTCATCATTAGCATATGTGGGTTACTGTGGCACTTATGGCTAATCATGGATTAATTAGGCTCAAAATATTTGTCTCGCGATTTACATGCAAACTATGCAATTAATTTTTCTTTTTATCTATATTTAATACTCCATACATGTATCCAAAAATTCGATGCGATGTTTTTGCGAGAAGTTTTTGGGAAACTGAACAGGGCCTTTGGGACAAATTCTAATGGCTAGAAGTTGTTATATTTTGAGACGGAGGGAGTATAATTTATGGGTAAATGAGAAAAGATAATTTAAAATGTTAATATTCTGGCGAAATAGTTAGAGACCGACGGATGAATAATAATGCGATTTCTACGAGTAGTCAAGTACTTATTCCAAGTCCATATCACATCGAATGTTAGAGTATTAAATATAGACTAATTACAAAAACTCATTCCATAACCTTGGACTAATTCGCGAGACGAATTTTTTGAGTCTAATTACACTATGGTTTGACAATGTGATGCTACAGTAAACTTTTGATAATTATGGATTAATTAGGCTTTAAAAATTCATCTCATGGATTAGCTCTCCCGCGGCGAGCAGCTCATCGACGGCCATGTCGCGCACGCTCAGCGACGTGCGAAGCCGGCTCAGGTGCAAGTTCCCGGCGCTCCCGGGCAGGCAGAGCGCCGGCACGCTCGGCTGCTGCGGCCACGCGCCACTACCACCACCGCCATCTCCAACGCCCCGCGTGGTGCCGCCGCGGAGCAGCCGAGTCACCTGCACGAGCAGCAACGGGGAGTCGAGCCGCGGCCTGCGGCGTCCTCCAGCTCCTCCTGCCGCACGTCGGCGTCGGCCTCGATGAACAGCACCCCCTCGCCGGTGCAGTCAATGACAAGCTTCCTCATCTCCACCTCCCGAACATGCCCAGCGAGCGGGTAGAACAGCACCAGCGCCTCGCCGAGCACGCGTCGGACGACACCCTCCACCGCGTCGTGCTGGCCACGGGCGAAGCAAAGCGGAGGGGCAGACAAGTCCGGGTTCGACGAATGGAGCCAAACCGAGTGGATAGGAGATAAGGCGCAGGGGCATTTAGGTCCGACCACGTTAAAAAACGGCCTCTCGTCCGCCACGTCAGCACGGCAAGTTTTCTTTAGCTGGCACGATGTCCATCGGCAAATATCCACGATTATAGGATGTCTTCCCCTAAGACTTCACTTTCACGGTGTCCCTGAGGTAAAACCACACAATTTCGCGGTGTCCCTGAGCTAAAACTACACAATTGCGATGTCCTGTAGAAAAACTTTGCCTTTTTTCTGATTGGTAGGCCTACCACTGAAAACACAATGCCGTTAAATCTTTTTTTCTGATTGGTAGGCCTACCACTGAGACTTTGCCTTTTTTTCTGATTGGTAGGCCTGTAACCACTAGGCAATATATTTGGTTATTCATCTTATCAAAAATTATATAAAAATTATTTATTTTATTGTGACATGTTTTATCATAAAAATATATAATCTTAACTTATATTTTACATATTAATACTAAATTTGTAATAAGATAAATGGTCAAACGTTATAAAAAATCAATAGTATCATGTATATATTTTGAAATAAAGGTTGTAACATTTTGGGACTAGATTAAAGTTATACTAATCTTTCGGCGAACGTGGGGACATAGTCACACTAATAATTGCCACGTACTGTCTACAAGCGACGACTCGGAGTCAGTCAACATGCAATTCGCAGGGGTGCATCATTTATTTATATTAAGGGTGTGTTTAGTTCTAAAGTTTTTTTTCAAACTTCCAACTTTCTATCACATCAAACATTTCATACACACATAACTCTTCAGTCACATCGTCTCTAATTTTAACCAAATTCTAAACTTTGGGCCAGTCTGAACCCAGCCTAAAGCTAACTCTGACTGATTCACTGCACATATTTACGTATGCCTATAAATTAAGGAACCTTGTCTGCAAGCTGCAAAAACTAGCATGCTATCCTAGATAATCTCGTCTGGTCTCGCCTCCGGACTGTACGGTGGCTGCGTTGCATATCGCCGGCAGTAAGCTCCGGCGGCTTCAGTTGCCGGCTACCGTGTGAGTAGTGGTAAGCCTCTTGTGTACCCTACGCTCACTTCTCACTTAGCCAAGGGGACATTTCATTTTTTTCCCCCCAAAACGTAGTATAGAGACAAACACTAATATAAACACGCGGACATTCATCTCTATCGAGAATATTTACATGACAACACTCATTCCCATAAAAATGTGCACGTGCACCCTTATCCTTATGAACACTTTCGAAGGCTGGGTCGAGATATTTTGAGATTAACCAAATTACCACAGGTGTCTCGCTGTTGACAGGTACTCCCTCCGTTTCATAATGTAAGTCATTCTACCATTTCTCACATTCATATTGATGCCAATGAATCTAGACATATATATCTATCTAGATTCATTAGTATCAATATGAATGTGGAAAATACTAGAATGACTTACATTGTGAAACGGAGGAAGTATATCGCTAAGAAGTTACCACAGGTGCTATCGCTTAGAAGTTATCACAGGTGTCTCACTATTGACATGTACATCACCTACCACTAAAAGAATAATTTGTAGGATCGCACAACAAGAACTAAACAAATCAAAGGAGGTTGAATGATTGGTGTACCCGAAAACCAAAATCTAATGGAATTAAAAGTTACCCTAAAATCATTGGAGATCGGTTTGACCGGAGCAGATGCACCAGTCTGACCGACCTAGTATCTCTGGTCTAACCACCCGATGCGCCCATGTCGTCTGTTGCCGCCGCCAGTCTGACCACCGGTGTCCCACCGGTTGGGCCACCGTACTCAAGAAAACGCAAATCAAAGATCTCTCAAAATATATTAATCTTTTCACTAAACTCACTAAACTCAACTCTCACAAAATCGACACCGGGAGGCCACACCCTCCCTCTCTATTTATACCTGAGGTAGGCAGTCTAAACTCATGAACCCAACTTGTACAAGAAGTCCTAATCCCCTAAGAAACCTCCCCATACAATAAACAAACTTTACAAAATCCAATTATAGCAAATTTGGACTCCTTTCAAATTGGACACCGCATCCCATACGCCATATGGAATCTTCACCAATCACGTGCATTGATCTTTAGCTTAAGCATCCCGCATGATATCCTGATCGTCCGGACGTCATCTTCTCCCAAGCTGACTCCCCATCCATCACCGGCTACGCTCTCCTGAGGCATCAAGACTCACCTATACATGAACAAAGAAAGAAACCATATCCGAGCACAAGTTCTCTCAAACTTGACTCAACATTAGCACACAACAGAATTACATACGCATAGTATCCATCTAGAAGCCATAAACATGAATTAATAACGGATATCTAAAGAAACAACCCGAAGCCGAAACTGACATAGAGCCGGTCGGTCAGACCGTCGGGCCAGCCGGTCTGAACGCTCAACACACACCGGTATGACTGTACCATCATCCAGTAATATCTTGTTCACCATCTGAAAATCACACATCCCAAAACCATTTCGCCAATAATCCCCAAATATTAAAACTAATTATTTCACATGCCAATTGTTCATCACATAATAATAATCAAATGCACTTTGATTTTACATAATTAACTGTAAATGCGAGTACATGTGCTCATGAAGGAAAGTTTCAGAAAAACCGAACCAGTTGAGCTAATCTCACTTCGCGAGAACAAACATGTCAGTTTATTCAAGTTAGACTTAAACATCAGCATCTTCTTTTTAGTCCAAATGTTGGATGCAGGTATGAAAATCATATGTATAATTAGTTTTATACTTCTACATATCATAGGGGGTTTTGCCCTTGTCTAGATTATTTAGTTTTTGACATGGCCTTCATTAATATTGTATTTTGAAGATTGATTTCTTTCAAAGTAAGACATTATCAACAACCTAAATGGACTAATATAGTACGAAAGTATATTAAAAAATCCAATAGCGGTAACACTTATCTAGAAGTTTGTATAATGTAGTAAAATAATCCAATATTGTCATTTATCTATATAGTTACATTTAAAATTCTTCACACAAAAAACTTACAACATACTCCCTTGTTTCGTATTATAAATCGTTTAACCTTTTTCTAACTCAAACTTCATAAAATTTGACTAAGTTTATAGAAAAAATTAGCAATATCTAAAATTTTTAATTAGTTTCATTTAATCTAACATTGATATATTTTCATAATATGTTTATTTGTGTGGAAAATACTATTAATTTTTTCTATAAACTTGGTCAAACTTAAGGAAGTTTGACTGGAAGAAAAGTCAAATGACTTATAATATGAAACGGAGGGAGTAATATATTTTTAATAATCCCCAAATAATATAAAGTACATCACCTGTCCTTAAACTTGGACCAAACTGTCATCTAAAAATGCATATCTTCTCTCTAATCTTGGTTTAAGGTATCATTTGGGGTCTAAAGTACAGATGACACAACTCGGATGCTGATGTGGCTATCCATGATAGCAAGAACTTTGCACTTAAACCACTTAGTTACAGTGTGCCTTACAACCAAGTCTTACCACACCTAGCATGTTATACAATCGGTCCAAAATCACCATCGAAATCCAAACACGAAAGAAACGCCATAGGAAATCTAAACACGATGATGACACCGAGGCACGATATTTGTTAATGATGTTCAGCCGAAGCCTACATCCTCGGGCACAGATTGCGGGCACTCCTCCCTGATCCAGCATATTACAACGTATCAGAGTTACAACGACTCGCAGTCGAACGCCACCGTCAGTCGCTCCCTCTCGCTATGCTAAGTCGCTATGCGATTATAAGAAGTATGCCTCTCTATTTAAAAGAGATCCTAGGATAGAGTCCGATCCTTACTCTAGTCCTAACACCTAGTACAGCTCTAAGACCTAAACTGTAACCGACTTTGTGCACATATTCGACACAAGCTCTAACAAACTCCACCTTTCGACACAAGCTCTAACAAACTCCATCTTGGCGAATATGCCATGCCAACCTAAATCTGTTACTTGCTTGAACCTCTGTGTATCAGGACTTGAGTTTATCCTTTTTCACCGCTCACGCCAAACAGTCCCGACGAACCTTCACCAAGCTCACTGTAAACAAGAGACTCCACTATCCCTGTAAGTTCTTTTTCTTAACTCCACCTGCAACAGTACTCCACCTTCTCATGTATCATCTCAATCATCTTGCCAAGCGAAATTAAATTACTTCCTAACTATCACATCATAGACTCTCCGAAGACCATGTTCACCTTTATCTTCTATCTTAAAATTTATTTTTATCTATTCCATGTCCAGATAACCGATGTTATCATCAAATAGATAAATTAAACTCACCACACATGAAGAGAACCTTTTCTTGCTTGATATCTTATGAACTGACCTAATAAATCCAACATCCACACTTTCCCACATCTTTAGACTGAACCCATGATACTTTGAGAAAATTCATCTTGAATCACACAAAGAGATTACCACTATATTGCTTGCTCTTCTTCTTTAGTGACACTGATTTCATATATGATATATCCCCATCATGCAAACCTCGCAGATCCTGGATATATCCTGTACTGCCAAACAACCCGTTGAATCCATGACGTATTCGACCCGCTGTTGCCCGAGATTTTTTTGTTTTCACACGTACTCCGTACTTCGGTAGACACCTTTTCTGATACCACTTGTTATAAAACCGGCCCGAAATCACTATCATAAACCAAATGCGGAAGAAACGCCATAGGAGATCCTAACATGATGACGACACTGAGGCACGATATCTTTTAATAAGGTTCAACCGAAGCCTACATCCCCACGGTACTGATTGCGGACGCTGCTCCCCGATCCAGCATATTACAACGTATCAGAGTTACAACGACTCATAACCGAACGCCCACCAGCAGCCGCTTCCTCTCCCTATGCTAAATCGTCATGCGGTTATATGTATAGGTATTTTCTCAAAGGACCGTAAAATTTAACTTCTACTATTATGTACATGTCTCAGTTCCAAAAGCGCACTTACGCCTCCCCCGAATCGCCCTGAAAGTACACCGAATACGGCAGAAAGCAAGTTTTCCTACGAGCTAGCTAGCCTAATTAAGTTAAACCATTCTTCAGGTACTTCAATTATTACCAGCTTAATATCTGAATTAGACCAAACAAGCTCAGCATGAAGATCACTACTACAGCTGGACATTTCCTCTTGGTGTTCTTGGCCTCCATCTCCCATTCAGTCATCTGCTCTACTTCTGGAAACGAAACAGATCGACTGTCACTGCTAGAATTCAAGAGTGCAATCAGTGTCGATCCACATCAAGCCCTGATCTCCTGGAATGACAGCAATCACTTTTGCAGCTGGGAAAGTGTCTCGTGCAGCTCCAAGAATCCACCTCGTGTCACCTCTATTGATCTCAGCAACCAAAATCTTGCAGGCAACATTTCCCCTTCACTTGGGAACCTGACATTCCTCAGGAACCTGTCACTGGCAACAAATAGATTCACCGGACAGATTCCGGCATCCCTCGGCCACCTGAGTCGTCTCCGATCTCTCTACCTCAGCAACAACTCGTTGCAGGGGAACATACCGAGCTTCGCAAACTGCTCTGAGCTCAGGTTGCTATGGCTGGATCATAATGCGCTCGGCGGAGGAATCCCCAGAGACCTGCCTCTTGGCCTAGAGGAGCTGGATGTCTCGTTGAACAGTCTTGTTGGGACCATCCCTCCCACGCTCGGAAACATCACGAAACTGAAGATGTTCAGCTGCTCGATCAACGGCATCAATGGCGGCATCCCCGGCGAGCTTGCGGGGTTGCGTGGGATGGAGATACTAGGCGTCGGCATGAACAATTTGTCAGGTGAGTTTCCTGAGGCAATCCTGAACATGTCAGAACTCGTTGTGCTCGGCCTCACCGGGAACCATTTCAGCGGCGAGCTACCATCCGGCATCGGCAACTCTCTTCGTAATCTCCAGCAGCTTAAAATTGGCGGCAACTTCTTTAAAGGAAATCTCCCTTCTTCCTTGGCGAATGCTTCGAACCTAGTCAAGGTTGATATGGGTCAAAATAACTTTACTGGGGTGGTGCCTGCCTCCTTTGGAAAGCTTGCAAATCTAACATGGTTGAGTCTCACCATGAATCATCTCCATGCTCATACCAAGCAAGACTGGGAGTTCATGGATAGTTTAGCCAACTGCACTCAGCTACAATTATTCTCTATAGCAGTGAATCGGATGGAAGGGCAGGTACCAAGTTCATTGGGAAATTTTTCAGTTCAGCTTAAGTATCTTTACTTGGGACAGAATCAATTATCAGGAAGTTTTCCTTCGGGCATTGCAAACCTTCCAAACCTGATATTTCTTGGACTGGATAGAAACTGGTTTACAGGTTCTGTGCCACAATGGCTTGGAGGTCTGAAATCATTGCAGATGTTAGACTTGTCTTACAACAATTTTACAGGGTTTGTTCCCTCCTCCCTGTCGAATCTGTCACAATTGATAGAGCTTAATCTGGCTATAAATCAATTTGTTGGAAACATACCTTTAAGCTTTGGAAACTTTCAGTTCCTCACTGTAATCACCATTGCTCATAATAATCTTCATGGTAGTCTGCCAAAGGAGATCTTCCAAATTCCTACAATAACGCAGGTTTGGTTTTCCATCAACAATCTCAGTGGAGAACTTCCTAGAGAAGTGGGGAATGCCAAGCAGCTCAGGAATTTGCAGCTGTCGTATAATAATATGTCTGGAGATATTCCTGATACTCTGGGTAACTGTGAAAATTTGGAAGAAGAATAATTTTAGTGGAGGTATTCCCACCTCGTTCGGCAAATTAATTAGCCTAAAATTTCTCAACCTGTCACACAATAAGTTAAGTGGATCAATACCAGTGTCACTTGGTGACCTTCAACTCCTTGAACAGATAGATTTGTCATTCAACCATCTTACAGGTCAGGTCCCAACTAAAGGAATCTTCAAGAATTCTACTGCCATATTAATTGATGGAAATCATGGGCTTTGTGGAGGTGCGCCAGAGTTACATCTTCCTGAATGTCCAATTATGCCTTCAAATTCCACTAAGCACAAGCTATCTGTAGTACTCAAAGTGGTTATCCCATTGGCCACCGCAGTGACATTTTCCATTGTGATATTGGTCTTGTTTATTTTGAAGGGAAAACAAAGGAAAGAGTCAGTATCTTTGTCCTCATCTGGTAGAGAATTTCCCAAAGTTTCTTATAAGGATCTTGCTAGAGCAACAAATGGGTTCTCAACATCCAATTTAATTGGAAGAGGGAGATATAGTTCTGTATACCAAGGACAACTATTTCAGGACATAAATGTAGTTGCTATCAAGGTTTTCAGTCTAGAGACAAGGGGAGCACAAAAGAGCTTCATTGCAGAGTGCAATGCTTTGAGAAATGTGCGACATCGCAATCTAGTTCCTATCTTAACGGCATGCTCAAGCATTGATTCAAGTGGGAATGACTTCAAAGCATTGGTATATAAATTCATGCCACGAGGAGACTTGCATCAATTACTGTACTCAACTCAAAATGATGAAAGATCTTCAGATCTATGCTGTATTTCACTGGCCCAAAGGTTAAGCATTGCGGTCGACTTGTCTGATGCATTGGCATACCTACACCACAGCCATCAAGGAACAATTATTCATTGCGATCTCAAACCTAGCAACATTCTTTTGGATGAAAATATGATAGCTCATGTTGGAGACTTTGGACTTGCAAGGTTCAGAACTGATTCCAGGACATCTTTCGGTAACTCAAATTCTACAGTAAATGGCACCATAGGATATGTTGCTCCAGGTATATGTGCTCTGTTTCGCACTATATACTTTCTTACTGATTTACTTAAGAGAGTGGTTTTACAAATTTTAATTTTTGTAAACACTTGAACTAAACACTTCCTACATGCAATCTGCAGAATGTGCCATGGGTGGTCAAGTTTCAACTGTTGCAGACGTATACAGCTTCGGGGTTGTTCTCCTTGAGATATTCATAAGGAGGAGGCCAACAGACGACATATTCAAGGATGGATTGACCATTGCAAAGTATACAGAGATCAACATCCCTGATAAGATGCTGCAGATTGTTGATCCTCAGCTAGTACAAGAGTTGGGCCTGTCCCAAGAAGATCCAGTGCGTGTCGATGAAACTGCAACACATTGCCTTCTTTCTGTACTGAACATTGGACTGTGCTGCACCAAATCATCCCCGAGTGAGCGCATCAGCATTCAGGAGGTGGTTACCAAGCTATATAGAATCAGGGAGTCCATATCTTAGATGAATATTACAGGAACACTGTCTGTTTCAGTTGTTCTGCTTTGCTTGAAACTCTGAATAATTTTTGGAGGACTTATTGTTCATCGTGTAGCTAGTTGATGCGCGATGCGATTTAAATCGAGATGAGCACTTCTTCCAACTTCCAAGAAATGAGTTTTCACCTGTTTCCCTTGCACAATCTCGGCTCCAAGAGCAAAGATCAAATATTACTGTTTCCCATGTCAACTGTTGTAAAGATCTTATATATTGTCCTTGAGCTCGAGTCGTGGATGGTGACAGTAGAATCCAACCAGATTGAGCATCCTAAATTGGACTGAAAATGCCACTCTATCTCCTTCCTTGGAAAAGCAAAAAAAAACATATTTGAATTGTTTTACTACCTCTTTTTCTTTGCGTGGAAATTGTTTTACTTCCTCTAACTTCCCCGAAATCTCTCTGAACGGAAGAGAAAGGTTGCCACTTCTGCATCTTTCCACCAAATCGACGCCCATCCACGAGACGTATCATTCGTGCTGGGATTACTGGAGAGGTTTTGACCATTAGCTCAAGCACGAAGTGTCTTCTTCTGAAACTCTCAACCATTAATTACCAACTGTGCAGAAATGAGAAATCAGAATTGGAATCGGTCCCGCTGCAGGTACATGAAACCTGCAGAGAAATCAACGGTTCCCATGATGGTGCTGGCGTCTTATTATCTTATATATGCTTCTCCTTCGATGGTGGGGAAATTCATTTCATCGCACGGAGCTTTATCTAGTAAAGTCTGACTAGAGTGAAAATTCAGTTCAGGTATCCCTTCAGAATTCAGTTCAGCTGCTGAATATTATTCCACCATTGTAACTAATGTCACAATTTGGGCATCCGGAAAAATGCAAATTTCATGCTTGGCTAATCCTACATAATAGGGTATGGACTTCTGACCGGCTCACGATAAGGGGGTGGCAGAACAATGGATGTTGCTCCCTCTGCCGCACAGAGGGGGAAACGGCCATGCATATCCTCGTCAAATGCAGATACACAAAAAGAATCTGGAACTTGGTAGCTGACTGGGTGGCATACCAGCAGCTCAAGACTGATCAGTGGGAAGAAACCCAAGCTGTTAAAGACTAGTGGGAGAAGCTAGCAAACACAACAGGTGTTCCGAAGAGAGGATTACGCACGCTTATTCTTCCTGTCGTTTGGGAAATCTAGAAGGAGAGGAACCAACGCATCTTCAAGCATAAAGAGGCCACCATGGCATACCTCTTTGTTAAAATAAAGGGAAAACTGGAACTATGCTATTATAATTTTGTAAAATTTGAGATATGCCATCCTGACCCACGTGTCATTGACTCATGTGGGTTCTACATGTCATTGAGATACCGATGGCATATCTCAAACTTTTCAAAATTCCAATGGCATGGTTCCAATTTACCCTAAAATAAAAGAGGAAGCGAGGACGTGGGTGTTGGTAGGCGCAAAACGCTTACGCGAGCTCTTACCCAACCATGTAGTGTACAGAGTGCTTTCTCTTTTAATTTAACCCTTGGGGCTGTATTTTCTCCCACTATATTTAATGAAAAGACACAATCTCATGTTGTTTTCCTTTTAAAAAACTAATTTCACAATCACTTCATGCAATAGTAATTATTAATTCCTATATTTATAATTAAATAGTACTATCACCGCTCTAAAATATAATAATTTAGCTACGTACAATGACAAGTATATTCAGCTATAAAATAAAATAAAAAAGGGTTACTAAATAAGAACTGAGGTAGTATCTCCCAAGCATTAGTTATTTAGGGTGTGTTAGAAGGAAAAAGTATGAATTACTATTTTGAACTATCACGACAGTATATGAATTACCACCGTGAACCACAAAAACAGACATCTTTCACCCAAACTATACAAACCGGACAAATAACTGTCTAGCTCAATCTGCGGTGGTTTTGGTCCTATATTTTTTAAATAATCGATGGCCAAACCTGTTAGTTTTTCACCCTATATTTCTCTCTCTACCTTATCTCTTTCCCTAATCCCCCTCCTCTCTCTCTTCTCCCTCCCCTCACCTCCACCACTCACCAAGAGGCATCGAGGATGGCGGCAAGCGGGGGGGGAGGCAACTGTGGGCGATAGAGGGGGAGCCGAGGACGACGGCAGATGCAGCTGTGGGAGACGGAGGGGGAGCCGAGGACAGTGGCGGGAGGGGGCGAAGCCAGCTGGAGGCGGCAGAGGGGGACCCAGAGACGACGATGGCGACCGCCCAAGCGAGCTCCGCCCCTGCGGCCGACCGCTTGAGCGAGCTCCACCCCGGCCCACCGTCGGCCACCCGAGCGAGCTCCACCCCTGCCACCGGCCACCCCGAGAAAGAGAGAGAGAGAGAGAGAGAGAGCAAGGGGACTGGGGATCGAAGGGATTTGGTTGAGAGAGAGGGATGACAGGTGGGCTCAGGGCGTTTTTTTTATTTTGTTTACTGGCTGGATTGCCATGTTTGTGCCAGGTGTGCAAGCTCAAGTCAAAACTATTCATAATAGTACTCAGAGGGTATTTTTCCGATATGAATAGTTGGGGTGTAAAATATCTGATATTTGAGTTTATAGAGGTAATTCGATCGACCATGATTGCTTGGGGGGATAATTCGTATTTTTTCCGTGTTAGAACTAAGGATTTTATATAACATGTGAAGCGAGATAAGCTATTAACATATGATTAATCGAGTATGTCTTTTTTTTTTCAGCTGGTCGGCAGGGGGTCACCTGCCCTACCGTTGCCCACGGAGGGGATCTTTTAGTTGTTTGCAGTCGGTGTGGGTGCCTCTGTGGAGGCATGATTAAACGAGTATTAATTACTCAAACTTAACAAATACTCCATGTTTATTTGATTTTTAAGAAACTTTTTTTTAACAAAACGGACCAATTCATGAAAAAGCATGCTACGATATGAACAAGAGAATTTTTTCAACCAAAACTCACTTAGAACTCAGACTTAGAAAAGCTCATAATACTTTTATTAAAAGCAGCCTCCATTTTCACAAAAAGTCCCTTCAATAACGTGTAAATCAAAACTGTACGACAATTAATTGGAAACAAAATTTCCAAGTACTTCTACGACTTTCTCTTTATTTAATAGATGAAAATAAAAGAATTCGTTGTCCCTAGCTCGCCGTACGTTACGGTATCAAGCTAGATGGCATATTGACTTGACTCAAGACTCATTCAGCTGGTTGATATACCTATCTGATGAGCAGTCAGCAGTACTATGATCACAATCAACCTGCAGGAAAGGAAATGACACTTACTCCCTCCGTCCCATAAAAAACAATATAGTACTACTATATATAATACATTCTAGTACTATGAATTTGAACATATATCTGTTCAGATTCGTTGTACTATAATATGTCACATCTAGTCCTAGAATCTTTTTTTTTTGGACGGAGGGAGTGGAAGGAAACGTCTTTGATCCAAGATTCCAAGTGATGAACTGACCTTCTTGGTGGTGTATTTTTAAAGCCGCAAACTTTCGAAGGCACAAAAACCAACTATTATTTTTTTTCGTGATTAGTAGGATTAGGATATGTCCAATTTAATACTAGGTTGGACTCCCTCCATTATTTTACTTGTATGACACCGTTGACTTTTCATTTAATATGTGACTATTCATCTTATTAAAAGTTATATACATATTATTTATTTTGTTGTGACACGTTTTATCATCAAAGAAAATACAATCTTAACTTCTACTTTTACATATTTACACTCAATTTTTAATAAGATAAATGGTCAAACGTTATACGAAAAATCAACGGTACCATATATTTTAAAATAAAGGTAGTACTTTCTCCGTCCCATAATAGAAGTAAAGATTATATTGCCCCTTATTAATTTGAATAGAAACAAGAGAGTGGTGAGGATAGAATGAGTAGAAATTTGAATTGGAGATGACTGATGTGACAAGTATTACTCTCAAGTGACAGGTGAGTTTGAGGAGAAGGGGATTGAGAAGATTGGGAAGATACGCAAAATAAGGTGAGTCATTAGCGTATGATTAATTGAGTATTAACTATTTTAAATTTTAAAAATAGATTAATATGATTTTTAGTTTGGGAAGCGTGCAAGCGGAATACGATGTACTTTCTCACCCAATTTTCTCTGAATGAACGCATAAGTATCATTTGATAAAATTTAAACTTGAGAGCTTTTTTGGGATGGAGAGAGTAACGACTAGGAAGTAAATATACTAATCTTTCGGCGAGCGTGGGGACATAGTCAAACTAATAATTGCCACGTACTGTCTACAAGCGACGACTTGGAGTCAGTCAACATGCAGTTAAGCAGCAGTACATCATGTATTTAAGGGAAGTGGTTCCTCTTACGTGAACTGCCACGTGATGTGGTCACTGGCAGGTGGGCCCGCAAGCGGTGGGGCCCACATGTCAGCCACCATGTCCCTCTGACTTCACGTCAGAGGATCCCAATCCGTATTTAAGCTAACTCTCAGACCGATTCACTGCTGTTATATATCTACGTATGCCTATAAATTAAGGAACCTTGTCTGCAAGCTGCAAAAACTTGCATGCCATCCTAAATAATCTCGTCTGGTCGTCTCGCCTCCAGACTGTACGGTGGTTGCGTTGCATATCGCTGGCAGTAAGCTCCGGCGGTTTCGATTGCCCGGCTACCGTGAATCCGTTAGTGGTAAGCTTCTTCTGAACCCTACGCTCACTTGTCACTTAGCCAT
>CM020181.1:21157408-21173929 GCA_009805545.1 Oryza longistaminata
GTAGAGATAAATGCTAATGTAAACACGCGCACACCCATCTATATGACTATATCAATAATATCAACATGCCAACACTGATTCCTATAGAAATGCGCACGTACACCTTATCCCTGTAAACACTTTTAAAGACTGGGTCGAGATATTTTTATATTAACAAAGTTATTATAGGTGTCTCGCTGTTGACGGGTACGTTATCAAGAAGTCATCACAGCTATCTTGCTGTCGATAAGTACGTCACCTACCATAAAAAAATAATTAACTGTAAATACACGTGCTCATGTAGGCAAGTTTCATAAAAACAGAACCAGTTGGGCTACTATTACTTCACGACAACAAACATGTCATTAATTTTATTAAGTTAAACTTAAACAACAGCGTCTTCTTTTTAGTCTAAATGTTGGATGCAGGTATGAAAATCATATGTATAACTAGTTTTATACATCATAGGGGGTTTTGCCCTTATCTAGATTATTTAGTTTTTGACATGGCCTTCATTAATATTGTATTTTGAAAATTGATTTCTTTCAAAGTATATACCATTACTAGTGATTGCAATTTTGGAATAAAATTTCCGAAATTTTGGTAATTTCGCGCCCCTCCCCACCGGCAAGCACATATCTCACCCGAAATTTTTGGTTATTTTTTTCCAATTTTTTTGGATTTGGTCAAAGTTTATTCGAATTCATTCAAAATTCGTCAAATTTTCAAAAAAAAGGGACAAAAAAGTACCAACATTTCAGAGATTTCGGTCCCCCCCTCCGGGGAAAATTACAATTTAAAGATTGCTAACCCTGATCATTACCAACAACCTAAATTTTCTAATATAGTACGAAAGTACGCTAAAAAAATCCAATAGTAGTATCGCTTATCTAGAAGTTATATAATGTAGTAAAAAAAATCCAATATTATCATTTCACTGCATAGTTGCATCTAAAAGTTTTTCACCCAAAAAACCTTACAATATATTTTTAATAATCCCCAAATAATATAGAGTAAAGTACACCACCAGTCTTTAAACTTGGACCAAACTGTCATCTAAATCTACAAACTTGTGAAATGCATATCTTATCTCTAATCTTAGTTAAGGTATTATTTGGGGTCTAAAGTACACATGACACGGCTCAGATGCTGACGTGGCTATCCACGATGGTGAGAATTTTGCACTTAAACCACTTAGTTATAGTGTGCCTTAAAACCGAGTCTTACCACCTGCCAAATCAACAAAAATGCACTTCTCTCTATCCAGAAAATTCATAGTCATGTACCAAAAGATTTGGGGTGGTGAGAGCCAACTTGGAGGCATACAGTGGCAGAGTGGTCTAAATGCAAGATTAGGAACCGAAATAGTACTCATTTTTAACAGTTGGTGGATCCAATTATCACCCCGGTCCAAGTTTAAAAACTGGACATATATTTTGCTTAGAAATATGAGCAATTTTACGGTCCTTGAGGAGGTACCATGAGGTACCAAAATCCTAGTGTAAAATTTGGTACCTCATAGTACCTCATGGTACCTAAGTACGATGAGGTACCAAATTTACAATAGAAAAAGTGGTACCTCATAGTACCTCCTCAAGGACCGTAGAATTGCTCTAGAAATATAGGTAAACTTTCCATCATGCAAGTCGAGACTTTTTTTTTTTTCAACTCAAACTTTCTAGTAGAGGAATTTAACATTCTCCAGGTTATACCGTATTCTCTAATATAAATTTGGTACATACTAGGTATCTTGAGGTATGAAATCTTGAGGTATGAAATATATAACTATAATACGTATAGGTATTTTCTCAAGTACCATGATATTTCTCTTCTACTATGTACATGTCTCACTTCCAGAAGCCAGCACTTAAGCCTCCCCCGAATCGCCCTGAAAGTACACCGAAAACGGCAGAAAGCAAGTTTTCATAGGAGCCTAATAAAGCTATACCATTCTTCAGGTACTTCAATTACTACCAGCTCAGCTTAATATCTGAATTAGACAAAACAAGCTCAGCATGAAGGTCACTACTACAGCTGGACATTTTCTCTTGGTGTTCTTGGCCTCCATCTCCCATTCAGTCGTCTGCTCAACTTCTGGAAACGAAACAGATCGTCTGTCACTGCTAGAATTCAAGAATGCAATCAGTATGGATCCAAAGCAAGCCCTGATCTCCTGGAATGACAGCAATCACTTTTGCAGCTGGGAAGGTGTCTCGTGCAGCTCCAAGAATCCACCTCGTGTCACCTCCATTGATCTCAGAAACCAAAATCTTGAAGGCAACATCTCTCCTTCACTTGGGAACCTGACATTCCTCAGGTATCTGTCACTAGCGACAAACAGATTCACCGGACAGATTCCGGCATCCCTCGGGCACCTGAGTCGTCTCCGATCTCTCTACCTCAGCAACAACTCGTTGCAGGGGAACATACCGAGCTTCGCAAACTGCTCTGAGCTCAGGTTGCTATGGCTGGATCATAATGCGCTCGGCGGAGGAATCCCCAGAGACCTGCCTCTTGGCCTAGAGGAGCTGGATGTCTCGTTGAACAGTCTTGTTGGGACCATCCCTCCCACGCTCGGAAACATCACGAAACTGAAGATGTTCAGCTGCTCGATCAACGGCATCAATGGCGGCATCCCCGGCGAGCTTGCGGGGTTGCGTGGGATGGAGATACTAGGCGTCGGCATGAACAATTTGTCAGGTGAGTTTCCAGAGGCAATCCTGAACATGTCAGAACTCGTTGTGCTCGGCCTCACCGGGAACCATTTCAGCGGCGAGCTACCATCCGGCATCGGCAACTCTCTTCGTAATCTCCAGCAGCTTAAAATTGGCGGCAACTTCTTTAAAGGAAATCTCCCTTCTTCCTTGGCGAATGCTTCGAACCTAGTCAAGGTTGATATGGGTCAAAATAACTTTACTGGGGTGGTGCCTGCCTCCTTTGGAAAGCTTGCAAATCTAACATGGTTGAGTCTCACCATGAATCATCTCCATGCTCATAGCAAGCAAGACTGGGAGTTCATGGATAGTTTAGCCAACTGCACTCAGCTACAATTATTCTCTATAGCAGTGAATCGGATGGAAGGGCAGGTACCAAGTTCATTGGGAAATTTTTCAGTTCAGCTTAAGTATCTTTACTTGGGACAGAATCAATTATCAGGAAGTTTCCCTTCAGGCATTGCAAACCTTCCAAACCTGATATTTCTTGGACTGGATAGAAACTGGTTTACAGGTTCTGTGCCACAATGGCTTGGAGGTCTGAAATCATTGCAGATGTTAGACTTGTCTTACAACAATTTTACAGGGTTTGTTCCCTCCTCCCTGTCGAATCTGTCACAATTGATAGAGCTTAATCTGGCTATAAATCAATTTGTTGGAAACATACCTTTAAGCTTTGGAAACTTTCAGTTCCTCACTGTAATCACCATTGCTCATAATAATCTTTATGGTAGTCTGCCAAAGGAGATCTTCCGAATTCCAACGATAGAAGAGGTTTGGTTTTTTTCCAACAATCTCAGTGGAGAAATTCCTACACAAGTAGGGAATGCCAAGCAGCTCAGGAATTTGCAGCTGCAAAAAAATATTCTGTCTGGAGATATTCCTGATACTTTGGGTAACTGTGAAAATTTGGAAGAAGCTCTGCTGAACCAGAACAATTTCACTGGAGATATTCCCTCTTCATTTGGCAAATTAATTAGCCTAAAATTTCTTGACCTGTCACACAATATGTTAAGCGGATCAATACCACTGTCACTTGGTGAACTTGAGCGTCTTGAACTGGTAGATTTGTCATTCAACCGTCTTACAGGCCAGGTCCCAACTAAAGGAATCTTCAACAATTCAACTGCCATACAAATTGATGGAAATCTGGCGCTTTGTGGAGGTGCACTGGAGTTACACTTACCAGAATGCCCTATCACGCCTTCAAATACAACTAAACGAAAGTTATCTGTACTACTGAAAGTGATTATCCCATTAGCTAGCACGGTGACACTTGCCATAGTGATATTGGTATTGTTTATTTGGAAGGGAAAACGAAGGGAAAAATCAATATCTCTGTCCTCATCTGGTAGAGGATTTCCCAAAGTTTCTTATAGGGATCTTGCTAGAGCAACAAATGGGTTCTCAACATCCAATTTAATTGGAAGAGGGAGATATAGTTCTGTATACCAAGGACAACTATTTCAGGACATAAATGTAGTTGCTATCAAGGTTTTCAGTCTAGAGACAAGGGGAGCACAAAAGAGCTTCATTGCAGAGTGCAATGCTTTGAGAAATGTGCGACATCGCAATCTAGTTCCTATCTTAACGGCATGCTCAAGCATTGATTCAAGTGGGAATGACTTCAAAGCATTGGTATATAAATTCATGCCACGAGGAGACTTGCATCAATTACTGTACTCAACTCAAAATGATGAAAGATCAGGGGAACATACCGAGCTTCGCAAACTGCTCTGAGCTCAGGTTGCTATGGCTGGATCACAATGAGCTCGCCGGAGGAATCCCCGGAGAGCTAACTCTTGGCCTTGAGGAGCTGGATCTCTCGTTTAATAGTCTTGTTGGGACCATCCCTTCCATGCTTGGCAACTTCACGGCTCTCAAGAAGTTCGGCTGCACGTTCAATGGCATTGACGGCAACATCCCCAGCGAACTCGCCAAACTGCACGGAATGGAGATGCTGAAAGTCGGCGTAAACCGGCTGTCAGGTGGGTTTCCAGAGGCAATCCTTAACATGTCGACTCTTGTTGGGCTCAGCCTCGCCATGAACCACTTCAGCAGTGAGCTACCATCCGGCATCGGCAGCTCTCTTCCTAATCTCCGGCAACTCATAATTGGCAAAAACTTCTTTCAAGGAAACATCCCTTCTTCTTTGACAAATGCTTCGAACCTATTCAAGGTTGATATGTCTTACAATAACTTCACCGGGGTGGTTCCTGCCTCCATTGGCAAGCTTGCCAATCTTACATGGTTGAATCTTTACATGAACCAGCTCCATGCTCGTAGCAAGCAAGACTGGGAGTTCATGAATAGCTTAGCCAACTGCACTCAGTTAATAGAAGTAGCTGTAGGCAGGAATCAAATGGAAGGACAGCTACCTAATTCATTAGGGAATTTATCAGTTCAACTTCAGTATCTTTACTTGCAAGATAATCAATTATCAGGGAGTTTTCCTTCAGGCGTTGCAAACCTTCCAAACCTAATATTTCTTGGACTGGATAACAACCGGTTTACAGGTTCTGTGCCACAATGGCTTGGAAGTCAGAAAGCATTGCAGGTACTAGGCTTGTCTAACAACAATTTTACAGGGCATGTTCCCTCGTCCCTTTCCAATCTGTCACATTTGGTAGACCTTAATCTGGACTCAAATCAGTTCAATGGAAACATACCTTCAAGCTTTGGAAACCTTCAGTTCCTTACAACAATCACCATACAAGATAACAATCTTCATGGGAGTCTGCCGAAGGAGATCTTCAGAATTCCCACGCTAGAGCAGGTTGGGTTCTCATCCAACAATCTCAGTGGAGAACTTCCTACACAAGTAGCGAATGCCAAGCAGCTCACGAATTTGCAGCTTTCATCAAATAATCTTTCTGGAGTTATTCCTGATACTTTGGGTAACTGTGAAAAATTGCAAGATATTGAGCTGGGCCAGAATAATTTTAGTGGAGGTATTCCCACTTCGTTTGGCAAATTAATTAGCCTAATAGTTCTTAACCTATCACACAACAAGTTAACTGGATCCATACCAGTGTCACTTGGTGGCCTTGAGCTTCAACAGCTAGATTTATCATTCAACAATCTTACAGGTCAGGTCCCAACTAAAGGAATCTTCAAGAATTCTACTGCCATATTAATTGATGGAAATCATGGGCTTTGTGGAGGTGCGCCAGAGTTACATCTTCCTGAATGTCCAATTATGCCTTCAAATTCCACTAAGCACAAGCTATCTGTAGTACTCAAAGTGGTTATCCCATTGGCCACCGCAGTGACATTTTCCATTGTGATATTGGTCTTGTTTATTTTGAAGGGAAAACAAAGGAAAGAGTCAGTATCTTTGTCCTCATCTGGTAGAGAATTTCCCAAAGTTTCTTATAAGGATCTTGCTAGAGCAACAAATGGGTTCTCAACATCCAATTTAATTGGAAGAGGGAGATATAGTTCGGTATACCAAGGACAACTATTTCAGGACATAAATGTAGTTGCTATCAAGGTTTTCAGTCTAGAGACAAGGGGAGCACAAAAGAGCTTCATTGCAGAGTGCAATGCTTTGAGAAATGTGCGACATCGCAATCTAGTTCCTATCTTAACGGCATGCTCAAGCATTGATTCAAGTGGGAATGACTTCAAAGCATTGGTATATAAATTCATGCCACGAGGAGACTTGCATCAATTACTGTACTCAACTCAAAATGATGAAAGATCTTCAGATCTATGCTGTATTTCACTGGCCCAAAGGTTAAGCATTGCGGTCCACTTGTCTGATGCATTGGCATATCTGCACCACAGTCATAAAGGAACAATTATTCATTGCGATCTCAAACCTAGTAACATTCTTTTGGATGAAAATATGATAGCTCATGTTGGAGACTTTGGACTTGCAAGGTTCAGAATTGATTCCAGGACATCTTTCGGTAACTCAAATTCTACAGTAAATGGCACCATAGGATATGTTGCTCCAGGTATATGTGCTCTGCTTCACACTATATACTTTCTTACTGATTTACTTAAGAGAGTGGTTTCACAAATTTTAATTTTTGTAAACACTTGAACTAAACACTTCCTACATGCAATCTGCAGAATGTGCCATGGGTGGTCTAGTTTCCACTGCTGCAGATGTATACAGCTTCGGGGTTGTTCTCCTTGAGATATTCATAAGGAGGAGACCAACAGACGACATGTTCAAGGATGGATTGACCATTGCAAAGTATACAGAGACCAACATCCCTGATAAGATGCTGCAGATTGTTGATCCTCAGCTAGTACAAGAGTTGGGCCTGTCCCAAGAAGATCCAGTGTGTGTCGATGAAATTGCAACACATTGCCTTCTTTCTGTACTGAACATTGGACTGTGCTGCACCAAGTCATCCCCGAGTGAGCGCATCAGCATGCAGGAGGTGGCTACCAAACTACATAGAATCAGGGAGTCATATCTTAGATGAATACTACAGGAACACTGTCTATTTCAATTGTCCTGCTTTGTCTGAAACTCTGAATAATTTTTGGAGGACTTGTTGTTCATCGTGTAGCTAGTTGATGCGCGATGCGATTTAAATCGAGATGAGCAATTATTCCATCTTCCAATAAATGAGTTTTAACCTGTTTCCCTTGCACAATCTCGGCTCCAAGAGCAAAGATCAAAGATTACTGCTTCCCATGTC
Organism: Oryza longistaminata; assembly: GCA_009805545.1. Taxonomy (NCBI): domain Eukaryota; kingdom Viridiplantae; phylum Streptophyta; class Magnoliopsida; order Poales; family Poaceae; genus Oryza; species Oryza longistaminata. Next base: position 21,164,763 of record CM020181.1, read on the forward strand.
AACTGTTGTAATGATCTGATATGTTGTCCTTGAGCTCGAGTCGTGGATGGTGACAGTAGAATCCAACCAGATTGAGCATCTTAAATTGGACTGAATGGCACTCTATCTCCTTCCTTGGAAAAACAAAAAAAAAAAAAACATATTTGCCTTGTTTTACTTCCTCTAACTTCCCCGAAATCTCTCTGAACGGAAGAGAATAAGAAAGGTTGCCACTCCTGCAACTTTTCATTAAATCGACCCCCATCCACGAGACGTATCATCCGTGCTGGGATTGCTGGAGAGTTTGTGACCTTTAGCTCAGAAACAAAGTATTTTTTTTAGATAATGAAAGCTTTATTTAGACTCAACATCAAGACGATACAATCAAACTGAGTCACCCCCAGCCTCTGCAAAAATGCACACAGCCAAAAAGAAGAAAGAAACAGCTGGAACATCTCCCAAGCACAAAAGTTTGATAGAAACGTATAACTTAGTGGCTATCAATCGGTAGACTAGACCGCCACCCATGCTCCTGGGTAAAAAACTCATGTGCCACCTGGTGCAACTGTCGTGATACCACCGCAATAGTATCCCGCAGTCCCGGTTGGTGGAGGATAGCCTAGGTACGTAGCCACCGGGTAACTAAGGTGATAACCTGCAAAGGAGAAGACACCATCTTGTTATAAAAAATTACTCCATTCCTGCTTAGTCAAATGGACCAACACAGAGCTGTTGCACCCATCAAAAGCAGATTCCTCATGTCTTTGGGAACACATGATAGCCAACTCCTAAACATATGACCGACATTGCGAGGAGGTTTTAAATTAGAAGCCAAATGAATTACAGACCACACCGAGCGAGATAAGCGACACTGAAAGAATAAATGTTGGATGGATTCATCCTTGTGACAAAAATAACATGTCTTGCTACCTTTCCAATTTCTCTTAGCAAGGTTGTCCTTGGTGAGAATTACGCCCCGACGTAAATACCAAAGGAAGATTTTAACTTTTAGGAATACTTTCACCTTCCAAATCCATCTATTGAAATTCGGAACCCCGGAAACAAAGTATCTTCCTCTGAAGCTCTCAACCTAGCAACTGTGCAGAAATGAGAAATCAGAATTGGAACCGGTCCCGCTGCAGGTACATGAAATCTGCAGAGAAATCAACGGTTCCCATGATGGTGCTGGCGTCTTATATATGGTTCTCCTTCAATGGCGGGGAAATTCATTTCATCGCACGGAGCTTTATCTAGCAAAATCTGACTAGAGTGAAAATTTTGCCGGGTCGCCGACCAATTTCATTAAGATTTAGGGGGAAATACAGTAAAATGTTACAACGACGTTACAATGCCGCGGTAGCCAGGGAAGGACCCCAGCCAACCAAGAACGAGAAATGAAAGCAGGGCTAAACCCCGCATACAGTCATGGCGATTACTCGCAAAATTGGGAGAAAATCGATCCCAGCCACCCTCCAGACAGCAATTTCCTCTTGAATATCCTCTGCAAGTTGTTCCGGTGTCTTGGACACGTGTTGGAAAATTCTTGCATTACGCTCCTTCCAAATCAACCAACAAATTAGCATGAATGCACTACCAAAATCCGTCCTGTAGCTCGTCCAGAAACAACGTCTTGTTGCCGGCCACCAGTCAGCCAGTGTGTTCTCCTCATCTGCCGGAATTGGGAAGCTAGCATTGCACCATCTTCTGATAATTCTCCACACCGCCACCGTGAAGTCGCAGCCAACGAATAGGTGGTGGCAGTCCTCGTCTTGGCGCTGACAAAGCGGGCAAATGTCCTCATGAGGCCAGTTCCGCTTGGCATGGTTGTCGGCAGTGAGACACCGGTCCTTTAGCGCAATCCACATGAAGAAGCAGACTCGCGAGGGAGCCCTGGAGTGCCATAGTAGCTCGCCATAGGGACAATTCTCTGTTGCCATAAAGAACATGTCTTAGGCCGAAGCTACAGAGAACTGCCCATCATTTGTCAGTTTCCACCTGATCTCATCCACCGAGGGTAGCAGCAGCACATCACGGATTTCATCCCATAATTGGAAGAACTCGCCCATTGCCTTGTTGGACAACGGCCCTTGCAGCCCGCGGACCCATCGATTGTTGCACAGGGCTTTGGCGACCGAAAGCCTAGTGCGCCCCGCATAAGAGTGTAGGATTGGCCAACGCCAAGCAAAACATCCCTTCCCGGTCCAGTTTGCTGTCCAGAAGTCAGTGTTCTCCCCATTGCCGACGGTGTACTCTGCTACCGTGCGAAAGATGGTCTCCAAATCATTCCCAGGCCTGAAAGTCGCCATCGTCCAGGGCCTATTCTTCTGTTCCAGTGATTTCGCATGCCACTTCAACCTTAGGGCCTGACCAAAGAACTAGAGTGAAAATTCAGTTCAGGTATCCCTTCAGAATTCAGTTCAGCAGCTGAATATTATTCCACCATTATACCTAATGTCACAATTTGGGTGCCCGGAAAATGCAAATTTCATGCTTGGCTAATCATACAGAATAGGGTATGGACTTGTGACCGGCTCTCGGTAAGGGGGTGGCAGAATAATGGATGTTGCCCCCTCTACAGCACATATATAGGGGAAAACGGTCCTGCATCTCCTCGTCAAATGCAGATACACAAAAAGAATCTGGAACTTGGTAGCTGACTGGGTGGCATACCAGCAGCTCAAGCCTGATCAGTGAGAGGAAACCCAAGCTGTTAAAGACTAGTGGGAGAAACTAGCAAACACAGCCGGTGTTCCGAAGAGAGGATTGTGCACGCTTATTCTCCTTCTCGTTTGGGGAATCTAGAAGGAGAGAAACCAACACATCTTCAAGCACAAAAAGGCCACCATGGCATACCTCTTTGTTAAAATAAAAGAGGAAGCGAGGACGTGGGCGTTGGTAGGCGCAAAACGCTTACGCGAGCTCTTAACCCAACCATGTAGTGTATAGAGTGCTTTCTCTTTTCATTTACCCCTTGGGGCTGTATTTTCTGCCACTATATCTATCTTCTATCTTCTATTATATACTAAAAGTCCATTAAACTTCCTACAAACGCTCTCAAGCCGCCATATGGCGCTCCTACAATTTCTCCTAGGCCGCCACGTGGCACAATCTAATCTCACCGTCGATTTTCATTTAAATTGGTGGACCCGTTATTTTATACCGTTAGATTAGATCTATGCTCATGTTGATTTTTATTTAAATTGGTGGACCCGTTATTTTGTACCAATAAATTAGATCTATATATAATACTTTCTGCTATATGTACTGTTTGCCGGAAGGAATAAAACATACTACGTACGTACATACGTACGACAAAGATGAAAACAAAAATAAAACATAACGTGCTTAGTAGATCTGTATTATGCACCTTAACAGTCAAAGAAAAAAACATAGATTGAGAACAAAAGCTTACGTATAACTATTATTAGAAAGGAAAAAATATGCACGTACCTACCGTAAATGATAAAGTCAATAAGAAATATATGTAATAAAAAACATACGTGCATGTAACAAAATCGATTGTCTTTAAAATATAAAACTTTACCATATAAAATATATATTACTCCACAAATATGCGCAAATATAAACTAGGTCTATAATATAAATATCAAATATCAAATCAAATATAGACAGTTATATTTTAAATTATATATCCAATTCGTGACCCCGTTATATTCCTTTAATTAAATAGAATATTTGTGTCTTATAAAATTTATAGTGCGGTTCTAAATACATCACATCTTGGGCTAATATATAATAATTAATGTTATGATAATTTTTAAATAATTTCATATGATATTTTAGGATGTCAAATATCACTCGATAAATAATAATAATTAATGTTATGATAATTTTTAAATAATTTCATATGATATTTTAGGATGTCAAATATCACTCGATAAATATACTACGTAATTGATAAATATGTTTGGAAGAATAAATACATTCTTTAAATTTGTAAAGGTATAACATGTGTTGTTGTCAATAGTAGGTGTTCAAACCAAACCAGGTGCTCTATAGCACAATATGAACAATAATATAGTGCTCTGGAGATTATCGTGGTGGTATGTCTCTCTTTGGCTATTTTCTTTTAAGTAGCATCAGGTGATGGACCTCGCTTCTTTTCGAATAAGAGTATTCTACCTATACTATAAAACTATGAGTAGTAATGATTAAAATCTTAAACATATTGTGTCTACTCTATAGCACAAATCTACTCAAAAATTAAAAAAACAACTATCTTGATCACCTTTATCTTTTCTTTGTCCTTCCCCGATGGGCACTAAGCATAAACAACAGAGTTTGCTACGCTATCGTAAGTATAACAGGGGCATATATATAGGCTGAATTAAGACGGCCCCAGTATACCAATATAATACTACATAAAGGTATGATAGTAAATTATACACTAAATTATACACTAAATTATACACCAAGTTCTCGAGGGAGCACAACTATCTCGATGAGAGACCTATCATTCAAGGCAGTAGAGTAAGAAAGTCTTGACGATTATGACTGGTTTCACCCACTAAATAGGCATTCATGTTTATCTTTAATGGTTTAAATTTAATTGTGTATCCTATTAATCGGTAGAAGTGGTATTTTTAGAATATTTATATATGGATTTGGAAATAAGTGAGACATATACAGTTTCATCTATTAATAGATACTCAACTTGTAAAATAGTGATAATAAGTTTGTGTGACAATAGAAGAATTTATATATAACTGAGATAAAATGTTTTTCTTAATCTGACATACATTCTTAAGTTTATTAAAGACTATGGTCTACCTCACAACGTACAAATGGTGATATATGACTTCTTTTAACATTATTTCATAAAACAAGAAATAAGTGTAGGATCGAACACAAGCAACCAAGCCTACCAAGGGGGGGTGAATGGTAGGGAAAACCAAAAACCCAAAAACTTTTAGCGGAAATAAAAGTTACCCTCAATTCGATGGAAATCTCGACGTAGTCCTATCGCCGCCGGTCGGACTGCTCGCACGCCGCCGGTTAGATCGCCGCCCTGCCACCTGAAACCGAAGAAACACAAATCGAAGAACTCTCAAAGTAGATGACAACTTTATTGCTTCTCTCTGTGTTTACAAAGTGCAACAACAGCACTCCTTACAAAAATCTCGACTAAACTCGAAACCCTAACTAAACTATCAACTCCACGCTCTGAAAAGCGATACAGGGAAGCCTCATACTCCCTCTCTATTTATACCAAAAAACATTTACTCAAAGTAGGTGTAGAACTCCTTTTCACTATAGGACTCAACCTCTTGTATTCCTTTTACTCAAAAACATGCAACCGCACCGAAGTCGGACTCCTCCTGCCATCGCTGCTGCTGCTTGCTGCCTGAGCCGACTCGGCTTGCCTCTGCATGGATCAAGCCTGCCATCGACCAGGACACCATCCATCCAAACCAATCACAGCTCCACATGTATATGCATGCATGCTAGCGGCTACCCCAACCAGCTGCACACAGTACACACACGTACATACTAGCATATATGCACGCATCGATCACACATACATGCATGTACTGCATACTACAGTATCCGAAGTACTGTATATACTCCAAATTTCCTCGACCAATTTCCTTCGCAAACACCGATGCTTGCACGCACACCTCGTGAAGCCCGTTGCGAAGATCTCTCCCACACGATGTCCATCCATCATGTACCATCTCGTATCCAACTTCGTCACCCGGTATCCTTGACCGTCTGGACCTTAACTCCTCCCTGAATCTAGTCCCGATCCCCACCGTTGACCGAAGTTGACCTCCAAGAATCCTGACTCTAGTCACCTTCTCACATGGTATCCCAACCGCACTAGACCTCTGTTCCTCCCTGAACATAGTCCCGGTCCTCACCATTTACCAAGGCTGACCTCAAGTCACCTGCACACAATCAGACAAAACAACCGTTTCTGGGCACAGATATCACAACCTGACCCACATTAGTCACACGCACTCACACCAACATCCACACATCTTTTCAAACCAATTCATCGAATAAATCATTTTGCAAAGCCAATTGTTCATCACAAATATTAATCATGACAATGATTTCACAATAAGATGGCCGCACATCTCCCCCTTGATGAACACATTGGCAACATCTCAAAATGCAAATTTGTGTTTTTGAAAAATAAAAAACAAAAATCACAAAAGTGAAAAAGAAAAACTATCCCCCTTTTTAAAAGAAAGAATTTCTCCCATCAATTTGCAATCAAAGCACAAAATCGATTATTTTCAAAATCGAAACAAAGTTCAATTCTCCCCCTTTCAAGAAACATGCATTTTGTTTATTTCTCCCCCTTTGACAATGATTTCATCAAGAATACAAAAGAGAAAGAATAACAATAAAGCACAAATGCAATGATGTCATGACAGCCACTTGAAATAACCAATTTTATTTTCCATTTTCTATTTTTTTCGAGAGCTTTGAAATGTACCTAAAGCAATTCAAGGCCATGTTTTGCAATATAAGGGAAATAAGTTTATTAACTAGTTAACAAGCATGCACTATAGTATAAACATGAATCAAAGATATTACAATTAAGCTCAAATCAGCAATAAGGATTCATGATTTCAAATGATTTATAATGCAATATATTCACAAGCACATAGGTTGAAAAATAAACACTATACATATATACCTATTGCATTTATCACTCTTTCTCAAATTAGCTTTAGCACAAAACAATCAAGAGAATTTTTTAACTTTTATATGAGCCTTTTTGCTCATTTTTTTCTCTTAATTATTCCGGGTACGTCCCTGTCGTCAAGACTGTTTCCAGGGATTCGGCACCCATTATTTTGCTCACATCGAATACGTCCTTGTCGTCAAGACTGTTTCCAAGGATTCGGTATTCATTTTTTTCATATTTTTATTCTCTTTTCACAATGAGCAATTACAAAGCTATTTGAGGAATAACAATTCAATAAAGCATATACATAAGCATTTATAAATCAAACCATATGCTAGCATCAATATTGCATATTTTCTTAATTCAAGTAAAAGAATCAGTGTTATGCATCATCTCACTTAAAAGCAATATCTAATCCTCATATAAAGACTAAAATGCATACAAGCTAACATAGCAACAAATAGACCTCAGTTATTTTGCTAGCATGCACAAGAATATACTAGAGGTATAAAACAAAGCTCTTCTTTTTCTTCTTTTTATTTATTTTCAGATTTAAAAGCAATGCATGAAAATAAACATGAATGCATGAAAAAGCATTAACTCCCCCTCAAATCAACTTCCAATTCTCCCCGAACAAAAATCAAGAAGAAATCAAAGATTTTGAAAAAGACATCCAATTGCCAATGATATCACCAAAATTCTCATGAATTGACATGTATCCACTTGTATTAACAAAAACTACTACCTCACACACTAGCATTTCAAAAGCTAATAAACAAGAGAGTAGAACCAAAAATATGTCAATCTAAAAGTAAATTGATGTTACCTTGAAAAGCAATCATCATCTCAAAATTGAATGCTCATGGGGAGTATGCCGCCAAAATACCTACGAACGAGAAGATGTCAAGGCCTCCGTGTTGGGGTTAGAAATAAGAAATTTTGGAATCCAACACTGAGTCACACGACCAGTAGAACCAGCAGATACAAATGCACTGACAAAATCAGAATCAGACTTACCTGAAAAATTACCTTTTTGCTTCACAAAAGTCTGAGTTGAATTTCGCGAAAAATTGCCCCGAGGCCGGTCTGACCACCGTTGTCCCTGTGGTCTAACCGTGCTCCTTGAACAAAAACCCGATTTTTGCCACCGTCGTTTTGCAAAAGCAATTTCTCTTTCCTTTTTCTGTTTGCGGGCAAGTCGAAAACAAAAACCAACCAAATGTCCATCTTTTCCACAGAAAGAACAAGTGTACTTCTCACGACAAGTTTGTGAGGTAGATGGTTTTGAAATCAATGGTTTTCCAACAACAGACTTTTTTCCTTGAACCGTTGAAGAAAAAGAAGCCAAAATCCCAGCAGATTTAAAAACGGTTTTCATCGGTTCAGGTTTTGTCGAAGCTTCACCTTTTTCAGTTATACTCAAAACAACTGGTTGGTGATTTGCAAAATAGGCATTATTTTGAAAACCTACACCACGATTGTAAGTGCTCACTTTTGATTGATCAAAAATCATGTTAAGTTTCTTTTTACTATCGGAAAACTTTTCCAAAGAACTTTTCAAATAGGAAACTTCTTTTGTCAAATTTTCACAATTTTCACAATCAACCGAAACACCTTTTTTTTGCGACATTTAGAACAAGAAAGCACTTCATCAGATTTCACAATGTTTTCCATATGCTCAACACGTCCTAAAGCATCCTTCAACTTCATCTCATTCAAAATACACTTTGAACAATCTTGAGAAATCAAAACACCATTGTTTTGTTTTGCCTTATTTGCATATGAAGCATTGACCAAAGAACTTGCACAAAAAGCAACTTTGTATTTTTTTTCAAAACGTTCTTTGTCAAAATCAACTCATCAACAACACGAGCATGTAAAGCAAATCCAAGAGCAAAAGAAGACTCCAACTTTTTAGATTTTTCAATCTCAAATTCCATTTTTTTGCAATTAATAGAATTGACATCTCGCAAAGCATTAATTTCAGAAAATAAAACTTCACAAGATTGACAATTATCATCATTAGGAATCAAAGATTTTAATCTAGCAATTTCAGCATTAAGAATCTCAATAGTATGATCCTTCTCATCAAGTGCAATAGAACATGTTTGAAGTTTCTTAGCACATTTGTAAGCAGCATATTCTAATTGATCATAACTAAGCTTTTCTTCATTATCATCATCAGATTCATCAACATCAGAACTTGCATTACGGGCAATAAAAGCTAGATCAACAACTTGCTTACCTTTGCTCTCATATTCATCTTCCGATTCATCAAAAACTTTTATGAGTTCTTGGATTAACCACTGCATACAATGCTTCTTCTTCTCCTTCTCTTTCATGTTCTTCTTCTTGTTCACGTCATCATCTTTGACTCTACTATCATCTTTCTTCTTTCCTCTCCCAAGCTTGGGATAACGCGAACGAAAGTGATCCGGAGAACCACATTCAAAGCAACGATTCGGTTCTCCTCTTTTCCTGTTCCTAACATTTTTCATAGCTCGAGAAAATTTGTTAGATAACAAAA
>CM020181.1:21175312-21195687 GCA_009805545.1 Oryza longistaminata
GCAGTCCTCCTCCTCGAACTGTTCGAGTTGATCATCGGACATGGCATTTAATCAAAGCAAGAACAGTAGAATTCGATAAAGAAGACCAACATCCAAAGAAGTCGACGAAGAAACCAAAGCACTAGATTTAGAATCAAACTTTACGAGAAAGAATTATCATCTCACGTGTTGTCATTTGTTATAAAGTGAATCCAAAGTCAAAGTAGACATATTAACAGACTCCTGAATAGATGTAACTTCATTTCCCAAATAGCATGTCAAGACCATTCAAAAAGTGGCGAGAAATCTCAGATTGTGGATAATTAGCATCATAAGAATGATATAATTGGTTGCGATGAGGAGAAATACATAGAGAAAGTTAGTATATTCTTGTACAAATTTTGAACATTAGAATTAAGTATATTTTGGGTCAGATGAATTTAAGACAAAGAAAGCAGTGGTAGCGTATGATATCGTTTAAGGAAAGTTAGAATGCAATGAAAGATACTCCTAAGTAGCTGTTTTAGCAGCGAAAAATCACCCTCTTTTTATTTTTGTCACAGGCCAATAGGCCATGGTACTAGCAGATGGATCGGCCCAGCTGTGTGGTGCCATCATTAGCCAGGCTTTGTGGCCCACAAATTCTTGGGCCTCGCACGTGGTGGAGGCCCAAACAATGGCCTTGCCAGTCTGGCCGCAGCCGCGTTGCCACGCGGCCCAAACAACGCAGTCAAAGTGGAAAAAAGGTAAACGCTGGCCACGTGGTCCTCGGTGCGGCTCCGAGAAGCCCGACCGGTGGGCCCGGTCTTCCCACGACTGTTTTATGACACGTGGGCCGCAGAAGGAGACAAACCTGTCCGGTTCCGGTACGGTGGCCCGGTCTAAGCTGTTGCTAATCCACTTTTAACGATAAATTAATCCAGGGCGTGATCTCCCGGCGCCCACACGCGAAAAGCGCCACACCTAGCTTTCACATATTTCGCAATACGTCCCTTGAAATTTTTCACAATAAAACGGAACACAATCTCCATCCTTTGCCTTTTTGGCTTATTACAACGACAACGAAAATTTAAATTTTAGAAATATTATTAGTAGGTTACGAGATTTGTTTTCATCGCATTTCATTTCACAACATTACCTTTTAAATCGATAAGAACATAAATACAAAGTTTACTCATAATTTTTTATTGTTTGTTTTGTTCTTCTGCATGGATTATTAGCTGTGGGCAAACAATATACTACCTTCGTTTCAGATTATAAGACTTTCTAGCACGGTTCACATTCATATAAATGTAATGAATTACACACATATATGTCTAGATTCATAACATATATATGAATGCGGGTAATGCTAGAAAGTCTTTATAATATGGAATAAATGAAGTATCTGACGAGGGAGTTACAAAATTGTTCAGCTTAAGAAACTTCTCCCGGAAAAAATCCAAATCAATTTCACCAAAAAAAATAATCAAAACTCTTTATTTTTTAGGTGAGTGTAGCTGCAAGCATACGCGACACTTGGAAATTCAGTAACAAATGCACTAGTTTATTATTCCGCAAAACTGCGAGGAGCTTTGTGAAAAAAATTATTCCCTTCGACTCAACCTGTTCTTACGTTCGCCTTCAACTCCGCGATCTCCAGTGGCCAATTAGGCTTGCGTCTCTTCCTCAGATTTGGCTGCAGAATTTGAAGCGTCTTCTACCTCTCAATCCATCGCCTCGCCTCCCCTCCCCTTCCGCCGCTTCATCTGAATCCACAAGGATCTCGTCCACGCTTCTGGCCCGCGCCTCTTCCCAGTTTGGTTGCTCGAATTTCAGCCGAGCTTGGTGTTCCGAGCGATCGATTGGAGAGCAAATTGGATTTTGATTGCGAGCTGAGCTGTTTGAGGTGGATTTTGCTGATTCGAAATCGGTTTCCCTTCCTGTACCGAAGGTGAACCGAGTTCTTTATACTGTTGTATGCTAGTTTTCTTCTCTCGGAGCAATCGCCAGCCGATTTTTCTTTCATAAATTTTCGTTTTTTATTCTGTCGAGTGCATTAAAACATTGAATTGGTAGAAATAACATTTTTCTATGAATCTTGCAATATTCCGGTTGTTTATAATTTAGGATCCGTGGTGTCCGGTTCTATGTTTGAGGCGATTTTGCAAAGTGGTATTGAATTGGTTTTCCATGGCAAACTTGTGTTCAATTGTCATATTTTGAAGATATATTCAGTTTTTCGCCATCATTCTTTTTTCTCTGATGATATACAATTAACCGTATAGCCATTAAATTGTGATATGCTGATTGCATTAGGTAGAAACTGTACTTTGTGCAGGACAATTATTCAAAATTGAACCCTTTCTATGTAATATTGTGTGTACGCCTGCAGTCATAAAAGGTTCAGCTCTGAATACATGCTCATTGGCTCATTGCCTGTTATTTGGCAACAGTAAGAGCGAGTGAAAATGATGGAGCAGGATGGAAGGATACTGAGGTTGGGGTGATTCAGTAAATTATTTCCTTGGCTGGCAATGCAATGCTTCTGCCTGGGGCTAAGATAACAAGATCGAAAAGGCAGCCCGGTCATCAGAGATCAGCAAGCACTCTTCTGCGAATGGTGAGATCAAGCAGCACATAAACAATATTGATACTGAAGAAGTGACTTTCCCCTCCAGGAGGGGAGTTTTGAGCCTAATTACGCCATGATTTGACAATGTGGTGCTACAGTAAACATTTGCTAATGACGAATTAATTAGACTTAATAAATTCGTCTTGCAGTTTACTGGCGGAATCTGTAATTTGTTTTATTATTAGTCTACGTTTAATACTTCAAATGTGTGTCCGTATAAATAAAAAAAATAGTATACGAACTAAACACGGCTATATTAGACTATTCTCTTACTAAAAATTATATAAATATTATTTATTTTGTTGTGACATATTTTATCATCAAAGAAAATATAATCTTAACTTATACTTTTACATATTTACACTAAATTCTTAATAAGATGAATGGTCAAACTATTTTGGGACAGAGAGAGTAACATTTTAGGACGAGGAAGTAAATATAGCCGTGTTTAGTTCGTATACTATTTTTTTTATTTATACGGACACACATTTGAAGTATTAAACGTAGACTAATAATAAAACAAATTACAGATTCCGCCAGTAAACTGCAAGACGAATTTATTAAGTCTAATTAATTCGTCATTAGCAAATGTTTATTGTAGCATCACATTATTAAATCATGGTGTAATTAGACTCAAAGAATCTGTCTCGCAATTTACATACAAACATGCATGTGCAATTGGTTTTTTTTCACATTTAATACTCCATACATATATCTAAATATTTGATGTGATAGAATTTTTGAAATTTTGAAGGTAACTAAACAACTGTCATACTAATCTTTCGGCGATCGTGGGGACATAGTCAAACTAATAATTGCCACGTGTCTACAAGCGACGACTTGGAGTCAGTCAACATACAGTTAAGCAGCAGTACATCATGTATTTATATTTAAGCTAAGGCCGTGTTTAGATTTAATCTTTTTTCTTCATACTTTTAACTTTTCCGTCACATTAAATGTTTCAACACATATATTGAGCATTAAATGTGGATTAAAAAAACCAATTGCACAGTTTGTATGTAAATCGTGAGATGAATCTTTTGAGCCTAATTACACCATGATTTGACAATGTGGTGCTACAGTAAACATTTTATAATAACGGATTAATTAGGCTTAATAGATTCGTCTCGCAGTTTATAAGCGGAATTTATAATTTGTTTTGTTATTAGTTTACGTTTAATATTTTAAATATTTGTCGTATACCTTAAAAAAATTTTAGCACACGAACTAAGGCTAACTCTCTCAGACCGATTCACTGCAGCTATATATCTACGTATGCCTATAAATTAAGGAACCTTGTCTGCAGGCTGCAAACTTGCATGCCTAATCTCGTCTGGTCGTCTCGCCTCCAGACTGTACGGTGGTTGCGTTGCATATCGCCGGCAGTAAGCTCCGGAGGCTTCGATTGCCCGGCTACCGTGACTCCGTTAGTGGTAAGCTTCTTCTGAACCCCTACGCTCACTTCTCACTTAGCCATGGGGACATGTCTTTTTTTTTTTCCCAAACACAGTATAGAGATAAACGCTAATATAAACACGTGCACACTCATCTATATGACTATATCTAATATCAACATGCCAACACTTTTTTTTAACGGAAAACAGCACTAGAGTACCTTTTCATTGAATATAGCAGGAGAAAATACAAACCCCTAGGGGTAAAAGGAAAACGGAGAACCACTATAGCTGTACACTATACAGAGTGCGGGGTTAACTCACGCAACCGCTTAGCTCCTGCTAAAGCCCAAAGGCTAGCCTCCTCTTTGATTTTCATTAGTAGGAAGCTCGTTGCCACCTCTCTGTGATCAAAAATCCGTCGATTCATCTCTTTCCAGATTTCCCAGACGACTAACAGAATGAGCAATCGAAGTCTTTTTTTCAGGACACTAGGCGTGTTTGCAATGTTCTCCCATCACTGTTTGACTGACTGGGCTTCCTCCCATTCTGTCGGGTCCATCTGCTGATAGCCCACCCATGCAGAGATGAGGTGCCAGATCTTCTTGGTGTATCTACAAGTGGCAACGAGGTGCAATGCCGTCTCAGTCTCGCGGCGGCAAAGAGGGCAACAACCATTGTTCTGCCACCCCCTGGTCGCAAGCCGGTCTGAAGTCCAAACTCTGTTCTGAATGATGAGCCAAGCATGAAATTTGCATTTCCCCGGTGCCCAGGCTTTCCAAATCAAGGAATTGAAGTTTGTGCTTGGCGCCCCGCAGCACTGCGCATGGTAACCCGAGGAGGCCGTGTAGTGCCCGTTGTTTGTGAACTTCCAAGTAATCTGATCCGGTTCTCCAGTGTCTAAGTGCATGTTTCGGACCGCTTCCCACAGGGCGACTAGCTGCTCAACGAGGTCGACCGTGATAGACAATCGTGAATCAAGCTTCAAATCTTGCACCTAGGTGTCCTCCTTTCCTTGCCGAAGGGATTTTCCTCTGTTTTTTGAGATTGCATAGACAAGCGGCATGAGGTCTTTGGGTCTTCGCCCACCAATCCATGCGGACTCCCAAAATCGCACCGTGTTTCTGTCCCCTATTGTTATGTTTGTTGAGGCGGCGAAGAGGCTCCTTTCTATTTCATCACATGGCGTCTCCAACCCCACCCAAGGTTTGGTCTAGTCCTTCCATTCATGCCACAGCCATCTCAACCTCAAGGCCCTCGTGAATTTGTCTAGATTTAGGACTCCCAATCCTCCTTGGCTGGTCAGCATGCACGTCTTTGTCCAATTGACCTTGCATTTCCCTCCGGTAATATCACCCGTGCCTGCCCAGAGGAAGCGACGCCGCTGCTTGTCTAGCTGCTCGAGGGATTCCTTTGTGATATTCAGAGCGGTCAGAAGGTAGATTGGTTGCGCCGTTAGCACAACATGCCAACACTGATTCCCATAAAAGTACGTACGTACACCTTATCCCTATAAACACTTTTGAAGGTTGGATCAAGATATTATTGAGATTAACGAAGTCACCACAGGTGTCTCGATGTTGACATTTATATGACAAGAAGTCACCACAGGTGCTATCGCTTAGAAGTCATCACTGGTGTCTCGCTGTCGACATGTATGTCACCTACCACTAAAAGAATAATTTGTAGGATCGCACAGTAAGAACTAAGCCAACCTGAGGGGGTAAATGGTTGGTGTACCCAAAAACCAAAACTTTTAGCGGAATTAGTTATGCTCGAATCGATGGAGGTCGGTTTGACCAGAGTAGATGCACCAATCTGACCACACAATGACTTCCGGTCTGACTGGCCTAGTAGCTCCGGTCTGACCGCTCGATGCACCGATGTCACCTGTTGCCACCGCCAGTCTGACCACCATGGAGCCGTCGGTCTGACCGGGCCGATGCTGTCAGTCTGACTCGAGAAAACACAAATAAAAGATCTCTTAAAGTAGATTGAACTTTATTACTTCTATTCGTGTTTACAAAGTGCAACAACAACACTCCTCTTGAAAATCTTGATTAAACTTGAAACCCTAATTTTTTACTAAACTCAACTCTCACAAAATTGACACCAGAAGGTCACACCCTCCCTCTCTATTTATACCCGATGTAGGAAACATAAACCCACGAACCCAACTTGTACAAGAAGTTCTAATCCCCTAGGAAACTTCCCCATACAAGAAATAAACTTTATAAACTCTAATCATATCAAATTTGGACTCCTTCCAAATTCGACTTCATATCTCATACGCACACAATATCTCTATCGTATGCCATATGGAATCTTCACTGAACCAGTTGAGCTAATCTCACTTCGTGAGAACAAACATGTCATTTTATTCAAGTTAAACTTAAACATCAGCATCTTCTTTTTAGTGCAAACGTTGGATGTAGGTATGAAAATCATATGTATAACTATAGTTTTATACTCCTACATCGTAGGGGGTTTTGCCCTTGTCTAGCTTATTTAGTTTTTGACATGGCCTTCGTTAATATTGTATTTTGAAGATTGATTTCTTTGAAAGTATATCATTACCAGCAACCTAAATTGACTAATATAGGACAGAAGTACATTTAAAAAAATCCTATAGCAGTACCACTTATATAGAAGTTAGTATAATGTAGTAAAAAGGTCCAATATTATCATTTATCTATATAGTTACATCTAAAAGTTTTTCACCAAAAAATCTACAACATAACTTTTTTTAATAATCCCAAATAATATAAAGTACACCACCAGTACTTAAACTTGGACCAAATTGTCATCTAAATCTATGAACTTGTAAAATGCATATCTTATCTCCAATCTTTGTTTAAGGTATCATTTGGGGTATAGATGGCCATATGGCCCGAGGCCCATGGCCCGGCCCGAAGCCCACAATTTTGGTCCGGCCCAAGCACGGCACAGCCCGACAGCCGAACCGTGCCTGGGCTGCACCCTCGGCACGGTGGGCCGGCCCGGCATGGCCCGATCAAATGAAAAAATATAGGGATGCAAAAAAGACTTAAATAATCATATAAGGCAAGGCCCAAGACAAGAGGTATACAAAATAGACTTATTTTCCAGCCATTTAAGCACAGCCGGCAGAGTTGAGGGACCAAAAATAGACTTTTCTGTGTGGAAGCACGATGGGCCATTGTGCCTTCGGGCCGGCCCGGCATGGCTCGAGCAGTATTGGGCCATGCATGGGCCGTGTATGCCGCCCGTGGGCTAGCACGGCACGGCCACCGAGCCGTGCTGGCCCGACAAGCCTCGGCCCAGGCACGGCTGGGCTTGGTCTGTGCCGTGCCGGGCAGCCCAGATGGCCACCTATAATTTGGGGTCTAAAGTACAGATGACACAACTTAGATGCTGATGTGGCTATATCCACGATGGCTAGAATTTTGCACTTGAACCACTTAGTTACAGTATGCCTTACAACCAAATCTTACCATGTTATAAAACTGGCCCGAAATCACCATCGGAAACCAAACGCGGAAGAAACGCCATAGAAGATTGTCAGTGTTATGGATAAGGCATACCCAATAGTATTGGGTTAAACTCGGCGGGATCCACCATGTACCAAATCTTATACGGAATCATGCCTCATACAGAAGGCATTCCACATAAGGAAGGAGAAGCAGAGTTCAAGTTGGAAACTACTAGGACTACTCATATCGTATCCATACTTGTCTCCCTAGTTCTACTTAGACAATGGGATATTTATGTGTATAAATACAAGCCCCCCTAGGAGGAGAGGGGACACCTAGTCAGAATAGACACCAATACACACCGCCGCTAGACATCAACATTAGAGAGAAGCCTAGACATACCCAATATGGTGCCACAGAGGCTGACAAGAGGGATCTAGCGCTATCTCTGATCTCGCCGAGTTTGTATTCGAGGAGGAAGACTACCCCGTCATCGACTCGTGTGGTGTTCCATGCCGCTAAGTCGGCGACGACTAGATAGGCTATCCCAAATATTGTACGTGTGTGATTCTGATGAATAAGAGTAACACCGGCCTCGGCCAACAGGAGTAGAGCTATTACCTTACAGATAAGAGGTCATAACCTGTATAAAAATTCTTGTCTCCGTCTCTTTATCTCAATCTCGCGTATATCCTGGTACCAACGATCCTCATACTCTGCAAATACCGTAATCGCGATCTACTTCGTCGACAGAGATTCAAACACGATGACGACACCGAGGCACGATATTTGTAAACGAGGTTCAACCAAAGCCTACATCCTTGAGGCACTGATTGCAAGCACTCCTCCCCGATCCAACATATTATAGCGTATCAGAGATACAACGACTCACAGCTGAACGCCATCGGCAGCTGCTCCCTCTCTATGTTAAGTCGCCAAGCGGTTATAACAGGTGCACCTCTCTATTTAAAAAGATCTTAGAATAGAATCCGACTCTTACTTTAGTTCTAACACCTAGTACGACTCTTACTATAGTCCTAACACCTAGTACAGCTCTAAGTTTTAAACTGTAACCAACTTTGTATATATATTCAACACAAACTCTCACCTCTCTATTTAAAAAGATCTTAGAATAGAATCCGACTCTTACTTTAGTTCTAACACCTAGTACGACTCTTACTATAGTCCTAACACCTAGTACAGCTCTAAGTTTTAAACTGTAACCAACTTTGTATATATATTCAACACAAACTCTAACATACTAAATCAACAAATATGCACTTCTCTCTAAACAAAAAAAAAATTCATAAGTCATGTACCAAAAGATTTGGGGTGGTGGGAGCCAACTTGGAGGCATACGGTAGCAGGGTGGTGGTCTAAATGCCAAATTCTCACTGCCATGGGGTGGCCATGTCATCGCTCGAGCTACGTCATCCGTATTTTGTACCTCAGATGATACATTAAACTAAAATTAGGAACCCAAATACTTATTTTTTTAGAGGAGGGTATTTTTTTACCCGGCCTCTATATCCAACCGGATATATGCAGCTAATTTTAATTTAGGAACTTAGCCTATCAAATAGGGAACTTAGCCCTCAAATAACCCAATCTGAAATTCGCTCCTATAGAGATTTGAACTCAGGACTTTAGGGTGCTACTCAGATCACTGCTACCACTAGGCTATATGTCCTTTCACTACCCAAATACTCATTTAACGGTTGGTGGATCCAATTATCACTTCAGTCCAAGTTTAAAAACTGGGCATATATTTTGCTTACAAATATAGGTAAACTTTCCATCATGCAAGTCGAGACTTTTTTTTTAACTATAAAGTAGAGGAATTTAACATTTTTGAGAAGGTACCGGGTTTTACCATATTTTCTAATGTAAATTTGATACTGTACTAGTTATCTTGAGATATGAAATATATAATTATAATACGTATAGATATTTTCTCAAGTACCATAATATTTCACTTCTACTATGAACATGTCTCAGTTCCAAAAGCCATCGCTTACGCCTCCGCCGAATCGCCCAGAAAGTACACCGAATACGGCAGAAAGCAAGTTTTCATATGACCTAGCCTAATTAAGTTAAACCATTCTTCAGGTACTTCAATTAATTACTACCTGCTTAATATCTGAATTAGACCAAACAAGCTCAGCATGAAGGTCACTACTACAGCTGGACATTTTCTCTTGGTGTTGTTGGCCTCCATCTCCCATTCAGTCATCTGCTCAACTTCTGGAAACGAAACAGATCGACTGTCACTGCTAGAATTCAAGAATGCAATCAGTGTCGATCCACATCAAGCCCTGATCTCCTGGAATGACAGCAGTCACTTTTGCAGCTGGGAAGGTGTCTCGTGCAGCTCCAAGAATCCACCTCGTGTCACCTCCATTGATCTCAGCAACCAAGATCTTGCAGGTTATATCTCTCCATCACTTGGGAATCTGACGTTCCTCAAGCATCTCTCCCTAGTGAAGAACAGTTTCACCAAACAGATTCCTGCATCCCTCGGCCACCTGCGTCGTCTCCAATCACTCCACCTGAGCAACAACACGCTGCAAGGGATCATACCGAGTTTCGCAAATTGCTCTGGCCTCAGGAAGCTATGGCTGGATCACAACGAGCTCGCCGGAGAATTCCCCGGAGACCTACCTCTTGGCCTGGAGGAGCTGAATCTCTCGTTGAACAATCTTGTTGGGACCATCCCTTCCACGCTCGGCAACTTCACAGCACTGAAGAAGTTGGGCTGTGCTTTCAGTGGTATCAACGGCACCGTTCCCGGTGAGCTTGCGGCGCTGCGTGTGCTGGAGATGCTGTCTATTCCTGGAAACCGGTTGTCAGGTGCGTTTCCAGAGGCAATCCTGAACATGTCGGCGCTCGTTATGCTCAGCCTCTCCTCGAACCGTTTCAGCGGCATGCTGCCATCCGGCATCGGCAGCTCACTGCCTAGTCTCGAGCAAATAACCATTGGTGGCAACTTCTTTCAAGGAAATCTTCCTTCCTCATTGGCAAATGCTTCGAACCTAGTTTGGATTGATACGACTGAAAATAACTTTACTGGGGTGGTGCCTACCTCCATTGGCAAGCTTGCCAATCTTATAAAGTTGAGTTTTCAAACGAATCAGCTCCATGCTCGTAGCAAGCAAGACTGGGAGTTCATGGATAGCTTAGCCAACTGCACTCAGCTACAATTTTTCTCTATATCAAGGAATCAAATGGAAGGACATGTACCAAGTTCATTAGGAAATTTTTCGGTTCAGCTTCAGTATCTTTACTTGGGACAAAACCAATTATCAGGGAATTTTCCTTCTGGCATTGCAAACCTTCCAAACCTAATACTTCTTGGACTGGATTACAACAGATTTACAGGTCCCGTACCACAATGGCTTGGAGGTCTCAAAAAATTGCAGATGCTAAGCTTGACTAACAACAATTTTACAGGATATATTCCTTCCTCCCTTTCCAATTTGACACAATTGACATCACTTATTCTAGAATCAAATCAGTTCATTGGAAACATACCTTCAAGCTTTGGAAACCTTCAGTTCCTTACAACACTCGCAATTTCTCGGAACAATCTTCATGGTAGTGTGCCAAAGGAGATCTTCAGCATTCCGACGCTAGCACAGCTTGGGTTCGCATTCAACAATCTCAGTGGAGAACTCCCTGCAGAAATAGGGAATGCCAAGAACCTATGGAATTTGCAGCTGTCATCTAATAATCTGTCTGGAGATATTCCTGATACTTTGGGTAACTGTGAAACTTTGCAAGAAGTTCTTCTGGACGAGAATAATTTTAGTGGAGATATTCCAACTTCATTTGTCAAATTAATTGTCCTAAGACTTCTCGGCCTTTCTCACAATCAGTTAAGTGGATCAATACCAGCCTCACTTGGTGACCTTCAGCTTCTTCAACAGATAGATTTGTCATTCAACCATCTTACAGGTCAAGTCCCGACTAAAGGAATCTTCAAGAATTCAACTGCCATGCGTATTGATGGAAATATGGGGCTTTGTGGAGGTGCACCGGAGTTACACCTACCTGAATGTCCTATCAGAACTTCAAATAAAAGTAAACACAAGCTATCTGTCGTGGTTAAAGTAGTGATCCCATTGGCCATCATTGTGCCACTTGCCATAGTGATACTGATCTTGTTTATCTGGAAGGGGAAGAAAAGGACAAATTCAATACCTTTGCCTTCGTTTGATACTGAATTTCCCAAAGTTTCCTATAGTGATCTTGCTAGAGCAACTAACAGATTCTCGACAGCCAATTTAATTGGCAAAGGGAGATATAGTTCTGTATACCAAGGACAACTATTTCAAGACTTAAATGTAGTTGCTATCAAGGTCTTCAGTCTAGAGACAAGGGGAGCACAAAAGAGCTTCATTGCAGAGTGTAGTACTTTGAGAAATGTGCGGCATCGCAATTTAGTTCCTATCTTAACAGCGTGTTCAAGCATCGATTCTAGTGGAAATGACTTCAAAGCACTGGTGTATCAATTCATGCCACGAGGGGACTTGCATAAATTGTTGTACTCAACCAGAGATGATGGGGATGCTTCAAATCTGAACCACACTACATTGGCTCAAAGGATAAATATTGTTGTGGATGTATCAGATGCATTGGAGTATCTGCACCATAACAACCAAGGTACTATTATTCATTGTGATCTGAAGCCGAGCAACATCCTTCTAGATGACAATATGATTGCTCACGTCGGAGATTTTGGCCTTGCAAGATTCAGAATTCATTCATCAACATCTCTAGGTGATTCAAACTCATTTTCTTCCTTTGCAATAAAGGGAACCATTGGATACATTGCTCCAGGTAATGGCGAACCTTTTATCTTGTTTTTGTGATGCTACATGTTTATTTAACATGTCTATATATGTTAGTTTTACACTTGTCATGTGCAATCTATAGAATGCTCAGAGGGTGGTCAAGTTTCAACTGCCTCGGATGTATTTAGCTTCGGAGTAATCCTCTTGGAATTATTTATTCGAAGAAGGCCAACTGATGACATGTTTAAGGATGGGTTGACTATTGCAAAGCATGTAGAGGTGAACTTCCCTGACAGCATACTAGAGATTGTTGATCCCCAGCTGCAACAAGAGTTGGACCTTTGCCAAGAAACTCCAATGGCGGTAAAGGAGAAAGGTGTACACTGCCTGCGCAGTGTGCTAAATATTGGACTCTGCTGCACCAAGCCAACACCGAGTGAACGCATCAGCATCCAGGAGGCGTCTGCCAAGCTGCACGGAATTAAAGATGCATATCGATCTTAGAGAAAACTAAACAAGCAATGCAATTACCTCAGTGGTTTCGGTTGTCATATATAGAGCATCCGATCATCTAGGGATGCAAGTGGTAACCCGTGGGTTTTCACGTCGTATCCGGCTTACCGCATCTAGAGATGTAAGTGGGTCGATCGATAAATTCAATTATAGGCAAAATTAATGGTAACCCGCGGATCACGAGTTACCTGCTAATTTGATATATAAATAGGTTCACGGGTTAGCCCGCTTGCATCCCTGTGCATTCTCTGGTTACGTACGAAGTGGTCATTAATTCATTATCCTAGTGAAACCATTATGTTCCTCTGTTACAGAGGGACAAATAATGTGTATAGTTTGTACTCCTAGTATGATTTCTTCTTGTTGATACAAGGTTACACTCTATGATGTGACTCTCACACTTCACTGCGTTCCGGCCAACAACACACAACGAGTCAACGATCAGATAAATATTCATAAATATATACTGCAAAATCAATTGGAATTGCTATTTGACAGTCGAAAGTTTTCTTGGAGCAAAAGCTTTCGAAATTTAAGACTGTTCGTTCCATTTTGAGATTCATGCAGTTGGGGAGTGGCAAAACTTTTGAAATATGCAGCCCCATCTTTTCGCTTAGGCTTATGCTTATCAGCCAAAATTTGAATTTTCAACCTTAAATAAGGTTTTTTTTATCGAAATTTATTCGTAAATTATTTCTTGTTTGTAAATATGCCTTTGTCTTGTTCCGTGAATAAGCCAATAGATGAGAGCCCGACCGTTTGATCCACCTCGAGATTCATACAGTTAGGGAGTGGGAAAAAAAATAACACAGCGTACTCGAAACCATGACCAAATTTTCTCAGGCGCACATCTCACCGCTGAGTTAGCACCTCATTTTGATGTCTTATATGCAAGTTATATATATTGTGAGTACAGTGTAATTATATTATAATTACACTATTATAAATACTAGTTCCTCTGTCTCATTTTAAACGCAGCCAAGAGTTTCCTTGTTCAACTTTGATCGTCCGTCTTATTTGAAATTTTTTATAATTATTATTTGTATTGTTATTAGATGATAAAACATGAATAATACTTTATGTGGGACTTATGTTTTTTTTTATTTTAAAAAATAAATAAGACGGACGATTAAAGTTGGACATGGAAACTCACGGCTACACTTAAAATGAGACGGATGGAGTATAATTATATTTGAATGTTTTCTTTTTAAAAAATTGTGGAATGGACTGAATGGCAAAAAGTTAACATATGAGTGCATCAGCAAGGCCGTGTAAACAGGCTGGGCTTTATGTGGGCTGTGATGGGCCCCGGAATCACTCTCCGTCACTCGGTAACTGTAAGCTCCTCATGGCGAGCCGGAGCCGGTGACCGCTGGCGGCGGCGGCGGCGGAGGCGGAGGCGGGAGGCGAGGGTTACTCGGGATACGGCGGCCTGAGAGGGGATGGCAGCAGATTGCAACAGGCGTTCCATGGTTTCAGGGCTCCACACCCTCCGTGTGACGCCGAGCCGGGGAGTATCGTCGTCTTGGAGAACCTAGGCCTCCTAGGTTACTAGGTTTTGATCGATGTACGTGATACGCCAAATCTACGCCCATCAACGAGACCTATCAGCTGCGCTAGGATTACTTCAGAGGTTAGCCCA
Source organism: Oryza longistaminata (assembly GCA_009805545.1). Classification (NCBI taxonomy): domain Eukaryota; kingdom Viridiplantae; phylum Streptophyta; class Magnoliopsida; order Poales; family Poaceae; genus Oryza; species Oryza longistaminata. The sequence goes on from CM020181.1 coordinate 21,189,700, forward strand.
AAAAACTGAATCTCTACTATCTGAAACTCTGAACCATGGCAGCATGTTCACAATTCTTAAAACTTTGGGAGTTGGTATCCCGGATTATGTTAATATATCGTTGACTAGTGTAAATCAGGTGTACCTTCAGTTCAGCGGCTGAAGGTACCAATTCATGCGAAATACAACGTTTTTAGATTAAATTAGATGGTGATGATCTATACGGAGTAAGTTTCATTGATTTGAGTGAGGATACCAGTGTAAGATATTTGTGAACATATTTACCAATATGATTACTCTATATGTATTTGGTCACTGAAAGTAGGGTAATTTTACCATCCTTAAAAAAGTATCGGGAGGTATCACATTTTCTAGCCACCTCCAGGTACTTTCTCAAGGACCATAAAATTTCTCCTGAAAGTATGCTTGATATCGAATGTTCCTGACCTTCAATCGTACATAACAATTTAATTTCAGGGGAATAATAAAAATGGCTGGAGAGACTTGATGAAGATGGATAGGTGGGTGACTGAACCCTTGGGTGATAGCTGGTTGTTGGCAACTTGGCGTGCAACTTGGTACATCACTCATTACAGGGAGAATCGCATGCTAGTTGAGATGGAGGAGCTCCTCTGCTTCTTCACGGTAGAACATCACTATCACAGGTAATTGAACCAAACTGTGTAGCTTGTAGCCTCTCTTATGGAGGTCGGACCAAGTCACTGGTTAATTGAGCCTATCTTTGACTGCTGATATCTCATGGGATCCTGTTGTGACATAATTCATGTTTCATGGGGTTCTATAGTTTTAGCTTTCATGGCATTCGATCCATAAAAAGTGGACCTACAGTACAAGCGTCAAGTAAATCACATGACCAGTGTTTCAGAAATGCATAATTTGTGTTTGAAAAAAGAGAGACATAATTTGAAGAAGTTTCATGGACGTATCAAGTAGATTAGAAAGATTTGCGCGGAGTAGCCGAGTAGGGACAGAGGAGACTCCTGGTTACCATTCCACGTACATTTTCTAAATCCTATCCTCTAATAGTAGAGTTTCCAAGGGTTGATGGGAATCCATTCCAATTGGCCATCGCCATCTCTGTCCCAATCACATACTGTCCTGCTCTGCTTGAGATTGAACTCCCTTATGTTTTTTTTTTCTTTTTCTTTTTCTTTTTTTTTTTTTTTTTGAAATTTTTCCATGTGGAAGATTATTTCGATAGCAGTGGCTTCCACTTCCAGAATTTCGAGGCTTATCTGGAGCAGTGGCTAGAAGTGAATGGACTGCAAATTTGATAGATCCTTATAGACTGCAGCAGGAAAGATGACCTGCTAAAGGGGCAGATTTAAGGCTTGATGGATAGAGGAGAGAGGAACCTAGTCCAAATGAAAACACCTATAAGTAAGTAGCAGCTGGCCACAAGTACATGACGACCTACGCACTGCTGCTGCTCCAACTGGCCTGCATCGTATTCTGCAAGGTACACAGCTCGATCTAGTCATTTTTCCTCCCTCATCAAGTATTTGCGTGTGTAGATCTCATGGAGCTTAGTACTATTCATCAGGGTTTGGTTTGTCACTCACTCCTCATGAGTTAGTTTCTACCAGAAAGAGTGAAAATTTACCATTGTTGGACTTTTACTGAGGAATATAAATAGCTCTTATGGTAAAAGTAAGTTCAAAAGATCCTTAAGGTATTTTCGTACTTAACAAATAACTAATGTTAATATCTGCTTCCAGGGACATCTAAATTGTGCTGTCCTTTTTTCAGCTTTGCATATAATAGGAAGGTGATACACAATACTCATAGCGTCGGCATGAAGCCTATTGCAATTGGACAGTCGTTCGTTCTGCTACTGGTTTTTAGTACTGCAAGTGTTCTGTGACTTATTTATCATTCGAAGCTACAAGTATGATTATATGGCTACTAAAATTGTCGCATCGTATTTTTGGAAAAAAGTGCAACAGTGTGAAAGTGTTATTTGTGATATTTTTTTCGTGTATCAAAGTATGTACTTATATAACAAAATGATGAACCACACACATTGTAACATATCAATATTTATTTTTCAATGGAGGGGATATAATTTTATTTTTTCTGCACACTTGATTCTCTTTATTTCCAAGGGATTTTAATTATTTGAGCTCGATTTTTCTTCGTGCATATTTTTCAGGGTGCTGAGTTCGATTGTGTCAGGTCCCTGAGTGCTCATTTTGCTTCTTTCAGAGGTGAAATTTGGTCCCACGTCAACTTCCTGGCTCGCAGGAGGGGTTGTATTGATGCCCCCGTACTTCGCTTCTTCGCTGAGCTATTCTACTATGGCCCTCTCGCTGAAACACCAGTTGTCGTATCATGCATCATATTACGGGGTACATAAGGCCTGGTTTAGTTCCCAACTTTTTCTTCAAACTTCCAACTTTTACATCACATCAAAACTTTCCTACACACACAAACTTTCAACTTTTCCATCACATCGTTCCAATTTCAATCAATCTTCTAATTTTGGTGTGAATTAAACACACCCTAATTAATATGCTTGTTTATCTCTTTATTTACGCTAAGCCTAGTTAAAACCATGATGCTAACAAGACCGAATGAAACATGCTAGGAGAAAAAATCCTGCAGGAAATGTTTTGTCACGATTTCGTTTTCTTTGATGCGCATCAGAGCATGCATATGCATGTTTCGTTGTTAGGATAGAACTCAACCTGCAGAAATCATGGCAAGGTGTGGTTTTGGCATTACATTAATGTGTGTTTATTAAAGAAAGGAGATTACAACAAGCAACAAAGCCTGAAGCCCCCTAAGCTTTTACACTGAATCTGATTGCCGCTGGCATGCTTCCTAGCTCTTCCCTAGTTTTGCCTTGATGAGACCAAAACACCAAATTATTTTTATCAACCCTAGAAGGAATAACCTGATGAGCCATTGTATCATCACTTCTAGCCATGTCATTTAATTTTGGAGCCACAGCCAACAGAGTATTTAAAGCTATCCCATGTTTGTTCAAGTTGTGTAACCGCATGCCCCCTAGTTCAATCAGTTGACACACTTTCAAACAGGCTACCCAGTACATTCTTTTTTACCACCTCCATCAAGTATTTTTCTGTCCCAACGTCGAATATATTTGACTAGAGGGAGTACTTGTTTAGGACATCAATACAAACTCCAATGCATGTACATGTTTGATTATTATTTTCTAATCATATTGTCATAAAAATATTAAAAATGACTTCTTTCTCATGAATGAAATCTTTATGTTTTTAGAATATATAACATTGTACTGAGGCTTAATTGCACACATAATATAACTTCATTTGTGTTAGGATGGAGGGAGTCCTTTCTTTTTGAAGAAAGGAGGGAGCCCTTTCTGACTCCCTTGATTGATATTTCTCCGTGCCCCATTGTGTAGGATTGGCTGGAGATCAATCCTCATTGTCCTTTTTTAGACTGCATACCTATCTAATTGCTGAGAAAGGACGTATTGACTCTAGAACACCACTTTTGCTATGTTTACTGCCGCCTTCTTGAACTGGATCGGTGTTTACTTTTTTGCAAATCTAAGCTTATCTCCTTTTTTTGTCGAACTAAACCAGTGCAATTTCAGTAATCCCTTCATCCCAGTATAAACGTAACCAGGTTGCACTTATATTGGGACGGAGGGAGTAGCTTCTTTCATATATATACACGCATGCATGTGCCTGATCATTCTATTGAACTGTTGATGACAGAGGAACCACTGTTCGTCGTCAGGAGAATAGAAGCAGCTCTTCAAGAGCCAGTACACCTCACCACTAAAAGGGAACTGTCGATAACAGAAGAGCCAGGGAGAATTGAAACGGTTCAAGAGGCGCTGCTGGTCCAGTACAGAAGCAGTTGTGCGTTCTGCAGCGACCGGCATTACGAGGTTTTGCACCCCAGCGAGGAGGAATTCGTGTGTGGAAAGGAGGGCCAGGAAGTGAAGCCATCCGGGTGGTTCTACTGGATGATGGACATCGGCGGAAGGTTACCCGATCGCATCCTGGTCAGACCAAGATGTTTTTTGGATGATGTGAGCGATTTTTGTTCTTTCGTATTTTATGTATTTTTCATATGGCTCGCCAGACTAGCGAGTGCAATCAAAGTAAGTAGCATAGGTTAGTTGATGTACCAAGTTATTTACCCCGGCCCGCTCAATCTACGGATGAGAATGGATTGAAATTGGATGGAAATTAGCTCTAGCTGTATTATATTCGTTTTCATATTTTTGGGAACGGAATTGAAATAAAAAAATCCCAGTTGAATCAAATATTATTGAAAATAGATACGGAGAAAAAAGAATAATAGAATATCATTATATTCGTTTTCGTATTTTTAGAATTGGAATTGGAATAAAAAAATCCCAGACACAAAAGTTGAATCAAACATTATTAGCGAAAAAGAATAATAGAATATAATTAAATACAAATACGGAGTGACTACAAATGGAACAAATAAATACGGTACTACATATTTGCCGTTTGCCAGAATGTTTTTAAAAAAAACTGAATTTGAGCTTTCCAAATCAACGAAAAGATATGGCTTCCTAATTTTTATATCATCAATTTTCATTTGTGCGTTATAACCGCCTATGAAAATCGATTTTTCATAGTTAGTTCTTAAGAGACCCGTATGTGAAAGTGATTTTTCACTTTTTGTCCCTTAATTGAACCCAAGACCGATTTCTGCTTACCTACCATCTCATCTATCAAGCGTATATAGTCTAGATTAAGGATGCTATTCATTTTATTTTACCTCTTCAAAACTTATATTTGTTCTGCACTTCAAATAATGTCTCTACTATTATAAAAATTGAAGATGTTTTTGCAGATACTTTGGTACGTCATCCGTGTATGAATCTGCTTTCAAGTTCGTTCATTTTTGGAAATACATATCCATATTTGAGTCGGGTTTAACGTCGTTCGCTTTTAGAAATACAAAATGAGTCGTATAAGAAATCCCTTTAAAAAAGATTTGCATGCTAACTTGACATGATTTTCTAGAAAAATATATATATCTAAGCAAATTCTCACAGTGAACAATAATAAGATTAAAATAGCCTGCATCCGTTACAATGCACGGGCATTTTTTTCTAGTCAAATAAAAAGTTTATAAACTACAATAGTATATCTCATCGAGCTAATGTAGAGCACGTTTTCATCATAGGTCATTTCAATCATAGGTGAGATTTTGTAAAAGGATATATGAAATTTTGTAATAAATATTATTTAGAACGAAAAATGATCTCAAATGATAAAATTTTCATTGGATATCTCGTCGAGCTCTATGATTTTTATATAAAGTTTGTCTCCATCCAACTTGATATAATAAAATTACATACAAATACGTGTTTTTCTAAACATTGAACTCTACATGAGGATATCCGGAAAAAAAAACTTCAGATAGTTTTGGATGACTTCTAATTTCCACCATACGTCTTACTGTCTTCATTTTCGTATCTGGTAGTATGAAAAAATTATCTATTCCAACAAAATACGTCTGGATATAAGAAACTATCCGAACCGATTTCATCCTTTAGCTCAACCCTGAATGTATGAGATTATTGGTGCTTACTGGACAGCTTATTGGTGCTTACTGGACAGCTTAGGATCCCGGAAAATATATAGTACAATAGTGGAAACTTAAAAATTATCATTAGATAAAAAATGGATGTTTGAGATTTTTTTCACATCACCAAAAGTAACTTAGGCGTCTATTTTTGGATCCATTGATATTTTCCAGATTTTCATTTCATATGTGATTTGTACTACTCTGTTTCAGATTATATATAAGAAAGCAATATCTACAACTCAAGATAAATATATTATGAAAATATATTTAATTATAATTTAATGAAACTAATTTGGTGTTATAAATATTATTACATTTATCTATAAACTTAATCAAACGTGAATTAGTTAATTTTTGATCAAAGTCAGAACGATAAATAATTTAAATGGGAGTGAGCACACATCCTATACTTATATAGTT
>CM020181.1:21195712-21207817 GCA_009805545.1 Oryza longistaminata
AAATACAAAAATAGACCCTGCCGCCCTAGGTGGTGGGCCGGCAAGCTGACGTGGCAGACGGCCGGCTCGACGGCGGCGTCTACTGCCGTAATGCGAAAATTGCATTTAGCCCCTTGCCGCCCTCGGCTAATGCAATTTTTCGCAGCATTTGGCTCGACTCGTACGTTTTGCATCTGGGTCTCTTGCCGCTCCTCTAGTAGGGCGATAAGGGACCCAGATGCAAAAAGTACCAGCCAGACAGTACTAGGCCCGGGCTGGCTTTTTGCATGGGGCCCTTGCCGCCCTAACAGAGAGCGGCAAGGTTTTCGTGCAAAAAAAACCCTCTTCTTTCCCGTCTGCCGTCACCCCGTCCCTTCCCGTTTGCCACGTTAGCTTGCTGCTCTACGTGGAGCGGCGGCAGGGTCTATTTTTGTAATTTTTTACGCACATGGATTATTTCTGTAAATATTAAAGAAAAAATTTTAAAATGAAAAAAATTCGCTTGCGTTGCGTGACAGGGCACGCACCGCTCGTCCGCTTGCGCGCGCGCAGCTGCGCGGAAGCTTCCTCGCGATACCCCCCTCTGCCTACTGTGCCCCATCCGGCATCCGGCCGAGCGCGACGTCCTCGGCTCGTTATTAGTCGGTTGGTACTTTGTTTTTGTGCCCTGGGCCCGGTCCAGTTCGAGCCGGTGTGCGACGCAACAAACGGCAAAAAGGGCGGTGTGTTCTGGTTATCCTAGCGTACGTGCGCTCGTGGTGTGGTTGGGGGGTACGGCACTACGGCTGCATTTGCGTAGCCGATTTTGGGCTGAGTTTACTTCCAAACTTTTTTTTCAAACTTCTAACTTTCCAACATATCAAAACTTTCCTGCACACATAAACTTACAACTTTTCCGTCGTATCATTCCAATTTCAACTAAACTTTTAATTTTGACGTGAACTAAACATACACCCGCGCGTGCGAGCCGTCACGTTACTGATCTACCACGCTTACTATCCTGTGTTTGGCACAATGCTGCTGCTCTGCTGCATTTGAATTAGGATGACAAGCACTATTGATTAGGAGTCGTGTCTCAGAACGTAATGCCCACGGTTTTAAAAAAAAAAGAACGTAATGCCCACTCCCACTCCCGATCGATCTGTCAAGACACCGAAATTAAATGATCAGGCTATAACTAGCTAAGCTATTACCTGTCCACCTGAGCTAAAGCTAGCAGCCGTAACACGTATATACAACTCTCGTTTCACGAGTTTATTGTGTGTATCTTCCTGATCTTTTTCATTTCGGGAGAATGCCAGAGCGAAAAAATAGATATGGATGGAGCCTGATCAGTCCGATTCACCACCACCGCATTCCGTTGCTGCATGCAGGGCCATGCACGCAGCTGCGAGGAAGCTTCCTACTTCCTACTCCGGACGACTCAGGTGTAACCTGGCGCGGAGCCAGGCTGCGACCGTGACGTGGCATGCACCTTCAGCTTCACGAATTATCTCCATTAATCTTCTACCAGAAATTCAACAACGTTAAATGTAAACTGCCAACTTTGCCTCGACCACGATCCAGCAAGTAGTAGCTCGACAAGGATAGGCAGCGACCGGAGAAAGGCAAAAGCAATTGCCGCGGCCAAAAAATATCAACATTCATCTCCTCTGTTTTACCTTCTCCCTCTATCTGTCAAGCCAGTGTCATTCGTTCTTGCATTCCATTTCTATCTCTTCTCCTATGCATATATACATTGCAGATCGCAGAAGCGTACAGAAAAGATTTGCTTGCTCGCTTACGCGAGATCTCGACATACTAATGGCAGGGAAAGCATCACAGCGCACCAGGGCGGCCAAAGGGTAGTCCAGGTAGGCCCAGGACTACCCTAGAATTTGGCCCAGAGTACCCCAGGTATTCATTTTTTTGGCCCACGAAAAAAGCCTGGCCCATCAAAAAAGAAAAAACCCTAACTCCTCTCTAGTCTGGCTGTCTCCCCCCGTGCGCTCTCGGCTCTCTCCCCAGTCCCCTCCCACTCGGCGTCACGGCGACGCGCTCCCGACCCGCGACCGCGGCACCGGCGACCGCGACGCGAGCCGGCAGGCCTGGCCGCCGGCGCGACTCCGGCGCTCCCGCCGCTCCTCCCGCCGGCGCCCGCCGCCCGCGCCGCTTCTCCCGGCTGGCCAGATCCCGCCAGGCGCGCGCGCAGCCGTGGCGGTGCCCGCCGCCGCGTCTTCTCTCCATCCCGCCGCGCCGTTCGGCCGTCACCCGTCGGCCTCCCGCAGCCCGCAGGCCGCAGTCCTGCTCCCGCCCGGGCGCCGGCGTCCCGGCGTCCCGCTCCCGCCCGACGGCCGACGCTGCCAGCGGCCAGCCGGGACTTCGCCTCTCCGGCTCAGCTCTTCGCTTCTCCGGACTCCGGTGAGCAATTCCACAGTCCCTCACTCGGTCACTCCCTCTCGGCCTCTCCCCCTCTAGAATCTAGAGACTAGAGTTCATGCAGCACTAGTGTACTACCCCTTTATATAAAAATTTTGCATTGTTTGATGGTTGTTAGGAGATTGAGGCATGGAGAAGTCAAGCATTGCGATGCTTTTTCAGAAGCATGAAGCAAAAAAAAATGCTTGTGATCTACCAATCCCACATGTGGATGAAGGGTCATCTATTCCTGCTGTAGATGATGCTCCAATTGATGAAGACACAGTTGTTGATGAAGGGGTATGTGAAGAAACTGAAGAAGATACTGCTGTAGATGATGCTCCACCTCCAGATGTTGTTGTTGATGAGGTTTCAATTGAAACTGAAGAAGAACCGCAGCTTGTTTATGATGTTGATGACCTTGAACATGATCCAGGCTTAAGGGTTCCTATTTCAAGTTTTGATGCCAACGATCAAGATGCGGCTAGAATAGGGTACATTCTAAAAGGTCCATGCCAACTTTGGGCCTTCGATTATCCATCCAGAAAAATATATGGTAAAGATTGCCGCTTTAGTGTTATTTGGTTTCATAAGTACCCTTGGATTGAATATAGTGTTGATAAGGATGCAGCATTTTGCTTCATTTGTTATTTGTTTGGCAAAGAAAGTGGAAAATTTGTTACGGGTGGTTGGCATAATTGGAATGTAGGAGCTAAAGCCCTTGATAAACATGTTGGAGGAACATCTAGTGATCACAATTTTGCTCAAGAAAAATACAACTTATTTGTGAAACAGGGTACACAAATTGATACTGTTATTGTGAAGGTGGCAGAACAGGATCAAGTTAATTACAATGCTAGATTGACTTATTCACTTAGATGTTTGAGGTATCTTTTGCATCAAGGATTGGCCTTTCGTGGACATGATGAAACTGAAGAATCTAACAACAGAGGAAACTTCCTTGAGCTTTTGAAGTGGCTTGCAGGAAATAATGAAGATGTTAATAAGGTGGTTCTGAACAATGCTCCAGGTAATTGCATTTTGACTTCCCCTCGCATACAAAAGCAAGTTATTAGATGTTGCTCTATGGAAACCACTAGTTGCATACTTAAAGAACTTGGAGATGAGCACTATGCAATTCTAGCTGATGAATCTAGTGATATATCACATAAAGAACAGTTGGCTATTTGCTTACGTTATGTTGATAAACTTTGAAGGGTTTGTGAGAGGTTCCTTGCAGTAGTTCATGTGGCCGGTACTAGTTCTTTGCAACTAAAAACAGCAATTCAATCTTTACTTACTAGCCATCACTTAACACTTACTCAAATCCGTGGCCAAGGATATGATGGGGCTAGTAATATGAAAGGAGAGGTTAAAGGGTTGAAGACATTAATCATGAAAGAGTCTCCTTCAGCATATTATGTGCATTGTTTTGCACATCAACTTCAATTAGTTCTTGTTGCTGTTGCCAAAGGAAATGTTGGTTGCCAAACCTTTTTTGGTCAAGTTTCACGGTTGCTAAATATAGTTGGAGTCTCTTGCAAACGTCATGATATGCTTCGAGATGTTAGAGCTCAAAAATTGAAAAAAGCACTTGACTTGGGTGAAATAGCAAGTGGAAGTGGGTTAAATCAAGAGATGGCATTGGCTAGGCCTGGGGACACTCGTTGGGGTTCTCACTACAAAACTATTTTGCATATCATTGACATGTATGATACAATCCGGGAAGTACTCATAACAATTGGAAAAGATCCCACTCAAAGAGAGGATTGGCCAAACATACATGCTATGGTTCTTGCTTTTGAGTCATTTGAGTTTGTTTTCAATGCACACTTAATGCTTGTCATTTTGGGTTACACAAATGAGTTGTATAATTCATTGCAAAAGAGGGACCAAGATATTGTTAATGCGATGTCACTTGTGGGTTTGGCAAAGAAAAAAATGCAACAAATGAGGTCCAATGGTTGGGAAGGTTTCTTAGGAAAGGTTACATCATTTTGCATCAAATATTCCATTGATATTCCCGCAATGGATGCTAAATATATGCCTCATGGAAGATCCCACCGTTTTTACCCGGATCAAACAATTGATGACCACTATAGGAGAGAAGTGTATATTGGTGTCATTGATAGAATTCATCAAGAGCTTGAGAATCGGTTTGATGAAGTTAGTATGGAGTTGCTTCTTTGTATGTCGGCATTCAATCCGACAGATTCATTTGCCTCATTTGATGCACAAAAAATACTTAGACTTGCAAGCTTTTATCCTAAGGACATTGAAGGCTCCGATTTGATGAAACTTGAGCTCCAACTTGATACATATATTAATGATATGAGAGAGGATGATAGATTCAAAGGCCTAAACAACATTGGTGAGCTCTCTTTTAAGCTTGTTGAAACAAAGAAGCATGATCTTTATGATTTGGTGTATTTGCTTCTTAAATTGGTGTTGATCCTACCGGTGGCGACGGCAAGTGTGGAAAGGGTATTTTCTGCAATGAATTTAGTGAAGACTAAAGTGAGAAATAGTATGAGTGACAAGTTATTAAATAATTGTTTGGTCACCTTCATTGAGCGTGATATCTTCTCCAATGTACGTGAGGAAGACATAATTCACTCTTTCATGACTATGAAGAAGCGTAAAGCAAAAGCTCTTGAGTCTTGATTAGTATTGTAATATCCTATGTATCTAAAGACCTTATATTATGTTTGAACAATTTACATTTTGATTTAGGTAAGATTTAAACTTATTTGTTATTTTCTACTTGTATTGAACCATTTAGAGTTATATACCGTATCGTTTACCACATTATATATCGAATCTTATTGTATTGCATTCGATTTTTTTTTGGCTAGGCCTACCCTAGGTTCAAATCCTGGGTCCGCCACTGCACCCAAGGATAAGTCCATTCTACCTCCTCCAATCCAGAGGGTACCCATGGGGATATTTCCTTCAAAATAAAAGGAATCCTATTTTGGGTATCCTTCTCCCCTTGATCTATAAATCCTATAAACTTTGGGGATTCATATCTTTCCAACCGTGACTCCGATTGATTCCGTTCAACTTCCGGAACTTTTCTAAAATCGGGATCTATCCAATGGCACTAATGCTTCGTACTTTATTTAGAGGATTTTATATGGTTTTCTCGTACTAACCGTGTGTCGAGTATTGCGGATATTCATCGGACGTGGATTTCTCGAAGATATCGATCTCTAAAAGCAAGGCAAGTCACTACGCTCCCTTCCTTGAGCATATTGAACATAGTTTAAATGTTTTGCTTATAAATAAAGTTGCATGCTAATTATAAATTACGTACCTAAATTTGTATGTGAACCATCCTTGATATTGTTACCTTTATATATATATCCTTGTTGCCTGAGTCTATTATTTATGCTGCTTAGTACTACTTATAATTATAGACGATTGTGCACTCCATAATAGTTAGGTATGGATGTGTTGGTGGCGGTCACTCGTCGAGAGTGATTGTTAGAAGGCGGGTGGAGACATGAGTGCCACCCGCAGCATAAAAAGCTTTGCGAAAACCAAAAACCTAATGAAACAAAACTCAGCAATCCAGCCATCTTCTCCTTGTGCAATTGTATCCTCCTCGCATCATTGCCTTCTCGCTTCCCCCTAATGAAACAAAATGTTTTCGACTGGGGCGGCATGGATAGAATATGGGTGGTTCTGGAAACGGCTAGTCGCCGACCCTGGTCAATTAAGGACCGAGTCAAGAAGCTATACTGGAAACGATCAGAGTACGACCACACTTCTCGAGTGGGTATAGACCCGGTGGATTAAGTAAATTCTCGTGGGGCGGCACCCCTGTCATGGTTGTTCTGAAGTGGTGACGTGATGGAAGTGAAGGATCGAGTGGATTGATCGTTTGGTTAAGGCCGGCAAAACTTAAAATACACCTAACCTATATGAAATATAACCCATTGTGATCCCGGGAGCGCCAGGACCCTCCTCACTGCCGGCTCGAGGTGGTGTGTTGTGCCGGGAGTGCAATGGGGATCCATAGTCCTTGGAGCGGGTGCCGAAACGCGAGAATGACTGAAAAACCAGGCCGTGGCAAGTCTCATGTGTTGGGACTAGGCTCATGTGTTGGGCAAGCCGTGGAGTGTGGGATTAAAAGCGTACATCCACTGCAGTATGAGTAAATCAAATCTATTCGAATAGCCGTGCTTGCGGTTATTGAGCGCCGGGACTTGTACTACACTTGACTAGCCTCATAGATTTTAATCTTGCTTAGATGAGGAAAGTGGTGAGACCTTGCCCGATGGGCGGGAAGGTCATGATGATGTTGGAAGTGTGGAAAACTGGATGCGAGGGTAAACCGGACCAAGCGAGGCTTGGGGAAGGTGGATGAACCCACGCCGATTAATGACAACTTCAACTTAACGTTGTCTTCAGTTAAAACTGCTAGGTCATTGGTCTGTGAAATGATTTGTGAACCCTCGCTTTATGCAAATAAACCAAGCCATCTTTGAACCCCTGTGTGCACTAAATGCATTTGTAGTGGTGGCTTGCTGAGTACGGTTGGTACTCACCCTTGCTTAACTAAATCTTTTAGAAAGGAGTTGGAGTCGACCATATGGGAACTATGCTGATGAAGAGATGTCGAAGACGGTGGAGTTGGGACCTAGGTTCACCAGTCGATGCCTGTGGAGTACATTGGACTGCCGTTGCTTCGCTTCCGCTATCTCACCTACTTCTTTTGGTATTTTGTAATGTACCTGACCATGCACGGTCTATTTGGGTCCTATTCGGGCTACCCTTGTATTATTAACGTATAGTTCAACCTATATAACGATGTCAGCTTGTGATATACAACTGTGCCATGTGTGTACCATCTACTGATCTAGGGAATGGTATTGTAAGACACATGGGGTTTCCGGTGTGTAAAACCGGGGGCCCACACCTACTCAGGAGGAAGTACTTGAAGGAGGTTTTTTTTTTTCAATCTAGTGCCAACGGGGGATAACAGTTTTGGAGAGGACTGGATGCGGTTAAGAGCAGTGGTTATGAAATTGGAAGTGGGAAGACAATTAGCTTTTGGGATGATGTCTGCCTAGGAGAAACTCCTCTGAAGGTTCAATACCCTTAAAATACAGCATCTGCACTGACAGAAAAGAGACTGTCTAGCAGGCCAAGGAGGGAAAACTGGGTAATCCACCTGTGAAGAACCTTGGCGGTCTGTTTGGTTGGAGGGAGTTTTTAGGAAGGATTGGGAGTTTAGAGGGATGAGGCTATTAACTGTTTTGTTTGATTGGGGGACATGGGAATTTTGGTGGGATGGGGATGGAGAATTGAGGAATGAACTCCCTCCTTTTCAATACCTGGGCAGGGGCAGGTAATTGGGAGGGAATTCCTCCTTTACTTCGCCTAAACAAATCTCAGCCATCTGTTTTCATTAATGATCTAATCTCCATCTAAACTCCTTATCAATTTCCATCACCTCTACCAAACAAGAGACTGGGATGAAAAAATCAAATTCCCATCTTAATCTCACCATCAATTTCCTCGTGTAAACTCCCAATCCCCTTCCCTCAAGTTGCCAAACAAGCCGTGGGAGAAAAGAAACTGGAGGAATGGAATAATTTTCAAGGAAAATTAAGAGGGATCCACTTAAACAATGAGAAAGTTGTTATGAAATGGAATGTTCTTCAAGGAAAATTAAGAGGGATCCAGTTAGGACTTTTTACAACTAAATCCCTTTAAAGAGAGATATTGTTTGGTGGAGTGAGATAGATGAGACTGCAAGAAGTATAGAAGATACCTGCTCCCTTAAAAGTCAAGATCTTCTTCTGGATGATGTTGAAAGGGAGAATTCAGGCGGCCGAGCAACTTAAGAAGATGAACTGGAAGGGGAACTCTTTATCCAAATTATGTGAAGAAAAGGAGGACGTGGATCACCTGATCTTTAGATGTGCGCCGGGTAGGTTCTGTTGGAAACTGTTTTGACAAGTCGACAAGCATGATCGCAACACCTAAACGCTTTGCGGTGATATGGAGTCGCCAACCACCTCGATCTAGCCAAAGGGCCAAATCAAGATGGGTTTTGCAAAAAGAAAGCGGAGCCGATTTAGAGATCAAAATCAGCCTCTAGACCGATTTAGATCGATATGAGGATAACTACCCGTCTCGTGGGCAAAACGGAAGGTTTTCAGGACAAACCTACAAAGAGGTGTCGCACTCTCGCAGCGGTGGCGAACGGTTTACGACGCAAACCGACAAAGATGGACTAAACTAGGGTAAAATAGAAAACATGGTAAAAAAACGATTCAAATAGATTGTATTCGGGTGTTTTACAATGAACCGGCCTTGTCCCTTAAATAGGGGTTGGTCTTGCCCTCTATATGCCCGTCTCCATGTCCAACTCGGGATAGAAACCAAAGGAAACATGAAACCTGCCTTCCCGAGCAAGGAAACCCGAGACTTTCCAAACTTTGGCAATTTTCCCCTATTTCGTCCATATGTGCTAAATTTGGGCGTAAACACGTGCCCCCCTGCCTTTTTGGTGAACATACGTGAACTTAAAAGCATAGAACATGATATCTTAGGGCGATAATCCAATTACCGGCCATAGGACTTCCTAAGCATCTTGCCAAATGCTAGGTAAGTATTTCTTCAAGTATTTCCCATTAATTGCTCTCTGAAAACACCGTCTTGAAGTGTCTTCATCTCCTTCAAAGTCCTCAAACGCTTGTCGATGACGTCTTCAAAATTGCTTCCCATCAAGGTCTTATAATCTTCAACCGACAAGTCGTCTTGCTTGAAATACCCAAGAGAGCCAAGATTTATCTCAACTGGCAAAACGGCAATTTTAACAATGTTTTATTACTCGACTTAGCTTATCCATTAGCCTAAGCGTAGTAAAGAGAAGAACTCAACAACTTAATATCATAAGATTCGGCAAAACTTCTCACTTCCTTGGACATAAAAGAAGCTCCTTTAATGTTTGTGGAATACCGAATCTATGAACAATATGCTTCAAAATAAAGTCAATTACCTCCGTACAAGTAATATTCTCGAGCGGCACGGCTTCAGCCTACTTAGTGAAGTAATCCATTACATCTAGCATGAACCGATGCCCCTTCGATGACGAAGGATAAATTTGACCAATGAAATCCAAAGCCCAACTTCGGAACGGCCATACTTTAATGATAGGATTCAACACAGCGGTAGGCGCTAATTGAACATTGCCGATCCGCTAACAAGCTTCACTCCCTCTATAGCATTGAAACAATCATCAATTATTTTCGGCCAATGAAACCCCACTCTCGTAAGCAACCAATTTATCTTACAGGCCGATTGAAGAATTCCACAAATCCCTTCATGTACTACTCTCCTAGCAACTTTAGATTGATCATTATCTAAGTAATACTCCATCTATTTTTCGGCGATATAATATTTGAGCGCTTGCCGCCGAATATTCCAATCAACCTTAAGTGTAGGATCTTTCAAATATCTAATCAAAGGAATTCTCCAAGCTATTTCTAACTCATGGGCACAAATGTCCGAATTCACAATTAATTCGGCCTTTTAATCAATTGTAACGTGCCCCCAGCCTCCTGTCTGGGATCGGTCAGACCGGCCACGCAATGCCGGTCAGACCACCCTGTCTGCCCGGTCAGACCGGCCATGCAGAGCCTGGTCAGACCGCTGGCTACCACCGGTCAGACCGACCGTGCAATGCCGGTCAGACCGCCCCTGGTCTATGACTTTGCCAATTTCGTCCAAACCTTTGAAATCAAGCATCGGCCTTTAGCATATAATTTTTCTTCACATAATAGCCAGATGCTTGGTGTATCAAATTATTGGACCAAAATTCCTTCTCTCTAGACATATGAAAAACTATAACATCCAACTAACATGTCTATATGAATACTAATTCAAATGGCTTTTGAAACAATAATCATCATGGCATCAAAACACTTAGCCAATTGAAGTATGATCAATAATGAATCACCAAAGTCAGGCTGGGCTATTACTCATTTGACTATGTTCGAAAGCCTATCTAACCATACTTTTCCGAGGTTTGCTTATGGATCCCTTTCAAAATTGAATATACTGATCAAATCCTATTCGTTAACGGGATGCTACAATGTTAACTAAGGGGCAAATCTACATATTTTGCTCTTGCTTCTTATCCCGTTTTATATCAAAACGTGCATATATTAGACCTTTTGAATTATTTATAACAAATTTGATAGATCTTTTATATTGGGACCAAGTTTCATAGATTTGGCTTCAATTGACAAATTTGAATCAATTCACAAATTGATTTCAATTTGGTATATTGTTGTAAAAAAAAACTAAATGAAAACCACCAAAATTGACATAAAGATGCAGAAATTTTTTTTAACAATTTCAAAGCATATGTCCATTTTGGGATCTCTTAATCGCACAAGAGCCAGAAACAGAGATATATCAAATCCAACAGTAATTGTATGTCCCATGAGTAGCAGCATCCAAAGAGAGTTGTGGAGGGCTGAGCGGCTCAGCGAGCAGAGAGCTGAGGATCAACCTGCGGGTTTGTCGGAGGGTTTTGTGGTCGCGCAGCACACCCACCCGATGTGCTGCCCTCCCTCAATGTTGCAACTGCCGCGCCGCTCCTCCCTCTGGCCACCAATACCGCCACCGCTCCCAGATGCCGCAAAGAAGAAGCATATTCAAGTCGGTTGAGATGGACGCTCTCACTCTTGTTAAGATCATAGGTGATTCAAATTCAGGCGAATTGCCTATGTCCATTTGCCTCGTATGTATCGATAAAGAATATAAGGAGAACTAAGACATGGTTTGATTTGAGGCGCAATAAGAGTTTCGGTTTCATAACGGCAACCTATAGGATTACCCATGGCGAGTTTGAAGTTTGTTGCCACCTTCACGTCTATGCTGAGTTCCCATTAAGTCATTACCAGTTTAGATCAGGATTTATCCTAAGAAGTGAAGTAGGGTCTACCTCTTCTGGATCGAGGTGTTACGATTATATCATGGAGGCTATTGCGCACAATGATTGTATGTCATAAGGTGTCTTTGGATATTGAAATTTATGCCATACAGGGAATTGATCTCAAGGTGAAGATTGTTTTTAAATATGTGATCTGAATATTTTAGTCTGTAATATATTCGGAAAATTCCTTAAATAGAACTGACTATAAGGATTAGGTCGAATATGGGAGACGTAGGGAAACCTAAAGCTCCGCCGCCACGGGAGCGGAAATGGAGTGATCCATTCAGCGCCGCTGATTAATAAGTTATTGGCTAACTTTTTAAAAAAATGGATCAATATGATATTTTAACAACTTGCGTATAGAAACTTTTTTGCCAAAAAAATGCACCGGTTTTAGTAGTTTGGAAAAACAGTCGGTTCGCGCGCCATGGGAAAACAGACAGGGAGAGGGGTTGGGAACATTGGGATGCAAACACAGGACTTCCACTAGGACTCCTAGCCTATCATGGCAGGAGGGTTGTGACAGAACCAATGTATCCCCCATGCGTTGTGCTACCCAACTCCTCCTATATCGATCATTGCCGATCGAAAAGCGTGCACTGGTTTTTTCCTGCAAGGGGTTTTCCACGTAAAATTCAGCGTCTTCTTTGTTTAACTATTTCAATAACAGTGACTGGGAGGCGTGTCCTTACTTTTTGTGTGTATTTGGCAAATAATTGCCCGATTAACTTACATTTTAGTTTTATGGAATCTATGCATGCGACAACATA
>CM020181.1:21222007-21303398 GCA_009805545.1 Oryza longistaminata
TTTCACCCTGCGCCGCCGTCGCCGTTAGTCGTCCAGCTGTGCCCCCCGCCCCCGTCGTCGTCTTCGATCGCTCGGAAGGCCACCGCCGGTTCGCCAGCCTTCGCCGTTCTCTCCACCCCTCTGTTTCCGCCGAGGATCCCGGAGCACCGCGTAGTCGTCACCCGATCGTCTCCGCGCTTCACCTCGTCGCTTCGCCGTTCCAGTTGCGTCCGCCGCCGCCCGTGCCTCCGTAAGTCGCCGCGTTGCCCGCCTACGGTAAGTGTCCCCCGTTGCGCCGCCCGCGTGGGGGTTTCCGTTCGGTTTTTTTTCCGTCGGCGAGCATGCGCGCCCGAACGCCTGCCGTTGGTGACGTCATCCCGACGTCATCGGGGCCCGTTTTCCTTGAGCTGCGGCGTGGGACCGTTTAGATCTCGGTCCGTTCGTTTGGATAGGGTTAAGATCCGACGTTTCGTTCCGTTAGTAGACCGCCGCCGTGCACCCGTCCACGTGAACCTGAACCCGCTGACGCAATATCTTTATCGCATTGTGAAACAGAGGAAGTAGCTTACTGCTTAATAATTTAGTAGTAGATCAACTTATCATTGATATTTCATGATGAAATTCAAGTTACTTTTATATACTCATTACTATGTACTGAAATAACTGTTACTTATTTAATTTCAGGTGGACAAAGCATCCATCCTTTCAGAGACGATAGCCTACCTCAAGGAGCTGGAGAGGAGGGTGCAAGAGCTCGAGTCCGGGAAGAAGGTGTCTAGGCCGCCCAAGAGGAAGCCGTGCTCGGAGACGATCATCGGCGGCGGCGATGCCGGAGCAGTTAAAGAGCACCACCACTGGGTGCTCTCCGAGTCCCAGGAGGGCACCCCAAGCGATGTGCGTGTGATCGTCATGGACGAGGATGAGCTGCACCTCGAGGTGCACTGCCGGTGGAAGGAGCTGATGATGACACGGGTGTTCGACGCCATCAAGAGCCTCCGTCTTGACGTTCTCTCGGTGCAGGCGTCGGCACCGGATGGTCTTCTCGGACTGAAGATACGAGCTAAGGTTTGTCTCTCTCACTTAATAGAAACTCCGTATGTTATATTATTAATGCTCATGTTTCTTAAGTAGTATACCTACTAGTATGCCGTATCCATAAAAGTTATAAAAAAACTGAGCACATATGGAAGAGAGCGAGAAAAAAAAAGAGAAATGTTAACGATGACTCTAATGTAAGAGCTAGTTTTATACATGCTCCAAGATATATAAATAGATCAAGCACATAAGCGAGAGGAGGAAAAAAATAATTATAGCAAATATATTGTACTCTCTCCATTCAAACGTGTTTTGCATATTTTATTTTCTAGCTTTTTCTAAATGAGATAGACATATTTGTAGTATCCATGAATCCAAGACTTTAATGAAGTAGTTGTCTGTTTGTTTTTACAATGCTAGACTAAACTGTTGGCCAGAATATATCTAAGCAGTCATCTTAATACTTATTGGTTCTATGCATGCGTATAATCCTTGGTATTTGTTACATGTAGGATGAGTTTATTTTCTTGCTCTTGATGACAAAAGAATACACTCTAAACTTTTGGATGGAGGGAGTATATGTTAGCTCTATAGTATCTTTAGATGAGCTTATAGCTTGTAGTACCTCCATCCCAAAATATAAAGTACAACCACAAGTAATGCAAATTTATAGAAAGAAAGAATTGAATTACCTTCTCGATTGGATCACCTTGATGCATGCACGTAATGTGATTGGGGGGCTTGATGGTAGAGGATTTAAAGCAAATCAAATTTAGAGGAGAAAGATGTCATACATGCATGCATGCCTTATATTATGATATGTGGAAAAATAGTTGTCTTATATTTTGGTACAGAGAGACTAGTTAGCTATATATACTATAAAAATATTTATAGTTAGCTATATATACTATAAAAATATTTATACTATATACTTGTCTTACTGATAAACTCTGATGTTTCATTTTTTTCCTTTCACGTCTAGCTTGATTGTCGAAAAAATATATTGATAATTTCTCAGTAATTCCAGCCGCAAAACACGAGGAATCACCTAGTATTACTAATGCTCTTGTTTCATAAGTAGTACGCTATATCCATAAAATCTAAAAAAAAGGTTTCAATCCCTTCGTCCTAGATTATAAAAATCTAGTATCGAACTAGATATCTTAGTATGACGAATCTAGATAGACCCTAATGTTCAGATTCATCATATTATGATGTGTCTAATCCGATACTAATAAGCAAGTATTTAGAGTTAGGATATATGGATTTAGAGCCAGTATAATTGTATACCATAAACCTGCTATAACTAAGCACATAATCCCATCGTCCCATAAAAAAACAACATAGGACGAGATGTGAAGTTTTCTAGTATAATGAATCTGGACAAGGATGTGTTCAGATTCATTGTACAAGAAAATGTCACTTTCTGTCCTAGGTTGGTTTTTATAGGACGAAGGAAGTATGGAAGAGAGCGTGAAAAAAAAAGAGAAATGTTGACTTATAATGTACTTTCTCTGTCCCTAAATATAAGGGATTTTGGTGAGATGTAATGCATCCTAGTACAACGAATCTGGACAGACGTGTCACATCCCACTAAAATCCCTTATATTTAGGGACGGAGGGAGTAAGAGCTAGTTTTATACATGCTCCAAGATAGATGGATTAAACACATAAGTGAGAGGAGGAAAAAAACAAAAAAAACATTAAAGCTAATATATTGTACTCTCTCCATTCAAAACTGTTAAGCATATTTTATTTTCTAGTTTTTATCTAAATGAGATAGATATATTTGTAATATACGTGCATCCAAGATTTAAATGAAGAAGTTGTCTTTTCGTTTTGCAATGCTAGATTAAACTGTTGGTCGAAATCAAGCCGTCATCTTAATACTCATTATTATTTGTTACATGTAGAATGAGTTGATTTTTCTTGCTTTTGATGACAAAAGAAATACGCCCTACGGCGGCGGGGGGGGGGGGGGCTCGCTCCCTCCATACTAAAATATAAGGTACAACCACTAGTAACATAAATACAAAGAATTTAATTATAATTAAATCACTGCTGGAGAAAAGGGTTTTACCCACGGTTCGCAACCCCGCTAGTACGAGTGAAATAACCGGGACTAAAAATCATCTTTAGTCCCGGTTGGTGTTACAAACCGGACTAAAGATAATAGTGGTCTCGGTTGGTCACTATATTTTTTTCTTTTTTTTTCATTGTTCCTTTGCTCACTATATTTTGATTTTCCAAATCGAGTTGCTCACAAGATATCCTCAATCATATCACCAAATCAAATTTGAATCACAAATTATAGATTCACATCACAATCAAATACATGATAGATCAATCCAATGAATCACAAATTCTAAAAAAAAAACAAAAAAAAAAATCTGGCGCTGCGCCGCGCCACCGCCCTCCGGCCTCCTACTCCGCGCGTGCGGGCCTCCTCTGCCCGCGAGCGCAGTCTGCCGCCGCGCCCCACCGCCGGCCTCGCTGCCGCCGCGCGCGGGCCTCTGCCTCCCGGCAGACTTTTGGGTTGGAGAGAATAGAGGACACATTTTAGGTTCTAAGTTTTTCAAAGTAGGTAAATATGACTGTTCTTTTTTTTTTTCAGAAAACATATAGAATTAATCTTGATCTGATAGCTAGATTCTTTTGTATAAATTGAAAAGATAAAGGGCTTATTGTGAAAAAAAAAAACTTATCAACTTTATTTTAGCGGTAAACCAAACATGCTAGAACCATTGTAATTTTACTAATTTTTAAGTAATGTTAGAACTCTTTACTAGCTCTCAAAACACCAAAGTTTGGAATTAAGAGTGTAATCCAAATATATATATTTTTTACCTGGTCTACCAAACTTTCTTAATGACCAATTTTGAATTTGCTAGAATTTAGTAAGATGAAATTTAAATAAACCAAACAGGCATACATATATATGCATACGTTCATATATACCCATAGTTTCACAAGCGCAATATTGTGGAAACTTTATTGTAACAAATTTGGCTACGCCGTTTTTTATAGTCCAGAACATAGTATTAAATAATTATCGACAAAAATTAATTAGTTTATGTCGATTTTATGGATTTAAAAAGACAATAATTAATGAGGACCTGAAACTCCGAAAGAGTGTATAAAATGGAGCTTTCATTCATTGATGCTAACTGTGTTGGTATTGTTTTGCAGTATGCCATTTCTGCCGCCGTGGCGCCTGCGATGATCAGTGAAACTCTCCGGACAGCCATAGCAGGCAACTAATGTTGACAACTGAGAGCGTTGCGGCGTTCGCACGTCGGAAATAAATAAATAAAATAAATAAATAAATAAATAAATAAATAATATAATATATATATATATATATATTAATAGATATATATGGTCTGCATTAATTGTATTGAAAATAAAGAATAAAAACGAATTGTATTAAAAATAATGCTGAAGCATGCAGAACACTTCAAGAGGGTCCACGCGATCTTATTAATTGTTTCCATATACCTTTTTCTAATATCACTGGCTAGAGAAAGGTTTCTAGTCATAATTTGTAACCCTGCTTAGTTCCAGGTTACGAATTGAAACTATGAATCGAGGACTAAAGATGTCATATTTAGTTCCGCTTGTAATAATCAAGGCTAAAGATGATCTTTAGACCCGGTTGGTGAGACTAAAAGATTTTTTTTTATTTTCATTGTTTTTATGCTGTTTGCACCTCGACCACAATCTCACACCCAATCCCCACAAATCATACACAATCATCCACAATACATGCCCATCCACAATCCACAAATCAATCACAAAACCATCCCCAAATCAACAAAAAAAAAATCTACAAATCTAATTCCACACCCGCCCTGCCTCCCGCTTCCGTCGGCTACAGCCCGGCCAGCTTTGCTCTAGCGCCGCCGCCCGGCTCCTCCCCTCCCGGATCTGGCGGAGGGAGATCGCTGCCACACTCGTGCCGCCCACACGCCACCACCGCTGCAGGCTGCTGCCCCTCGTGCGGGCCGCTGCCGCCCGGCCGCTTGCCACGCGGCCGGCTTGCTCCGCCGCCGCCGCATGAACACCTATCTCCCTGGCCGCCTCCCCTCCTGGATCCGACGGAGGGGAGGCCACGCCACCGCAGGCTGCCGTAGCCCCCGCGGCCACCACCTGGTTGCCTGCCGCGCAGCTGGCTCGCCTCGCTGCCGTCGCATGTCGCCTGGGCGCTACCGCCGCCGGAAGGGAGCCGGAGGGCAGGGAGGGGAGGAGGGGGAGCAGAGGGGAGGGGGCGGAGGAGGAGAGGGAGGAGATGGGGGTGAGTGAATGAGTGGAGGAGAGGAGAATAGATAAGTTGCGAGGAGAAGGATCGAGGTGAGGAGTTAACTCGGGGAGGAGTACGAGGCGGCCAGGTGGTAGCGCGCGGCTCGGGCCTAACAACCGGGAGTAAAAATAGATCTTTATTCCGGTTGGTGTTATCAACCGGGACTAAAGATAGTGAATGGGTCTGACACCGCCTGCCATGTTTTAAACCGGGATTAAAAATGATCTTTATTCCCGGTTGGTAACATCACCCAGGACTAAAGATCAAAAAGTACCCGGTCTTTTGAACCGGGACATATCTTAGTCCCGGTTCTACTTAAACCGGGTTATTGTGGATTTTGGCCGACCCGCCAAAGATGGTTTCTCCAGTAGTGGAATAGAATAAAAACCATCCCAGCCTTTACTCCAGAGCTACAACCAATTATTACAATGAAACACTCAACACGAGTGCATACCAATGAAACGTATAAAGGCTAGTGTAGCCATTAAAACAGAAACAAACTTAAAAATGAAAACTTGTCAACACCAGATAAAGAGTGCACAATTATTGAATCCTATTTGTAAACCTCCATCCAAAGTTGACAAAAAAAATTGCATAATTGTTGTCTTAAGATTACGACATGCAACTTTTAAAAACTTGCCATCAACACACACCTTTGTAATTGAGCTTAGGACCGAAGCCAATGAGTTGCCCTGAAAAAACCTGCATATATATCACATAGATGTGAATTGTTAAAAACTACACCATTTCTACTCAACCATAAAACCCAACATATAGCAGATGCTACTATAAGTATAAGTTTCCTGGATATTTTGTCAACCCAATAGCCAATTTTCAAACATACGAGATATGCTATGAGGAGGGTATAGACCAAAAGAAAACTGTACCGTCCTCCAAAGAAACTTTGGATAATGACATTCAAAAAAAGCTGATGAATAGTCTCATTTTTCATACAAAAAGAACAGATTAAACTACCATTCCAATTCCTTCTTGCCAGATTATCCATGGTTCAGACAACCCAGACAACCCATTTATGCAAGTACACAAAAAGATCTTCAGAGGTAACTTAAGCTTGCAAATAATCTTGTTTTTGTCATATAACCATTGTTTATTAAATATCGAACAAAAAACTGACCGTTCTGATGAAAATTCCATCTAAAACAATCACTCTGTTGTGTCAACTGATGCACATAAAGCACTCAATTCATGCCAATTTACTAGATTCTAACCAACTAAAGCTCTCCTAAAAGAAACATTCAGCGGAACAGTTCTCACAACAGTAGCAATAGAAGAGTTTCTCCTTCGAACTATAGCATATAAAGATGGGTATTTATCTTTAAAAGCCAAGTTAGCTAACCATTTATCCTCTCAAAATCTAACTTGTTCCCCATTATTCACAATCCACGAACCCACGTTAAAAAAATATTCTAACTTTCATGAGACCCGACCAAAAATGAGAATATCCCTGTTTCCTATCAACTTGGCATATAAAAAGATTAGAAAGATACTTCCTTTTCAATAAGTCCTGCAAATCCCTTGTTCATTAATTAACTTAAACTACCATTTACTCAAGAGACATTTGTTTTTAATTTCCAGATTATGAACACACATACCCCCTTATTCTTTGGGTTGGCAAATAATATCCAATCTTGTGAGTCTGTACTTTTTCTTATGGTCATCTCCTTGTCAAAGAACTGTGACTATAATAATCAATTTTTTGAAGAACCCTTTTGGAATCTAAAAAAAAGAACATAAACATGAAAGTACTAAAATAATCAAAACCAATCTCCCCCAACTGATATATGTTTTCCTTTCCAACTACTAAGTTTCTTCTCAATTCTTATTTAATAGTTTGCCAATCTTTGTTACAAGCTTTGTAAAATGCATAGGAATGCCAAGGTATCTGACATGAAAGAAATTAGCTTACAGCCAAAGATATTAGAATATTGTTCATAATAATCCTTAGCCTGACCAAAACGAAATAATTCACTTTTGTGAAAATTTATTTTTAAGCCAATAACTTTCAAACACAGATAAAATCAATTTTAGATTCTTTGCTTCTTGTAAATCATGCCTCCAAAAAAAATATTAGTGTCATCTGCATAGTACGAAATAGATAAACCATTATCTACCAAATGAGGAATTACCCTAGTAATAGAACTAACATCTTTAGCCCTCTTAATTAGTAAAGCTAGCATATCAGCCACTATATTGAAGAGAATTGGAGATAAACGATCACCTTGCCTTAACCCTTTATAAGTCTTAAAATTAGGTCCTACTTGGTCATTTACTTTAATACCAACATGACCACCTTGAATAAAAGAAGCTATCCATTGACACCATTTAGGTAAAAAGCCTTTCATCCTCAGTGTTTGTTGTACAAAAGACCATTTGATTTTATCATAGGCTTTCTCAAAATCAATCTTAAACATCACACCCCTTTTATTTTTACAGTGCAATTCATGAATAGTTTCATGCTAAGTAACCATACCTTCCATAGTTTTTCTCCTAGGTATAAAAGCAGTTTGAGACAAACTAATAACTTTTTGAGCTGCACCAATAATTCTATTAGTAGCAAGTTTGTTAAAAATCTTAAAACTGACAATAAGTAAATAGATAAGCCTATATTGTTGAATTTTCATGGCCTCCACACACTTAGGCAAAAGAATGATAATACCAAAGTTAAGAGAAAATAAGGGCAAAGTACCACAATGAATTTATTTAAAAAGCTCTAATAAATCAAACTTAATAACGTTCCAAAAAAACTTGGTAAAATTCAGCTGGAAATCCGTTAGGACTCGGGGCCTTATTATGTCCTCATTCTCAGTAAATTCTTGAGTTAAAACCTCATTCTCTAGTTGAGAAACTTGGGGAATATCTTCTATTTTACTCTCATCAAGCTGTAGAACTGAATCATCAGGAGGACCAAATAAACCTTTATAATAATCGGTAATATGCGATTTTAAATTTGCATCACCATTTATTATTTGATCACCATTTTGTAATTGAAAACTTCTTGTTTTTCTATGTTTACCATTCGCAACCAAATGAAAAATAATTATTTGAATCCCCTTCCAAAATATCTTTAGTATTACCCTGTGTTACCATTGAATTTCCTCTTCTCTCAAAAGAGTAGATAATCCATTCCTTTAAAACCATCTAATATCAATTTCCTCCTGAGTCAGAATGATGGTTTCTGCTTTTTTTTGTCTAGCAAATCCAATTTATTTAACAACTCTTTTTTCTCTTTTTTATAAGCATCACTCGTGTGCTTAGCCCAACCTCTTAAATGTTTTCTTAAACAACGAATTTTTGCTTGCCAACACTCCACAGGAGTATTACCTTCATCAACACCAGACCAAATCTCCTTTACCATATCAACAAAACCATCCCATAAAAGCCAACCTAATTCAAACTTAAAACCTTGTTGAGCATTTCCCGATGAAGAGAAATATGTATTTAATAGTAAAGGAGTATGATCCGAAATATCTCTATTAAGAGTAAACACCGAGGATAGTGGAAATTTATGTCCCCACTCCGTCGACATCAAAACCCTATCAAGTTTCTCATAAGTTAGATTCACTAAATTGTTTGCCTAAGTAAAATTCCTTACATTACTAACTTCCTAAGACTCAACCCATCAATAATAGCATTAAAAAGAAAGGGCCACCAATAAGAATTGGTAAGGTTTCATGACTGCACAAGTTTACTAATTCAGCAAGGAACTGATCCTTAAACTCATTATGTGTCGGCCCATATACCAAAACTAAAGCCCAATTAAATTTATCAACTTTGTTGCATAAATGAAAATTAATATAAAAATCACCCTCATCAATCAAAGCAATGCTAAAATTTTGGAGGTTAATACCTAAAAGCAAATCACCAGACCTCCCTCTACGAGATTTGCTATGCAAAAAAAAAAAAACGCTAGTTAAAAGCATATCAATCATTTTAGTGATGCCAAGAATAGAACCAAAAGCCCAAATGATCAAAAACTCCCTAAACTCAGAAGGTAACCCTTTTGTTGATGAGAAACCTGTGCTCGGCCGATGGTGCCGGGTGTATGTTGGCGCGAACTAAGTCGACGAATAGAATGGCCTAGGAGATCTGCTTAGCTCCAGTGCAAGTCCAAATATGATGAGGTGCGGGCGTGCAGTCAGTTTGATCCCGCAATTGACAAGATATATAAATAGCGGATGAAAGAGCCGATCGGCTGATAAGCCGATGGAGTAGTTCCAGCCGATGTTAATAGGATTTTGAGCAATCTGCTATATGGTTAATGTAGAATCTGACACTTTTTGTAAATAATGATATAAAGACAATCGCCTGATGGTAATGTAATAAGACAACAATGTAATCCAGTAGAAAGCAATCGGCTAATAATGATATGATATAATAAGCACTGATCTGAAGGTTAAAAGCATACATCGGCTAGATGTTCGATGTCATTAAATCCACAAGATTAGATAAACAGTGAAACCTTTATTGCTATCAGCTAAATCCAACTTGTATGTAATCCTTATAAGCCGATGCAACATCCAGATAACTCATTGGCTGAAACCCCGATGAAACCCTTATTGGGAATCAAAAAGCAGGCTAGAGATCATGGTTCTAAACACGACTTAGTAGGTCGAATGTACTGATGCAGCACTAAGTATGAAAATAAACACAATATCTAGACAATCAAGCCCTTGACTGATTTTTAGGGTGGTAGATACCTTAGCTAATCTAATCTAGCAAGATAATTTAGCTGATACCGGCATAAACCCTAAAACGAATCTCAGCCGATACGGTCAAATTAAGATGCTAAAACTAGATTAACTAAGATATATGATAAATATGTAGGCAAGTATATCAACCGAACCAGAGCGATCCAAGAGGTCGAAGCGATGCAGCCTTGAACAACACCAATATGTAGCCGATACAATTGCTAGGGCCGGCGGAACGTAGGACTTACCCCTTCGTTGGATTTGGAAAAGCCAATGCAGCCCCGTGTCAGGTGCCATGTTCCGCCGGTGATAAGTAAAAACCTCGGTAAAGATGCTAGCTTATTTGGGAGATGCAATGGTGTGGGTATAATGATCGTGTATACGATGACTCTATGTCATGACGATGATATTAGAGTAGTATTTGTTAATTTAAGCATGGTGTTTAGATTACTGGATATCATTATTTGGGGTTATATGCTGCGGAAGCGAGGTGTGCTGCTGATGGTGACAGCTTAGTACGGGTATTCCTCTGCGTGTGTATATAGTCCTAAGTTACTTTCCTGGGGAGGGTACTACTCCGTATTTAGCCCCGGTTGGATGGTCATGACGGATTGTCGTAAGAAACTCGGCAATCAGGGGTGGCTTCTCGAAACACCAGGTGGCATTGGAAAGAGGGTATTAGCTAAGTAATCATATAACTAGGATGTATGTATAATATGTATTTATACTAGAAGTATAGGAATAGGTTCTCTCTACTTTCTTTCCACTTAGCTTAGATAATTATGTATGAGAGTATTAATGCTTTTGCTTAGTGTCACTCTACCCTTTGGATTATATTAACTCCTGCCTAGACTTTGGTTATTACAAGTAACATATAAATTATTAGTATGGTTCTCTCTATTATAATATTCCTACGGGATTTAACAAATACGATACCCATGGAATACTCTCGGGTGAAATGCTACAATGGTATATCCATGCGCTTGTGGATAAACTCTGTAACCATAATATACTAGAAGTATTTTTGTGCCATTGCTGGGGATTATATTTCTAGTAATGTCGTTAAGATATACCAACAACGACCCGACTACTAGCAGCGGCGGTGGTTTACTTTGGGCACAACTATTCAAATAGTTTTACTCTGGGCATAGATGTACCGCTGTACCCATAAGACACAGCCCCACAATATGTTGACATGCCCTCAGTACCACCACGGTACCCCAAAACGGAGCTATGACAATATCCTCTATATAACACAATCTAAAGGAGAGGACCAAGGTACGGACTCCCTAGCGACCCCTATGGACTTATCGCCACTTCATAGTCTGGTGTAACGCAGTAAACCATTCTATACAAAAGGTATAGTCATTGCCCACGCTGGCTTGTGGTTGGTACAATTAATGCTTCACAATAGTATCTCGAGAGCTGGTCATTAAATGTCAGGATTACGACCATCATAACCATGTACTCACAACCCACCCTAGTCTTGGTTTAGGTTGCAATTAGTTAAATAATTAACCATGATTAATGTAACACCCTAAACATTTTAGTTTTGTTTACAAAAGCAAAATTTGGAATAATGTTGATATTTCTTAACAACATTACTAGAAATATAATTCCCAGCAATGGCGCCCACAATATTACTCAGTATTCTTTACGGTTACAGATATAATCCACAAGCACACTGATATACTGATGTAGCATTTCACCTGGAATTAATCGAAGGTATTGTATTTATTTAATCCCAAGGAAAGGTATGATAATAGAGTATCATGTTAATAATTTGTATCACTTATATAGATCAAAGTCTAATGCAGGAGTTAATCATTCCACGAAAGCAATAATCTGAGGCCTTGTTTACTTCCCAAAACAAAACTTTTCACCCATCACATCGAATGTTTGGACATATGCATGGAGTAAATGTGGACAAAATAAAAAACCAATTACATAGTTTGCATGTAAATTGCGAGACGAATCTTTTAAGCCTAATTGCGCCATGATTTGACATTGTGGTGCTACATTAAACATTTGCTAATGACGGATTAATTAGGCTTAATAAATTCGTCTCGAGTTTCCTGGTGGAATCTGTAATTTATTTTGCTATTATATTACGTTTAATACTTCAAATGTGTGTCCGTATATTCATTGTGACAACCAAACCCAAAATTTTTGCACAACTAAACAAGGCCTGAACTAAGTGGAGAAAGAATAAGAAAAACATCATTTATGTACTTATAGTATATATAGTATATAGTTATTTTAGTCTACACTTGCTATTGTACGATTATGCAGCCAATACCCCCTAATTTTTCCCTCCTGGTATATCGAGAAACCACCCCTGATTACTGAGTTCTTTAGGACAATCCGTCATGCCCATCCAACCGGTAATAGATACGAAGGAGTACCCACAGTAGGAAAATCTCTTAGCCCTATATACGTACGTGGAGGAATATCTGTACTGAGCTGTCACCATTAGCGGCCTACCTCTATAGATTCGTGACATATAACACAATTTAATGGTATCTAATAATCTAAGTATCGCGCTTACACTACTAAATACTACTCTACATCTCTGCATATGACATAAAGCAATCATATAAATGAACACCAAACCAATACCATTACATATCTCCAGTAAGGTAGCTACGTAATTCTTACGAGACAAGTATGACCTACATATATAAATGAAGCAAAAGACCAAAACAATATAAAGAAGAATATTTTATTTTTGCGTAAAGTCTTGCAAGAGAAAGAAGAGCTACTAGAGCCATACACGAAATCTCCGGAAGCCTTGAAGAACTAAGAAACTATTCTAATTCTACTCCACTAGCACTAGAACAAAGTAAATAAACTAGAGAGAGCTTCTTGCTTGATCCTCCTTGGAGAGGTCCTTAAATAGCCTCCATATTTTGGTTGTGACGGTTGGAAATGTCCTAAACACCCCGCAACTATCACTGGGAAGCAATCCAGGACGTCCACGTGGAAGACCAGGATGAACGAAGCCAGTGGCAATTTGACCGAATCCTTGGGCTAGCCCATTTTTTCTCCTGTACTCCGCTTGATGGATCCTAAACTCAATGGCCTAGTGATTGGGCCCAATTGCAGGTGTTCTAATGGGTTTGTGGGCCCATTCATCCATAAGTCTACCACATGTCGAGCTATGATTGATTAAACGGTTATTTTCCATCGTTTCTCCTTTATTTATGTGAAGATCTCCTGTATACAAATAATTTGCCAAGTACAAGTGGAAATAGATTATTTCTAAACAAATATACATGCAAGCATTTCTAGTTCTCTTTTATTTTTGGATGTATTGATGGTCAAAATTGATTTATAACAACCGTCAACAAATAATAAAAAACGTTTCATGTTGGAATTTATTTGATTTTAGTTCCCTTTTTCTTGCTGTGCTTGGGCCAAAAGGAAAAGACGTATGAGAATATAATTGTATTTTGGTTTCAAAATATTATGTGTTGAAAGAACCATGATTATGACGTATGTTAATTAGGAAAATACTTGTAATTACCAAACAGCTTCTTAAAAATCCCTTTTTATGAATTAAAACCCCTTTGATGTCTTTGTTTTGTGAATAAAACCAAATATTAAATATTTGGAGGAAAACACTTCTTAAGGGTTAATTCCCTAAGAAACTATTTCACCAATAAAAATCTAATTTTGATTATTTTCTAAGAATCCTTTTTAAGGATTAAGCCCTTCAAAAATTATCTAGCAAATGACAACTATTAACAAAGTATTTATCAAAAATCCTATTTGCGAAATAAATCCATAAGAGGTTATTCTAAAAAGGCTTTCTTAGACAAAATATGGCTTTCCTCCTTGAAGGGCCTAGCTCGGCCTGCCTAATGAAACATGTCGTTCTTTGAGTGTGTTTAGGTTTTTATGCCAAGGATGTCCTCCGTTAGGTATCCTTTCTTTGTATAACACCCCAGGTATTCTCTTACCTAGAAATGCCACACACTACGGTGCAGAAACCACTAAGTCCTAAATTCATTAAGAATTTGATAGAGTCTCCCCTGTAAATACGGACATCCACGATAGGCAATTATAGGTTAAACTAATAATAATTTCATTCCTACAGTGCTATCCATCCATATAATCTATGGAAAGAAACTAATAGATATCTAAAAGTTTATTACAAGACCAAAACATCATATAGTTTAAGTATAATTATGGAGCTAAGCAAAATAGTTTGATAGTGTGCAGATAGATGTGCATATATAAGGGTATTACTTTCCCGCCCATGCATGCCGATCTCAATGTGTACCTAAAACCAAATAAAACACAAGAGTGAGTATAAAAATACTCAGCAAGTATAATATGGAACTAGAAAACACATATACACATCATTGGCAATAAAGCATGAACAGAAAGCTTTCTTTCTTTAATAAGAAATACATTTTCAAACACCAAAGTCGAAGAAAATAGTAGTTCCCATCCCGGGCAGGCATGAATTGAAATAGTAGTTTCCATCCCAGACAATAGTGAATACATCCCAGTATTTGCCGGCAAAGCCGAGTAAGCGTGATCAGCGCTTACCCATAGGAACATGAATAGAAACCAGATAGCACATCCATAACTCGCATGCAACATGAATAATTGAAACCGGAAACAAAGAACCAAAATTGAAACCATATTGCACATCCATGGCAAGCATAGAACTCGAATTATTTAACCAGAACCAAAATCCGGAATATTGAAACAAGAATAACATCGTAAACATAATATAAATTTGAAATCTAAATGGCATGAACAACAGTCTGAACATAAGCAATCACATATCACATAAAAATATAATGGAAATAAATAAATAGAGCAAACAATCCATGAATCGCACAATTAGTTCGTCATGCACTTGCCTCCAATGAAGGGTTGGTATCATGCACGATCTGAAGAACCACCACCTAATCACAAACAAAACCTCAGTAAACACATTCAAACATGCATATAAAACAATGAAAAAGGTGAACCTACTGCACTATAAACAATATTGCTGCTTCAAACCTTTATATCTTGAAATATAAAAAGGCTATGACTGAAAATATATACATTTTGAAAATGTACAGAATAATACCTATAACTTTCATATAGAAAGCATATTTTTGTTCTGCCATTTAAATGGTCTAATTTGTGCTTGAAAGCAGGCTTTAGAATATGTCCAGAATTTCAGAGGGCACACAAAAAAAAAACTATATCTAGAGTTCTACTCATCCGATCAAAGTGTATTTTATCAATATGGAAAGCTCGGAGAAAAATCTATAACTTTGTCTATAGGCGGCCTGACTGATTCCTTTGTTTAACCCCTCCAAAAACAGTTCAATCTACTACTATCTAGATTATGACATAATAACAACAGTTATCAAAAATTCATATCACCTAAACCACTTGAGATAAAATCACGCCCTTTGGTCAGAAAATAGATCTAAATATTACCTACAACTTCCTAGTTATACACTTTTTCAGAAAAGAACATTTAGAGACCCGAAACATCGAAAACTGAAGCACTGCAAATCTGCCCACATGCAGAACTGCAACAAACCGAACCGCAACAAACCAAACTCCTTCTCTAACCTTCCCTAACCATGAATTAAAGCACTAAAGCCATGCTAGAACAACTGATACAGCAAGGGGAAGAGCCTCACCTAGGGTTTCTTTAAAGAACTTGTGAGGAGACAATAGGGGAGACTATGATCTGACCCCTCCTTCTACTCCTCTCCTCCTTCTTGTTCCGTTTTTCCACTTCGCTTCTTGATCCAAACTATGAAGGTAGAGATCTAGGAAGAGCAATTTACTGTAGAGGGGAGAGAGATGCGAACATAGGAGGAGGGGAGGAGGGGGCACTGTTGGAGGCCGGCCAGGGAGACGGGTTCGGTCTCCCTCCTCTAGGGGTAGGAAAGATTGGGTTGGTGGGCTTTGGCCTAGGTTGGCTTGGCTCACTTCTAAAGGTATTTTTTTCTGCCAAAGAATTTATGCCAAACATCATTATTTTTAATGCAACTCAAAACCAAGAACCAAACCAACATATGTTTTTTTTACCTTTTTTTCGAGGTGTTACACTTTGTCCTCTCCTTTCCGTCTATTCCTTTATTCGTGTTGTGTTTAAGTTAAACAAGTTCCCGTCACCCACCCTTATTAGTTATTAGTACACTACCATGTTATTCGTGTGAATCCTTTGAATAGCAAATTGATTCTAACCCGATTCCGTTTATTCGAATTCCCTTTCCTCAGATACCTTTCCTCTAAATTCCATTGCATACAAAACTCATTGAAATAGTCCCTTACTTCCAAACCTAAGACTTCAGGTGGATTTGTATTTCGAGCGTCGTTCCTAAACCTCTATTCAACAGCACAGTCTATCCATCATCACTTCTCAGAATACCACAATATCTCGCACACATCCAAATGCCAAATTACGATTCAAAAGTCCAATTACAAATTCAAACAAATGTCCATTTATACAAATATAAGGAAAATAGGAAAAGAATCTATTACATTTGGGCCATTCCTTTCTTTATCAGCCCAACACGGTTTCTTCCTTATTTAGGGGAAAAAGTACACCCAAGGTCCCTCAACTTGTCATCGAGATACAAAATCATCCCCCAATCACAAAACCAGATACCGTGCGTCCCTCAACTAACAAAACCGTTCGCTTTAGATCCTCGGTGGCCTTGATCCCGGTTTTATCTGACGTGGCGGCGAAGTCAGCATGGGACCCACGTGGGTCCCACATGTCAGGCTATCCATGTGAGCCTCCTCTCTCTTCCCCATCCTCTCACTTTTCTCCTCTTGTCCGACGGAGCAAGCGAGCCGTCGCTCGGCGACGACGACGCGGGAGAAGGGGAGTGCGTTACCGATGCGGTGGGCACGGCAGGCCCGGCGGGGGAGGAGCGCGGCGGTGGCTCCTGGAAAACGCGGCCTCGAGCTCACGCCCACGCGCTTCAACCGTGCCGGTCCTAGAAGGCTGTCGTCTCCGATGATGGCGACGGCGGCGACGATGGAGACGCGCTACCGCCGCCGACAACGACGGAGCCGCTCCGACGAGCTACCACCGACAGCAACGACGGAGCCGCGCCCGCACGCTCCTGATTCCTAAAGGCGGTGCCTGCTTCCGCGCTTCGTCGCCCATCACCTGATTCCAGAACCAATGGCTGCGGTGACGGCAGCCGTGCAGCAGCTGGCCGCGGACGGTGAAGGTGACGGCGCAGGCGCCCACGCCACGGGCCCGCGCGTAGCCGTCGGCGGCGTAGCTAGCCAGCGTTGAGCTCGTTGCAGCAGCCGACGATGTACAGGCCGGGCTCGGTGAAATGAGGTGGTTGAGAAGCGTGAGGTTCAAGTCCCCGGGCACGGCGAAGACGTCGCTGATGCCCAACTGCAGTCCTGCACGAGGCGGTGCGCCAGGTGGCGGCCGAGTGTGGTGTCGCCGGAGGCAGCGGACGGCACTACCTTGGGAGATCCTCCTCCGCCGGTGGTCTCCGTTGTCCTTGTTAATTCGATCGATCGATCGATCTTAATTACTCCGCATGCGGGCGTATATATATGCATGATGAAGAGATGATGTGCGTGGTGGCTGTTGTAAATATGTGGTTGTCGATCAATCTTAATTACTTTGCATGCGGGATTTTTCGCCGCCGCTGTCCTCATCCGCTCGCGCCGCTCCTTCGATGGTGCCCGCGATGACGGTACCGGCTCCAGGAGGTTGTCGCCGACGGCGGCGGCGGCAATGACGACGAAGACGCACCGACGCGCTACATCCGCCGTCGCCGCTGACGAAGCCGCTCCTGGGCAGACGTGCTACCGCCGCCGCCGTCGACAGAGCCGACGACTCGTCTGGGTGTGTAGGAGAGAGGAAGAGAGGAGGAAGGCAGAGGAGGCTGACATAGATAGTCTGACATGTGGCGCCCACATGGGTCCTGCGCTGACTCAGCTGCCACGTCAGACAAAACCGGGATCAAAACCACCGAGGGATCTAAAGCGAACAGTTTTGTTAGTTGAGGGACACCCGGTATCTGGTTTTGCGATTGGGGGACGATTTTGTATCTCGTTGACAAGTTGAGGAACCTTGGGTGCACTTTTTCCTTATTTAGGCCAGCCAACCCCAGGTCCTGTTGTCCTCCCTCTCTAGGCCGGCCCAGCTTCCCACCTCCTTCCTTCCTGGGCCGCAGCGACACGCTGGCCCCACTGCGCCTGGCCTGGCCCAAGGCCAGCCAGGCCTTAGCCAGCACGCCGCCCGCCACCTGCTTGGCCAAATGCCGAGCCGGGCAGGACCGGTGCATCGAGTCGCCGCACCACCTCACGTCCATCCTCGTCGCCACCACGTCCCCGCACCCCCTGTTTGGAGCAAGTGCAGGGGATAAACAACGCTCCGCCTCCATAGCTGACGACCGCTCACCGCTAGTCGTCGCCTCGGCCGGCGCTAGCGCAAGTGGAGTTGGTCCTGAAGAAGACCACTCCGACGCTGCCCTCCACGCCATTCCTCTCCCATGTGTCCTCTGCGTGGGAGTTCTGCTGATACAGAATAGAGGTTGAGCTCTGCGTCGACAACGTCGGCTTCCACAGGC
Organism: Oryza longistaminata; assembly: GCA_009805545.1. Lineage (NCBI taxonomy): Eukaryota > Viridiplantae > Streptophyta > Magnoliopsida > Poales > Poaceae > Oryza > Oryza longistaminata. The sequence goes on from CM020181.1 coordinate 21,240,607, forward strand.
GCAGGTGATCTGCGTCGACGACGTCCCTGAAGAAGACCCCTCCTCCGCCGGCCTCCACCCCATCCCTCTCCATCGCATGGATGTCTCCTCCCCGGCACAGGTGGTCTGCTGCTCCAGTTTGGAGGCCTTGTAGTGGAGGGCAACAGTAGCAGCTGGAGAAGCCACGATTGAGACTGACGATGGACATGAATTGTGATTTTCAATTGATGTGAATTGAGAGTATGTCTCGATACTGAATGTGATGAATGAGTTTTTCTTTTTCAATTTGAGACTGATTATTGTGTCAGTTTGAGAATGAGAAGATCGTATTGGGCCGTGTTTAGGTCGGTGCCGAAATTTCTTTTGACGTATACGGACACACATTTGAAGTATTAAACATAGACTAATAACAAAACAAATTACATATTCCGTCTGTAAACTGCGAGATGAATCTTTTGAGCCTAATTAATCCGTCATTGGCAAATATGGGTTACTGTAGCACTTATGGCTAATCATGGCGTAATTAGGCTTAAAAGATTCGTCTCGCAATTTACATGCGAATTGTGCAATTGGTTTTTTTTTTCCACATTTAATGCTCCATGGAGGTGTCTAAATATTTCATGTGACGGAAAAGTTTGAAGTTTGAAGAAAAAAGTTGGAAACTAAACACAGCCTTGTTGTCAATCTTTTGAGTTTAATTCAGTATATCCTGACAAATTGAGAGAAGAACAAGGTGCTGTTAATTTGTTGCAGTGAACATGATGGCTGAACATTAAATATATATTTTGTCCCAGGATGTTTGCTTGCAAAATGGCAAAAGAAAGCTGAACACATATACATCACTAAGTGCTGCCAGTTTGAGAGAAGGCTAAATGCTGCCACTTTGTAAGAAGAACTGGGTGCTGTCAATTTAAGAGCAATAGAAAGCTAAGCATATATATCCTGCTTGCTTGCCAAAAGGCAAAAGATACTTGACAGATCAACTCAGAGTATAAGATTGCCAGCAATAGAATTACTTCACCAGGACACAAAATCTCCAGTAAAAAGAACATTTGTGATTGGTCCCTGAAAATTAAATAAACAATTAAGATTTTTTTTGCTTGATGATCATCTATAGATTTGTAAACTAACTATTTGATCAAGATTACCGTCAACAGTTGAGTGAAGCTATCAATAGCACTGTAATCTTCAGACTCCTGTTTGTGATTGTGTTCCAATACCAAATCAGAGACTATAATTGCCCTCATTTCTGTCCATTTTAATAGCCATGTGAACTTGACAACCAGTTCTAGTTTCAGCTCGAGGGAATTTTGTTAAATGATCCCTTTTGTCCGGTAATCTATGAGTCTCGTTTGCACACACAAATATACATGATGTAACCTTGTCATCAGATGGCCTTTTGTTTGAATACCTTTTTCTGACCTCATAGCCTTTTTGCCCACTGTAGCAAAGCCAAAATGCCCAAGCTTCATCCAGGATTTGTAAATTCCATGCCAACTTTAGGTAGCAAACCGGGAATTAAGCTCTCTCCATATATGGAAGGAAAAAAAAAAGTACTGAGTGCATAGATACGTTAACACAAAAAAGGCAGAGCATGACACTAGTGCAAATATATATACGTTGACCTAAAAGATTGGATAAGCTTTGCTAAGATCACTGATTCAATATCAACACACATTCATATAGAACAACAATGACATTGTATTAAATACCTATGTCCTTCCATCGTAGACAGGAATGTAAGCTTTGACAACCGATCTTAACAGGATTGTCAGCCAGCTGCTTGTTCCATGAGAAAAAAAGGCAAGCTTGATCAAGCAAAACAACCTGATAATGGAAGTTTGATCGCATCCAGTAAGCCATTCATGAGAAAGAAGGCTATTGTTGAGACTTACCACAAGATTGCCTCCTCAGCTCCTGACGCCAAAACGTCCACCTGCCTCTTCTCGCGCCCTTTTCTGCATTCTCGTGCGTATTTCCGTTTGCTCGCACTGCAACAGGGCTAACCAGGCAGCTGGGCCTCACGCTTAGGCCGGTCACAGTGCGGTGAGCTGGACCGGGACTTGCGCCACGGAGGATTTTGGTCGACGTGTCGCGTGTGCCCGCGACCACACTCGGCGACTCGTCTCCACGCAGAGCAGCGCAAAACTTCGTCCCAGTGAATTAAAATAATCACTACAGTATCGTATAGCAAATTAAAAGTTTTTTTTTGCGTGTCCTAAGATCACACCACGTTTTAGCGGTGTTCACCGGTAGAGAACATACTAATATTTATATACCTGTAACAAATTTTATCAATTTTGTGAGATTACCAAAGGTATTTTCTTTGCTGGTATGCGGCCAGCCTGCCACCATCGTTATCTGGAGTAGACTACTCCCATGATCCCATCTCTGATACCATATGATCCATCCGTATTGTATAAGTTTAGAAATTAGAAATGGATGTGAGGATGGATGTCCGTACACGTCGATACGGCAGTTCTGTGGTTCTCTTCTTGGTATCCAGGCCCAATTGAACAAGGCCTTCGTGCGGGCAATCATCTCCCCTTGCCTTCCTTTGATCACTGTCCATATTCCTTCTTAGAGGAGACGTTGTCGCGAAAGATTCCAGCGACGAATAGACAATGAACTTGAACTAGTGGATGGGCGATCTATACCGTTCTTTTTCTTCTTTTACCCCGGCTGCACTAGCAAGCAGCGTAGCTCGCGCGGTGGCCGTTTTCCTCCGATTCCTGATCAGCTTTCACCTTTACACGCAATGGGGAAGGATATCCACTTTTTTTTTAAGATAATGGAATATAACATCCCGGCCTTTGCTCAAGAGCTACAGCCAATTATTACAAAGTACTACTCCAGAAAAGAGTGTAGTTCAAACAAAATAGAACACACCAAACACACAGAAAAGTGAACCAAGCCAAAATAAGGAGAACACATTTATTGTAGCCTATGTGTGAACCTCCATCCATAATTGGCAAAAAGTTGCATAACAGTCGTCTTCATCTTTAAGACATGCAACTTTTAGAAACTCCCGATCATCATCACGCCTTTGTAACTGTGCCCACAGCCGGAGCTAGTGTGTTGCCCTGAAAATTACCTGCATATAGGAGATAGATGGTGATTTGTCAAAGACTATATCATTTTTACTCAACCATAAAGCCCAAAAAATTACAGAAGCTCTAACAAGTATCAGTTTTTTTCTTTTCCTTGTCAACCCCCAAAAGCCACCCATAAAAAATATGAGATATACTTGTAGGAAGATTAAATCCAAAAGAAAACTGAACTGCTCTCCAAATGAACTTTGCATAATGACACTCCAAACAGAGATGTTGAATAGACTCGTTTTTCATACAAAAACAGCATCTCAAGCTGCCATTCCAATTCCGTCTCACCAAATTATCTTTAGTTAACACAACACCTTTAAGCAAGTATCACATAAAGATCTTAATCTTAAGCGGCATCTTAAGCTTGCAAATACACTTATTCCTCTCAACATAACCATTATTGATTAAAGCTAGGTACATTGACCTTACTGAGAACCTACCATTCTAATGATAATTTCATCTAAAACAATCAGAAGAATGATTCAACTGAATATGCACAATAGAAGCACACAATTCATGCCAATATAACAGATTCTGACCAACTAAAGCTCTTCTAAAAGAAACATTAAGCGGGACAGTTCCCATGATAGTGATAATAGAGGATGATTTCCTTCGGACTATAGCATATAAAGATGGATATTTATTCTTGAAGGCCAAGTTACCTAATCATCTATCTTCCCAAAATCTTACTTGATCCCCATTATTCACAATCCAGTAACCCATATCTAAGAAAGTACTCTTGACTTTCATGAGACCTGACCAAAAATGGGAATCACCTTGTTTCTTATCAACTTAGGTTATAGACTTATTATAAAGATACTTTCTCTTTAATAAGTCTTGCCAAACCCCTTCCTCATTTATTAGCTTATACAACCATTTACTCAAAAGACATTTATTTTGTATTTCCAAATTATGTATCCCAAGGCTCCCTTGATCTTTGGGTTGGCAAATAATATCCCATCTAGTGAGTCTGTACATTTTCTTATGATCATCCCCTTGCCAAAAGAACCGAGATCTATAATAATCAATTTTTTGAAGAACCTCTTTCGGTATCTCAAAGAAGGATATCCACATGAGCATCTCAAGGTACTCAAGCAGGACGCAAGCGACTGATATCGATCCTCGTCACCTCGTATAACAACCTAAGATGAACACTAGCACTAGCATGCAAGCTTTAACATTTCTTTTTTTACGTCTATCTGTGTGATTACTGTACTTATTTTCAGCATCGTTTTCTATCAGGAAGCATACGGTTGCACTGGAAATGCGGAGCTACCCCCATAAAGAGAAGTTTTATATATGTTTGAACTTATTACGCAACCCTCCTTCTACACGAAATAGTCCAAGAGGGTCCCATAATTCTACAAAAGTGGAGACACAAGATATGAGGGTGTGGCATCTTTTTTCATTCATCCATTGCATTCTCAAGTGTACAATCCTCCTCTCTACTCCTATATTTATAGCTATTCCCTCTTCCACCTTCCATGTTTAGTGATGGGCCCAATTAGTGGGTAACCAGGCGGGGCCTTCTATATGGGCAGTTTGCCAATACCATCGAGTAACAACAGAGGTAACAGGCCGCCTAGTTACGCATGGGCTCAGTTGACCCATAATTTAATTTTTATTATTTTTCCCTTTTCAAACAAAACTCTTGTGGATATTATTACGCAACCCTCCTGCTACACGAAGTAGTCCAAGAGGGTTCCGTAATTCTACAAAAGCAGAGACACAAGATATGAGGGTGTGGCCTATTCTCATTCATTCTTTCATTCACAAGTGTACAAAACCTCTCCTCCAACCCTTTATTTATAGGGCAATGCCTTGCCCACTTTCCATATTAGTGATGGGCCCAATTAGTGGGTAACCGGGCCGGGCCTTCATGGGCCAGCGGTTTCCTAACACTCCCCCTTGGGCTCTCACTGCGTGATGCCTATGCCTCATCAAAACTCCACAAAAACCCAGTGGGAAAAATTTGGAGAAAGAGTACATAGCATACGCTTGCAATGTCGCACGAATTGCCTCGTTAAAAACCTTGATAAGAAACTGCTAGGAAAACTTATCCAAGGGAAAAAAGAGTACAATCCACCCAATTCTGTGTTCAATCTTTCTAGATTGATTTTGGGTACTTGATTTTCTATATCAAGATTATAGAATGAGTCAGCGAAATTCTCCCCCTGAATTTTGCATTTATCTAAGTCTTATTATTCCGATTTCTCGGACACACCTATTCAAGAGAAGATGTCGATAATGAGTTAGTGGACAAATCTGCAAGACTTCCACATGACCTAGTTCGTAGCTCCTATGTAATTCATGCACATAGAAAAGCTTGGGGGTTCATGTGCTTAGTGAGTATGCTTCTCACGTAACTCATTTGCATATGTGCGACATATGCTGCTTTAGTTTCATTAATGGTGGGGTTGAGATAGTTTCCAAATCGCTATTGCTGTCGCGGGTAACCATCTCTCAAAACCATGCCGAGGCTCTAAATAGTTCAACGATGTTTAGTTCGGTTTAGTTCAATTAGCCAAGTATTTGTGTACTGCTATGACACTTGAGTTTGGGAATTCCGTCCCATTTTGACGATAATTGACTAACCAAAGCTATGCACCATGAACATTTCTAAGTGCGGTTGGACTGATGTACTAGACTTCCATCTGTCGCATGCTTTTAGCTGCAAGCGTGAGCATGATTTGGGTTCAGCCAAATATTTCAAAATTAAACTCAAATTCAAAACGAACGAGTTTGCTTCTTCGATTCTTTTCTGATTTATTCTTTCTATGTTGGTTCGGGACCTAGTACTTCTTCATGTAATATTATGCAAGTGTCCGATCCAAGCTCCTGAAATGCAATCATTGATTCTATCTTCAATGCTTATCAATATTCAGGTTGAGTTCTTCTTTTCAACTTCTAGTTCACTAATTCCATTCAACTCCAGGTTGACTGCCAATGAGTTTTGTTGTCTAAAAAAGACATTGCCCATAAACGGTCTCATTGCTAACTTCTATTGGTTGCCTGAGACTCTATGCGAATATCCATGCATGGATATACGAGGAGATGCATTTTCATATGCTTCATCTTCTTCTTTGCTTAATACTTCTTGATGTGGGCATGTACCAGCGTTAGTGTGCACTCAAACAGCTGGTTTTCTTCCTTGATGGGAAGGTGCGGTACGCCTATTCTGAGGTTCCGTACCGTTTGCCAGATCTCAACTGGCTCCCCTTCTATTTGGTGGGGGTACATTTCGTGACTTTGAGTATGATAGTCCCTCTTGCCCTGTTTTCACCAAATGTCTCCGGTTACTTTAGCGGCTGTCGTGCTCCAGTGGTCATCAATTTTTCTTGCTTTCTCCTTCTTTTCTTCTTGTTCCTTACGTCCTCTCCGGCCAGTGCTTCCATGGCACGTCAACACGCCCCTTGCAGGGTGCGGCCCGTGGTGTCGCATGCGCAGGTTCGCTGCCATGGCTCAGGTTCGCCACCATGGCGCGTCACCGGCACCCCAACGTCGTGTTTGCCTTCCGTCGTTTCCATTAATCGGCATACGCCGGCGACTCCAAGTCGGCTGTGGAGGATTTCGTCGAGAACGGCAACACAAAACGAGAACGAGGAGAGGAATTCGTTTTCACGATTGATTCAACGAGATGCTAAATGGATGTGCGAGTTCTCACCCTTCTTCTTCCTCGGTCTCCGGTAGAACGTCGTGCTGATAACGTATTACGCAACCCTCCTGCTACACGAAATAGTCCAAGAGGGTCCCGTAATTCTATAAAAGTGGAGCCACAAGATATGAGGGTGTGGCATCTTTTCTCATTCATCCATTGCATTCTCAAGTGTACAATCCTCCTCTCTACTCCTCTATTTATAGCCATTCCCTCTTCCACCTTCCAAGTTTAGTGATGGGCCCAATTAGTGGGTAACCAGGCGGGGCCTTCATGGGCCGGCGGTTTCCTAACATAACTTAAGTGTCACGTATCCATTATTTTCTGAAATTATCCACGGGTAAGAGCTCCAAACATCCTTCCTTTTTTCCCAAGTAATGTGTAGTTCTTCCAAGAAAAAAACAAGAGGAAATGCGCTTTCATTGAGCAACTTTTAGGGCTAACGCTCTAACTATTTTGGAAGGACCCACAAGTATAAAGTGTAGGATTGAACATAAGAACCAATCATATTATAGAGTGGGTGAATGGCATGAGCACCAAAAAAAAACTTTTTCGCGGACTCAAACCTAATGAAATTTGATCTCACCAGCCACAGTGCGTCGGTGTGGCTGCTGTTTTACTACTGGTCCAACAGATTTCCCTATGTCGGTTCGAAACCTTATACGCCACTGCTGATTGCAATGCCCTCCGGTCCGACGTTCGGAACCTAAAATAACACAAATCAAAATACTCATATAAAGTAGATCAATATTATTGCTTCTAATTGTCTTTACAAAGTGCATCTATAACACTTCGCTCTTAACTTTCAAACTCAAATCAAAATGGTGGCTAAGACCGTAATTTTCTCATAAAACTATTATGTACAAAAATCGATACCGAGAGTCTAAACCTCTCGTGTATTTAATTATATCCTGATGTGGTTGCACAAAACCATGAATTCAAAATGGATAAATACTCCTAATCCCTTTGGAAACTGTTTGAGTGCGCAGCCTGGCCACCAACCGTGGGCCACCCAGGTCACATTGGGTCTGCTCCACCATAGACCTAACCGGAGCCACAACTTTAGGTCCTGGGTCTACACAACCCAAAAGACTAGTCTGATGGGTGAGGACCGCCCCCACCTTTTAAGTCGTGCTCCCCCATCATCAATTACCGATGTAGGACTAAACCCAACAATCTCCCCCGTCACACATCGGGCCCAACAATCTCCCCCGTCACATCAACCCATGTGACCCCGAAGGCTTGTTACCTAGCCTCAGGCCCAACAATCTCCCCGTCACATCAACCCATGTGACCCCAAAGACTTGTTACTTGGCCTCTCCATTATGTGACCCGTGGAAATTGTTTTGGGTTCCAAACCTTGGGCTCTGATACCACTTGTTTGAGTGCACAGCCCGGCCCACCAAACGTGGGCCACGCAGGTCACATTGGGCCTGCTCCACCACAGGCCCAACCGGAGCCACAACTTTAGGTCCTGGGCCTACACAACCCATCTGATGGGCCCATCAGATGGGTTGTGTAGGCCCAGGACCTAAAGTTGTGGCTCCGGTTGGGCCTCCGCCCATCAGATGGGTTGTGTAGGCCCAGGACCTAAAGTTGTGGCTCCGGTTGGGCCTCCGCCCATCAGATGGGTTGTGTAGGCCCAGGACCTAAAGTTGTGGCTCCGGTTGGGCCTCCGCCCATCAGATGGGTTGTGTAGGCCCAGGACCTAAAGTTGTGGCTCCGGTTGGGCCTCCGCCCATCAGATGGGTTGTGTAGGCCCAGGACCTAAAGTTGTGGCTCCGGTTGGGCCTCCGCCCATCAGATGGGTTGTGTAGGCCCAGGACCTAAAGTTGTGGCTCCGGTTGGGCCTCCGCCCATCAGATGGGTTGTGTAGGCCCAGGACCTAAAGTTGTGGCTCCGGTTGGGCCTCCGCCCATCAGATGGGTTGTGTAGGCCCAGGACCTAAAGTTGTGGCTCCGGTTGGGCCTCCGCCCATCAGATGGGTTGTGTAGGCCCAGGATCTAAAGTTGTGGCTCTGGTTGAGCCTGTGGTGGAGCAGACCCAATGTGACCTAGGTGGCACACGGTTGGTGGGCCGGGCTGTGCACTCTAACAGAAACTCACCCGTACATGTACCAACTTATTCTAATACAATTCAAACTCCAATCTTCTTAAATTTGGACCTTTTCTAGATTTAACTCCGCTTCTCATACGCACACAATCTCTTACATATGTCATTTGGAATCTTGAGCACCATGTACATTCTCTAGTATTAATACCCCACATGATCTGCTTGATTGTCCGGATATCGACTTCTCCCAAGTTGACTCTCGATTCATCACTGACAATTTTCTCCCAAGACCTCAAGCAACACATACATATAAATAAATTAAGAAGCCATGTCCGAGCATAAACATAAAGCAATTACAAAAATCTATAAAAACAATTGGAAACCGACTCCAAGATAGAGTCAATCAGTCGAACCGTCAAACCGGTCTGTCTGACCGCAACTTTACCTTCACTCCGACCGGCGCCACCAGGCCAGTCCGACTGACATCTTCCAGCGACGAAAACACTGTGCTTGTGATGAGGACACAACTAGGTCGGATATAATCATGACTACCTTATGTATTAATCAACCAAAAATACATATATTCTATATTAGATTTACTTATTATATATTTGAACAAACGTTACTACACAATAAGTTGTGTGTTTTCGTTTGCAGAGGTACTTGCTTGGGGAAAAGAAAAGAGACCGAGCGTAAGAAATGCATGGATGATTGAAGAAGTTGATTGGGGACCAACCAAGACCTTCTCCAAGTATTCTTTCATCTCACCACGTCACTTTTGGTACATAGAAGACAACAGATAAAGTTCTATACGTTTTGGATTCGAATTCAGACCTCCTAACAGCATCAACTTCAAACAGACCTAGCCGCTGATCTAGATGGAATTTCGGGGCCCATGAGTACTTGTTGGAAAGCTTATGGAGTCTACTTTCAGATGGTTTTGGTCCCACGTCAAAATTCCTACCAAGCTGCCGGGAATCTGCAAAACAAGCCACGTATCTCATCCAGTCCGAATCTGATTTGGGTTTTGGGCCTTGTAATTGTGTTATGTGCTTAGCCCAAGGGGGTGTGCGCCCTACGGAAACCCTAGGACGTCCCTAATCATTTTTATTCAGTAGCTGTCATCGTTTACAGTTGGGTTTTGCTTAGATTATTCTGTCAAGAACAGTTTCGCCGCTAGATCGGTTTGTGCAACCCCTAATTCGAGTGCTTAATCATTCATATGCAATTGTGTTGCAACCTATCTTATTCTTGCTTATGTTCTTCGATTCGCATACAGGGATTAGCCTTCTCAGCGAGGTCAATCAGGTTTCGGCATGGTTGATAACCAGAGGAGACGTGGTGCTGCGATTGCGGGGCTCAGTAGCGTGTTTGTTCAGAAGCCGAATCGAGTTGTGTAGCAACTCCGCCCAAATCGATTGTTTACCAATACCTATCGAAAGATCGAGACCTAACATCCCTCATCAGCTTGGTTAGTGCCCGGTCCGACTGATCCCATCAAGAGGCAAATTCCACTTTACTGATAGATCACCAAATCATCAAAACCAATATACCAATTGTTCATCATAAAAATGATAATCAAAACATTGCATTGATTTCACGTAAAGTTTACTGAATGCAAAAGATTACAGCACACAACTTCAGAGATCAGATTTAGCAAGTACTATCAAATATGTTATGTTAAACCTAAGTTGGTCCGTGCACTAAAGCAACATGTAAAATTTGGAAGATATGGTACACAAATGAAGCTAGGAAAAACCTCAGGTTAATGGCTGTGTTCGGCACTGCAGTAGCTGTTCCCATCCTCTCCTCCTCGTTTTTCGCGCGCACGCTTTTCAAACAACTAAACGATGCGTTTTTTGCAAAAAAAAAAAAATTCTATACGAAAGTTGCTTAAAAAAATCATATTAATCTACTTTTTAAAAAAAAATTAGGTAATACTTAATTAATCATACGCTAAACACTGCTCCGTTTTGTACGCCACTCCCGAAGGCAGCCTAATGACGTTGTGGTCTAATACGTGGTAGGTGCGAGTCAAATTTCTGATGCAAGACAAGACCAAAATGGAGTGTTTGCATGACTCTGCAACTTATAAATTTAATTACTTCCGTAGCTAAAAGTCTGGGGCTGATCGATCAGCGCAATCTGATTGAATCGCCGTGAAGGAACTGTCGAGCGAAAACAAACAAGTACTGTAGTAATATAAGAGCTAGCCACTTAGCCAGTCGTCATCAATTATTCGAAAACAGACAAATTAAAGTTACCAATTTTTTCCATGTCATTTCTCCGGCCGGGCGCGGTGGCTTTCATTGACGCCGGGAGTCAGTCAAGGATGCTGCTTCTCCCGGAGAGGTTGTCGCCACCAGCTCCCGTTCTCCTGCACGAGCTAACTGTCACGTACTGTGCTGTCCCAGATGATTTTTTTTCTCTGATCAATATTGCAGTCAGACAGTCAGACCCGTCTAATAGCGGCGTCGGGCTGTCATGGATGCTTGTCATCAGTTATGATCATGTTGATATTGTGTACCATGGAAAAAAGCGGAATCAGATCTTGGACTGGTTGTTTTACTTTTCTATGTTCAACACTCAGTCTCCGGAACTTCTGGGTTGGAGACAGGCCATGAAGGCTTCGTTATACTCCCTCCATCCCAAAATGTTTGATGCCGTTGACTTTTTTAAAAATGTTTGACCGTTCGTCTTATTAAAAAAATTAAGTAATTATTAATTCTTTTCCTATCATTTGATTTATTGTTAAATATATTTTTATATATACATATAGTTTTACACATTTCACAAAAGTTTTTGAATAAGACGAACGGTCAAACATGTTTAAAAAAATCAACGGCGTCAAACATTTAGAAAAGGAGAGAGTATTAATTAGGATTTTGCCCAAGCAAGCAAGTCCACAGGAGTGACAAAGGGGGAGCGAAACTTGGTGAAACAAGACGAGGCAATTCCACATGAGTGCGAAGCGTGGTGAGGCATAGCGGAGCAACCGAAACAACATGGGTGGCGAAATGCAGCGCCTAAAGAGGAATGAATTAGGCGAAGAGCCATCATAGCTGAGGAGGTCAAGGGCGAGGAGCCACAAGCACATGGAAGCGATTTTGCTATATATATTTGTCTTCAAATTTTCTCTTGAAATTTTGTCAAATGTAATTACCTTATATTATATTATAAGTATAATTACATTGTAACTTGCTATGTAACTCTAATGTAACTTTCACATAATTTTGAATCGTTACAGATTTGCTTAAAATTCATGCAAGAGGTGAAGAAAAAAAATCGCAGTGCGAACATGGGTGATGTGATTTTGTCTCGTGGCATCTGCTTTACGAGTATAGCATGGTACCGTGGGATATTTAAAAGCTACATACAAGTTATTTTTATTTAAATGCAAGTTACAGTATAATTATACTAGAATCGTATTATATTTACATCTAACAAATTCAACTAATGTAAAGATAGTCCCCAAAGAATACCTTCATAAGGAGGCCGGCACGGTTAAGACCCACGGCCAACCCATGAAAGCCATGTAGGTAAAATAGGCTATGAAAGGCCTAGAATGTCCCTCTAAATATTCCTATCAACGTGTTAATTATGTAACACTCTAAACAAGTAAAAACTTAGGAGGCTAGGGCCACTTTGTCGATTTCTGTGATCGGCAATATATTTTATGGGGTGCACTAGATCAAGGAGAGATGTTGACACAGATGATTATCCTAGTTCAGGCCCTCAAGGTGAGGTAATACCCTACGTCCAGTGTGGTGGATTATCTGTATCTGGTGGAAACTGGTCAAAAGAAGAGTCTCCAAGATTGCCGCTGGTGCACTTTATATAGAGCTAGGGCTCCGGTGCCATACATGGCACGGTATCCCTTATAATCTGGATACCTGCCACCTATGTACAAGAGACGGTGTAAGATCGAGATGTCGACTAGAGGGGGGGTGAATAGGCGATTTAAAACTAAATGACACCTAATTAAAACTAACCTAAGTTGCTAGGCTTGGTGAGGGTCAACTCTAACTAAGCAACTAAGTTATGTTTTGCAAGCCTAGGGTGATAGTGGCTCAAATATAGCTCTATGAAAGTAAATCACACTCCTATATGAATGTTTAGCAATCCTAGGGTGATATGATCTCAAGTTTGTCTCTAGAAAAGTGAATTGCACAAAAGTAAATGCGACAATCAAATGAGACAAGGAGACAAGAGATTTTTCACCGAGGTTCGGAAACTCGCCGGTTTCCTACTCCCCGTTGAATGAAGGCGCAGCCCCCAGGTGCGGCGTAGCCCCCAAGCGTAGTAGTCGGTGAAGCCCCCTAGGGTGGAGTCGTGCCGGCCGGGTGATTACTGGGTGTGAATGATTGTCAGAAGACAGGTGGAGACATGAGCACCACCCGTAACTAAAATCATTTTGCGAAAACCAAAAATTTAATGATGACAAAATATTTTCGACTGGGACGGCACGGATAGAATAAGGGCAGTTCTATGAAATGGTAAGCCGTCGACCCTAGTCAATTAAGGACCGAGTCAAGAACTTATGCAGGAAACGAACAGAGTACGACCACATTTCTCGAGTGGGTTAGACCAGGTGGATTAGGTAACTTGAGTGGGGTGGCACCACACTCATAGTGGTTTTGTATGTGAATGATTGTGATATTGTGATGCAGTGTTGTAATAATAGATAATGCGCGAAACCTAAAATGCACCCTAATTATATACTCCCTCCGTCCCAAAATATAAACATTTTTGGACTCTGACATGGTCTACGAGATGCTCCTTTTACCAACAATATCTTTAAAAGTAAGATGTTTTAAATAAAAAGAGTTGCATATTATGATAGTTTGTTTAATGATAAATCTAGAAGCATCTATTTTACATGATTAATGCTTTTTATTTTTTTTGCTATTAATAGTTAAAGTTAAAAAGCTTGACTTGACACTATGCTAAAAATGCTTATATTTTGGGACAGGGAGTATAACATACTCTCCTGGATACCTCGGGAGCGCTAGGACTCCCCTCACAGCCGGCTCGAGTTAGGGTTGGTGTGCGGGGTACAATGAGGATCCATAGTCCTTGGAGCGGGTGCCGCAATGCGAGGTTGACCGAAAAACTAGGCTGTGACAAGTCTCTTGTATTGGGTGCGTCACAAAGTGTGGAATTTAAAGCGTACGTCCACTGCAGTGTGAGTAAATCAATCTATTCGAATAGTTGTGCGCTCGTGGTTAATTGAGCGCCGAGACTTGTACTACTCTTGACTACTCTCTTAAGTTTAAATCTTGCTTAGCATAGGTTTTGAAGGTGTGACCTTGCCCAAGGTTCGGGAAGGTCAAAATGGTGAAAGTGGAATAAAACTTATGCGAGGGTCAACCAGACCAACCGAGGCTTAGGGAATGTGGATGAAACCTCGATTATAAACGACAACTTCAACTTAATGTTGTTTTCAGTTAAAACTGCTAAGTTATAATTTTGCGAAACGAATTGTGAAATCTAGCTTTATGCAGATAAACCAAGCCATCCTTGAACCCCTGTGTGCACTAAATGCATTCTATAGTGGTGGCTTGCTGAGTACGGTTGGTACTCACCATTGTTTATTTAAATATTTTAGAAGGAGAAGTTGGAGACGACCCGTACGTGTGCTATGCTGATGAAGAGGTGTCGATGACGGTGGAGTAGGAACCTAGGTTCACCAGTCGCTACCTGTGGAATAAGATGGACCACTGCTACTTCGCTTGCGCTACCTTACCTACTTCTTTGGATATTTGGTATTGTACACGACCATGCTTGGTCTATTTGAGTCCTACTCGGACAACCCTTGTATTATTAATTTATTGTAAAACCTGTATAACGATGTCAGCTTTATAATATGCAATTTTGCCACGTATGTATCATCTATTGATCTAGGAAATATTATTGTAAACACATGGGATTGCCGGTGTATAAAACTAGGGGCCCACAATTAGCCATGGTGACTTTCCTTGTAGGTCTTCAAAGACTTCTGAACTTTCTTGAGTGTAAATGACCTCTTCGGGAACGTTAGAAGCTAAAGCAAATCAACAAAACTGTAAAAAACATATATAGTACATGTGGATATATATTTTTAACGGATAGATCTTGATTTTAGTTGAATTTAGAGAGTTGAACCACCTATATCCGAGTTAGTAAGAAATTAGTTACGGTGAATTCGTTATAAATTTTCTAAGTTTAATCAGATTTAAACTTTAAGCAGATAATATTTATGATTTGTGACGCAATAAAGAGTTATTTTTGAATTGGGAAAGGGGATTATTACATCAACATGGATTGAGTCCATGATAAACCGGGTGCAAGGCCGACGCGGAATAAGGGGAAGATTTCTCCTCATCTAATCGAACACAGGATGCGATGGCGGCGATGGAATTGGCGGGGAGACGGCTCCTAGTCGGACTCGGCCGATGGTGGTAGGTTGAAGGTGACCCCGACATGTAGGGCCCACATGTCGGCGGGAGACAGACAGAGACGCGGGAAAGCAGACCAACTACTACAGGGGAGGGAATTTTAATTCCTTTTCTATTTAAATAATTCGTGAAATGATGTTTCATTTATTGAAAATATCAATAAGGGCAAAATCCATAAAATACTTTGGCACTCAAAGTATTTATTAAAATTTTTATCTGGCCCAATTTATAAATCCAATCCCTCGAACCGATCCTTTAACTTTTGAACTTCTCGACGATAAGCAGTCATATTATAATTCAAAAAAGACTAGTCCTTCATGACCCAGTTCACAATCAGTTGAGAATCATCGTAAGCCACCAAACCACCGTTTTGCTAAAGACATAGCGAGGCATAGTCTGTGAAGTAACGCTTCGTACTCGGCCACGTTATGAGATACTAGGAAGTGGATCTGAAGAACATATCTCAATCATATTATTCATTGCCTTGAAAGTGATACTCAAATTATACGTGCAAGTATGCTGTCACCTTTTATTAACGGTAAATCTAAATCAAGAGCATCTCGATTTAGTACTAACCAGCGATAGGACATTCACTGGAAGAATTTACGGTACTAGTTCAACGAGCAAGCAGGGAAATATATTTTCTATCACATATGCTTCAAATAAAATTTTCTCTTAAATTACTCATCGGATTTAGGATCCGATTACACCGTCTTTATAACAACATCTCACATGATTATATTTTTGATAAAAAATACAAATTACTTTTATAAGATATCTAAATTAATTTGAGACTTCATTAAATTACTTCTTAGACATATAAAAGTAAATCCAATAAAACTTAAAAATAATTTATATATGTTATAGAACGGTAAATCAAAATCGAGAGCATCTCGATTTAGTCCGAACCAGCGACAGGACATTCACTGGGAGAATTTACGGTACTAGTTCAACGAGCAGGTAGGGAAATATATTTTCTATCGCTTATGCTTCAAATAAAATTTTTTCTTAAATTACTCATCGGATTTAGATCCGATTATACCGTTGTGTTCATAACAATTAAATCTTTACAACAACATCTCATATGATTATATTTTTGATAAAAAAAAGTTACAAATTACTTTTATAAAATATCTAAATTACTTTGAGATTTCATTAAATTACTTCTTAGACATAAAAAAGTAAATTTAATAAAACTTAAAAGTAATTTATATATATTATAGAGGTAATTATATTATAGAGGTAATAAAACAGAAACAGAAAGTAACATGTCACGACATTGATAGTAAGCGCACTGTCTTCTAGTAGTCACGTCATATTATTAAATTAGTCTAAATCAATCTGCCCGCAAATTAAATGACCAGAATTGATATCTGCTGTTGTACTGTTGCTATTACGACTGCGTGATAACAAATGTTAAGTTTCTTCCGTTTCGTAAAAAACAAACGAAGTGAATGCAATCTCAGATCATGTGATCCAACATAAAAAATCGCTATGATTCGAAAGCTACGTGGCTAGCTTTCTCTGCCACAATATTTTCGCACGGTACTACACAAATCAACCTGTATTAGAGCAGCTTTACTAATGTCGGTAGGGCAAAAAAAAATTTGTTCTGGGATGTCACTTCGGATATACGGACACACATTTGAAGTATTAAGCGCAGGCTAATAACAAAACAATTCGGCAGGAAACTACGAGACGAATTTATTAAGCCTAATTAACCTATCATTAGCAAATGTTTACTGTAGTACCATATTATCAAATCATGGTGTAATTAGGGTTAAAAGATTCGCCTCGCAATTTACACGCAAACTGTGTAATTTGTTTTTTATTTTGTCCATATCTAGTACTCTATACATGTGTCCAAACATTCGATCTGATGGGTGAAAAGTTTTTATTTTGGAAACTAAACTAGGCCTTGCTATATATCGATAAAAACATCCATGTCGTCTATATATAGCCCCTCATTTTCCCCTCAAAAAAATATAGGCCCTCACCATATATAGCGGTGGTCCTTACTATCTTTAGCAGTAACAATTGATGTATTCTTTTATGGACGTGGATCCCAAATGACTACGTAGTACATCCTCCACGCGTACGGCTGTTTAGGCATAAACCAATCCCCATCACGCATTCTTCTCTTTCTCCGCTACCTTATGCAGTCGCGCTGCAGCGAGCGGCAAATTTATCGTCGGCTCACCTTGCCTCTCTACCCTTCCCTCTAGCACGGCACTGAAGCCGCGACGTGGAGACATCACAGCCCGCATATATTGCAGATGCTCTCATATTCAGAACTTACGAGTTACGAATGCTATACAGCTATTACAATTGCTTAACACTAGAGAACTGAATTTTTTAGGACGAGACCATCTTTAAGTTGCATACGAACCATATATGCTTTCGTTTGCAAAAATCAATTTTCCAAGCACAATTCAAGATCCCCATGTGAAAATTATTTTTTTACAAGAGGGTCCCTTAACAGGCCACATGCAAAAATAAGCCTATTTTCATATGGGGAGAAACCCGCATGCAAAAATACCAATTTTTATCCTCCATTCTTTCTTTCTTCCCTTCTCTCCCTTTCCCGCTAAGTTTTCTCTATCGCCCACTCCTCGCACTCCCTCTCTTTCCCCACACCTCACCCTCCCTCTCTTTCCCGCTCCTCTCCCCATTCTCTCACACACACCCCCTCGCGATGGCGGTGGGCATGGGCTCCGGCGGCGGCGGCGCGTTGGGTTCGGGTGACGGCGGGGGAGGGCGAGAGCGGCCGTGGCGGTGGGCTCGGGCGACAGCGGCAGGTGCGGGTGAGATGGATCCTGTCGGCAGCGGCGATAGGAGGGGCGGACCAATGCCCCTCCCCCTTCCGTCGGAATCCAGCCGCCACGCGTGTGGATCTGCCGGTGGCCGCGATGGGAGGGGTGGATTCAACGCCTCCTCCCCACCCGTGCGGATCCGACGAGATGAGGCACGGCGACATCAATGGGAGGAAAAGGACGACGACGATGACAGGAGGAGGGTGACAACAGCGATGACCGCAGTGATGATGGGAGGACAAGGACGACGACGACAATGACGGCGGCGATGACGACATGAGGATTCTAGGGTTAGGATTTTGTGGAAGATTTTTGGTTTTTTTTTTTTTTTGCGATTTTTCCTTTTGTAGTCGGGCAGCTTAAGTGCCCACATGCGAAAATTAGATTTTGCATGCGGTTGCTCTAACCACATGCAAAAATCCAATTTTCGCAGACACTTGGGTGCATGCGAGTCACCCCACCCGTTTGCGAAAATCGATTTTAGCCGCATGGAAAACTCAAACCTTTAGCAGTGTAACTTCGGGTCATAATAGTAACTATACATGATTTGGACGCATGCAACCTTAGAATTTTAAATCATTAATATGTACAAAAAAATATTAATTTTTATAATGTGATATTGATTGATTCATGCTGAAAAATATTTTCACATTTTGTTTAATATTTTTTATTAATATATTGTGAAAATAATTATAACCCATGGTGCATGGGACGCTATGTCAGTGTCCAAACGTCAAGTAGCAAAAAGGAATGGGGCAATATTTATTCTCGATTGAGGTTCCATATGCATGTACTCCCTCCAAATCTTAGGGTTGATCTACTAATTTTGGAATGGTGGAATTACCACCCTTATGTATTAATAAGGTACCATTTCAAGTATAATAACTATAAGCGGGCAGCAAGATCATTTTAACAAGGTGTACACCTCTAAAACAAACAACATTTGGAATTAGAGGGAGTATACACGACTACAAAAACCATCGTAGGGACAGGCTTATAGGTGCCTAGTGACATTTTTTACCTCTGTGGAATGAAAAAGTATAGAGCCGGCACCTTTAAACACCCAAAGAAACTGAGCCGTGCCACCAACGAATCTGAGCCAACCTAACCCAGTGGAGACTTGTCCACTCGATTTCTCTAGAATTCACCCAAGCCAGATTAGTCTTCGCCTCTGTCTCCTTGCGCTCCTCTCCATCGCCCCCCTCTATCCTCTCTCTCTCTCGTGTGCTCTCCAGATCTAGCGCCGCTCCTCTCCCTCTCCGGCGGCGCCTCTCCCTCTCTGCTCTCCCCCTCATCGGCACTATACCCTCTCCCTCTCCCTCTCCGACACTGCTCTCGCCCTCTCTGGCGTCGCACCCTCTCCCTCTCCCTCTCCAGCTCCTCTCCCTCTGGCACCACACATGCTCCCTCTCCGTCCGACGCCGCTCACTCTCCCTCTCCGACGCGCTCTCTGGTGATGAGGGAGAGGCCAAGAGGTGGCGGCCAGTCCTAGGCGACCCCGACCTCGGCAAAGGCAGGTGGCTCAGGGGGTGGCCAGATCCAGCCTCCACCAACTCGGTGGCATGGAGATCTGGCGGCCCCTAGCTTGGAGACGGCAAGCGATGACCCATCCCTGCAAGCAATGGCACATTCTCCCACAGTGATCGGTGCAGTTGATTTGGTTTTTAGATTGCTCCATTATTGTTAATGTTTGATTCTATGATGTTAACTTGTTGACGAATGTTTGATTATGTTATCTGTGAAGTGAAGTTGTTGACTCCTAATGTGAACTTGTTGATCCCTAATGTGAACATGAAGTCTTTTTTTGGAGTTTTCAATTTATTCTTGATGGCTTCCAACCATCGGCTCAAATGGAGCCGAGCCGGATAGTTTTTTTTTTAAACCGTACACCTCATAGGTGCCGGTTCTAAACCTGACACCTATATAATTGGGAAAATGTGCTAACAAATTGGTGCTTGTGGGAAAACTGGCCCCTATAGCTAGTTTCCAACAGGTACCAATAAAGGTTCGTGTAGTAGTGATACCCTCTTCTCTTACAAATTAATTTGTCTTGGAAAACACACTTCCATATACCAGTTAAGTTTAATATTTTTATAAGCATATGAATATATAAAAAGGTAATAACAAACATGTAACTAAAAGACATAAACAATAATATGGAGGTCGGAAGCAAGCGAATATTTCTTCTTGGATTACAAGTGCGTGGCCCTTAATCTATGGAACATATATACTCCCTCCGTCCTAAAAAAAGACAAACCCTGATTTCCGTGTCCAACGTTTGACCGTCCGTCTTATTTGAAAATTTTATGAAAAAAATTAAAATGACAAGTCACGCATAAAATATTAATCATGTTTTATCATCTAACAACAATGAAAATACGAATTATAAAAAAATTTCATATAAGACGGACAGTCAAAGTTGGACATGGAAACCCAGGGTTTGCCTTTTTTTTGGGACGGAGGGAGTAGCTTCTATATAATTAATTAGTCTGGTAGCGACAGGTTGTAGAACAGTACTGTACTCGCAGATGCCAACAGTAGGCAGCTACGTACTATTCCCATAAATTTCCGATAGTAGAACAGTACTACTCCCTCCGTCCCATAATATAAGGGATTTTGAGTTTTTCCTTGCAACATATTTGACCACTCGTCTTATTCAAAAAATTTTGAAATTATTATTTATTTTATTTGTGACTTACTTTATTATCTATAGTACTTTAAGCACAACTTTTCCTTTTTTATATTTGCAAAAAAAATTTGAATAAGACGAGTGGTCAACGTTGCAAGCAAAAGCGCAAAATCCCTTATATTGTGGGATAGAGGGAGTATTTCGCAGATGCCGACACTATTTTTAGTGTCTTCTTGGTTTGTTCCAAAATAAATTTATTTTGAGTAATCATTATATTGGAGTTTGTAAAAAAGTGAAGCATAAATGTATTGAGAGTAGACAAAGTGAGAAATAATTGCATTGAGAGATTTAATAAAGTAGAAGTATTCCAGTCTTTTTATTGTTGTATTGGTATGTGTGAGATGGATAAAAAGTGAACTTAGAAGTCCTTTGATTTGTAAAAAACACATAAGAATTTTGGAAGTATTTCAATTATATAGGAAAATTTCCTATGAAGATTTTGAAACAAATGATTGAATTCTATTTTATCCTTTGAAATTCATGGAATGAACCATCCTATAGAGATTTCGGTGAAAATTTAGCAAGAGCTCCAACCTCTTGGAATTTTTTATTTGAGTATATCTCTCTCATCTGATTCGTGCCTTTTTTTCTACTGTCCAATCAAATGACCATTTCTATATATGCTTGTTTTGCAATTGCATTCCTATCACAATTTGCGTTTTTCCTATCCCTCTGTTTTTTTCATTCCTGAGATTCAAAGAGATCCTTATTTTGGGACGAAGGGAGATGAGAGTCTTCAATTATATATGTAATCGGACGGACGGATGCCCGGCCGGCTGCATCTCATGAGTTTTCCAGCTCCTTGAGATCTATCTGTGTTTTGGAGTTTGGTTCTTCTGCCTATATATATCTGTGATTTCAAAGGGATCTATCTATATCAGCTATATGTATCTTAATTTCCAGGTGTGCCCATATATATATCATTGCTTTATTTTGGGAAAGTGGAGAATATGTGTTGGGAGTGGTCAAAGTGATAAATAGTTATATTGAGATTCGATAAAATAGGAGTAATTAATTCTAGTCTTTGTCGTGTTGTGTTGGTATATGTGTAGGATAGAAAATGAACTTATTTTGAGACGGAGAGAGACGCAAGTCTTCAACTATATATAAGTACTCGGACGGACGGATGGCCGGCTGAATTTCAGCTGAGTTTTCTGGCTCCTTGAGATCTATCTGTGTTTTGGAGTTTTGTTCTTCTCCCTCTATATCAGCTATATATATATATATGTCTTAATTTCCAGGTAGGTGTGTATTATTGCTTTATTTTGTTCATTCCTCTACTTTCTGGGTGTTTTATTCTTCTTCTTCATCAATGAATCAAGAGAGAATATACTGGCCAGCAGTTTCATTCCTCTTGTAGTTAGTAGATCAGATGTTTATACTGCCGGCCAGAACTATTATTTCATGACGCGTGCAATAGTACTCACATATGTGTAGAGAAAAACTAAAAGTACTTCTAGCTAGCATGTACATACTCCCCACATCTCTGTATCATTCCTTGATCACATATATATGTATGGTACAAAGAATTCATGCCTGATTAACTTAATTAATCGTTCCTTGAGCATTAATTAGATCTGCTGCATGCGCATATATGTATATGCAGGAAATAGCTAGCTAGCGCTATAGCAGCTTGCTTATAGCTAGTGTGGTGATGGTGGCATCTGCTCCTTCAGCTCAGGAAGAACCCCTACATCCAGGGACGATGCAATTCAGGAAGCAGCTTGCTGCTGCCGTGAGGAGCATCAGTTGGACCTATGCCATCTTTTGGTCCATTTCAACTACTCGTCCAGGGTAATTAACTCGTCACAGACTCTATAATGGTGACTATATATTCCATACTGCTTATGCCATGTTATTATACGTATATATACGTTTGTAAGTTCATCTATCAGATTTGCATCAATTAATTACTCATATCATCATCCAATAAAGGCTCATTTGGAGCGCAGATTGGAAAAAAATATGAGTACTGAAAAACATAGAAAAATATGAGATCGTCTGTTCTAACACAGGAATTAGGTAAAACATATGAATATATCTTACAAAACAACCTAAAGAATAAGGGCTGAGATCGATCCATATTTCGAACAGAGGGATTTTGGAGAAAAATTGAAAGATATACTATATTAATTCCTAGGGAAAGAATTCCTCTATGGTCCTTCATGACGAAGGAAATGGCTCGCCAAATTATAGGAATTTAGGAATTTCTTTTTTCATTTTAAAAAAAATCATTGTATCTATCTCTTTCTTCTAATTACCGTGTTTTTCCTTTGCTCCATTCAAACGGACATTCTTATGTTTTTAATTTGTTTTTCCATCCATAGGATTTAATGTGCCCAGGGCATTTGAATACTACTATGTTTTTTCCTATCACTATATTTTGAAAATCCTATATTCCTAATTTGGCAATTAATTATTGATTTGCCTTGGACTTAGCAAAGGAATAATTTCCTCTATTTTTGCTATGCCTCAATCATTGTATCCAAGTGAATGAATAGTGCCGAACCCTATAATAATTGAACTCCTCCTTGTTTCTTACAAAATTCATGCAAACAAAAGGAACCCTATGTGAGATATTTTTTCTTTATATTGATTGGAGTTTTCTTAATTAGAAGACTTCGTATCAAATCGTTGGTGGATAAAATAAATTAATTCTTACATTAATAAGAAACATAGAAATTTTTGTATTAAACTGAGAAAAAGATAAAACCATAGCCATCCAATTTAGCCCCTCATCATTTGCTTGTTAGCATATCAGTCCCATGCATGTCTCACAACCAATAATATATATATTCTACATGACGTGACACGTACACAGGCGTTGCGTGCCAGGAAACAAAGTGGTGCGTCACCCAGCCGTCCCCTTCCGTTTTCTCGCTCCTTCTCCCCCACACCTTCAAAAAGTAAAAATAATTACTCTCCAGTGTAGCGGTACTCCAAAAATCTCCCGCCTCCATTCCCACGAGGAGCGATACCTTGTCCCCACGTGCCTCCCTCATCCCGTATCCTCTCATCTCAGTAAAAATTTTACTAGAAATTCCAGAGCAACAAACCTCTTTCTATATCAGTTAAATTTTTACTCCTCGCAATTTAGGGGTTCGAAAATGCTTGTCAAGTTCAGTAATATTTTCACTCCAGTATATTTTTTTTCAATCCCTCATGGTGTGCTCATAGTAATATTTTTATCACGTATATTCGTAGTAAATAATATATTTACTCAATCTATCAATATGGGAAAAGGTGAGTAAATTTTTTGCTGGTGTTGCAAATTATCCGCTGTAGTAATTTATTTACTAACATTTTTATCCTGATTAGTAACACATTTATTTCAATGCTGTCGGTTAAAAATGGAAAGTAGAAAATTATCAACCATCACAATACGTTGATTTGCAATGCATATTATTACATTCTATAATCAAAATTACTCACCAGATCATCTGACTCTGTGAGTATAAAAACTACAAGGAGGAGACTTTACAGTGGATCATATGATCCACCAGTAAAAAAGTTACACAGTTAATCTATAAGTGAAAAAAATTACTCAACAGGAGAAACTACTACTTTCAGCATTTGACTCCAGCACGTGGCTGGCTGCACATGGATTGTGAGTAAAAATTTTACTACCCATCTTCCAGTGGCTCTCATCAATTAGGTGGCGCTTTGTGTTTACGTTCGCGAGTTAAAAAATTACTGATCTTGATGTGGTGGGGGAGAGGATTGGGGGGAGGGCTTACGCTCAGTGTTGTGAGACGTGCCATTTAGCTATATGGCACGTAGGGTGCCATATATAGTAGTTCTCTCTCTGTGACTGTTTGTATAAATCGATCTATATAGGCCTTGTTTAGTTCGCGAAAAGAAAATTTTTGGATTTTAGATCAGACGTTTGACCAGATGTCGGAAGGGGTTTTCGGATATGAAAGAAAAAACTAATTTCATTACTCGTCTGGAAACCGCAAGACGAATCTTTTAAGCCTAATTAATCTGTCATTAGCACATATGGGTTATTGTCCGTACTTATAGCTAATCATGGATTAATTAGGCTCAAAAGATTCGTCTCGTGATTTCCACCTAACTGTACAATTAGATTCGATGTGACGTTTTTTGGGAAAAAAAAATTAGGAACTAAACCGGGTCATATTATTCCACATGTAGAGTCCTGACATGGAATGACGGGTTCTACGACGGCGAGGTAAAGACAAGGAAGATAGCGAACAACCTAGTGACGGAGCTCACAGCTGACCAGCTCCTCCTACAGAGAAGCGAGCAACTGAGGGAGCTGTACAACTCTCTCCTCTCTGGTGAGTCTGCAGACCAACAGAGGAGGAGGCCTGTCACTGCACTGTCGCCGGAGGATCTCGGCAACGTAGAATGGTACTACGTTGTCTGCATGACCTACGCCTTCCGCCCTGGACAATGGTACATTTCTTTGATAATTAACTACTGGTACTACAATTATGTCTTAAAATGAATTTCCTGTGCTCTGAATCGTGCCACAGATGGTGGTACTGCTACTAGAATTAAAGCTTCAATGAATTCCCTGTGCTCTGAATTTTGACACAGATGGTAGTTGCATATGTACGAGGACAATTAATAGAAAGCGTACATGATATAAACTCCCTCCATTCCATACTATAAACCACTTTTTTAGATGTTTCATAATATAAGGTATGCATGCATATAGACAATTAACTATGACTCATTCTCCATTAAATTATTAATTTTTAAAATTCTTCACTCTCATGTTCTCTAATTCTATTGGATGCATGCATTATATTTATTAGAATAATCCAAACTACAAGATGATAATAATTATTTTATTGGTCTTTGGGTTAGGGGTGGTTATGCCTTATATTTTAAAATGGAGGGAGTACTATCAGAAATCTATACTCCTACCTTCTATCAAATTATACTAACCCACTAAGCACATAAATATCTCAACATGCAAAAATAGTAATTATTAGTACATTCTAATTAAAGGCTAATTATTAGTACATCAACTCACTAAACACCTAAACCTCAACATGCATGTGCATTAATTACATCTACAATTCATTACATTCTTAAACCTCAATATACAAACACGCTAAATACAATATATATCCTATATATTTATAAAGTTCATACTTTGCAAGTGCAATTAAAGTTATTTTCCTCTTCTTTCGTTGTGCCCCATCACCTCAATATATTTCATCTGTTAGATCAAAGTTTAGCGCTCCAGATGGTTCCAAAGTACCTTTGCTAAGGGCCATATTGGATTAAGCTTAGTTGGTTCAGATTGTTTTAGTACTATACATTATAGCGCTTGCATTTACTCCTTCTGTGCAGCCATAATTATTTCTATTTCGATTTTGGACTAGTGTTACTATATATCATGCATACATTCTATTAGAAAAAAGACTAGTAAGACTTGCTAAATGAACCAATTTCTCAGTTCCTACATGTCATGTTTTTCTCAATAAATATGTTCAGGTTGATTCGATTCATGTTCATGTCGATTTGATTTTAGCTCCTATACCCAATACCTATTAATTTCATTTCATCGATTTGCTTGTGTTAATTTTACAGATATTTCAGTAACAGCGTGCGGAGTATCATGCATCTAGTATATAAAATACATGCATATGTAACCTAAACTGAAAATAGTGGACACTTGAAGCAAACAGTACAGTTGATTTGTACTAGACATTCATTCTCAATGGGTAATTATTTTCATTAACTGTAGTGTCTATCTTTAGCATATATACGCGTTTCATACACAAAAACCTACTCCTAGCTGATAAACATAATTCTCATTCACCGACGGATTGCTAGTATTATATCGATCCCATGTAAGTAGGCAGAGGTCAGGGATACACAAGCTAGCTAGTCAAGCATATGTACAGTGTTGTTACTTGATAAGTGTTGTGCGTGTACAGTGTGCTGAAGTGTTGTTAATTACTCCGTACTTCACTGATCTGGTGGTGGTGTACGTGGATGCATGAACTTACAGTTTGCCAGCATGCACTATTTATTGGTGTCGGTACATTATGAGCACCACTGATGGGTACTACTCCTCATCAGTATCGGTTGTTGGCAGTACGTACGTACGTGCTCTAGTAAGAGCATCTCCAACAGCTTCTCTAAATTGGACTCTCCAAACACCCATATAGCCAGTTCTCCAATTGATTTGTCAATCCAAACTTATTCTTTACTCTAACAGCCTCTCTATCTACACTCTCTATTATGAGCCTATGACACTGATACCCACACATCAGCCTCTACAACACCTTTCTCCTCTCTCTCCCTCTCCCTCTCCCTCTCCCTCTCCCTCTTCTCTCGGCACTCTACTAGTGACAACTTTAACTTGGATTGGAGGAGAGATATTTGGGGAGGAGTAAAAATTGAAAGGAAAAAAAAATAAAACTAGACAAGGAATTATAGCAGTAGAAAAGAAGGATCCAAACGTTGATGATCGTCGTCTCTTCACTTGCCGCGCCGGCGCCTCTGCTTCTTGCTCTGCTTTCTTGCTTGCAGTGCATCAATCTAAGCTTCATCGATCATATTCAATTCATTATGTCTGCTGTTGGTCGATTACTCGATCTTGGTCATGCCCATGATGCGGCTGGCGACGCGCAAATTTTACAGATATTTCAGTAACAGCGTGCGGAGTATCATGCATCTAGTATATAAAATACATGCATATGTAACCTAAACTGAAAATAGTGGACACTTGAAGCAAACAGTACAGTTGATTTGTACTAGACATTCATTCTCAATGGGTAATTATTTTCATTAACTGTAGTGTCTATCTTTAGCATATATACGCGTTTCATACACAAAAACCTACTCCTAGCTGATAAACATAATTCTCATTCACCGACGGATTGCTAGTATTATATCGATCCCATGTAAGTAGGCAGAGGTCAGGGATACACAAGCTAGCTAGTCAAGCATATGTACAGTGTTGTTACTTGAAGTGTTGTGCGTGTACAGTGTACTGAAGTGTTGTTAATTACTTCACTGATCTGGTGGTGGTGTACGTGGATGCATGAACTTACAGTTTGCCAGCATGCACTATTTATTGGTGTCGGTACATTATGAGCACCACTGATGGGTACTACTCCTCATCAGTATCGGTTGTTGGCAGTACGTACGTACTCTAGTAACGTGACCGGAATGGGCCGGTGGGAAACCCAATTTTGTTTGTCTTTTGTCAAATCAACACTGATAAAAGTGAGAGTAGTACTATAAGGTGCCGTTGTGGGTTTCGTTCCAACATTTGACCGTCCGTCTTATTTAAAAAATTTATGAAAAAATTAAAAAATTAGTCACATATAAAGTATTATTTATGTTTTATTCATCTAATAATAACAAAAATGCTAATTATAAAATGTTTTAAATAAGATGAATGGTAAAACTACAATTTTTTTTAGATGGAGGTAGTATTGATGTGTACTCCCTCGGTCTCAAAAAAAACGCTCAACCTAGTATTGGATGGGATGTTTTCTAGTATAACGAATCTAGACAGGAGTATGTCTAGATTTATTGTACTAGAAAATATCACATCTAATGCTAGATTAAGTTTTTTTTAGGACGGAGAGAGTAGATGTGTAGCTTCTGCCCGGACGGTTGGCAGTCGTAAGTCCAACCTATCCTGAAGTGTTGTTTTTATTGATCTGCTTGTGGTGTGCGTGGTGTATGCATGCATGCACTGTCAGTTTGCCAGGTAAAAGCTTTGCAAGCAATGGATGTGCCTGGCTGTGCAACGCTCAGTCTGCCGATAGCAAAGCCTTCCCGCGCAAGCTCTTAGCCAAGGTGCGTACATTAATTAATAAATTAACCGGCTCATTAATTCAGGCATATAGTTGATCGACCAAACTTATGCATACTCTCTCTTTTGACCAATAATTTGTTATATATATGCAGAACGCTTCTATTCAGGTATGTACATATTCTACATGCTTCGTCAGGTCAAATTGATGTTCGTACGTCACATATATACAGTATATTATTTCTGATCTGCATCAGCTAATGAAATGAAATCTCGATTGGTTATACGCACAGACAATTGTCTGCGTTCCATTCATGACTGGCGTTCTTGAGCTTGGGACCACTGATCCGGTAAGCGCAACGTTAAATTACAGAGACATACATACATATATGATAATACAGTACTCCCTCCGTTTCAAAATGTTTGACACCGTTGATTTTTCAGTACGTGTTTGACCATTCGTCTTATTCAAAAAATTTAAGTAATTATTTATTCTTTTCGTATCATTTGATTCATTGTTAAATATACTTTTATGTAAAAAAAAAACAGCACCTTCATATAACTATAGGTGTCGGTTCTAAAGAAAAACCGGCACCTATGCTATACATGCCGGTTTTTAGAAAAAATCATAACCTTTAGTATATTAAAGGTGTCGTTTTTTTAGAAAACCGACACCTTCTAGAACTGAGCCGAGCCGGGTGAGAGACGGTTCGGCCTAGTGACTTCTCCTCCTCCTCCCTTATCTCTTCTCCTCCTCCTCCCTAATCTCTTCTCTCCTCATCTCCAACTCCAACCCCTCTCTCTCTCTCTCTCTCTCTCTCTCTCTCTCTCTCTCTCTCTCTCTCTCTCTCTCTCTCTCTCTCTCTCTCTCTCTCTCTCTCTCTCTCTCTCTCTCTCTCTCTCTCTCTCTCTCTCTCTCTCTCTCTCTCTCTCTCTCTCTCTCTCTCTCTCTCTCTCTCTCTCTCTCTCTCTCTCTCTCTCTCTCTCTCTCTCTCTCTCTCTCTCTCTCTCTCTCTCTCTCTCTCTCTCTCTCTCTCTCTCTCTCTCTCTCTCTCTCTCTCTCTCTCTCTCTCTCTCTCTCTCTCTCTCTCTCTCTCTCTCTCTCTCTCTCTCTCTCTCTCTCTCTCTCTCTCTCTCTCTCTCTCTCTCTCTCTCTCTCTCTCTCTCTCTCTCTCTCTCTCTCTCTCTCTCTCTCTCTCTCTCTCTCTCTCTCTCTCTCTCTCTCTCTCTCTCTCTCTCTCTCTCTCTCTCTCTCTCTCTCTCTCTCTCTCTCTGAGGCGGCGGTGGCTAGAGGGGAGGCGGCGGCGGCGGGGAGGACGAGCCCTATCCTCTGCCAGATCTGGCGAGAAGGGAGGTGTAACAGTCCTTCCTCCTGAACCGCGTAGCCAGCCCAATTGACGGGTAGGCCCACTTACACATACCACCCCACTAAAAACACTATCAGAGATGATTACGTTGCCTGATGAAATTGTGATTGCTTATGGGGATAGCGAGGATTCAGTATACGAATTGATTAATCATGTGTTTCCCTCGCTTGATGATAAAAATAATGCAAACTCTGCATCTTATATGAGTACACATGCCATTCTATCCACTAAAAATGATTATGTGGACAAACTAAATGCAAATATGATCGACAGATTTTCAGGGCTTGCCAAGGTTTATCACAGCTTTGACTCTGTTGATGATGACCCTCACAATAGCTATCCTTTGGACTTCCTTAACTCCATCACACTCCAAATGGTCTCTCACCATACGAGCTAATGGTAAAAATCAGTTGTCCCGTGATTCTTCTTCACAACCTTGATCGTAATAATGGATTGTGCAACGGAACTAGACTGATGGTAAAAGCTTTTGAAGATAATGCAATTGATGCTGAGATTGTTGGTGGACAACATGCCAGCAAAAAGGTGTTTATCCCATGGATCCCTTTGTCTCCCTCCGACGATATATCTCTTCCTTTCAAACTCAAGAGGAAGCAATTTCCAATACGTCTCAGTTTCGCAATGACCATTAACAAATCACAAGGACAAACCATTCCAAATGTTGGGATCTATCTTCCAGAGCCTGTGTTTTCACATGGTCATGCATTGTCAAGGGGTGTGTCAAGGCTAACAACAAGGATTTTGGCAAAGCCAAAGAAAGAAGTTGACCCCACAAGGAAGAGCACGAGGAATATCGTGTATAAAGACGTTCTTGACTGGTGAGCAAAGGCAGGTTCGCATGATCTAAATTAATTTAAAAACATAATGCAGAAGATAGTAAATTGCTGATCGTAATATTACTCACTATCGTCCTCTTGTTTTGTATAGCATGCCATCCTCATTCATGTCGAATGTCGTGTGATCATCTTCTACATACCATCTCACACTATTTGCGTCAGTTTGCACTAGGTTGATAACCTGACTATTTGTTAGCACTTGTGTCTTTCTAAATATGTACTTTTGCCATTGGCAAATTTTAGTAATCGTTCCATGTAAATCTTGAAAGAAGACGTTAACGCGATGACCAACAATTGTTACATTGTTATACATTGTGAAACTATTACTTCGATATCTGTATCATATCAAACTGTTATTTGGGTTTATATTCACGCCCTCATGCCATGTCCTCAATGGGCTGCGCTAGCGTGTGCCCTTGTGTGACAAATATAAAAAACAATATTTTTTTATCTAGCATATAAAATTATTTTTTTGCTAACACGAAATTTTAAAAATTATTAAAGACAAATAGAATTGCACCGTAGCATTTAGCACGGGCATATTACTAGTATAACTATAGGTGTCAGTTCTAAAGAAAAACCGGCACCTACACTATACATGCCGGCTTTTAGAAAAAAAAAGTGAAACCGTTAGTACATTAAATGTGTCGGTTGACACCTTCTAGAACCGATGCGGTCCGACCTGGTTTCTTCTCCTCCTCATCTCCAACTCCCACGGGGAGGAGTCCTCCCCTTCGCCACATCTAGTGGGAGGGGAGGTGTAACAGCCCTTGGCCAGATCTACCCATCTAGTGGGAGGGGAGGTGTAACAGCCCTCCCTCCTGAACTACGTAGCCAGCCCATTTGACAGGCAGGCCCACTTATACATACCACCCCACTTAAACTTTCTTCCTCGCTCCGTATAAAATGGTTAACCTGGGAGTGCAATGGTTGGAGGCAAGAGGCCTTATAAGCTGGTTTCCACCTTGTTAAACTAGCAAGGTGGTACTAAACATGCACGCACAGCTCTCTTGGGCCACACAGGCCTCATCATAATTAGGCCAGGATTTCACATACACCCCTCCTCCCACCCCCCTCAAAGGACCTGACGTTACCGTCGGTCAAACTTACCCATGTTGCCACATAGGCATTTAGGCAAATGTCCAGGAACACGCCCCCTCTTAGCACACATTCGTATGTCCAGTGTCGGCGCCATATTCCTCACACAGAGCCCTCATGCGCCATGCACTATATACCCGCACATTGACCCGTACGCACAATCGCTGCCACATAGGCATTTAGGCAAATGTCCATGCACAATCGCAAGGGTCGGCTCTCTGATACCATTTGTAACAGCCCTCCCTCTAGAACCATGTAGCCAGCCCATCTGACAGGTAGGCCCACTTACACATACCACCCAACTTACACTTTCGTCCTCGCTTCGTATAAAAGGGTTAACCCGGGAGTGACATGGTTGGAGGGAAGAGACCTTATAAGTTGGTTCTCACCTTGCTAAACTAGCAAGGTGGTACTAAACATGCACACACATCTCTCATGGGCCACACGGGTCTCATCCAAATTGGTCCAGGATGTCATAGGAGGCAGCGGGAGGGGCAGTGGGCTCGCCGGCAGGGAGGAGGCGACGGCAGGTGGAGGAGCCCTCCCCTCCACCAGATCCGGCAGGAGGAGAGACGGTGGCTCGAAGACAACGAATACGACGGCAGCTTGAAGACAATGAATACGGCGGTATTTCGAAGACGAGAGCACAGTATATGATTAAATTAATTTCAAAACAAAAAATAAAATGAAATCTGAAATTAGAAAAAGAAAAACGAGAGTCCAGATAGGAATGAAATTTATAATTAACAAAAAATAAAAATAAAAATAAAAATATTAAAAGAACAATCCATCCATAACACAAATGTGGCAAATGATAATAACGAGAGGAGGGACAGCAGGCGAGCCACAAATGAGTATGGTGCTGGCAGTTGATGGGACAAATAAAAACTATAAAAGAACTCCAATGACTATTAAATTTGATTTTAAAATCCTAATGACAATTAAGAAGAGAGGCGGTGGGGATGCTATGAATGAGCAGCGTCGAGGCGGTTGTTGGGACTTATAGAAAGAAAAAATTGAACCAAACGATAATAAGGTTCAATTTTACAGATCTTAATGACTGATAAAGAGGGTGGCAGTGTCCAGGCAATGGGGGAGTACAATGACGACATTTGATGAGACTTCTAAAACCCATTGAGACAATAAACTATAAAACTATGAGGTCCCTTTTTAAAGATATCCCAAGGAAGAGAGTATCACATTAGATAGAGGGTTGCGAGCCACAATGCGGATTGAGCAAAGATTGAGGTGTGATGGTAGCTAGAGACCTCTTGCAACAAATTGTGAAATACGTACCTATGGCGTCAAGTAAAAAAATAGGTATAGCCCTAGTCTTTGTGTAACTTTGGTCAATATATACATAAATCAAATGAAATCCACCTTTTTGTATATTGGCAGTTAAAATATAAGGTCTTATTTTGTGTTTTGCACTTTGACCTCTAGTTCTTGGGATACGACCATGTGTTAATGTCATCGTATATTCACAAAAGTAAATTAATGCACCAACTCATAATACATTATAAAGTGTAAACTACTACATGTACATACACAATTCGTAGACTAGTAAAGTGCAAATTTAATACAAATTAATGAACTACAACTTTTATTTTCTGTTATTGTTTATTAATTCAACAAATCTAGATGCATTTGTTATGCTTATATATATTGATCATAGGATAATTGAGAACTAGAAAGGTAGCCCGCACACATGCACATGCACCTTCTTATATATATATAATGTGAGTGAAATTTTATTATAAATATTTATGTGTGGGTAGATTTTTATTAAAATATTGTATTATATTCTAAACTAAAATTAAACTTATTTTGTGTGCTCTGAATGCTCATTATTTTCTTATAGTTACCCGTGCAACATATAAATTCTAAAATAAAATTATTTGAGATTATGCGGTTTTGAATTGATGAGAAAATATTGTGTCGAAATAATGGAGGTGGTTCCTATAAGAAAATTTAGGATATTTTAACTTCCCGGAAGGATATCTTACAACCTAAAAAGATCCAATAATGTCAATTTTTTGATTGATTGTATTTATTTTTTATATATTTTTCATTCTAACAGTCCTTGTAAAATGTTTGATTTTTTTCTATTTAGAATGGATATTAAATCCAACAACATTTGTTCAACTTTAAATTTATTGCATGTCCATTTTTATTTTTTTTTCTTTTGGAGATTTTCATTCTATGAATCATCTTTGAAATGATTTGATCTTTGCAATTTGAGACCAAAATATAAGTGCATATAACATGGCATGGGGTAAAGACATACGTTATAAATTTTTCTCTCAAGAAATATTGAAGTAATGGTCATAGTGTGTTTAGTGAATCATCACTAAAGTGGAGTGTCTTATAACAAATACCCATTTCTAGATTGTTCTACGCCAAGACTTTACAATATACTGTAGTAAGTTTTACCAAAAATAAAAAAAATGGACATGGTCTTTAATTCCTATATGGAATTGACTTGATTTATTGCTAAGGCTACCTCAAGGTTGTTTCACTGTTAAGATTCCTAGGTGCAACCCACATGCTTATCGGTATGATGTTCAACCGGCCACACCTTTATTTTTACCCTATTGTTTATATTGCTAGATGAATACTGTCGACGTTTGATGTCGCGGTTCTGGATTTACGGATCGTCAGTGATCGTCGGTGCTAGGATATATGCGAGACTGAGGTAAAAGAGATGGGGACGAGGATTTTTATACAGGTTCGGGCCCCTGAGCTGTCAGGTAATAGCCCTACATCCTGTTGGCCGGAGCCGGTGTTGCTCTTTATTCACCATAATAACACCAGTACAATGTGTGGGGTAGCCTATCTAACTGTTGTCGACATGGCGGTCTGAAGGTCTGACTCGTAGTCGACAACAGGGTAGCCTTCCTCCTCGAGCTCGCGCCCGACGAAATCAGAGACAGTGCTAGATCCCTGCGGCCGGCCTCTCAAGGTACAGGATAGGGTCGATCTAGGCGTATCTCTGATGTCGATATCCGGCGGCTTGTCTTGGCGTATGTTGGCTTCTATGTTGATTGTGTTGGGAGTTGATTGTCTCGTGGTGGGTGTCCCCCTATCCTCCTAGGGGGGCTTGTATTTATACCCATAGGTGTCCCCTTGTCCAAGTAGAACTAGGGAAACCAATATGGATACAATCCGAGTAGTCCTTGTCGTTTCCATGTAGAACTCTGTTTGTCTTTACTTATCCGGAACTCCCTCGAGGTCAGTTTCCGTATAAGACATGGCATGTGGTGGATCCTGCCGAGATTTAGTCAACTACTATTAGGTATGTGGTATCCATAACCCTGACACCTTCCCCTTTATCTACTTTTCATCACCTCATACACAATAAGCACACATTGAGTTTGTAAAGATCTTGAATACCAAACCTCATTTTTATATAGGTTTATATATTTCTCTCACTTAATAAGGTAGTATTTAAGTGCATCTACTGTTATTCGGTCTATCTAGCACTTTTTTGCATAATAAACATATGAGTATATGATAGATGTATATATTATTTAAGCTGTATTTATCAAAGTATTCTACTATCAAAGTAAAGATTCTCTACTTCAGGAAATGTGAAACTGTAACATCCTGAAAATTCCCAACAAGAAAAATCACTAAAATTTCGAACTTTTTAAAACTTTTGCAGCATGCTGGTTGTTATGATCGCTATTGCTTGCCAAACCGTAAATAATCACAAAGAAAGTAAAGAAAAGATCTACATTTAAGCAATAGATATAATTTACGAGAATATGTTATTTATTATTAACCCTACAAATATTAGTGCACATGAAAGCAAAGCCAAATAAAGTACAAATTAATTATTAAAACCTATAGTATAAATCACAAATCAAATATTAAATAATCGAACCATGTTGATAGCAGGTGTAACACGTACACAATTCATAGACTAGTAAAGTGCAAATTAAATACAAATGAAATAAACATTTTATTTTACTTTATTTATTAATTCAACAAATCCATATGCATTTTTATGCTTCTATACTACTAGGAAAATAATTTACGCCATGAAAAAAAATTGTGTCATCAATGCTGAAACCATAGCAATAGATACATGTTCCCACCATTTTAAAATCATTGATAGTCATGGTAATAAATATAACGGTAATAGGTTATTGCAATGATTTTTATTTAGTGCAGTGGAAACACATTTCGATATTGCGACAAAATGGATGTGAAAAAAAATCATATTGCAACACTTCACATCATTGCAATAAATAATTATACCACTACTTTATATGTGGCATTAGTTCTACATGCCAAATAAAAAGTATAAATATTAAACTATCATTGTAACTATTTATTTTTATACCTTGTTATGGCTATGATTTGAACCAAAATCTCTCCCTCACGCACGGTCTCCTTTACCAACTTACCTAAGCATTAATTTTATTATAAAATGCAAATCTTTTCATTTGAGCTTACTAACTGAGATTTG
Organism: Oryza longistaminata; assembly: GCA_009805545.1. NCBI lineage: Eukaryota > Viridiplantae > Streptophyta > Magnoliopsida > Poales > Poaceae > Oryza > Oryza longistaminata. The sequence goes on from CM020181.1 coordinate 21,276,879, forward strand.
AATCATGGATTTGAGTATCGAAAAGATTTCAAATGAAAAATTTGCCAGCTATAAAATTATAGATCTTGTGGAGAGCTATAATTTTCATATAAAATTTGTCCCAATCCGTGTCCATACAGAAAAAACTAAGTTAAATTGTGAGATGAAAATTTTTTTATGTAACGCATTTGTCGATCATGGCAATATAAAATAGTGAAAAGTAACTTACCACAACCATGTACTATGCAAATTGCCACAAAAATTAAAATTGTGGCGAGATAGAATATGTTTTTTTGCAACAATAATGCTTTTTTGGTGATAGCTCATTCCCTATTCCAACAAAAAATATTGTGAGAAACAACTATTGTAAATCATTGAAACAAAATAAAGGTATTTGTCATAAAAAAATATTGTTGCAATAGTACAGTATATTGTCACAAATTATTTTTCATTGTAATAATTTGGTGGCAATAGCTCAATTATCTTGTCGCGAGGTCATTGGAAATTGTTTATATCATTGAGAATAATCAAGGAAGTAGATATTGTACATATTTTTATATGTTTAGGTAGTAACATTGGCCTCATAAAAAGAAGAAACGAACATAAATACAAGTTATTGGATATTGATCTGTTGTTGAAAAAAGTGATGGATGGATAAGAAAAAAAAAACTCAGTGAACAAATAGCAACCAGAGACATGAAGAAATTAAAGCTCTCAGTCCACTATATTCAATTATAATTTTTATTCACGAGATGGTGTGGTAACCGTAATATCCCATATTTCCAAAGGTTTCGGAGGAACCAAACGTGGTAAACCGAATCACCACGGCTTTCTGGGAGCTTCAGCTTCCGGCATGCTCAGACGAGCCAATTAGCTCCGGTACCCCTTCTTCCCCATCATCGCCGCCGACGAAAGAAACTGGAGACGCCAACACCGTGCTCATCGACGACCTCTTCCTCGTCCACAGCGATGCGATACCAGCAGGAGGAGATCAAGAAGATCATCAGCTAGGCAACGACCTCGGGCAACGACAAGCAGCCACCGCCATGGAGATCGACGACGATGTGATCTACAGCCTGATCAGGAACTGGGATAACGACAGCAGCAGCAGCTGGATCGAGCTCCTGGACCACGTCGTTGTCTCTCCCGCTTCATGCTTTGTGCCTTGGAAGAGAACGGAGCTGGACAAGGAGGCGGTGGCCACCGGCGGCGGCGGCAGGGAGGCGGCGCAGAGGTTGCTGAAGAAAGCCTTGGGCGGCGGCGGCGCATGGATGAATCGTGCCGCTGGTAGCAGCATCAAGAACCATGTCATGTCCGAGAGAAGGCGCCGGGAGAAGCTGAATGAGATGTTCCTCATTCTCAAGTCACTGGTCCCGTCCATCGACAAGGTAACTAGCTAGCTTACTGCTTAATAATTTAGCAGTAGATCAACTTATCATTGATATTTCATGATGAAATTTAAGTTATTTTTATTACTCATTACTATGTACTTCCTCCATCCCTAAATATTTGGCCCCGTTGACTTTTTAAAACATGTTTGACCGTTTGTCTTATTCAAAAACTTTTGTGAAATATGTAAAACTATATGTATACATAAAAGTATATCTAACAATGAATCAAATGATAAAAAAATACTTAATAATTACTTAAATGTTTTGAATAAGACGAACGGTCAAACATGTTTAAAAAAATCAACAGCGTCAAATATTTAGTAACGGAGGGAGTACTGAAATAGCCGTTACTTATTTCAGGTGGACAAAGCATCCATCCTTGCAGAGACGATAGCCTACCTCAAGGAGCTGGAGAGGAGGGTGCAAGAGCTCGAGTCCGGGAAGAAGGTGTCTAGGCCGCCCAAGAGGAAGCCGTGCTCAGAGACGATCATCGGCGGTGGCGGCGGCGGCGGTGCCGGAGCTGTTAAAGAGCACCACCACTGGGTGCTCTCCGAGTCCCAGGAGGGCACCCCAAGCGACGTGCGTGTGATCATCATGGACAAGGATGAGCTGCACCTGGAGGTGCACTGCCGGTGGAAGGAGCTGATGATGACACGGGTGTTCGACGCCATCAAGAGCCTCCGTCTTGACATTCTCTCGGTGCAGTCGTCGGTACCGGATGGTCTTCTCGGACTGAAGATACGAGCTAAGGTTGTCTCTCTTACTCAATAGAAACTCAGCATGTTATATTATTAATACTCATGTTTCTTAAGTACTCCCTCTGTCCCATAAAATGTATCACATCCCATCTTAGATTCTTTTTTTTCGGGACGGAGGGAGTAGTTCCTAGTACGCAGTATTCATAAAACTTATAAAAAAACTGTTCCCTTCGTTCTAAATTATAAGAATCTAGTATCGAACTAGACAAATCTTAATACGACAAATCTGTATAACAATCTAGCTAGTATCAAATAGACAAATCGTAGTTGGACGATTTAAATGAGGATGGTTTAGATGAAGAGTTAGTTGAAGAAGAAACTTTTAAACACTAGACGTTTGTCATATTTTGGGTTGGAGAGAGTAGAGGACATCATTTTATAGGTTCTAAGTTTTTCAAAATAGGTAAATATAACTTTCTTTTTTCCAAAAAAATATAGAACCTTGGTAGCTAGATTCTTTTGAATAAATTCAAAAGATAAAGGGCTTATTTAGAAAAAAAAACCTTACCAACTTTTTGCGGTAATTAAACCGAACATGCTCTGGTAACATGCTCCAATGACCACTCCATCCAGTATAAATCCCCATTCAACTTAAAAAATACAATAGTGTGTGTCTTTTTTTAACCTCTTTAATAATTTATATCTTTTAAATCACATTGTTTTTAAAATCTATTTGCATCATTGTACTCCACTCAAAATATGTGACAAAACTATATCATATTGAATATATTCAAACATTTTATTAATTTAAAAGTAATTTATTACATGTTAGGAAGTAACTTCCATATTATCACAAAGTAGCTTTTACATATTATACATGAATAATTCTCATTAGGTACTCCATCAATGTTATTTACAATCCATTAAAGGTTTTATCTTCTTTTCTCATAGTACATGAAAAACAAAAGTGAAAGGGAAAAAACAATCAGTGCTTAAAAAAGATTTATAGAAAGTTACTTCTGAACCATGCAAAGGTTACTTCGAATTAACATTGAAGTTACTTTTAAAAATTGTTAAACTTACTTATGCTGATCTATGTTGATTAAATTTAATTTCTAGATCGAGTCATATTTTTATCCCGACAACGAATTTACTTTTAATGTCATGACAAAGTTACTTTCCTTTTGTTTTAAGTTACTTTTATAATATATGTAAATTACTTTTAGACTTTATTGAATTTACTTTTATATGTCTAAGAAGTAATTTAGTGAAATGTAAAAGTAATTTAGATATTTTATAAAAGTAATTTATAGTTTTTTCATCAGAATATAATCCTGTGAGATCTTGTTATAAAGATTTAACTGTTACGAACACAACAGTGTGATCGGATCATAGATCGGATGAGTAGTTTAAGAGAAAATTTTATTTAATGCATAGGTGGTTCCCATTTGCTTGATGAACTAGTAGTATATTTTCAGTAGAGTAATGGCTTCAGTGGTGTCGCTCTGTAAAAATAAACCGAGAGGCTTCTCGGTTTAGATTTTACGAATATAATTATACTAACTTTTAGTACTAGAAACTTTTACTCACAAAACAACACCAAAATTTAGTAACTAAGAATATAAGCCAAATATATATTTTTTTACCTGGTCTACCAAACTTTGTTACTCACTCCGTCCCAAATTATAGACCACCCTCTTTTTAAGGAAAACCAAACTCAGTATCTTTTGACTAATAATCATACTAACTATATCTATACTAAGTATTATGCATGTTATATCACTATATTCATATTTTGAAGTACTTTCATGTGATGCTAATTTCATATTTATTATGATCATAGAAGGGAATAAAATACTGGTCAAAATATGTTATTGATGACCGTGTAAAAAATATAGGCCTTATAATTTAGAACAGAGGGAGTAATGACCAATTTTGACTTTGCTATAATTTAGTATGTTTGAAATAAACCATACACATATATATATATATATACGTTCATATATAGCCATATATAGTTTCACAAGCGCAATATTGTGGAAACTTTATTGTAACAAATTTGGCTACATCGTTTTCATATGCTCAGAACTTAGGTTTTAAATAATAATCACGATAAAAAATTATTAGTTTATGTTGATTTTATGGATTTTAAAAAGAGAATAATTAACGAGGACCTGAAACTCCTAAAAGAGTGTATAAAAATGGAGCTTTCATTATTCATTGATGCTAGCTATGTTGGTATTGTTTCGCAGTATGCCAGTTCTGCCGCCGTGGCGCCTGCGATGATCAGTGAAACTCGGCCGGGACAGCCGTAGCAGGCAAATGTGACTATTCAGAGCGTTGCGACGTTAATTGTATTGGTCTGCATTAGTTGTATTGAAAATAAAGAATAAAAAAAATTGTACTGAAAATAATATTGTGGAAGCAGAACTACTCCAAGAGGATCCACGCGATCTTCATTAATAATTTGTACAATATACTCCGTTCATCTCATAATATAAGAGATTATTCCTTTTTGGAAATTAAGGATGAAAAAGAAAGACTACAGTACCCTATTAAATGTAATTTTGGTTGTGGTGAGTGGGTAGTTGACAGTTACATAGTAGAAATTTGAATTAGAGTTGATGGATGTGATAAGTAGTATGACAAAATCATTTATATTATCGGACTAGTAGAAATGATAAAATTTCTAGTATTATGGGATCGATAGAGGGAGCACTGCACAGACTACAGATAATGTATGTGTATAAGTTTAACGAATTACATCCAGCAGCGTGCCTATATAGTACAGTCCTTCTGGGTCACATGACCCTAACTCCAGCTAATTTATACTACCTCCGTTTTTTAATAGATAACGTCGTTGACTTTTTCTCACATGTTTGACCATTCGTCTTATTCAAAAATTTTATGCAAATGTATAAGATATAAACACACTTAAAAGTACTATGAGTGATAAAACAACTCATAACAAAATAAATTATAATTACATAATTTTTTTGAATAAGGCGAATGGTCAAACATGTGAGAAAAAGTCTACGGCGTCATCTATTAAAAAACGGAGGGAGTATATCAATCAATAGTCTTTGCAGTACTCCTGTTTGGATTAGGGACTAATTAGTCCCATCACATCGAATATTGAGACATTAATTAGAAATATTAAACGTAGACTAATGATAAAATCATTTCATAACGCTGGACTAATTCCGAGACGAATCTATTGAGTCTAATTAATTCATGATTAGCCTATATGATGCCACAATAAACATGTGCTAATTATGGATTAATTAGGCTTAAAAAATTTGTCTCACGAATTAGCTCTCATTTATGCAATTAGTTTTGTAAGTAGCCTATGTTTAATACTCCAATTAGTATCCAAACATTCGATGTGATAGGGACTAAAGTTTAGTCCCTAGATCCAACAACAACCTTACTTCCTCCGTCAAAAAAAAACTAAACCTTATTCTAGTGTGTCACATCCTAGTACTAGTTTACTTTTTTTCAGCGGATGGAGTAGATAATTAGTACTCCCTCCGTACTCACAAAGGAAGTCGTTTAGGACAATGTTTAAGTCAAACCTTAGGAATATAAATCATGAATAACTCTCAAATTGTTGAGTTTAAAAATGTAAAAAATTATATGAATAGATTTATCTTTAAAAATACTTTCATAAAAGTATACATATATCACTTTCAACAAATATTTTATAGAAACAAGAAGTCAAAGTTGTGTTTTGGAGACCGTATCGCTGTCCTAAACACTTCCTTTATGAGTATGGAGGGAGTATATATTGTACCCCTAGTAATTTGTTTTGTTTTCGGTTACATCCATGCATGTTAATTTGTACTTTAGTTGAGTTGTGTACATAGCGTGTGTGGTAGGTTCATGTTTAAATAATACAGCACAATTATCTATATTTTTTCAAATGTACACTAGTACAGATCCTCTCATCTGTGACGGCCCATCACATGCCTGGGCAACGTGGGCCGTCAGAACGAAGTCATCTCAATCGGGCCTAAATTTTTGTCGTTGTAGATGTACTTGTCCGGGGTGCATATTCCTATAGCCCGTCACCGATGACACTCATCTGTGATGGGCTCGAAGTTAGGCCCGATTGAGATGGCCTCCACTATCTCAATCGGGCCCAAAATACTGAGCCCGTCACATATGAGTGTCATCGGTGACGGGCTCCAAAGAAGGCCCGATTGAGATGTCCTTAGTGCCCGTCACCGATGACTCTTATCGGTGTCGGGCTTCTATTTCTGCCCGTTAGAGATTAGTGTGCGCCCATTAGAGATGACATTTTTTTGCCCGATTGAGAATTATTTTGCACACTATATATACTCCAGCAGTCCGTTGTCTGTAGTTATCCCACTGTTCACTATTTTGGTGTGAGGTTGAAGGGGGCGAATTTTTGTAATTCTTTTGCAAACAAAACATGAAAATCATAAAAGTAAGTAAAAGGGTACTAATCATTTCCTATTAATTTAGTAGTACTTATGTTATGAGATATTAACTAAATTTTGTTCATTGTTCAGCGATGATCAAAGTTGGATGTACACGACTGGCTTAAGGCGTCAGTACAAGGAGTATAGAGATGCGGGTATTAAGTTTATGAAAGCCGCAGAGGAGGATAGGATAAGAAGAAACGACAAGTACATGTGTTGTCCATGTAGCGATTGCAGGAATGAGATTTTTTGTGGACGATGAAAAGGAAGTACACGCTCACTTGATACGCCGGGGATTCATGAAGAGATACACATGTTGGGTGAAGCATGGAGAGCAAGATCTGGGTACTGATGGTGCAGCTGTAGACGGAAGTGGTGCAGACAATCATGAAGAAGGAATGAAGAAGAGCATGACATGTTTGTCCATCTCCACTGAGCGGTGAAATGGTTGATGTGGACCCTGATATGCTGCAAGACATGTTACGTAACGTTGATGACCCAGCTATGAACGAGAGAGTCCATGAAGTTCAGCAGGTTGGTCAGTGACTCGGAGACCCCTATACGCAGGATGCAAGCCAAAGCACACCAAATTATCAGCAACATTAGACCTAATGAAGTTGAATGCTAGTAGGTGATGGTCAGACAAGAGTTTTATAGAACTTTTGGGAATACTGAAGGACATGATTCCTCAGGAGAACATATTGCCCGAGACGACATATGAAGCAAAACAGAATCTGTGTCCCCTAGGGTTAGAGGTCTGGAGAATTCACGCATGTCCAAACGATTGCATATTGTCCACAAGCAATACGCGGACTTAGATGCTTGTCCTGTCTGCAAGGCTTCTCCAATACAAGCGAAAGAAGAGCGCGGGGGAGCGAAAGAAGTCAAAGCGGGGTGGTCCGGCGAAGGTTGTGTGGTATCTAAATCATTGATCGTTTCAAGAGAATATTTGCCAACCCCACCCCACACCAGGATTTGCAATTCCTGCCGCAGAGGGTCAAGCATTCAAGCCTACCCCGGAGACCCGAGTGCATGGGGCGCAGCTGCTAGCCGGCAATGCCAAAGTTCAGATGGACTTAGTGAAGCCCGATTGGGTTCGCTACACTATCCCACACCCACCTAATGATGAGATTCTAACCCTTGGGGCTGCACGTGGGATCTTTATTCAATGGCCCAATCACAGCATTGAGATCAATATAACTCCAAGGCCAGCGCCAAGTTCTCGTCCGCCGCCGACGCGTCCCCATCCAACTAATTGTATCTCTCCATCCTGCCATTGAACAAAGAAATGAAGATCTCCAATTACAGTATGATACTGATTATGGGGACGACGATATGGAGGTCGACAACGGCCGCACCTCCCCCCTCCAACCGAATTCACATTGGGCATGCCATTGGTCGGAGACGATGCCTATTCAGATGGGCCCTGCATGCAAGGAGTTGTACGGGTACTACATGGAGAAGTCCAACGCCAAGGAGGAAGAATAGAGAGACCTCCATGTTGGCCAGCACGATGGTCAGCCGTTCCTCGGGCCTACCATAGTACAAAAAACCGGACCGGACGGCGGTCCAACCGGAAAAACCAGAACCAGCACTCACCGGTTCCGTTTCCTTTAAGGACCGCTTATGCAATCGACCCGGTGTGGAACGGATGAAACGAACGGTTTTTGAGAAAAAACCGCGACCCGGGCTATATTGAACGTCGGTTCGCGAAGCAGGTGGGCTGGCTTCTAAGGCCCACTTGGATTATTGTGGCCCAATTACCTTTTATTGCATAAAATGGAAAAAGGTGCGCCCACATGGGGACGATCCTTGGCTGACAGGATATAAGAGCATCAACCCACCACCAAGCTAAGTTGGTCACCTTGTTTAAGTAAAATTATGTATGATAGATATTACTTTCCGGTTCAACAATTGAACCGTTCGACCGCCGGTCCAACGTGACCCGGTGAACCAAGGGCTCAAGCGGTTCATTGTCCGTTCGGTTTTTTTCTACTATGGGGCCTACTGCCTTCATCGCCGTAGACTTCAAAGATCTATGGACCTTCACAGGGTGCGAGGCGATCGACCACCAACCTCCTTAAGTAGCTACTCCTTGTAAGTATTTCTTGGTACGCGAGTATGTAGAAACTGTCCATAAATTACGCTTACCCTGACTCTTGTTGCTGCTCGTAGGTATACCTGGAAGCATGTCCATCATAAGCACCCCATGTTGCCTTACTCGATCCAGCTGTCGTCAATGAGACAACGCTGAAAAACGATCGAGCCAACATGGTGGCTATATCAAAGACTACTTATTTGCCTGTCAAGACAAGGACTTCATTATGTGTGCTACAAATCACAGTAAGCGTGTACCGTACTTATTACTCAAATACTCGACGCGTACAACTGTTAGTATGAACTGGCCAATTTAATAATTTCGCATGGCAATATTGGATTCTTCTGTAATAACGCAAAAGTGGAGTTTGGTACACGACCTTAACTCCAATATCAAGCCAGAAATATACGATTGGACGGCCATCGAATCTGCCTTGAACGAGGCATGGGACCAATACGTGGCAAAGAGGCGGGAGCATAAGGATGGTATCCCAAAACTCGGTCACAAGAAAGACTTCCCAATACGTCACAAGTGAGCGACCAGTGCAGGTTCCATGTCTGCCATAACATGAGGAGCTTCGCACACAAGGTGACATTGTCGACCCTGAGGTGTGTAATTCAATTGTTTATACACACATAGAGACCCACAAATTTACATGTATGTAGACTAACTTGTGCCGAACAGCAGCGAATTTATTTCAAGGGATTCTGGAATCAACTTCGAAATCATTAGGAGGAGATAACCACCAATTCATACAAGTGATATCTGTCACCGAAAGGGGGATGTTTAGAGTGAAGTCCTAGGTAGCTCGTCTCGGAATGGCAGAACATTTTGCAATGCATATGCGACAAACATTTGATTTTTGTAAATATTCTTTGTAATACAATTAAATTCTTTAGAGTAAAGTCCTAGGTAGCTCGTCTCTGTATATACTTGCATTTCTAGTTACATTTAAAATTGTTCCAATTTATAACTTAGTTTTGCAGGTTTTGATGCATGTCGGCGGTTTGGAGAGAAAAATGGATGTGAATGACATATATATGTGAATGGGTTGTGGATGTGAATGTATATGTGTTTGATTTTGTGAATTGGTTGTGCTGTGATGGAATATGAATGTGAATTGGCTGATGTGATGCAGGGAATGGGTCTATATGAATTGGTTGTGATGGTATATGTGAATTGATGCTGGGAATGGGGTTGCTTGGAATGGGACTATGTATATATATGCTTCTGTCATTTTTGCAACGGGCATGGCTAGCAAAGGCCTGAGGCTAGCCAAAAAGACAAAAAATATTTTTTTTTTGTTCTAAACTCATCTCTGACGGGCATTTAGCTAATGCCTGAAAGAGATAACTCATCCGTGACGGGCTATAGAGTCAACCCCGTTACAGATTAGTCATCCGTGACGGGCTTTTAGAATACACCCGATAGAGATAAGTCATCCGAACCGGGACTAGTTTGACTCAACACGTGGGGTCAAACCTATCGGTGACGGGCTCTGGCTAAATGCCCGATGGAGATGACTACTCATCCGTGACGGGCTTAGTGGTGTGCCCGATTGAGATTAGTCATCCGTGATGGGCTCCTAACTACGGTGGTTTGACTGGTCATACTCATCTGTGACGGGCTTGATTGTCGGCCCGATTGAGATAGCATCCATCCGTGACGGGTTTTAGCCCGATTGAGATATTTTCTCACATCAGTGACCTTTGCCCACTGACGGGGGCCTTACCCGATAGTGATGAGGCTTTCAGCCCGTTAGAGATAAGCGATCCCGTTCTAGTGGTATATTCAGACATTTATAATAATTTGTACCGCACAATTTATATATCTGGACAAATGCATGCGCTAGAGGGTTAGTCTTAACTGCGACGAAAACTGTGATCAAAGCTCGAGCCGGCTCGAGCCAGCTTGTGATGTACAGCAACAAGTAAATACTTTAACAATAGAGCAATCAATTTTCAGCAAGTTTACAGCAAGTACGCATTATGATCAAACTTATACAGGTCATGTAGGCATGAAATAATCAGTAGTTCAGTACCAAGTAGCAACTAGCAAGCCAACATCAACATGCACGATCAGCAAGACAACAACGACATATTATACATTTCACAAGATCACAAGACCACAAATCCACAATCTCCATACTTCATTCATTCAGGACATGTCCCAACATGACACACATAATCTTAATAGTCATGACTCATGACCACACCAAAATAGAAGTATAGAGTAATAGAGTTATAGAGAGTACATAACTTAGACCACATTCCAAAAGTCAAAAGTCTCCATTCTCAAATTCACAAGATAATTACAGAACATCTAATTATTATTTCGCAAAATAGTAAACGGAAATCTCCACATCTCCAACTCCTAGACTTTCTGCACACACCACAGCAACATGTTCCACTTCCAGCCATGAGCCATCCATTTGCCTACATAAATGATAAATCATCATGTAATCACAAGCGAGATAGTAGAGAAATAGGAAAAAATGAGTAATTAAAGTATAACCTAAAAATAATAGTGAAGTACTCCATTTACTTACTAGTTGCTTTGCACTACACTTTGAGGAAATGTAATACTCTCAACATCCTCTTCTTCTTCTGTCGCCTGAAATTCAGAAAAATCAGAAGTTAATTCAACTACTAATGTGTTAAGAAGAGAAAATGCATAAATTATGCATGGCATAATAGTGAGTACCGTAATCATTGGAGCGCCTCTAATCCAGCTAGAAGCACATATCAACGCCTCAACCATTGTTGGGCGTAGAGAACTACGATAATCACTTAGAACTCTTCCCCCAGCACTAAAAGTAGATTCTGAAGACACTGAGCTGGCTGGTATAGTCAAAAAGTTCTTAGCCATCATAGATACCACCGGGTATCTATGAGCATTCAACTTCCACCACACAAGTAGATCAAAAGCTTTGTTTGCTAAGTCCTCATTTCGTTCATCAAGATATAAAAGCATCTCTGACTTTGATGCATCTTCAGAAGAAGATTGCAAATAGGACTGAAAATTGCTTGAAACAGAGGGTAGAGACTTGTTTATGTCAAAAGTTGAAACTGATGATGAAGCTCTCAAGCTCTTACCTTTGCTAGTTGCCATCTTCTCCCTATGATCCTTCTCAAACTTATCATAAAGTGTATTCAATTCAGTTCGAACTTCAGCTAACTCCTTTTCAAATTCAGTTGGATAAATCTTCTTAAAACACCATTCAATGAATCTTAACTTGTACCTTGGGTCTAGAACAGTAGCAAGCACCATTGCATTGTTTTTCACATTCCAATACTTGTCAAATTTATCCAACATCGCTTTTCCCATATTCTTCAAATTAGCATCTTCTGAAGCACAAGCATCTCTCAAAGCAACTTTCACATTGACAATATGGGGGTAAAAAATATTTGCAGTGGGATAGGTTGATCCGGAAAATGCAGTAGTAACCTCAGCCAAAGACCCAAGTATTGGCTCAATTGATGCATACAAATCCCACTCTTCTGTGCTTGGCTTCCACTCATAATTTAAATCTGTTTCTGCATATGAATCTAATGCTTGCTGATATGCAATGCAAGTTCTCAACATGTGATAAGTAGAACTCCATCTTGTGGTCACATCAAGTTTCAGCCCCTCTCCCAATTCCATTGCAAGATTTCTACAGATTTCTACAAACTTGTGTATACGAGATGGAGATTTCTTGATGTACTTAACAGTGGACCTTATGTTCTTTGTCAAAGATGCCAAGGGTGCTAAGCCATCATTCACAATTAAATTAATAATGTGAGCACAACAGCGAACATGGAAGTATTTAGCATTGTAACAACTTGATCGTCTAGCTGCTAGCTTAGCTTTTAAACCCTTGACAGCTGTATCATTGTTGGAAGCATTGTCAAGAGTAATTGTTATAACCTTGTCTTCAATTTTCCATTCAGCTAGACAATCAAAGATGGCCTGACCTATGACATTCCCAGTATGTGGAGGATCCAACTCTGCAAAGTTCAGCACTCGGCATTGCATTGTCCAATTTTTATCTATGTAATGGGCAACCAACGCCATGTAGCAAAGGTTTTGATTTGATGTCCACAAATCACATGTTAAGCTAATCACTTCCACACTCCTAATACTCTTCATGAGGTTTTCTTTCTCAGAATGAAAAGCCTTCAAGCATTCACTTCTTATGGTCTTTCTACCAATAAACTGATATGAAGGGTTTAAATACCTCATCACGACATTGAACCAAGTATGCTCTACCATCCTAAATGGGTACTCATGAACAATTATCATCTTAGCTATCAGTTTACGAGTTTCCTCATGGTTATACTCACTAGGGGTGACAATGAGAGGGATATCTGAGTCACCTTTCTTTGCCGTGAAGTTGAGAACAGCTTGAGCCCTCTTCTTGGCCAACTGGTTCAAGTAAGGCGTGCACTTGTTCATGTGCCTCACAAGATGTGTAGTAGCTCCCCCAGCCTTGTAAGCATACAATGAATGGCAATACTTGCACTTAGCCTTTGTTTCTGTCTCCCCTGGAGTTACCTTGGAAGTAACTTTAACCTCGGTGAAGTTATTCCAACAAGTTGACCGCTTCCTCCCCTTTACAGTAGCAACTTTGGGTGAAACCTTTAGCTTCTTTCCTCTTCGGCGTCCACCCAATGAATCCCCTCCAGAAGCATCACTAGTACCACCAGTCGCTGCCTCATCACCACTTGGCATTGAGTTTGACATGTCATCATTATGATCAAAAGAATTATCCTTTGAATTATCGTCATCAATCTACAGTTCATAAACAAAACAGAATTTAATCAATGCATATCGACATGCAATTCATTTATTCATTTTAGAACTAAGGTCATGTAGGGCAAGTACTATACCATGGCTATTACTGGAGATAATGGTACATCGCAATCTCTGTATGCCATATCACTTGAAATAGACCCTACAACTGCGTGGGAGGAGGCACCAGTAGTAGAGAATGCAGAAGCACCGACGACCTTACCATCCGAAGCATCAATTGATTTGGATTTGGATCTATGAACATATTTAAAGATGAGTCAAAATTATAAGCAATGGAAAAACAAGAATGTGAAGTATATGCAGTAACAAAGAGTCGCAGTTTCACTCTCACAGATAGATATATATATCTAATATAAAATACTATATATATCTAATATAAGATACTACACAAAACACATGGCTCAAACTATAGTATTGGTACAACATTTTTGATTTATTTGCCTGAATCTTTCTGTGATTGAGTCATTGACATTGACACACTACTCCACTGACCACAACAATCTACAGCTACATAACATGCATCACAAAAATGAGAAAATACATCACGATTCACGAACCTCTTCATCCTAGGCTCGTCGTTGCGTGAACTGTCGTCGATCGGTTGGCAACTTGGCGTCTCGTCGAGTCAGGGACGCCGACGGCGCAGGAGGCACCGAGCTCGGCTCGAGCGGCACTGGGGACGGAGGCTGGAGGTGGGCAGGGGAGGGAGGCGGCGCCGCGGTGGGACGATGGCACAAGGGGCGTCGAGTCCGTCGAGCGTCGCCGGGGAGGGAGGTCGGCGCCAGCGCAGCCGCAGTAGGGGAGGTAGGCGGCGCAAGACGAGGGGCGAAGCGCGCAGCGCAGCCGGGCAGGGAAGGGAGGTGGGCGGCCGGCGCGGAGGCAGCACGAGGGGGGCTTCGAAGTTCGAACGGCGCTGCCGGCTGTCCGGCTGGCGGTGCTGGCGCTGGGGAGGGGATGGTATGCGGCGGCGCGGCACTCTCTTTGCCAGTGGCCGCAGCGCTGCGTGGCTGAGGACGGAGGAAGGGGATTGGGGAGGGATCGGATCTGCGGGCCGTCAGGCGGCTACTGGGCCACCGGCTTGTCGCTCGTCCGCTTCACGAACTTAGGGTTTCTTCTTTCAATTGGGCAGAAATTGTTAATGGGCTTGGGCTCGCTTAGGGAATCAGTTTTCACATAGGGCTTGAACAAGCTAACGAGCAGGCTTGCGAGTCTAGTTCTGGGTCGGCTCGGATTTGGAAAGCGAGCTGTGGCGGGAGCTCGGGGCTATGCTCGTTTAGTCTTCGAGCCGAGCCGAGCTTCGCAGAGCCAAGCCAAGCCGAGCCGAGCTACGCAGAGCCGCGAGCTATTTGTCCACCCTAGTCACAGTTGTAACTTGTAAGCGGGGCCACCCATGGGTTTTAATTTAGGCAGGATGAGGGGGAGTCCCTTTAACTATGTTTGATCAATCTAGGCATCTTATGCAGCTATGGTGAACGAAGTGTCGTTGTTCATGGGTCCAAGGGTCTATGTATGTGATATGTCCCCATAGAAAGAAAATTGAAAGGAATGGTGGGAAGATTTGTTTATATACGGTCTCAATGGTTGTCGATATTACCTAATAAGTTAAAACAGCTTATTAGGATAAAAATTAATAGTATAGGTAAACTTTTATATATTTGTTCGCGCATAATTTAAAAAAGCTACTACGCAAAAAAATTGCTAAAAATATCTTAAAATAACTCGAAATGTAAGGTATAACAATAAATAAATTTTGGCTTTTTTGTTTTGGACTTCATTAGGGGCAACGACGACTCTACAACCGCTTCAATAGAATTATAGAAATTATAGGTTTGTTGGCTGTATTCCTATGGCTTTGTTTTAATGTCAAGGGTTCCAACTCTTTTTTTACTCGTTTCTGCTCGGACGTTTTTCAACTGCTAAACGGGTGGCGTTTTTGCAAAAAGATTAATCTAGCGAACATCTGCGTTTAGAATAATATATTGATCTTTTTTTTAAAATAAATAATTAATTAATTAATCACGCACTAATAGGATCTGCTCCGTTTTCCGTGCCGAAGGGATGGTCCACCCAGGCAAACGAACAGAGCAGCTGCAACACTAGCCATACAGTGACTTGTGTCAGCAACGAAGGCTGCAATTGGCTTGCGGGAACAACGGCCATTCATGTAGCCAACACGGTTAGGGTACGATTTGGTTTGTGTGTTAGATAGAATGATCTTACCAAATGGTTTTGGTATTAGTGTGATAAGAGAGACATGGTGGTGAATTGTTTTTGGAGTACTGGAAGTATTTTGGAATGGTTGTTGTTTGTGTTTCTTCGCAAGCTGGCTGCGGGTGGCTGTATTACACGTGCAGTCGTAAGAATTATGTTTGGGTTGGCGTTGTTGTTGCGGCTGCAGGTCAGTTTGCAGCAATCTCTTCGGATAAACCCAAGTGTTTAAGCTATATTTTAGTTGTTTTCTTTACTAATAATTTTTTTGCTAGTAATTCTTTGTACTAAAGTTTGAATTAATAAACTGAAATATTACACGATACTCTCTTTCAGAAAAGGCATGATCGAATTAACTTCTCGCTACTGATGTCGGTAGACATGGCTCTTATAGCTTACTGATGTTGCTTTGGTAAAACTGCACCAGTAGGAAATTAATTCATGATTATTTGGGCTATGTTTTCTTTCCTTTTCAGAAGTCCAGAGCGCATTCTTGTATGATATGGCAGCCTAAAATAAGGTACTGGGCTAGATTTGTAGGGAAACGGAATCTCTTCCTGTTCCTCAGTAATAGGGTTATATAATTTTTAAGCAATATAATAAATTTTATAATGAATATTTTAAGCAGGAGAGGATAGGAACTCTTTTTTTTTTACACGGTGAACACATAGGCAGCACTCAACTTATACACACAACATCACACATTCCACACCCTCACGAATGTGCTCCATAAACACTCTATGAGACGAACTAATCGAACTAGTCTTAAGGCTCACTAAAAATTCTTATGTCTTATCAGCCAAATTGCAATATTTTAATCTTAAATCTGGATGTTGATTTTGGGGTTTTTTCCATCAAAGTTTGTTTTTTCAGTATTTACTTTTAAATCACTAAAGAAACGTATATAAAAGTTTTATTACTAAAATTATTTTTTGGTTTTGCAAATATGCCGTCTTCGGCACGTCCTGTTGAAATCATTCGCATGGCGTATATTTTAATTGTCTGTAAAATGGAATCATGCACTATGACTTCAGTACCACATCACTGGGCTTTCCTGAAACCTAGGACTGTTTGTGGGAGCTTGTCCAGCTGCAGCTTTTCCAAAACTGCTGCTTCTGCAGAATGTGCCCCAACAGTCCACAGCTCTGAGAATCTATAGTTAAGGATTTGAAAATGAACTAAGAACCAGAAGCTGGAGAGCTCGGATTTCAGAGCTTTTCTAGAATTCTCAGAAGCTAGCTAACCAACAGCACGTTCTTCAGAAATCATAAAGCTGCCCCAAACAGTGCCCTTAATCTGCAAAGTGTCTTTCTGGCTGATGGAAAAGATGTTTTCATCCTTATTTGAAATCCGAAGTTATAGTTACACGAATATGGAGTAGCGAACGACCTCCACAACTGATGTATGGTTTGGTTTAATCTATATCGAAACCTGAGTGCAAGTTTTTATAGTAGAGATGAGCTTCTAACCACTTTAATCTTCATGCTATGTATATATTAATAAGATTAAGAGTAATATGGTACTCACAATGCTATAATAACTCTTACGTTTTTATTGAACGTTTTATGTAGAGGTTGTCTTCTTTATAAGAGGTAGCTTTCTTCTCGCTATCGACTTACTCATTTAGTCTTACGTGACATTTTGAGAACGTGTGATTAGCTGTAGTTACTTGCTTTGATGAATTCTTCGAGAAATAGCACATGTTCCACCGTATACCCTGTAATGACTAGACACTCGTAATCTAGTACTGAGGAAATATCTAGGCCAGCGTGAACATCTGTACTACAATGCTGACATAAGTGTCTTTCTGCAATATACTTTTCCAACTTGTACCTTATTTCCTTTACAACCTTTTGCACGTTCTAAACTGAACAATATATTTTTAAAATAAAGTTCTATAGGGAAAGATGCTATAACAA
Organism: Oryza longistaminata; assembly: GCA_009805545.1. Classification (NCBI taxonomy): domain Eukaryota; kingdom Viridiplantae; phylum Streptophyta; class Magnoliopsida; order Poales; family Poaceae; genus Oryza; species Oryza longistaminata. The sequence continues at coordinate 21,294,411 of CM020181.1, forward strand.
ATCAGATAAATTCTTTTTAAGTTTTTTAGCTAAATATTAGGCTAATTATTTCTCTAATTTCATATTATAAAACTTTCTATTGCATATGCACACTTTATATATATGTATGTGTGTCTAGATTCATTAACTTCTATTTGAGGTAATTTAGAAGTCTTATGACACTGAAACGGAGGTGCATGTTGCTAATCTCAGATTGGTTCCTGCGGCGGGCGGGAGGGTTTCTAATCTCCAAAATAGCTAGTCGGGTTCAATCACTTTAGGTGGCGCTAGCTGTGCGAGAGAGAGAGAGAGAGCAAATTACAGGCAGCAATGTGCCTCGACATTCTCCTGTTCTTTGGACTTTCTCTTTCGTCTTCCAAAGATCGGCTATGAACCACGGTTTGCATTTTTTGTCGAAGCAGGCATCTCTCTCAGTCACAACACACTCACACCCCTTTCGTGCTTGGAAAAGTGATTGGTGGCACGTAAGCGCGTTGCAGGGTGGATCGGCGAACCAACGAGTGTCGCTGCTATTCTGTTGGTTCGCGACCTATGCGTTGGACTAAATTGGATTATGGTACTTATTATCTTGGTCCAAACAAACACCGACTCGACACGCCTGAAGATGACCGGAAGAGGCGGATTTTCTTGACGATAGGTTTTCACTACAGTATACTGGCACATGCCAGCAACGTAACGGTCCCATCGTTTTAGCTTATTCGGGGAATAAGCCCAAACGATATTTTATAAACGAAAATAATTTATAATAAAATTTTTATATATGCGCTTCTAGCATATAAAATACAAAGCGCTTGGAAAATAACCTTTAATAAAAAAACTCAAATTACCTTCAAATTAATGTTTATTTAACGGTTAAAAATTTAAATTTTAGCTATATATATATAACATAGACAAAGATGGACCATCCAATAATGGCAGTAGCACGACTTTTGTTGATCATGTGTTTAGCATAAAATAATTATACCGATAAAGATTTTTGTATATGTGTTTTGGCTAGGTATTAAGACAAAATTATTTTTAAGGATAAACTATGATTAAATCACAACAATCACTAAGAAATAATCATTTTAAAATACTATTTTTATAAAAAATAATTTAATTTTGAATATAGCTGATAAATCAAACAAGAGCTGCATACTATAGTAGTAGCAAGTAGCATAGACTAGTAATAACATCTGAAGTGCAACGAAAATTAATTAAAGGGTAGTAGATAAACTGTGAGAGCTTCAAATCTGGCGTCCCGTTTTGAAGCACAGTTAAGACTATGTTTGAATTCAGCATTGCCGAGTTTGATTCCCTGCACATCACGTCATCGCGGATCTTCTTACTGGCTACAGTGGTGAATCGAAAGCGTTGCTGTCCATGGGCATGGCACGGGGGCGTATCGCGTATTGGATTGGTTTTTGTGACAGTGGTAAAGGGATGTTTGGTTTCGTGCTAAAGATAGTCTAACCATATTTAAGGAGTGTATTTAAGTGGTGGAATGGTTTGGAGTTACTGTAACTTTAGAATGGTCGAATTGTTTAAGTTTTTGTTAGTTTGTTTTAGTATTTACTAAGAAGTTTTGATATTCCCGAAAAAACATTTTTTTGATAACGTTAACAAAGCTTAACAATGGCAATGAAAGACAATCAAGGCCCGGCTATATTAAATTATTTTTTAATATTTGGCGCTAGGCTTTTGTACAATTGTGAGGATACTAGTTAGGCTATTCAGTCATGTTTATTTTTTTAGAAAATCTAAAGTTTTGGCATCCAATAAGTTCAACTTCTTTTTTTTTTCTATTAACGGAGTGTAATACTAAAAGTACAAAGTTTGTCTATAAAATGCCGCTACCGTTTATACTTTGTGTCTTTCGCATCCATACTTCGCTACGCGTTTTTATTAGCCCATGTGGAAGATTATTTTGATTTTGTGCTTGGACTCAACCTTGCCATCGGTTTATGGGGAGTGCGCATCCGACGTTTCGATTTGTTGTCGATCGCATCTAGATTTGCGGATCAGTGGTAAATAATGGGCAAACCGGAAACCTTATGGTTTGTCCGATAATGTCGTATGTATATACGGCAGATGGTTGGCCTACGGGGAATTGAATCCAGTTGGCAATGCTTGGTAAGGATAGCCGATGGCCAAGAGGAGGATTGAGGTGGAGGGGAGTGCGTCATGTTGAGGTATAAGCACTGAGTTGACGTCTTATGCGAGGTGACTTGTCGTGGCGGCCAGATAAAGAGACGCAACGGAGGGTGTCTGGCTAAGGAATGTGAGGATAAGCCGACGGTGGACAAGGGAGATCGCTGTTACCAGCTAAATAAAATGTTTGTATGATGGTTTTGGTAAACTTGGATGTGAAATGTAGAATTGTAAGATGTTTTGGACGCAAAATGTACAAGCTTCAATGTAAATGGGAGTACGCCATATAATAAGATCGGGTCTAGTATTTGTGCGTACACAAGAGAGTTTCCACAAAGTCTGAATTCGATCAAGGAATGGGTTGGATTATAACAGAATATTATAGGTTTCATTGAAAATATTTCTTGGCATTAGCCACAAACCTAAAAGCCAATAAGGCTGTGGGTAGAATTTCTATCCAAACCACTGGGCTAGTTTTTAAGCTATCGCATTGCTGTGTCCTTTCAGTTGTAGAGGTCGTGCTCGCTGATTCCGCTTCCTTCCGGCCATTCCATCAGCCCTTCTCGCCTCCTTCCTCCTCTCTCTCTCTGCGCGGGCTAGAAGCGCTGATAGCTTGCGTTTCCTCGTCACTTTCCTGCTCCGGTCGCAGTTTCGTACATCCGGTGTTATACTCTCCCGTGATATGCCCGCGTTCCGGCGTCTCGGGACCACAGCCGCACACCTGTTTTGCGGGGGATGCTATGCGAGCTGTTGCGGCCGCGGGGGCAGCGCCAGGGGCCAGGGTGATTCTGCTGCCATGCACGCTGTACTTCGCGGGGGTGTATGACGCGGAGGGCGCAACGTGAGGCAACAGAGCTAGAGAAAATGCGGGTGCTCGCGCTCTGAGGTGGCCACGGAGCGGTGGAAGTGCTCACAACAAGGCTGCTCGCTGTCGTCGACGCCGCTCAAGAAGGAGGAGGAGCACGTCACCCGCAGTGCGCGTCGAGATCTGCGCCCGCAGTCTGGGTCACCAAGCCCAACAAGGTCGCCCCACTTTCGTGAGCCGCGTCGCGCAGCTCTGAGGTCTGCCGCGATATGCCGCGGCGTCTGTTGGCGGCCTTCGCGCCAGGCCGAGGCGCTCGTCGATGGAAGAGCGCGCCTGTGAGGTATCCTCGCGCACGGCCGGCGAGTACGTGCACAGGCTGCTGATGATGTCGGTGGAACCGTCGTCTGCTGCTATCGACAGATTGCAATTCAGGCGCGACTGGGGCTGTCCTTCATGAATTCTCAAGACACGAGTGGGTTGCATGCGGGGAGGTGGTTCTCGCCGAGCAGTTCAGGGTGGTCAGGTTGGAGATGGCGATTACCTGGAGCTTGTGTCTCTTGAACGAATGGCAAGTTCAACGGGAGCTCGAGAAAAGACAGGCCAGCATTTGTACTGGGTGATAGTTAAATGCTAAAGCGGCATTGGAGTCCAGCCAGGAGAGCTCTCACTATCATTCCCCATCGAAGTTCCACCAAATTTACAGACTTACTTACAAATTATACGGAAAGTGTCATCATGTATGTGAAAAAAGGAATACCTGAGCAGTTTCAGACGAGACAACATAGCCTATCTCTAATGCGAGGGCAAGAGGATTGACTCTGGCTCGCCAGATTTGTAGAGGCAGTTCGGTGTGATGCCAGCAGGTTCGAACTTCCACGTTGGGAAAGGGCTGGTGACTGATCACCTTTCCACACATTTCTGTCGGTGATTTTGTTATCGCAGTTTGATGAGGCTGCTTCTGGAAGGCAATTATGGCATCTTTTTAATGATGTATGAGGAGGGAGCGGTTTAAGCGTGGGTTCTTTGAGAAGTTTATGATGGGAAAAATTGATAGAGAAGTGCCCTTGGTGAGGATGTGGAAGGAAAAAAGTTCTTCAACTTAACGCACTATATAGTCGGAGGATAAGAATCTTGGTAAATTTGCGGAGTTGTTTGATTCGAGGACTAATTTTGTTTGGTAATGAGATGATAGTTAGCGTGTGCTACTGGATTCTATATTGGGATGTCAAAGTGAATGATCTAGGATGATATCATGGATGATGGCGTCTTGGCAGATTGAATCTTGAAGATGGATAGTAGGGGATCTAAGTGATTGTTGCATAGAGTGATAGAGTGAGATCCATTATTTAGAGTAGCAGTTTTTGATATTTGTTCTCTATAACAATCAAGCTCTCAAATAGATTAAGTATCTTGTGATCCTACAGGGCAATGGTTATATTTCTATATCTCCCCTCCGCTATGGCATATTTGGATCTTATGTTAACTACGCGGGCTTAATAGAACTGTTGCTGATTGGATATGTACTTCTGCTCTTATTGCTAAAACCTAAACCATGCGTTACTTTATGTTTATGTAGAGTCAGTTGGTTCTTCTTCTTTTATTCACAGAAAGATGATATTTGCAAATATATTTGGTGCCATAGATTATATAGTGAAGTTATGAAACAGTCAATGCAAATTTGTTTTTAACAGGTAATCGCTATGTCTAATTCAGTTTCTAGCCTTCCGGTGGGATGGATTCAATATCTCAGGTAAGGTACTGGTTAATATTATCATGGCTATTTGGAAGCTTATTTACACATAGTTACTGTGTGCTGTAAGAGGAATATTTTTTGTTTAGTGGTGTCATAATAAAGCTTCAAAAGGGTTTGAAGAGCTGACCAGCGGCCACGTGGAAAGTGTGGAACTTGACTCTAGTGCTCGGTAAGTAAATCTGTTTGGTCTAATTCTAGAAGAACTCAAAGAGAGCATACTGTGTACAATAATTTATTATAGAGAGATTTTGCAGAATGTTGCACCTTTTTTAAAAAATTTGGGTCAAACTTTAAAAAGTTTGACTCCTCAAGGACAACCCAAATTGCATTAATAAGTATGGAATGGAGGGAGTAGTTACTCCAGTAAATAGATTATGTTGCTCTAGGTGTTATTATTTTTCGGTGTGTGCTTTATTAAGTGTTTTTGTGGCTGGCTGTTTATTTTTACGAAAAGGACATATCGTAGCCCTAGAGGTGTGTTTCGGAGTAACTGGGATTGTCTATGTTTGTCTTGTTCTTTTATATGGTCTAAGGTTTGTACACGAGGTAAAAAGGAATAAAGTTACAAGTCTTCTGTCAACATAAGTGATAATGACTGATAATGCTCTGTTATGTTCTCCCCCTGGCATATACATAATCCATTCTTAATTGGCCAGTCAATTCTACTGATGAACTTTACATAGTGTCAGAATTTTAACATCTGTTGTCTGTTAGCTGCTCTTTCTTGGCAAAACATTTGAAAATCTAGCAACTTGTGTTATGCATGAACTGAGGTCCCCGTTACATTTCTTCATGTATTATTTGGTGGTGGTGGTGCTGCTGCTGCTGTTATGCAGTAGAAAGAAATATAGCTATCACCTGGTGGTCTTTTGTAACAACATTAAAGGAGGCGAATATTTCCTTGCAGGATGTTACTCCATTTTATATGCTATTTTAGAAGATTTTACTAGAGGGAAATATTGTTTATTTATTTAACCACTAGGCTTCAGATGACAATTTTGCTGGTAGAATGCATCTGCTTATTTCCACTGTGAATTTACACATTTAACATTGGAAAATTCATTCCTGTTTTCACAAACAGTTACGCCGTGTTTAGTTCCAAAATAATTCTTCAAACTTCCAACTTTTTCATCACATAACTTTCCTACACACAACAACTTTCAACTTTTCGTCAGATCGTTACAATTTCAACTAACTTCCATTTTGATGTGAACTACACATCTTAATATTTCCTGAGGTTCCAGTGACCAAAGAGACGAGTTCCTACTTGGAGATCATCACCTCTGCTACAAACAAGTCATCCTGGCTTATCAGAGGACGGCTTCACACTCTCACACATGGGGGCATGGTGGTCACTTTTATTTCCTGGATGGTTGCACTGAATGTTCTTACTGCACTAGAGATCTCCCATAAGGCCAACGCGGCCTACGAGATTCTCTCTCCTTTTTTGGTCGAAAATATGGGATGCTCAATTTGGACGGAGCCAGTGTTCTTATTTAATGCTTAACACGGCATGCATTATGACTATCATTATACTCTCTATTTTCATTTTTTTTCAGAATTTTTCACACTAATTTTGTATCAACTTGAAAGAAACAGGTATAGAGAGATATCCCTCGAGGGATTTAGAATCATCGCCATACTATTGCAGGTTTTATCAGATTGGCCAGTGGGGCCTCATCGGCACAATCCATACTATTCTCTCATTGTTCAGATTCGCTTCATTGATATGGTGACCCTCCTCTATGAATGATCATCTTCGCATGGTTTATATTCTCAGATGATGAAGTGTTTTATATCTCTAGTTTCTGGCTCTTGGTTGCTACAGGCCAAAAGGTCCAGTATTCTTTTTCATTAAACAAATCTCAGGTTGGCATTTATTTTTTCAAACCATTTCTTAGATAGGCATTTGGCTTTGCTTAATGCCGCAACTTAGCTTTTGATCATCATCAAGTAATTCTTTCTCCGTAGAGACTGTGTGACAGCAGGCATCATGGTTAACATTTGCTGTGCAATTTATAAGCGGCTGGAAGTAGTTGAAGGCGATTGCAGAAATTGCTGATCAAACATTAATTTTGTCCATATCATTCTCGTTATCATAAGAAGTCGCACTAGTGTTAGAGCAAGTTCAACAATTATAAGCCACTCTAGCTCAATCATATATAGCCATCTATAGCTCATTCATACATAGTTCATACTACACTGTTTAATACCTAGCCCCAGCCGCGCCGCGGCCCCCCCCCCCCCGCCCCGGCCCCGCGGCGCCCCGGGCGCCGGCGCGCGCCGCGCGGGCCGGCGCCCCGCCGCCGCCGCGCCGCCGCGCGGCCGGCCGCCCCGCGCGCGGCGCCGGCCTTTGTCCTAGATACACTGCGTCATTTTTTTTTTTTTTTTTTTTTTTTTTTTTTTTTTTTTTTTTTTTTTTTTTTTTTTTTTTTTTTTTTTTTTTTTTTTTTTTTTTTTTTTTTTTTTTTTTTTTTTTTTTTTTTTTTTTTTTTTTTTTTTTTTTTTTTTTTTTTTTTTTTTTTTTTTTTTTTTTTTTGGGGAGTCGTCTACAGCTGCTACAATGCTGTAGCCGTGCTCTTCTCTCTCATGATTTAATCTTCTTAAAATATATTTACAGCTGGCTTATAGCTGCTATTGTACCATGCTGCTTATATATGATCTGACCCAACCCAAAAAGACCCCTTGGCTGAACCTATTGTTGTGCCACTATATGATCGCTATCCTGCTGATGTGCAATGTTTCTTGAAGAGATTGGTACATCCTGTTAACGAAATGCAGATCATCGGTCTCTAGTGGGATGTGGTTTAAGTTAGAACTCCAACTGCACTATGCACCACCATAAATAAATGTGCTCGAAGATTAATCATGTCGCTGTTGCCTTCGAATATATGAGCTGAGGTCTTTTATCGTGTTTATTCGTGGTGATGCTTAGATCATTGTGTTATCGGAATTTGTCTTCTTGAAGACTATTGACGGTTGTCTTCTTTAGTCAGGGAAGTGGACTTCTCAGGGGTTGCTTTCAACGCTCAGGAGGTTTTTAACCAAAGTTCTTCAAGGGTGCTTGGTAATTTTAACTACTACAAATCCTCTAGAATCACCGCTTTGAGGAAATTCATGTGTAAAACTTTGTTTATACAAGAAACTCTGAGTCTGAAGAAACAAAGCAGGCCAGCCCGGTGAAGATGCAATGTGTTAGCAGGAAGTAAATCACATGGCGGGGACGTGTAATTCAATGCGTCAAGTGCTACTATCGGCGCAGCTTGTGGTACTGGTTAGCAGTTGAAGATGGTGGATGATATGAGAATTGCTGGATTTGTCAGGTCGTACAGATGAACTGCTGTCATTGGCTTGGGGAGAACTACCGTAAGGGCATCATGCTAAACGAACAGTAGTGCCTAGGGATATTTTGTATCCTTTTTCTTGCAGCTTGCTACAGCATCTCACCGAATGGTTAATTAACTTTTTAAGTTGCAGGACTGGCCAAGAATACCAGAGATGATGCGTCGAGGAGCTGAATTCACCGAATGGTTAATTACTTTACAGTGCAGGCTTTAAGATTTTTTTTTTACAGCAGAGAACAGCGATGAAAGCCTGAACTAGTTTTCCGCGCTACTAATAAAGAGGCTCCATGAAATCTCTCCGCTCTTACCTTCTACCATGCGGGGTCTCAATAAGGCCAGCTAGCTGATCAAGAATGCCAAGATCAGTGTCCAGCAGCAGCGCAGGTTGCAGCACTCTATACATGTACATCATCCTCCATAACAGAGTTATTAAATTTTTCACAGCTTGTAGCAGTAAAGGAATAAGGGATTGATTCCATGTGTAGTACACTCTCAATATAACGTGTTTATGTCAAAATAAGGCATATGGAGTCTGATCTTTGAGCTCTGTTTTGATTCTATTATTGGCGTAAAGATTCATCAGATTTTGATATAGGGTATGCAAAATTTTGAGTAATAGATTTAATCATGAATTAAATAAGTGGTTCTAAATAATACAATATTTGTTTTCAGTGAACTTTTTTTTTAATGTGGAGTAAGAATTCTTTTAATAATTCAGTGAATAGGCTGAAAAGAACAGAGAGAGTACAGCATATCCATGCCCATTTTTTTTTTATAGACAGTGCTGGTGTTTGCACATGTTCTGTAGAGGCAGTTTTACTGCTACAAAGTAGTGGGGATCAGTTTAAGCCAAAGGTGTGGCCATTGATTTGCTATGCTAGCAGTATAAATTCCGACTGCAGTTACAACATGTGCCACTGCACAAGCTCACAGCAAAAGATGCATGTATATGCAAG
>CM020181.1:21303423-21334668 GCA_009805545.1 Oryza longistaminata
TGACAGGGCAGGCCACTTAACATACCCCCACTTAAAACTTCTTCCTCGCTCCGTATAAAATGAACCTGGAGTGCAAGGATTGGAGGCAGAGGCCTTATAAAGGCTGTTCCACCTTGTAAAAGCAAGGTGGTACTAAAGCATGCACGACACAAAGCTCTCTTGGGGGCCACACCAGGCCTATCATAATTAGGGCCAGGATTTCACATACACCCTCCTCCCACCCCTCAAAGGACCTGACGTTAACCCGTCGGGTCAAACCCCATGTTGCCACATAGGCATTAGGCAAAATGTCCAGGAACAACGCCCCTCTTAGCACCACACCAGTTATGTCCAGTGCGGCGCCATATGCCTCAGCACAGAGCCTCGATGCGCCATGCACTATATAAACCCGCACATTGACCCGTGACGCACAATCGCTGCCACATAGGCATTTAGGCAAATGTCCAGGAAACACGCCCCCTATAGCACAACATTCGGTATGATCCAGTGTCGGCGCCATATGCCTCACACAGAGCCCTCAAATGCGCCCATGCACCCATATAACCGCACATTGACCCGTACCACAATCGCGAGGGTCGGCTCTCGCATACCATTTGTAACAGCCCTCCCTCTAGAACCACGTAGCCAGCCCATCTGGACAGGTAGGCCCACTTACCACAGGGAACCACTCAACTTACACTGTCGTCCTCGCTTCGTATAAAAGGGTTAACCGGGAGTGCACATAAGGTGGAGGAAGAGACCCTATAAGTTGGTCTCACCTTTGTAATAAAAACTAGAACAAGTCGGTTACTAAACATGCACACACATCTCTCATTGGGCCACCACGGGGTCCTCATCTAAATTGGTCTAGGATGTCATAGGAGGCAGCGGAGGGGCAGTGGGCTCGCGGCAGGGGGCGCGGCAGGTGGGAGGACCCTCCCTCCACCAGATCCAGGCAGGAGGAGAGACTGGCTCGAGACAACGAAATACGACGGCAAGCTTGAAGACAATGAATACGGCGGTAGTTCGAAGACGAGAGCACAGTATATGATTAAATTAATTTCAAAAACAAAAAATAAAATGAAATCTGAAAATTAGAAAAGAAAAACGAAGAGTCCAGATTAGGAATGAAATTTATATTAACAAAAAATTAAAATAAAAAAATAAAATATAAAAGAACAATCCATCCATAACAGCAAATGTGGCAAATGATAAACCGAGAGGAGGGGACACAGGCGAGGCCACAATGGAGTATGTGCTGGCAGTTGATTGGGACAAATAAAAACTATAAAGAACTCCAATGACTATTAAATTTGATGTTTAAAGATCCTAATGACAATTAGAAGAGAGCGGTGGGATGCTATGACATGAGCAGCGTCGAGGCGGTTGTTGGGACTTATAGAAAGAAAAAATGCAACCAAAACATAATAAGGTTCAATTTTACAGATCTAATGACTGATAAAAGAGGGTGCCAGTGTCCAGGCAATTGGGAGTAAATGACGACATTGATGAGACTTCAAAACCCATTGAGACAATAAACTATAAAACTATGGAGGTCCCTTTTTAAAAATATCCAAGAAGAGAGTATCAACAGTAGATAGAGGGTTGCGAGCCACAATGCGGATGAGCCCCCAAAGGATGAGGTGTAGATGTAGCTAGAACCTCTTGCAACAAATTGTGAAATACGTACCCTATGGCGTCAGCTAAAAAAATAGGTATGAGCCCTAGTCTTTTGTAACTTTGGTCAATATATACATAATCAATTGAAATCCACCTTTGTATATTGGCAGTTAAAATATAGAGGTCTTATTTTTGTGTTTAGCAACTTTGACCTCTAGTTCTTGGATACGACATGTGTTAATGTCATCGTATATTCACAAAAAGAAAATTAAGCACCAACTCATAATACATTATAAAAGTGTAAACTTACTTACATGTACATACACAAATTCGTAGACTAGGTAAAGTGCAAATTTAATACAACAATAATGAACTAAGCAACTTTTATTTTCTGTTATTGTTTGATTAATTCAACAAATCTAGATGCATTGTATGCTTTATATAATTGATCATAGGATTAATTGAGAACAAAGGTAGCCCGCACACATGCACAGGCACCTTCTTATAGAATAATGTGAGTGAAATTTATATAAATATTTATGTGGGTAGATTTTTATAAAACTATTGTATATATGCTAAACTAAAATTAAACTTATTTTGGTGTGCCTGAATGGCTCGTTATTCTTATAGTTACCCGTGCAACATATAAATTCTAAAATAAAATTATATTGAGATTATGCGGTTTGAATTGATGAGGAAAATATTGTGCGAAAATAATGGAGGGGTTCCTATAGAAATTTAGGATTATTTAACTTCCGGAAGATATCTTACAACCTAAAAAGATCCAATAATGTCAAATTTTGATGATTGTATTTATTTTATATAATGTTTCATTCTAACAATTACCTTGTAAAATGTTTGAGTTTTTCTATTTAGAATGCGATATAAATCCAACAACATTGTTGTCAAACTTTAATATTGCATGTCCATTTTGATTTTTTTTCTTTTGGAGATTTTCATTCTATGAATCATCTTGAAATGATGGATCTTTGCAATTTGAGACCAAAAATATAAGTGCATAAACATTGGCATGGGTAAAAGACATACGTTATAAATTTTTCTCTCAAAAAATATTGAAGAATGGGTCATAGTGTTGTAGGAATCTCCACTAAAGTGGAAGTGTCTTATTAAACCAAATACCCGATTTCTAGATTGTTCTACGCCAAGACTTTACAATATTACTGAGTAAGTTTACCAAAAGTAAAAAATGGACATGCGTCTTTTAATTCCTATATGGAATTGACTTGATTATGCTAAGGCTACCTTAAGGTTGTTTCACTGTTAAGATTCCAGGTGCACCCACATGCTTATCGGTATGACTGTTGAACCGACCACACCGTTATTTTACCCTATGTATATGCTAGATGAATACTGTCGACGTTTTGATGTCGCGGTTCTGGTATTTACGGCATCGTCAGTGCTAGGATATACGCGAGACTGAGGTAAAAGGATGGGACGAAGATTTTTATACCAGGTCGGGGCACCCTGAGCTGTCAGGTAAAGGCCTACTTCCTGTTGGCCGAGCCCGGTGTGCTCTTTATTCACCATAATAACCAGCCAGACAATATGTGGGTAGCCTATCTAACTGTTGTCGACATTTGCGGTCTGAAGGTCTACTCGAAGATCGACAACAGGGTAGCCTTCCTCTCGAGCTCGCGCCTGACCCGAAATCAGAGACAGTGCTAGATCCCTGCGCCGGCCTCTGAAGGTACCGGATAGGGTCGATTCCCAGCGTATCTCTGATGTCGGAGTATCCGGCAGGCTTGTCTTGGCGTATGTTGCTTATATGTGTCCCGTAGATTGTGGTGGCGTGTTGATGAGTGGTCCTGGTATGTTGTCCGTCTCTCCTCTCCTCCTAGGGGCGTGTATTGATACCCATGTGTCCCCTTGTCCCAAGTAGAACTAGGGAAACCAATATGGATACAATCCGAGTTAGTCGCTTGTTCGTTTCCATGTAGAAAGTCTGTTGTCTTCCTTATCCGGAACTCCCTCCATTACTGAAGTCAAGTTTCCGTATAGGACATGGTATTTGTGGTGGTCCTGCCGAGATTTAGTCAACTTACTATTAGGGTATGTGGTATCCATAAACCCTGACAAATACCTATTATGATTAGTGACTTCATTAGATTTCATATGTTGTAATTGGAGATGCCTATGATTCAATTTCTTAGAATATTTATTTATCTCCTAAAAAGATAAGTTTAAAAGTATCAAGGTCAATTTGTATTGGTACATACTCCTCATATGATGTTAAGAGAAATTATAAGTGGTAGAAAAGTCGTTGGACACCCTAAGGGGATATAAGTAATAGATGGGGTCCATTTGTGTTTTTTTTTTTTTGCCCATTATAGATAATTTCAATTAAATGTTAAGGATATAAAAAAGATAGGAGGGAAAAGAAGGCGCACGCTACACGGGTAGCGGATGAGGAAGCTCTGGGATTTTTCCTAAATGAGTAATATTAACAACCTAAAATAATGTGCTTAGAGTTTAAAGCGAAGCCGATGGTCGAATGTTTTTTCTTGCAGAATTTTTGATTTTCTCCTTATTTAAGAAAAACGATTGTAAATATCTATAAGAGATTTTGTCCAATGTAAGAAACGAGATGACATAATATCTAGGAGTGTTTATAAGATGCTGAATGGACTATTAGACACCGCATTGCCCGCAAAGAAGGCGAGGGGAAAGAAGGTTGGTGTTCTTTCAAAAAGAAAAAAAAAGAGATAGTTACCTAAAATAATTTTGTCAACAAATTGAAAAATAATTGTCGATCGATTTAAGTGTAATCCGATGGTGGATTGTTTTTTCTGCTATTTAAATGTCAGTATAGCAACTTAGAAAGCTTTATAGAGTTAATGTTTTAACCCGCATGGGCGTTGGAGAGGAGGGGCAGAAGTTTGGGTTTTTCTTATTACAAAAAAACCTTAACAATATGCATAAGGTCGATTGCTGTGTTTTTTCAAGATGTTCTATTATTTACTATAATGTCAATAGACTCGTAGCAGTTAGAAGCATTGTACGATGTTTTAACTGGACAGCGAAGAGCTGTTAGACTCTCGGCTGTAACATAGCAGGGGCGAGTTATTTGTGTATGTTTTTAATGTAATAATTTTTGATTTTAATTTCTCATGACATAGCTCGTTCGCTTCCGTACGTGACAGGGAGTTCTGCATGTGTGTTTTTTATTAAAAAAAAGATCTAAGTGAACCTTCTAAATAAAATAATGTATCTACCGATTGAAATGAAAATCGATTGATCGGATTAGAGTACCACTGGTGGACCTAGAAAAGCATTGGTAAGATGTCACTGGCTACTAGAAGTATTCATAGGATGTTAATGATTTTAGTATAAAATAATCATTTTTCTAAAATTTCTAAAGATTTCTTAAATTTAATAATGTCATTGTAGCAGCTTAGAGGCGTGGTAAAATATTTAAGGAACTTTAACACGGCACGGGTGTGGGAGGATGGAAGAGGTTTGGATTTTTTAAAAAAAAAAATCCGAACAACCCAAATTATCCATCCAATTTATGTAGGAAATCGCAATGAGCAGTTTGCTATATTATTTTAAGATTTCTATTAACTTTATTCTAATTTAATTGCCACGTAGAAGAGCTGGCCAGGACTAGTAGGTGGTCTATTTATGATTTTTTACTTGTAAAATTTGATTTTAATTTCTCAGAAATAGAAAAAAACATAGGGAAGAAAAAGAAGGAAGCACGTAAACAGACGTACGTTATCGGTGAGTATGATGTATATATTGTTTTTTACGTTGTGTCCAGGTGTGATGTTATTCTTTTACAAAATTAGATCTAACCATCCAAAACAATGGTCCACTGACTAAATAAAAATAGAAGGTGGAATTGGCGTGCCACTTGATGACTGAGGAGCGTTTATAAGGTTGCCACTTAACAGTTTGATAATATTATAGGAAGTTTAATAATTTTAGTATATAAGGATAAACATACATATTTTATTTTTAGGTAGTAATATTGCCTCGTAGAAAACAAGGAAAACAACATAAATAACAAGTTATGGATAATAGTTGAAATTTGTAGTCTTTGAAAAAAATTAAGTGATTGTCAATAAGAATAAGTGAGCAATTGACAAAATACTAGTAGCAAACCAGACAGGAAGAAATTAATAAAGCTCTTAATCCTATATGTTAATTGTAATTATATTCACAATGGGGTGGTAATATCCATAATTCAAAGGTTTCGAGGAACCAAACGTGGTAAACCGAATCACCACGGCTTTCGGGAGCTTCAGCTCCGGCATGCTAGACGACCAACTAAGCTCGGTGTACCCCTTCTATCCCCATCATCGCCGGCCGACGAAAGAAACTGGACAGGGCGCCAACCACCGTGCTCAACGACGACCTCGTCCTCGTCCACAGCCGATGCGATAACGTACCAGCAGGAGGAGATCAAGAAGAAGAACATTCAGGTAGGCGACGGACCTCGGGCAACAACAAGCAGCCACCGCCCATGGAGATCGACGGAACGATGTGATCTACAGCCTGATCAGGAACTGATAACGACAGCAGCAGGCAGCTGGGATCGACTCCTGGACCACGTCGTTGTCTCCCCGCTTCATGCTTTGTGCCTTGGAAGAGAACCGAGCTGGACAAGGAGCGGTGGCCACCGGCGCGCGCAGGGAGGCGGCGCAGGTGCTGAAGAAAGCCTTGGCGGCGGCGGCGCAATGGATGAAGGCTGCCGCTGGTAGCAGCATTCCAAGAACCATGTCATGGTCCGAGAGAAGGCCCGGGAGGAAGCGAAGACATGTTCCTCATTCTCAAGTCACTGGTCCCGTCATCAAAGGTAACTAAGCTAGCTTACTGCTTAATAATTAGGAGTAAGATCAACTTATGCAGTTGATATCATGATGCAAATTTAAGTTATTTTATTTACTCATTACTATGTACTTCCTCCATCCCTTAAATATTTGGCCCCGTTGACTTTTTAAAACATGTTTGACGTTTGTCTTATTCAAAAACTTTTGTGAAATATGTAAAAAACTATATGATACAGAAAAGTATATCTAACAATGAAGCAAATGATAAAAAATATAATAATACTTAAATGTTTGAATAAGACGAACGGGCAAACAGGTTTAAAAAAAATCAACAGCGTTCAAATATTTAGTAACGGAGGGAGTACTGAAATAGCCGTTTTACTTATTTCAGGTGGACACCAACAGCATCCATCCCTTGCACTCTAGACGATAAGCCTCCCTCAAGGAGCTGTCGAGAGGAGGGTGCAAGAGCTCAGTCAGGAAGAAGGTGTTCTAGGCCGCCCAAGAGGAAGCCGGCTCAGAGACGATCATCGGCAAGGGTGCGGCGGCGGCGGTGCCGCGAGCTGTTAAAGAGCCACCACCACTGGGTGCTCTCAAGTCCCAGGAGCACCCAAGGACGTGCGTTGTATCATCATGAGGACAAGGATGACTGCACCTGAGTGCACTGCCGGTGGAAGGAGCTGATGATGACAAACGGGGTGTTCAACGCCCATCAAGAGGCTCCGTTCTTGACATTCTCTCGTGCTCTCTCGGTACCGGATGAGTCTCTCGGACTGAGATACGCTTAAAAGGTTTTTTGTTTCTCTCTTACTCTATTAGAAACTTCAGCATGTCTCATTATTAAGACTCATGTTTCTTAAGTACTCCCGCTGTCCATAAAAATGTATCGCATCCCATCTAGATTCTTTTTCGAGACGCGAGGAGCTAGTTCCCAAGTACGCAGTAGTCATAAAACTTATAAAAAAATTGTTCCCTTCGTTTCTCTAAATTTAAAGAAATCTCAGTATCGAACTAGCAATCTTTAATACCGACAAATCTGTGTATAACATCTAAGCTAGTATCCAAATAGGACAAATCGTAGTGGGGACGATTTTAATGAGGATGGTTAGATGAAGAGTAGTTGAAGAAGAAAATTTTTAAACACTAGACGTTGTCATATGTTGGAAGTTGTGGAGAGTAGAGGAATCATTTATTAGGTTCTAAGTTTTTCAAAAATAGGTAAAGTATAAATTTCTTTTCCAAAAAAATATAGAACCTTGGTAGCTAGATTCTTGAATAAATTCAAAAAGATAAAGGGTTATTTAGAAAAAAACCTACCAAACTTTTGCGCGTAATAAACCGAAATGCTCCGGTAACATCTCAGATGACCACTCCGAATCCAGTATAATCCCCATTTCAACTAAAAAAATACAATAGGTGTGTCTTTTTTTAACCTCTTAATAATTTATATCTTTTAAATCACATTGTTGAAAATCTATTTGCATCATGGTACTCCAAAACTCAAAATATGTGCCAAAAAACTATATCATATGAATATATTCAACATTTTATTAATCTTAAAAGTTAATTTATTACATGTAGGAAGTAACTTCCCATATTTATCACAAAGTAGCTTTTACATTTATTATACATGAATAATTCTCATTAGCTACCATCAAGTTCATTTACCAATCCATTAAAGGTTTTATCTTCTTTTCATAGACATGAAAAACAAAAGTGAAAGGAAAAAAAACAAATCAGTGCTTAAAAAAAGATTATAGAAAGTTACTTCCTGAACCATGCCAAAGGTTACTTCGAAGAAACATTGAAGTTACTTTTAAAAATTGGTAAACTTACTTATGCTGATCGATTTGATTAAATTTAATTTCTAGAATCGAGTCATATTTTATCCGACAACGAATTACTTTTAATGTCATGACAAAGTGACTTCCTTTGTTTTAAGTGACTTTTATAATATATGTAAATACTTTTAGACTTATTGAATTTACTTTTATATGTCTAAGAGTTAATTTTATGTGAAATGTAAAAGATTAACGATATTAAAAATAATTTATAGTTTTTCATCAGATATAATCCTTGAGTCTTGTTATAAGATTTCAACTGTTACGAACACAACAGTTGATCGCGATCATAGATTCGGATGAGTAGTTAAGAGAAAATTTATTTAAGCCATAGTGTTCCTATTTTGCTTGATAAACTAGTAGTATATTCTCAGTAGAGTAATGGCTAAGTGTGTCGCTCTGAAAAATAACCGAGAGGCTTCTCGGTTTAGATTTTTACGAAATATTATTACAACTTTAAGTACTAGAAACTTTTTACTCAACAAAAACAAACACCAAAAATTTAGAAAACTAGAATATAAGCCAAATATATATTTTTTTACCTGGTCTACCAAACTTTGTTACTCCACTCCGTCCCAAATTAAGAGACCACCCTCTTGTTTTAGGAAAACCAAACTCAGTGCTTTTGGACTAATACATCATAGTAACTATATCTATACTAAGTATTTATGCCATGTTTTATATACTATATCATGATTTTGAATACTTTCATGGTGATGCTAAATTTCATATTTATTATGATCATAGGAATGGAATAAAATTACTGGTCAAAATATGTTATTGAATGACCGCTGCAAAAAAAAGGCCTTATAATTAGAACAGAGGGAATAATGACCAATTTTGACTTTGCTATAATTTAGTAGTTTGAAATAAACCATACACACAGATATAATACGTATATATACATATATAGTTTCACAAAGCGCAATATTGTGGAAACGTATGTAACAAATTTGTCACATCGTTTTCAGTATGACTCAGAACTTAGGTTTTAAATAATAATCACGATAAAAAATCTATTAGTTATGCTTGATTTTATGGATTTTAAAAAGAGATAATTAACGGGACCTGAAACTCCCTAAAAGAGTGTATAAAATGCGAGCTTTCAGTATCATTGATGCTAAGCTTATGTGCTATTGTTTTGCAGTAGGCCAGTCTGCCGCCTGGCGCCTGCGATGACTCAGTTGAAAAACTCTCCGGACACCTAGCAGGCAAATGTTGGACTATTCAGAGCGTGGCGACGTTAAGTGTATTGCCGTCTGCATTAGTGGTATTGAAATAAAGAATAAAAAAAATCTGTAACTTGAAAATAATATTGGTTGGAAGCAGAACTACTCCAAGAGGATCCACCGCGATCTTCATTAATTAATTTGTAACATCATACTCCGTTCATCTGCATCAATATAAGAGATTATTCCTTTTTGGGAAAGATAAGGGAGAAAAAAGAAAGACTACAGTACCCCTATTAAATTAATTTTGGTTGTGGTGATTGGGTAGTTGACAGTTACAATAGTAGAAATTTGAATTAGAGTTGATGGATGGATAAGTAGCTATTGACAAAACATTATATATTATGAACTAGTAGAAAAAATGATAAAAATTATCTTGATATTGGATCGATAAGACGATGGGAGCACTGCACAGACTACAGATAATGTATGTGTTTAATAAGTTTAACGATTTACAATCCAGCAGCGTGCCTAATATAGTACAGTCCTTCTGGTCACATGACCCTAACTCCAGCTAATATATACTAACCTCCGTTTTTTAATAATAACGTCGTTGACTTTTTCTCACAGGTTTGACCTTCGTCTTATTCAAAAAATTTATGCAAATGTATAAGATAAATCAAACACTTGAAAAGTACTATGCAGTGATAAAACAACTCATAACAAAATAAATTATAATTTACATAATGTTTGAATAAGAGCGAATGGTCAAACATGTGAGAAAAAGTCTACGGCGTCATCTATTAAAAAACGGAGGAGTATATCAATCAATAGTCTGTGCATACCCCGTGGATTAGGACTAAATTAGTCCCTATCACATCGAATATTGAACATTTAATAGAAATTATTAAACGTAGACTAATGATAAATCTATTCATAACGCGACTAATTCTCGAGGACGGAATCTATGAGTCTTAATTAATTTCTGATTAGCCTATTATGCATGCCACAATAAAATGTGCTTAATTATGGATTATTAATTTAGGCTTAAAAAAATTTGTCTCACGAATTAGCTCTCATTTATGCAATTAGTTTTGTAAGTAGCCTATGTTTAATACTCCAAATTAGTATCCAAACATTCGATGTGATAGGGACTAAACTTTAGTCCCGAGATCCAAACACAACCTTACTTCCTCCGTCAAAAAAAAACTAAACCTAATTCTAGTGTGTCACATCCTAGTACTAGTTTGACTTTTTTTCAGCGGATGGAGTAGATAATTAGTACTCCCTCCGTACTCACAAAGGAAGTCGTTTAGGACAATGTTTAAGTCAAACCTTAGGAATATAAATCATGAATAACTCTCAAATTGTTGAGTTTAAAAATGTAAAAAATTATATGAATAGATTTATCTTTAAAAATACTTTCATAAAAGTATACATATATCACTTTTCAACAAATATTTTTATAGAAACAAGAAGTCAAAGTTGTGTTTTGGAGACCGTGTCGCTGTCCTAAACTACTTCCTTTATGAGTATGGAGGGAGTATATATTGTACCCCTAGTAATTTTTGTTTTGTTTTCGGTTACATCCATGCATGTTAATTTGTACTTTAGTTGAGTTGTGTACATAGCGTGTGTGGTAGGTTCATGTTTAAATAATACAGCACAATTATCTATATATTTTCAAATGTACACTAGTACAGATCCTCTCATCTGTGACGGCCCATCACATGATGGTGACGTCAAGACGACGAAGCCGCCATTAGTAAATCTTTTACTAATACGATCATCGATCATTTTTTTTATATATCTTTTACTCTATCATGTTTGAAGATCAAACGATGTACCTGATCCTGGGCACTGGGGGCGGTGGATTGGAGGCGGGGTGAGGTTGCCTTATATAAGCTCGGGTGACGGAGGCGGAGGACGACACGGGGCAGGGAGCACGCGTCGAGGACAGGACGGTGTGGCGGCGACGTGGTTGGGGCGAGATGGTGAGGCGCACGGTGTGGTGGTGGCGGAGTAGGTGGCTGGAGTGCGGCTCGGGGTCGTCGTCGTACGCACGAGCGCCGGCGGAGGAAGCGGGCGGCGCGCAAGGACGAGAGAACGGTGGCGACGTCAGCGGAAGGGGGAGAAAAGGGGGAAAGCCAGGCGTGGCGCGTGCGGATCGACGACGTTCGTGGGCGGGTCGGCGACGTGTGGAGGCGGCCGACGTGCCAGGGCAAGGACGAAGTTGGCGGCGCGACGTGCTTTCGTCGGCCCGGCGCAGGGCGAGATTCGCGGGTACGGCGGTGACATTGGGGCTTCTTGGCTCGGCGGGGCATGGGGCCTCGACGCGGTCGGCGGCAAGGATGGCATGGGCGGCAGTACCTTCGTCCTTGCTCGAGGCGGCCGACGCGGCGAGGGAGCCAGCGGAGGGGATGGAACGGAGTCTTGCGTGGACGGCTGGCATAAGAGGCGAGAGGGAGGGGGCGGCTCGGCGCTTGGACCGGCGGATCGACGGCTGCGGCGGCGTGCGGTGTCTTGGCGGCATTTCGTCGAGCACCTCACGGGCGAGCTGCTAGAGCAGAGGAGATAGGGACGTCGATTAGACTTCGGCGGCCTTGGATGATGGGCTGGGCTTGGCAGGCTGGGCGGTTTGGGGAGAAAGAAGGGGACGACAGAGGGAGGTGAAATGGAATTGCTGAGTTTGGCAGAGAGGAAAAAACAAAGATCCTAAACAGACCTTGCCGAATGGGCTGAGCACGAAAGGAAGAGGTGGGAAAGGGGACGTATTTGAGACTAATAATTGAAACTAGACTTTGCTGGATTAGGTTACTCTTCCCCTTTCTTTTTGAATATTATTTAGGAGTCTGTAATTATATTGATAATTTAAACTTATAATTCGATTATATTTGTAGTTCAGTTTGATTTAGGGACTTTTCCTTCTGGATTAAAGTAAGAGATAGTTATTGCATTATAATTAAATTATTTAAATGGTATGCGTTACTTTTGAAATTACCTCTAGTTTGATGTATTGTACATGTGTCTTGGAATTTAGGGAATTAAATGGATATCTAATTCCCAGTCTTTTATTACTAAATTATATTCTTGGTTAACGGTTGCATTTTATTTAGAAATTAAATTAGTAAATAATTTCTCATTTGAATTGTGTATCTTTCATCTGAGATTTGCAAATTAATTTATTTAATTTCCTTGGTATAATTTGGGATTTGATTGTTCATAGATTTGCTTAGGATGGATTCTCTCACAAGTCAGGCAAAGATCACAACATGATGTAAAAGTTTTTTAAAGTTCGAAATTTTACTGATTTTTCTGAACCGGAATTTCAGGGTGTTGCACATGAACAACAAATACATGCCAATAATCACCTCATCACTATTCCCCAAATGAAACACAAACTGCATAAAATGAAAAGAGTAGTTAGTCCAAATGTGCACCATGTATTGCAGGACAACGGCAAAATACTTGTACACCCTCTAAACTGGAAAGGAGGGAGTATAATTTTTCATTTGGACGTATACAATAAAACTCATCACAATTTGCAACTGAAGTGAATCAAATTTCAGTTTTGGATCATATTAAATCCAAGCTTTGTAAAATGGGACTGACATAATTCCACAATAATGGATTCACATTCAGTTTTAGAGAAACATCACACATAATAAAAAGGCTCATTTAGTTTCGGCAGGGGGAACAACCGGTGTAATTATTTAGTATGCAACATTTTGACAGTTCACATTTAGTGAAGGCTACTATGATGTGCATCAGTAAGCCCACAACATTCAGGTATATAATTTTGGTCTGATGCAGTTTGAAACAATAACAAACCAAAGATTCACTGTGGTTGGCAAGGTCACGTTAGCATAAACCTGGTTGTTCCTTTTCCTTTATTATGCTACCAGATGTTAAAGTTTGCAGTGTGAACCTCAAAACATTTTTAGATTAATTATGAAACTTAAAAGTACCTCAAAACATTCATATAAAGGAAAAGGGCAGCTCATAACAGTAAAATATAACAATTTAATCTGATCATAGACATATTTTTATTGATTAAATAACCTGAAAGCTCTAGAACAATGAAACCATGTTGAAGTCTGAAGCATGATATCTTAACAGATGAACAGAAACGACGAAACAGAAGCTATGGAGTTAAGGTTGTTAATATAAACTCCAGCATATGAGATACAATACTGAGAGAGGAGGGTTTTTATTCTACTTGCCATCATATGAGAAACAATATTGAGAGAGAGGATTTTTATTGTAAACTCCACCATGGACCTAATTTTTTTATACTAAATTCCAGCATTATTCCACGTTATTGCCTAAAACTAAATATACTGAGGTTTATCTAAACCACCATTCCATTTGAAGAAATACTACTAGATGCCTCATCCCATTGTACCAAATCACATTCAGCAGTATCATTTAAGAAAAATCCAATCATATGGTTAGCTAAAGCAGAGTTCTGCATCCATTTACATATAATAAAATTTAAAAGTGAATGCTAAAGCAGATTGCATGTTTTCAGTTAATGGTCAAGTATTACAAGTGTAACAACTAGATAAATGTTCCTCCCAAAAAAATTACAAAAGTGATTAATCAACCCTTATCATAAGTCAATTGTTCTCAAAGGTATGCATATTAACCATGAGCATACTTCTTTCCACTTATAAGAGGCAAAATTTTACTTCTTTCAGGTTGGATGCACAAACATACACATTCAACCCTGCATTCCCTGCAAGCTCATTCGCCCACATGCGGATCTTCACCCGCAACCTACCACACACCCAAGTCTTTCTCGACAATTTCTTTCATGCAGTACCAATAATGCAATTCACTATTCCATGATCAGATAAAAAGTCAGGGACATCAAAAAATCACTGCTAAATCTATTGATCATATTTCCATTTTCGCGTTAAGCAGCTTTTGAACACATTAAAGAAAATGTGAATATTAGGGAATGACCTAATATCAAATAATTAGAAAGTGTGAGGTTTCGAATCTAAGTTGTCTAGCCCACCATCTTGTGGAGCTAGCCGGAAAACCCTTGGGTGTTTCTCACTTCTAAGCACATTCTTTCCTTACTTAACTGCCCCCCTCATCCACTGGTGGAGAAATCATCTTTACTCCCGGTTTATAACCCCCTTACGAATCCGAGAAAGATAGTGATCTTTAGTCCCGGGTGAAATAAAGAGTCCTGGTTGGTCCATTTTCTTTTTATTTTCTCCCAAATTGAGTTGGATGTATATACCCAAATCAAACACCAAATCCCCAAATCCCCCAATCTGAGTGCCATGTATATACCCAAATCCCAAAATCAATGTAACATACCAAATCATTCATATCACAAATACAAATCCTAAATCCTACAAAACATCTCAAATCTTAAACAAATTACACACAATGAAATACATCACAGATCGATTATACATCTCAGATCCATGCAATGAATCACAAATTTGTAATAAAAGAAATTATACATCTCTCAAATCACAAATTATTAAAAAAAAACGGAGAGAACCGGCGCCGCCGCTTGCCACGACCGCGCGCGATTCCCCGCCGGCAGCGTCGGCCGCCGAGGGCCTCATGCCATCCGCCAACAATCATATTTGCAAATAGTTTCTTGGTGAGGTAGCAGGCGACCAGCAAAGGTGACACTGGTGGAGAAACCATCATTGGTCGGTATGGCAAAATCAACAATAGTCCCGGTTCTTTTGGAACCGGGACTAAAGATTGTTTCTAGTTCCGGTTATAAAAATTTTGATCTTTAGTCCCGGTTCATGGCCTGTCAGAGGCATGTCTGGGGGCCGAGAATCTTTACTCCCGGTTGGAGTTTTCAACCGGGACTAAAGATAGATCTTTAGTCTAGACTAAAGATCTATCTTTAGTCCCGGTTGAAAACTCCAACCGGGAGTAAAGATTCTCGGCCCCCAGACATGCCTCTGACAGGCCATGAACCGGGACTAAAGATCAAAATTTTTATAACCGGAACTAGAAACAATCTTTAGTCCCGGTTCCAAAAGAACCGGGACTATTGTTGATTTTGCCATACCGACCAATGATGGTTTCTCCACCAGTGTCACCTTTGCTGGTCGCCTGCTACCTCACCAAGAAACTATTTGCAAATATGATTGTTGGCGGATGGCATGAGGCCCTTCGACCAAATCTGCCGAAACCCGTGGCGAAGGGTATGGAGCAGGAACGGCGTGAGGCGAAGAGTCGTACGAGTGCCTTGCCAGGCCAGAGGCGTCTCAGGCGAAGGGTGCAAGGCGAAGACTATCGGCTGAAGGAAGACGACTTCGCCATGGCAAGTTCGCCCCCGCGAGGGCCGAAGGCGCCTTTCCGGCCCATCAAGCCTAGGGGCTATAGGGCCGGCGATCGCCAGACGGCCCATCAGAGGCCCATGAGCCCCTATAACATTATGTACCCCTGTAAATGTCCCTTTCGTAAGGGTAATCATGTAAATTCCCCTGTATAACCTGAACCCTAGTAGTAAGAGCCTATAATGGGGCTATAAATAGTCCCCTAGGGTCATGTAATGGGGGCATCCCAAGTAAAAATTCAAAATTCAATACACTTCGTTTTCTTCCAACCACTGTTGAGTAACCACGTCTTTCGACGTATGCAGTTGTCATTTCGACAACAATGATATACAAGCGAACCCAATGAAATCTGGTACATGAGGACAAAAATGCTCACCTCAACATTGAGCTCCAAGATCAACTTGGTAGTAATACGGCAGCGTTGATGCTAACTCAAGCGGCAGCCTGGGATTTGGCTTCGGCTCCTGCATGTAAGTACAAAGCCAGCAGGGGTGGGGGCTAGGGACGCGGGGGAGGCCGGGCGGGGTAGCCGATCTGGATCTGTGAACGAGAGAGAGGTGAGTGATCTAGATAGTTGGTTTGAGATGATTTAGACCATTAGATTTGTCCAATAATGACAATAATAAGTAAAACGAGTTGGTGAATTATAGAGTAGAGATGATGTTAGAAAATGATAAGCAAACAAATGATAAATAACAATAGATCAATCACAGAAGACAGGAGATTTAACGTGGAAAACCCTCCCAAAGCAGGAGAGAAAAAACCACGGGCGCCAGCCAGCAAAGTATCTTCACTATATCTGGGGTGAGGTTACAACGCCGCACGGCGGCTTACAAGAGGTATATATATGCTGGAACCCTAAAAAGGATGATGATCCGTACCGCGGAGCTGGCCTTTATTACGTGAAAATAAATTTGGATCACAACTCAACAAACTCCACCTTGCTACAAATTCCTTCTTGTAGCATGAATCAATCCTTCACCCTGAACACTAGAAAAACAAAAACACTTTCGGCGCCAAATAGCCTCTTGGGCTAAACCACTATACCAACTAAGCTTGAGCAAAGCTCAACTTAGCAACAGGAGTAGACTTTATTATTATATCAGCAGGATTATCATGAGTGCTTATCTTGCATACCTTTAACTTACCATGCGCAACTACATCGCGAACATAATGGTACTTGACATCAATGTGCTTTGTCCTCTCACGAAACATCTGATCTTTAGTGAGGTATATAGCACTTTGACTGTCACAAAACAAGTTAATGTAAGAATCAACTCCACAAAGCTTACCAAACAATCCTTTCAGCCAAACTGATTCTTCACATGCTCCGTTACGCTCTGGCCCAAGCCTCTCGGCGACGGGCCTGCGCTCCACTACGGTAGAAGCTGGCATTTATTAAATGCAAATGAATTTGGATCACAACTCAACAGATGATACATAATCTCTACTACTTAAAAAATAAGATGTGCTTCCATCGTCCGTAAAAAAAACCGGACGAAAAAAACCAAATATGTCCGATAAAAAAACCGGGTGGAAAAAAGGAAAAAAACCAAACCTGTCCGATAAAAAAAAAGGCGTAAAAAGAAAAACCGGGCGAAAAAACCAAATCTATCTGATCCAGAAAAAACCGGGTGAAAAAAAGAAAAAAAACAAACCTGTCCGATCGGCCAAAAAAGGGGGAAAAAATCAGATCTGTAAAAACGAATCCGTAAAAACGAATCCAACTCCTTCGACGTTGTAAAAAGAAGAACGAAAAAATATAAAAAAAAAGAATCTGTTCGATTCTCTATCCCTTCTCTATCTCTAAACGGAAAAAAAATCCAACTCTACATCCGATTCCCCCTTAAAAACGCACCTCTCCAGATCCCAAGCACCACTCCGCTCGGTTTTAATCTATACCGTGATATCCCATACATCTTGGTGAAAAAATTAATGTGCCGGATTGGAGATCTGTTTGTAAAAAGGGAACCTACATGTCGAGAGCATTCTATTTTTATATGATTTTAATTTTTGGGTATGTACTTTTGCATTTGAGCCCCTGTAATTTTTATATTTACATTTAAGTCCCTATAATCTTGCAATAAGGTATTTGAGGTTGTTTTTGTTAAAAAGAATAATAAAAGGGAGATAACAAAGGCAGAAAGGTGCAAAAAAAAGAAAAAGAAAAACCCCTAAAAAAAGAAAATAAAGGAAAAAAGAAAAACAACAACGACAACAAAAGTCTGTTTCCCCTAAGTGGCCAAAAAAACCATAGATCCGAACGAAAAAAAATCATATTCCTATAAAAGGCAAAAAAAAGTGGTGAAAAAAACGCTAGATCCAATTCCTTTAAAAACGGATTCCTATAAAGGCGAAAAAAAATCTGAAAAAAACATCTAAAAAAGTTGATCCGATTCCCTAAGAAAGTGGCAAAAAAATGGTTCATAAAAAATAAAAAGCTGGTTCGTATGAATTAAAAAATGCACACAAGAAAAAAATAGAATGGGAGAAACAAAGTCTGATTTCTAATCGGTATATATCTCTTCTCTATCTCTAATCTAATCTAACTATTTAAAAAGAAAAAATGCATGAGAAAATAAAACGGTTCAAAAAAACGCGTGAGAAAAAAGTCAGAAAAAAGCGCAAAAAAAACACTCTAAAAAGGTTTTCCATCTTCCATAAAAAAATAAAAAAATGTGCGAGAAAAGTTATTTCCATCGTTGGTAAAATTTTTTTAAAAAAAAACATGCGAGGAAAAAACTGCCAGAAAAACACGCCATTTCTAAAAAATGGTTTGAGAAAACCTCGCAAGAAAAAAAAGACACCGTCTATTAAAAAATAAATCGCTCTGAAAAAACTATCAGAAAAAACGCTAAATTGATGGACGCTTGAGTCGGATAGAATCCATCAATTTTTTGCCATCTACTACACGGCTTTTATTTCATCATATATTCTCCTGTATTGGAAAAAAGCAAAAAAAAACATTCGAAAATACAAGCAAAAAAAATGCGCGAGAAAATAATTGTTAGAAAAAATAGGCAAAAAACACACGAGAAAAAAAATCAAAAAAGGGGGAGAAAAATATGGTTTTCGTCGTCAGTAAAAAAAGCAAAAAAAAAAAAACATGCTAAGAAAAAATATTAGAAAGAAATGTGCCATTTCTAAAAAATGGTTTGAGAAAAATCGCGAACACCGTTTATAAAAAAAACAAGCCGCTCATTAAAATATAAACATTGTCATTGACAACATTATGCATGAAAAATGTATATTATCATTAGAATTTTTTCACCCGTTGTAACGCACGGGCATTTTTGCTAGTACTACAAATATATACGTATTCAGATCTGTAGTACATTAGTATTGGGATATGAATAAACCAATCTCGTACGGGATCGTCGTACTATAAATTTACGTGTTCAGATTCGTAGTACTACAATGTGTCACATCTTATATAAGATTGGTTTATTTAGGACGGAGAGGGAGTATTTTCATCAAATCCAGATTCCGCTAATTAAGCAATAATCACCTTAGATTTCCGAATCCATCCATTGATCTTGTGGACCATTGGATTTAAATCCAACGGAAGCCCAAGAAACTGACCACAGAACAAAGTTAATGGGTCTATGACTGTCACAAAAGAGGTCTGTTGGTTTAACGGGCTTTTAATGGATTTCAGATCTGTTTTTATTTCTACTGACCTATATTTGCTTTGGACATTGCCCAATAATGACCCATGGGATCTATGCTTCTTTTTGCTTAACTTTTTTTTTTCTTTCTGATTCTTTTATAGTTTTGCATATTTTGGTCAAAAAGTGTTTGTTGCAATTTGACTTGAAAGTCAAGACAAATCAAAATAAAAATATCCCAAGAGAAATAGGGATAGGTGAGATCAAATCTTTATCTCTACCATATATATTAGAAAAACTGAAAATATTTCTACTAGAATTTTTATACATCATTTGTGTTTAAATTGGTTTTTAAGATGTGAGTCTAGAATAACTATTATACACCCTCCTCCCAGCTCAACCCCTCTCTCTCCTAGCCCAACCCAAACGACATACACCATCCCACCGCTTTGTCCCACGTGAATTCACTCGGTGCCCGCTGCCTCCAGCCTCTGCCGCGGCCACAACGAGCACCGCCGTCCGCGGCGTGCCTGGCTAGCGGTGGCGTGGCGCCGTTGCGACAGCCGTAGCCATGGCCTCGCCATCAGCTCTCGCTGCCCACCTACGCTGTCCAAGAATTCGGTTAGACCGAGACCGAGACCGAAAAAACCGAGACCGAATTTGCCGGTCCTGAGTTTATTTGGATGAAATTCGGTCCTGAGTTTTCAAAGACCGAAATGACCGAATAACCGAAGACCGAGACCGAATTTTTCGGTCAGACCGAACGCCCACCCCTAGTAATCGGCACTTGTTTATTAGGCACCAAAACCAATTCAGATTCATTTCTGCACACTGCCAGTGACGCACGCAAACTTCCAGACAAATACAAGAGTACGTATAGTGCACTTGGGCCTGTTTAATTGGTGAAATAAAAATTTTTGGTGACACATTGACCAGATGTCGAAAGGGGCTTTTGGACACGAATAAAAAAACTAATTTTATAACTTGTCTGGAAACCGCGAGACGAATCTTTTGAGTCTAATTAAGCTATCACTAGCACATGCCGGTTACTGTAGCACTTATGGCTAATCATGGACTAATTAGGCTCAAAAGATTCGTCTCACGATTTCCCTCCTAAATGTACAATTAGTTTTTCTTTTAATTTATAATTAATGCTCCATATATATATCCAAAGATTCGATATGATGTTATCCAAAGATTCGATAGGATGTTTTTGCGAAAAGTTTTTTTTTTAACTAAACAGGATCTTAGCATTAGTGAATTGGCTTTGCAGTTGGTTTCCTCTTTTTAGATGCCGTCAAAATGATACGAGGCTGAAAGAAGTGTGCGCATTTCTTTAGCTTCCCTTTGAATGACTGACTTGAATGACTTGAGAGATCTCTCCGATCAGTCCGTCCATAGTGCGTCCGTACTGGTGACTTTTCCGGTGAGAGCGATGTTTCGATGCTCTCTTACAGTAGTATTATACTATCAGTGTTATTAGAGGATTATTAGATATAAATTAATAATTTACTAATATGATTAGGAGTTACTTTGATATTTATATTCTTTTCGGACTAAATCAATCTAGGATCATTCATTACGCTGGCATCACTCATATTTCATTGAAAAAGCGAAAAAATAGTTTAGTCACTTCTAAATAAAAATTATACCCCTCTGCACTTTTTTTTACAATAATGCATCTCTACATTTCTACTACCGTTAACTAGGATGGTAGTATATATAAATAGATTTAATTTGAACTATTTGATTAAATAAGATTAATAAGCAGAGAGTACCGTAGTGGGGCTATTCCGGTGAAAGCTTTCAGGATCTTCTGTCCGATCTTATCGTGAATAGGAGGTTGAAACTTTTCTCTCCGGCCCTGAACAAGTTATTAGGCAGGCATCTTTTCTTCATAAAATATTGTATGGAATTCTTCTCGAAGCTATAAAATACCACATCACACGGGCAATGGATTTTATGCCTCCACATGCATTTTCAAGGGTTTATTTTGGTGGAAAAATAATTTTAGGTTGATACTAATATTGTCCATAGCAACATTTAATGTTTAAGCTGGAAGATGTGACACATTTCTATTTTCGAAAAATCAAAGGGGTGATAAAGGCGTGCTCAATGGTAGAGTCACTTTTAGACAATATAAAATTATTTTATTACTATTATTTATTTTTCACCCTCACGTAACTATGTTTTTATTTTATAGAGCCTAAGACTTGATGTAGCGCTGCTGTTAATCATACCAATAGTGTTTAATTAAGCTCTCTTCTCTCACTGTTATGCAGCAAATATTCTTATTAGTAAGGCTAAGAACCTATTAGTGACCATCGTACATACCCTAAGGTTTTAGAGTCAGCTTTTCATATATACTTGATCTATTTTCATATGCTGCAAAAATGTAGACATCAGGCAATGGTATTTATCCAGCAACAAGCAAAAAAATTTCTCCTACCATTATATTCCTAAGGTTCACACACTATAGGAATTCTGGTCTTCTGTGACGATTACATTATGACGATAACAGCATGTTTCCTGTCACTGCATGCCTGCTGTGACGAAATGGCTATCAGCACAGAAGGTGGGTGACTACCAGAGGACATCGTTATTGATACAGTGATGATAGTTCTCCTGTCATTCATCAGACAAATTCGTCATAACAAATTGAACCGAATAACGCCACGTGTATGATGACATGTGATGTTGCAGATGACAAGGCGGGTGATGTGGCAAATGACATGGTAATTCACATTCGGCCCATATAGCGTGGGCTTTTTTATTTTCAATTACAATCAGCCCAATTGGCCCAAATATTTTTTTGAGCAAGCTATAATTTGCTTTTACGTTTTTTTTCATTATAGCCCAACAGTACAATTCTAGCCCATATTATGGGCCAGCCTAATTAAAAAGCAATCACAGAATATAAACCACAACCATTTGCATAATTATATTATAATCACATTCTAGCCATAATTAATTTTCTAGCCCATACGAAAGTAAGTTCCAGAATACGGTTTCCAACATGTTTCCATACAAAAGCACAAAACATGAATACAAAATGATCCATCCACCATCCAACTACACAAGTCCCAGCCGACTACAAAGTTCCTACAGGTAGTGCCAAGTACTACCAAGTTCCTGCACCAAAAAATTCCACCTAGCAGCCATTGCTAAGTTTCGGCGTGCATCTTGCTAGCAGCCAGCAAAAAAATTCTACCAAGCAACCACTGCACTTCCGGCCTACATCTTGCCAGCAGCCAGCAACTAGTGCCAAAAAATCATGCGTTCTATCAACCAACGCAAAAAAAAAAAAAACTCCGGCCACCAAAAGCGCCAACCTGCAAGCAACCTGAGACTATAAAAAAAAACTCCGGCCACCAAAACATGCCACCAAGAGCTTATCCAAACAGAGCAATAAACTGGACTATGGAATAATTATTTTGCCACCTGAGACTATCAAATTTATGTTGATGTATCTTTGGAAGCTATGTGGTTAAAAAACTCAGGAAGATTACATGAATTATCTGATAGTCAATCTGAAAACTGTTATAATAAATAGAATTATCAGATGTAGCTGGCATGTTCCAATTCCTACTGACAGACTCAAAAGATCTCAAATGTACCTCATATCCAACATGTATATACCCAGCCAAATGAATTTGTGCTCGAATCCAAGTAATAAGCTCTCACAAAATGAAATTTGCTAAACATCACCTGCCTCACCTGCTAAACTTTTTTAGATAATGCATCAAGTTAGTGGCACAAGGTTTTGTGAACATTTTGATTACATCACTGTAGGTTTAAAGGTAATCAAGCCCAATATATCATTAACCAACAATTCCCAATTACTTAACAAGGCAGCTGAAACTGTGAAATACAACCATAAAAAACAATATAGAAACATTGTGATAGTCTCATGATAGCTTAACTTATTCAGAATTCAATCACTCTAGTGTACACTGGAATCCAAGGATATGCAACATGCCGAGAGGCTCACCATGCATAACTGATGCTCCGGGAAGCAGATGCATTCGCCGCAAACAGGAACCTTGTGCACGAAGCAATAAACCCTTGTCGCCTGCAAAGCAAACAAAATACAGCCATAAGCATGAAATTCAGCTGGCACACTCATGATTCGGACCAAGAACTCCACAAATCTCTAAACACCAGCAGACTACCAAGCATATCGCGCTCACGTATACAGCACAGGAGGAGCAAATAGCTCACGTATAAAGTAACGGCTAACTAGTTAATCAAGACCAATTGCACTTGGATTCATTTGGCACATACGAATTCATCGTAAGAGTGATAAAACTACCAGGGTGTCATCACACTCTTATGCCCATTAAGTACAACTATCTACGACCAAGCTGGTTATCACAACATCAGACTACTATAAAAGAACACTACATACAAAGCATAATCAAAGAATTGCTCATCCATCACTTAGTAACAACAATATGAAATGGGCACGAGGGCAATGTGACTTACTACTTCCAGGTGGGTGGGAGCTTCTTTGTGCGCTTATAGTAGCGGGCGAGGCGGTGGATCCTGCTCTCAACAAGGAAAAGCCTAAACTTGGAGTCCTTGTCCTTCCTGTTCCTCTCCAAGTGCTTCCAAATATTTAGTATGATAAAATTTGATTCGAAGTTTAATATTTTGAAATTAATTGAAAGGAGGGATGTAAAATAGACTTCCCGGCGAGGAAGGAGCAAAAGTGCTGGCCCGGAACAAGCTTTGTTTCAGTCCATCTCTATTTAACCTTTTTTTTTTCTTTTTATTTTATTGTACCATTGTGAAGTAACACACAAAAAAATCATAGTAAATAAACTTATGTGAAAATGTTGTCAAAAACAAAGTTGTACAACTTATTGAGATCTACCAATTTTATTTTGTTTATTTCTCCATCTGAGTTTGATTAACCTATATAAAATTTGAATTTCAAATTATGACAACTTCAAACAATATTTTCAAATAGTAAATGATTTCAAATGAAAAAGTCATCAACAACAAAGTTGTACAACTCATCAATATCTACAACTTTTATTTTGGTCATTTTGCTATATGACTTTGTTTCAATAATTTGAATTTCAATTTTAAATTATGACATCTCCAAACAACATTTTCAAATACTAAATGATTTCAACTGAAAAAGTCATCATCAACAAAGTTTTATAAATCATCAATATCTATAACTTTTATTTTGGTCATTTCTTCATCCGACAAAGTGATAGTAACATTATTCACAAAATTTACATATCTCTAATATGGTTTTATAAACTATAAGAGAGATATATAAATTTTGTGAACAATGATAATATCACTTTATCGGATGAAGAAATGACCAAAATAAAAGTTATAGATATTGATGAGTTATACAACTTTGTTGTTGATGACTTTTTTAGTTGAAATCATTTAGCATTTGAAAATGTTGTTTGAAGTTGTTATAATTTGAAATTCAAATTCAAATTATTGAAACAAAGTCATATAGCACAATGACCAAAGTAAAAGTTATAGATATTGATGAGTTATACAACTTTGTTGTTGATGACCTTTTCATTTGAAATCATTTAGTATTTGAAAATGTTGTTCGAAGTTGTCATAATTTGAAATTCAAATTAAAATTATTTAAACAAAATCATATAGAAAAATGACCAAAACAAAAGTTGAAGATCTTGACAAGTTATACAACTTTGTTGTTGATATTTTTTCATTTGAAATCATTTACTACCCGAAAAGTTATTTGAATTGAGAGGAGGGACGTAAAATGGACTTCTCGGCGAGAGAGGTGCAAAAGGGCTGGGCCGGCGGCCCGAGGAGGGAGAAGGAGGGAGAGGATTTTTTTTTCATTTTTAAATTTTTTTTAGTATTTACAGAAATAATCTATCGGCGCAAAAATTTACAAAAATAAACCATGCCGCCGTCCACTAGGGCAGCAAGCTGACGTGGCAGACTGCGGCTCGACGGCGCCGTCTGCGCATTTTGGAGTTAGGCCCTTGCCGAGGGCGGCAAGGGGCTAAATGCAATTTTCACCCTGGTAAAAAAAATGCAATTTTCGCTGTCATAAAAAGCATTTGGCTGGTAGTTTTTGCATCTGGGCCGGGCAGCAAGGGGCCCAGATGCAAAAACGTTATGTTAATAATAATTAAAGAATTTTTTATTGGTAAAATTTGTTAATAATGTTTTAAAAATGTATTGAAATTGGTTGTTTCGCAATTTTCATATGTTAAGTAAGATATTATTTTGTAACTTATTCGACGTATTAGTATACGAAATTGATATAGAACTATCGTAGTCTCGGTCGTAGAAACATTATATACACTTAAACAAGGAGAATTATGTAACATGAAGAAATAGTAGTAGAATTTGAACATGATACATCTGGTTCCATTGCGGTTGCATACATGATATTAGATTCGAACTAGGAGGGAGGTAGTGCAAGAGTTGAACACAACGACGATGTAGTAATGGGACAAGAAAGCATGACATTACAAATTTCAATATGCCAAGTTGTCCGATAATAGCTAACCCCTACGTGAGGATCCTTCTCCTCTCTCAAACCGCGCTTTAGTAACCCTGTATTGCTCTGGTAGTTCAAGCTGCACAACACGGCTAGGTGGAGTTAGAACCCTTCTGGTGCCTATCCATTCTCTGTTTTGACATCTCCTTGGTGGTTCCTATGAGAAACGAATAGATGTCAAGCGAACAAAGTTAGTAAATGTTGTGAGAAAATAAGGATTCATGATAATCAAAATATTCTTACCATGAAATCGTCGTCAAGAATATTTGGACAAACAAAGAACCTTCGACCTAATGTCGTAGGCTTTATGGAACGAAGAACCTGACAACGATCACTGCATCTGCATCTTGGACGGGCTTCCCATGGTGGGAGTGCCGTAGTATGCTAGTCATTTATAGTAATACAAAAAACTCACAGTGAACTGAAGCAGCCACCTCTTCGTAGGTCCGGTGTTGCGGTGGTGTGCCAACGGTTCGAGCGGGAGATGTGGTGCGTGCTGTACTGGTGCGAAACGTGCCGTTAGATCGTCCTTCCAGTCCACACCCGTGTGCACTGGCCCGACAGGGTCTCCCGCGAGTGGTAGCCCCAACAAGTGCGATACGTCCTGCAGGGTAGGGGCTACCTCACCTTACGGCAAATGAAAAGTGTGCATCTCTGGCCTCCATCGGTCGACCAAAGCTGCTAGGAGGGACCAGTACGCATCCCAGCGTCTGGCCGGGTCCGCGTGGCAGGGCTTCGCCTCCTCTTCTCTTCTCCTCCCTCTTCTTCTTTTTTTTCCAGTGGAGGTGAGGAGGTGAGGGGAGGACTGAGGGGGCACGGCAGGGCAGCAGGCCTTTTATAGGCGAGGAGGCCTGCCGCCCTGCCCTAGGGCGGCAAGGGTGTTAATGCAAAAAAAAAGTTATTTTTAATCCACCGTCACCGCCCGTCCATCCTCCGTCTGCCACGTCAGCTTCCCGCCCTCCACTAGGGCGGCAGGGTCTATTTTTGTAAATTTTTACAGCGATAGAATATTTCTGTAAATATTAAAAAAAAATTAAAAATGAAAAAATTCGAGGGAGAGAGAGGCGGTGGGCTGAGTGAGGGAGAGAGTAATACTTGGGCCGGAAAAGGCCTAAGCGCTGAGAGAGGAATTTTAATTTGTTTTTCATTTATTTTAATAGGTTAAATGAACTTTGTAGTATTAGAATTAGTTATTGAGCTCCGAAAATTCACAGAAATTTTGAAAGAATAATTTAGACCAACTTATAGCCATTTTAGTTTTCTTTTTAAGATTTTTCATTCAATCATAAAATGAAATGCCATAATTCTGATTTTTTTTTCATTCATAAAATGAAACTAGAGATGAGTTCAATCCTAAAATTCTAAAATGAGATACTAGAATTGATGTAGACAAGAAGGGTCCACCTAGGACAAACGATTTGTGGTCTAGTAGCAATGTAGTATAACAAGATTCTTTTTTGTTTTTTAAAAAATATAATAGTTCTATATTTCATGACGATCCATTATTGTCATCGTGCTATCGTCACAGAGCCCATGCATAGTATACTGTGACGATGATTATGACAGATACACAGTTTGGTCATAAACAGCTGTCATTCTGTGAACAATCGTCATAAACAGCCTCTGTTTATGACAGATATATGTTCTGTCATCGGGTAATCGTCACAGAAGCCCAGATTTGTTGTAGTGACAACAATATCATGACTTACTTTTGAAGTTGAATGACTTATCTGATTCCCAAGATAATGATGTTCGGACATACACCCTCTGTGAAAAAAAAGACAACTTTTAAGATGAATTTAGATAAATGTTTGTCCAGGTTTATTGTCGGAAGTTGGTATTTTATGAAACGGGGAGAAGTACCTATGAGACTCAAATTAATATAGGTCAAAGAAAAGTATAGCTCCTTGTATTTTGCACGCCTCAGGCCACCCATGCTGTCACAATGATTTAGAAAAGCAAGTGTACAGTGAAGATATATAAGTTGTTGCTGATGGATTGGTTGAATACCATATATTGCAAAGACGATTATACTGCAAGCTAGATGGATCAAATTGTGCCGTGTGTAATAATTCAGTGCTGGAAGATATTAGTCATTTGTTCTTATTTTCATGTCCCTTTGCAAGACAATGCTTATATGTCTAGGAATACTTTGGGATGCATCTTTGGAATTCATAAATATGGTACAATCAACAAAGTTAAAGGTCTCTTTGAATCAAAGGAATGAAAAAACGGAGAAATAGGAAAAACACAGGATTCTAATAATGCAACTGTAAAACATAATATTGCAAAGGACAGGAAAAACATATGAATGACTGTTCAATTGGGCCATAGAAAAAACACAGAAATTTGAGGTGAGATAAAGACTCAAAGTATTATTTTCATGTTTCATGAGGTAGAACCTCATGTTAAATTTTGTCCAAAACATGTATAGGAATATGCATTCCATAGAAATTTTATAGTATTCTGTAGGATTCATTCCTTCTTTTCAAAGGACTATATAGGAAAAATTCATATAGGAATGAAATCCTCTAAAATTCCTATGAATTTCCTTTCAATCAAGGGGACCTAAAATTTGTTCATCCATTCTTTGTCGAGGTAATTGGAATAGCCTACAGAATCAATGGACCCGAAGGAAATTTTCAACATTTCAATTGTGGAAGAAAAGCTTTAAGGATTATTTTACTCTACATATCCATAGAGCAAAGGATGTAAACAAACCATTGTGGTAATCATGACTTAACAATCTTAACATAAAATCTCTAAATAATAGGTGAAACCCCTCGCGTTGTTGCGGGAGTTTCATATGATAATAAGTAGAAATGATTTGTAAGATATCTAAACGACATAAGCTTACATATATAAGTTGATGTAGTTTATGATAATTTAAATAATATATAAAATGATGATCCAAACGTAAAAGAAATGTGATGTGGTTTTATGAGAGAAGAAAAGGAGAAAGATAATTTGGACCATATATTAATTATCTAAGGGTTAGAAACAATTAACGTGATATCACTTAATGAGAGAAGAAAACAATGAAAATAATTTGGACCATAGATTAATCATCTAAGGATTAAAAAAACAATGGGTTAATATATGATATTGCTTGACGAGAGAATGGAAAAATAAGTAAGTGAGGATAATGATATAGGTATATAGGATATTACGAAAAATGATGGAGAAATAAATTTAAATATTATGTGAATTATGCGGGATAATGATTTAACATTTTCGTATTTTTAAGTTCTAAAATTTAATAAATTAT
Source organism: Oryza longistaminata (assembly GCA_009805545.1). Lineage (NCBI taxonomy): Eukaryota > Viridiplantae > Streptophyta > Magnoliopsida > Poales > Poaceae > Oryza > Oryza longistaminata. Next base: position 21,332,542 of record CM020181.1, read on the forward strand.
AGATAATATGGTATGCTTACATGAGGTTTAAGATGTAATAATGCTTGTGACATCTTGCACATTGAGTTTTTTTTTTTTTTTTTGAGAATTATACATTACAACGCAGACACTCACAACGCATGCACACTCACCCCTATGAACGCACGCACACAAACCCAACCCCTATTAGCATCTTCGAAGACTGGCCGGCAAATCCTGGAGATTGACGAAGTCACCACAGGCGCCTCGCTGTTGACGGGTACGTCGCCTACCACTGAAAGCACAAAGCCGTTAAATCCTGGAGAATTCGCTCCCATGGAAAGTCGAACCCACGATCTAAGGTGCTACTGAGGCTCTTGTAACCACTAGGTTATACCCTTTCGCTTGCACATTGAGTTTTAGGATTTAGTGGGGTATTAATACGATTATGTGCATATATATTTTATTGAAATAGTGGAGTGGAACACCTTCTGTTGTTTCTCGTAAAAATAACAAGCATATATAAAAGACTTCACGAGAACCATCGCGGGCTGCGACGGCAGGACCAGGCTGTAGGGACACGCGGCAGGATAGGAAGGTAGATACCCCACACTTCGCATACCCCCCGGTCCCATATCTCTGACAAACTTAGTACATAAACTTGTGAAATGCTTGTTTCGATACACAAACTTGTCTAGTTCGTGCGAATGAGGACCAAAATAGCTTGGCAATGTTAATTTTACGAAGCTAATGTTGATTAGGATGTGACGTGCATATGTGTAGTGAGTGTACATAAGACATGCAATATTTATAAATGTGGTCTCTACTTTATCCTTCATCATGAAAGTGATGAATTTCATATATTTCTAACCCTTATATCATTGTTCGTTTTTTTATCTTTTTCTACGATCACTATATCCATTCTATTTTTATTGAAGAGGTGTATGTCTAATAGCAAACCTTCTCAGATATATGTTTACATAGCATCCTAATGAGCCCATAAATTAATAAGATTAGCCATGTTGTGTCCTTTTTGCATTTCTCCGCACGCACCAGACAAGTTCATGTACCAAAACGAGCATTTTACAAGTTCGTGCATTGGCTTGCACCCACCTGACAAGTTTGTGTATCGACGATGCAATTTACTCATGTTTAAAATAGCTAGTACTCCGTTTCTGCAGGTGTGCGCTGCTGCGGCTTTACAGAAGTGTGAAGGCAGGCAATTATAGTTGTGTAGAAATGCACCATAAACAAGAAAAGTCATCGTTGCTAGCCGATAATCAGATTAGTAATCACCACTAGTTATTGAATTAAGAATGACGAGCTCGTTGACTCAACTCATTAGAAACGTGATGGATTTGGCGACTCATAAATTAATTTACTCTGCAGTACAAGTGTACAACTGGCTTTATTAAATATTTTACAACTGTCAGATACACGGAGAAGAAACATGTATTCATACCTAAGGTGTGTTTAGTTCTAAAGTTTTTTTTTAAACTTCCAACTCTCCATCACATCAAACATTTCATACACACACAACTTTTTAGTCACATCGTCTCCAATTTTAACCAAATTCTAAACTTTACGCCGAACTAAACACAGCAGTAGTACAAGAGTAAATCATGCACAATCTCGAAATCCTGATCGAGCCAAAAGTATCTGCCACTAGTACAATTGTTAGGACAATTAACCCACCTCACAATTCACCCAACACAAGCTCTGAATTCATGGTTTTTTTCACACATGAGCATGCCTACATACCAAACCATTTCAGATCATCAGCCTGACAGCATTTCAGCAGCAGGCCCAAAACATCCCCAAGAAAATCACCTGGTGGCTGCACCCAGAAAAACTCAATTTTTATCGCTGACCACTGCTCTCTTCTAATTGAGATATCAGTAAATATGATCCACCACAGTTTATCTTCAGAATCAATTTCTCCCATCAGCTGCTTCCATATCCATTTTTCGATATGCTGCACCCTCGGACATTCTACCAACATCACCGATAACACAGGCGGATCGAGGAATTTTGCAGAACCCTGGACGAGATCTGATCATCGGTACGGTATCATCCGACACCGACGACGTGGCGTTTTCACCGCGTTTCCACCTCTTGCCACGCCACGCCGCATCGGCTCTCGAGAGTTTAGAATAGTTTCCCGATTTC
>CM020181.1:21334693-21360410 GCA_009805545.1 Oryza longistaminata
CCACCACCAGAGGATAGTTTTTTGTTTGTAAAAAAGCCCATATGAGAAACCTAAAAATATATTTTTTTATTTAATGGTCTTGTCACTTAAGGAATTTTCCTATATAGTAAACACCGAATGGTCCAGCACATGCACTTCAATATGTCTTCAAAATAAGTCAATAGCATCAATATACTTAAAAACATGAGGGTAAGTAATAAAAAAAACCAGTGCATCGCATGGGGCACTACACCAGAATGTAGGTTATAGAGACAAGCTTTCTTAAGATCATATTGCTTACTAACGCGAATGAAAAGAAAAAATTATTAAGTTCAAACAGAAATGGCAAGCAAAATAAAAGCATAGAATACATAGCAATTAAAGTTGCTTAATGTCAACATAGACTGCTATTACTTAAGTCCAGTCGTTATGCTACCAATTTGTCGGGCTGCCTCTGATTGCTTGAACTCTGCGCCCAGAAACTCATAAGAACTGAAGGAATCACATGGCCAAATCTTTATCGCGTTTGTGAAATAGCAGCAACCAACAACCTGGCATATTCTCGCAAGAGGCTTCCCTCCAGGTTTCTGAAATCTAATACATAGAGGAAGCCAAAAGATAAAATACCAAAACTAAACACACTAATAGTCAGAAATGGTAAAGGACCCCCAGATCCAACTCTATGTGATCTTTGCAGGGCCCACACATCATGTCCCCCGAGAATCACATCGAAGCCCGCAAGCATTTGGCTCACGAAAGATAGGTTCCATTGAAAAAAAAACTCTTTATTTATTCTCTCTGATTTTCATCAGTGTCATCAAATTGAAATCAGTTCACCAATGATGGATATGCAAGGGGCACTGTGTAAGCACCATAACCCACATTGTTATATGCAAACATGTACAAACCGACAAAGAATAGGATGTTCTTGAGAAGTAGATCTGGATGCTGTCCATATATGTCCATGAAGTGAGTACCAGTAGAGATTATAGTGGAAACTGCTCTTTGCTGGAACCAAAGCAACTTCATCAACTCCCTTAAAATAAAAGTGATAAAGGAAAAAAAATGTGAACGACATAATATGTTCTAGAAAAAATAGGATAAAGGGTAAAATGTAAACGGTCCATGTACCTGAAAAATGATATAAAGGAAAAATGTATAACAACTCATGTATAATAAAAAGTTATTCCAAGAGTAATTGCATCACTCACTCTTACATCTGAAGATTAACCTGTAATAAAAACAGAGTTAATACTTGCCCATATCGACGTCATATCTGAACTTATCCATTACTAATTGCTTCCACGGTCTGAGCGATACAAATTTTTGTCACGTGAGTGAGACTAGAGGAATTGGGATCACTCTATACAGGTGGTTAGCTTCCGTCAAAAAAAAGATTATAATAAGTATATATTTAGATTATAAACAAACGTGCATTAGTTCATACTGTCACTTACGATACATGAAGACGTGCAGAGATCAGAATTGTACAAGTACTGTTCACCCAGATATGAATCAGCTAAAAGGCTCCAACCAGAGGTGCAAGATAACTTGTGCTTTGTGACCAATGTTGTCAACAATCTGCGTTGCTAGCAGACCGACGTTTGTTTCATGTAGAACTTTGTGAGATGACTGACTAGGTTTTTTCTACAATTGAAGCTAAAAGGCCAGATAAAGAAGCACGACATGAAAAAAACTGCAATAAAAAATGAAACCTCTCATAACAAGTCAGTGATAAATTAAAAGAACCATTACACAGGAAGGTTAAAGAATATTCATAATAAATCTATATATATATATATGTAAAGTATATCATCTAAAAATGCTGGCTAGAGAGAGATGAATATCAGTTTCAGATGTTCGAGTATTTTAGCATCAAATATCCTACTCATACCTTCTTCAGCAGAAGCTTGACAATGCACATCATTTTTCAAGCACTAACCGATGGCTAATGACGAACCCTTCCAGTTCCCTGTATGTTTTCTATAAGCAGATGGCCTCACGGATGTCAAACAGAATCCATGCACCTGTATATTAGAGGGTATTCTGCAATTCCAAGTAAAAAAACACAATAGAGCCTTAAGCCAGTGTCATCCATCACTGATATAGATGTTTTCAATAGAGAATTGTGCATTTCGCTAATGTAGATGGAATTATTCTATATATTCCAGAAAAATTTACCTAAAACAAAATTATATTATATACATTGGAAGCCAATTAAACTGATCATCCAAAAAAAACTGCAAAGTATCACTAACCGTAAAAACATTATTAGTATGCAAGGGCCTAGCCATTCTATGGTCACATTAGTAATATATTGCTACCACTTTATGCTCCTTATTGTACAGGATGATATATTTAGACAGAACATTTGAAAGTTTAATTTGATTGCATGCCCCAGTCGCCAATGCCCCATACTAGTGCAAACGCATAAATAAAATAATTTTAAGTAAGAGATATTTTCCGACTGAACTTCACTCTATAGTATCCTTCTTTTTCACTATCGCAAGCACCTCTAGAACTAAGAGCATTTAAACAAGAACAAAAACATCAGCTTGAAAGGCAGTTTATTTTCACACCATTTGAATGCAAGCAGAAAAGGCACCTCAATATTGGCAATATTTTTCTCTCTTAAGAGAAAAAAAATCAGACAAATCCGCTATGAGACGTGAGGAGAGAGGAGAACAAACCACTTGCGAGGAGTTCTCTTCATCCAGCAGAGGCTTGTCATGCTGTATGAGGAGCCATGGCGCTTTACTTTCTTACAGAGTAAACCAGGTAATGTCCTGAGGAAGAGGAAGAGAAAGTTAACCTAGATTATTGAGCCAAGATAAGTGGAAGTGCAGAGATAGAGTTTTTAATGGAAAATATTGGAAAACATATTGCCCTACAATAAAAATAATTGCCAGTAGTTTATTAGTTTATAAATAATATAGAACCACCCAAAACATCTGGGCATACTGGGTGATGTCAGTTACATAAGTTAGACAAGTCAGCACGTTAGGGCGCATATGGCTATTTAATACAGAAAAATCTGCGTACAGAGTTTTAATGTGATAATCATAGTAGCCTGTAGCCCTTTTTTGTCCATTATCTTAGACTACGCTCGAGTACTAGCTCTCACCAGAAAATTACTAGTACTCTAGGAAGCAGCGGCGTCATGGCATCAATCATTATTCAGAAATGATGGCCAACATACTCGAATAAAAAAACAGTATTACTACTCATTATTCTTCCGTCCTAAAAGTATATCAACATTGTACTAACATGAATTTAGAACATGCTAGCCTACGACTAGATATAGTATAACATGTCTACAGGATCCGACCTAGGTTGCTATATTTAAAGACGGAGGGTGCAAAACTATAAGCCGCGTACTCGGTAGTAAGTGAAAGTATACTACTAAACCTCCGTTCTAAAAATGTAGTATTATTTAGCCAGCAGTAACTTGTCCCGAAAATTGAAGCTATTCGTATTCACGAGCGCATGTCTTATTTGGTTTTAGATATGTTAGAGATAGTTTTTCTACTGTGTAGTGTCGTGATGGGTGCGCTCACTGTAGCGGGCATCAGGCTACTATGGACGGAAGACGATTAATACGGAAAAATCAGATAAGACAAAATATGAGCTGGTCTAAATCGCTCGCGTCCGACCGTTCTCACTCTCTTAAGAGCACAACATTGCTGTTTATGCGCCAAACTGCGAACACATACGCATGTTTTTTCACCTGGACGTGTTCTCTCTCCCCACCTCAGATTCAAAACTCTCTCCCAATCAATGCTCACTTTACTTATAATCTTGTCGTCTACGGTCAAACTACTTCCAATTCTGAGGCTACGACACGAATAGAGAAAGTAAGTTCATCTAGTGCAACGGATTGTAAATGTATCCGATCCTTAATTCACTTTGATAAATTCAAAGAGTGATTCATCTTGGTAGCCATATATGATGAATAACATCTCACATGCGGAACTTGATGTATAGATCAGATTATCCTCTGCTACGGTTATTCAATTATATGTTCTAAGAGAGCATCAACCTCAAGATAAAATCCATCTACCGCTACGACCCTGTACATCTTCTATTGGCGAGAGCGGATTAGCTCAGTCCCTCGTATGAACTGGCCGTATACAGCTAGAGCTCTACAGGCGCTGAGAGCAAGCGAAAACGTCTTATACATGGATTTCTGTCTCTTGTTCTGCTCCGCCCATATATATCCCACGCGGTTACGCTAGCTCGCTTGTTGGGGGAAAGAAGAACCCGACTCCAGTTCCCTGTAGCAATCCACTCCCAGACTTTCTCTACAACTGCAATCTTTTGCACATTCCAAACTCTTCGGAAGGACATGCATAAGCTGTACTATCTGACACGTAATAGTTTGCACCCGAACACAGGGGGCATTTAATGATATGCTCTCGCTTCATAGTAGTACTCAGATTGGACGAACGGAATATATCGGTTAGAAATTCACGCACCGATGAGAGTGCAGCATGGAAACGCTGGGGGCCGATTGGGCTGAGAACTCCGGCGAGAAGAAAGAGAGTCATGCTATGATGGATGTTAGAGCTGGGAAGCGGAGCCACCTCGAACCGAATCTCCGCTGCTCCGCGTGGGCACGTGGACTCACACTCTCACTCACCAGACGCACCGAGGGACGAAGAGCCGTTTGATTGATTTTGCGCTTTGTAGTAGAAGGCTGGTATGACACCTATCGGGTTCTCACCTTGCTATTGAGAAATAATGCTACGCAGCGCTCGCTCTCTCCGGCTCCCTCTTTTCCTATTTTTTCTTATTTGGTAACACTTTTTCCGATATAACACGGACTGCAGAGTCACAAACTCACACGCCCACTGCAAGCGCATGTACTCACTAAAAGATAGAAAAGGAGCAACGGCAATATATAATGTCTCTCAATATTTATATATATAGCTATACGAAGGTTCCTTTTAATTTCCATAAGAAACGATAAGCACGCCTCATGTCGACAAGGCGAATGTTGTCTTATCAACTGTATGGCTTGTTCCTAAATTTTGGATGGTACTGCAATGTATCCTTATACATCTCGTAGGTTGGTTTGGTTGTTTGAGAAAGGTAGGGACTACACTTTTAGTCCTCTGCACAAAACGCATAAGTCCCTTTTCAGAACCACACCCTGAGTTGTACAAAGTCCAAAATATATCGGGGCGGCTAGTATATATATCTTTCCTCGAGAGGGAAAAAAACAATCTCAGTATTGTTAGGGCAATGTACAAAGGTAGAGTCTAAAAATATTAGGCTTATTATAACTTAATCTACACTGGTCACGTTAACGTGATATTTCTCGCTAGCATGAGTTAAGCACGGTCTATTAGCTGAAATAGATTTCTAATACCATTATATAATGGGAAATAATGTTTTTCTTTATTATTAATAATATATTTCCCTTTTCTCTCCACCTACTTGTTGCACTATCAAATTTTCTCTCGTTACATAACCGTGCTGAATAAGCTGTCGCCTCTAAATGTTGTCATGCTGTAGCACCGATGTTTGCTACTCATTTCATTTCCTCTTTGCCATCTCCACCAAATTTAACTTGTATGATCACCACGAAGATGGAATAATATGTACTTAAGATACCGTTTGTACACATAATGTCCCTAAAATTATAACATCGAATTAAATGCACTAAAGCAGTCTGGCAACTGCCATTCAACCTTTTTAATCTTCAGTTCAGTTTGACACATCTACAATTTTCATTTTGGCCTTGAAGTTGGGCCGCAACCGCATAACGAGCACGCACCGTGGGATGGGCCTGGCAAAAATCCGACGAGAGTAGGCCGGCGTGTCCATTCGACGCGATGTGGGCATACGGCATACGGCCCAAATCCAACCGTCGCCACGTCTACGAGCCAGCCCTTTTTTTGACCTTGCGGCTTTTGCTCGAACTAAGCCCAATTCGGTGGCCTAGTTCACCCTTTCGCGACTACCAGACTCACCGCGGAGACCTCCCGCGCGATCTTCGGGGCCTGTGCGTGGTGCTCGAGGCTGGTCCGCCAAGTCGCGGGAATTTTTTTTTTTATTTCTAAAAATTTTATTTTTAATATTTACAGAATAATTATACCATCCAAAAATATTTACAAGAAATGACGCATTGACTTGGCACTGCAGGTCTCTAGTCGCTATCCTATCAAGGGCCTGCGCGAAGGGGGGCAAATACAATTTCGACAGTCTGCTAAAGAATAGTTTTTTTCATTTGCTTTTCTATCGTTGTCCGTTCGCCCTTGAAGAGCGATTCAGGAACACCTGATCTCCGTATTTACTGTAAATAAATAAGTAATGTCTGAGTCGGGTACTCACTCGATTATTATTCGTAAAATATTAAACAAAATATTTACATAAGGTAATAAAATAGGGAAGCTTCGGCGCTGTGTGCTAGGCGCGGGCATGACACGGCACGTGGTAGGGGTAGAGCAGCGGAGTCGCGGCGGTGGAGGGCATCATATGACTCCTCACGGACCGTGACGACCAACTGGCATGTATCTCGACTGATCTGCCGGTCTGCGATGATGAGTGACCCGGCATAATATCTGTCTTTTTATGTTTTTGTTTGGGCACGAGTCTTTTTCTTTATTTGTTGTCGTGTTCTCGGCTCCCTGGCTCTTGGTCTGTTCTTGTCTGCGTTCTAGACAGTAAAGAGATATAAATATTATTACACTGTCATATACAGAACTACCGTATGCAAGGGCAAGTATAGGACGCGATAGCTCTATTATATTTCTCTTGTCGCGTTGACACATGTTACGGCTCGTCTCGCTCTACCAGATTAGGCTCTAGCCGGGAATTAAATATACACTCACCGGGAGAGTAATAAGACACTCGGGTGTGCTGTAGATATTTATCCAGATATGCGCTCAACCTGGACCGCCTCAACGCTAAAGATACCAAGCATACTGCCTTCTATCTCGACAACATTATTAATGAGAGAGCCATATTAGACGAATACGGCTGCGCCAACATTTCGCGCAAATGAGAGACACACTATCACTAAAAGAAGTCTAAGTAAAACCGCTCCGGCCATGGTCGGCTCGAGATATGCAGGTGCATGCATATAGATAGTCCAGCGATGCCTTGCTCGTTCGGCAGCGAATGCAAGGCACCAGCTGCGCGGCGAGCACATTGGCAACAGCATCGATACCGAGATCCGATCCTCATCGGGGAAAGGCTGGCTTCACAATATCGGTGAGCGTAAAACACATAAAAGTCGGGTCACCGAGCTAGGCGCCGCCAGAACGGACTTAAAGGGCAGTGGCGGAGAAGGGGCAGTTGCAGGCGCAAGCCGTCGAGGCGTATGTCGTGCTGGTCGAAGATGATGCGCACGGACTGGATGTCCTCTGTCGCGCTGGTGGCGGACGCCTGGGCTGTACCAAACATGGCACAAAAGGCCGGAGAGCAAGGGAGATCTAAGTACACGTGTCGGAGCTGGATGGCTACAGCATCGCAAGGCGCTCCCCCGGTTTTGGCCAGGTTCTGGCCTCTACTCCTGGGCCTAAAGGCGTCCAGTAGCAGCGCGTCCGCTTGCGCTTTTTTCCTTCGGCCTGTTTGGCGCGCTTTTGCCTCTGATCCAAAGTCCGAGCGACATTGGTAGCGTACGTAGACGCAGCGCGATTTCTCAATAGGCACCAGCCAATGTGTTAATCGTATAGGCTTGTTACTAATAGGAAGATCCATGTTCAATATATTGTTTCTACTTGGAAGATATTAAAGTGAAGAGTAGAGGCAAGCTATCTACTGAACCCTTAGGAGATACGTGCTATCGCAAGGCAAAATACGAGAGCGCACATACATGAGAGAGTATAGATACCCAATGTAGAGATATTATTAAGCGTGATTTACTATTAACTCTAGTTCTATTGCTGAGATGTACATCGCATCTTTATATAGAACATCTTACTTTAATTTACCGTTGCGGGTGCTCTTCAGCGGCGGGGAGCGGCCGACGGGGTGGTGCATGGTTGTTTCGGAGGATTTTTCCACAAAAGAACGGCTGAAATTTTCTGCCATGCCATGGTCGATCGATTGCTTGTTTTGCTACCCGTCTGCAGCAGGCTGCTGCCTACTCCCCACTCCAGCGCCTTGCAGATTTAGTAATGGGAAGTACAGGTTCCATTAGTAACGTGCATGGAGGCCTGCTTTGAATGCTTTCTGCTAACGTCTTTGCCCGCGGTCCGAAGCGGACGGTCATCAGGTACGTATCGATGTAGCTTTTTTAATCGTCTTTGCCTGCCGTATATGTGTGGAGTCGCATAGAGCGTAGAAATGTCAAGTTTTTGATATCCTCATGCAAGCTAGTCAACTACGATCTTTAGGAGCCGGAAAATTGTACGCTTTGTTGTCTGCTCAAAGACACCGGTAGTTTTTCGGCCATGATTGCCAGGGAAAATATATATTTGACGGCAAGTGGAAACAAACCCTGCAAAATCGCATGTGTTTTCAGCAAGCCTTTCAATATCCAGCAAAACACAACACACACCAGGACAATCAAATACAGCAAACTCGATAAAAACAAAAAACATCAACACAGGCACACAATCCAACACAAAAAACATCTCCACGCACACACAGTAAAATAAATTCATTTCAGACCTCATACATCTTCAAACAGGTTTATTTATCAAATACACACACATAATATTTCTAATATCATTCAACCAATGCCAACTTACACAACCATCCAAACCAAGCACAATAAATAAACTTCATTCTCACTCTCAATAAAGTCATCAAAACAAATCAACTCGACCATATTCAATCTGAATATCATATTCATTTTTCTGATATTCACTGCCAACACTCAATATTCATTTCAATATCACAGTACATTTCCAAAACATCATTATAAACATCAATCCACATACTCATATCCATGACAGAAAATTCCAACAATCATTCACGCATCAAAAGTCACAATAAACACAATCAAAACAAACACATAAACCACCAACACAACAGTCAAAAACAATTCATTTTCACATATTCACACATCAAAAACAAAAACAACAAACTAATCACAACAAATCATCATCAAAATCAACAATACAACACACAAACCAGCACAAACACAACAGATAGAAAGCTTCTATGATACCATAAAAATGAATGGCACCAGTTCAATTGCCAGTCAGGCACTAAGTCACAAGCAAGTAGACTGCATGTTACATTCATCTTCGTATTTCTAAACATATATAATTGTTCACGTGTAGCACGTTGTACACACAAATACATCAAAAAAACACACATCAAACACAATACAAAATCTCATCAAAAAACAACAAAACAGATCACACTGCAAAAGAAAAATCACTAACACACAACAAAACAACATGGGCTCATTATGTTTCAATCTTATCAGGCAAAAGATATGCCACAATCAACTGCGATTACATCATTGCAAGAGTGAACTATGTATGAAACTTAGATCTAACGCAATCAGTATATCAACTCAAGGTTACCACAACATTACACAGAGTCATAGATACAGAGGTATTACTATAGCAAACACATTTCATCAAACGAACATCACACAATTTCACAAACATCAACACACAAATCAATAAAAACACAAAACACATAAACACATCAACCAAAAAGACATCATCAATCATTCAACAAACACACAACACATAAACAAAATCAAACAAACTTATCACATCAAAAAACAAAACAACAATTTTTCACAATAAATTTGCATCAATATCAGTATATCAATATGCAAACAACATACCTTCAAATCACAATCAAAAGACCAGTTCACAAACAATCAACACACAACAACAGATCACACACACAAAACATTCAATCAATAGCAAACATCACCAAATCATCTAAAACAATTCAACAGTCAATCACAATGTCATAAGAATTACAAATATTGATCACCACAAACTAACAAAGAACAAATCAACACAGAAACACAATGCACAAACATCACAAACCACAATCTCAATACGAAACATCACAATCAAAACACAAATCATATCACAAAACCAAAACACCAACATTTCAACATAAACACAAATCAGACAACATACACCACTTTTTCAAACACAGAAAGATGAACCCCCAGAACCAAGACAACAAACAATTCATTGTCAGCATCAATACAAAAACACAAGCATCAATGCATCATCATCTAAACAGAACGAAACCAATCCAAAGAAAAAAGTTTGCAATCAAAATCAAAACATTCCATTCACACAAATCACAAACACACAACAACACACATCATCAACAACAACAAAACAAGTCAACAATCATAGCAAGTCATCAAAAAATTCACACAAGCATAACATCAACACACATCACACACACAACCACACACAATCACAACCAACAAAATCAACATAATTCAAATCAACAAATCACAATCCATTTTTTTTTTTCTCCTTTTTCACATTCAACACAATCAACACATCCAGAACATCAAACATTAAATCAAATTCACAACCAATCAAAAAACACAATCACAAACCACACACTACATCAAACAACATCAACAACAATTTCATTCACATCACATCACATCACATCATTCACAACAAACCAACATCATCAGACAATCAAGCCAACATATCAGTACGGATACACATCAAAATAAACAACTCACAGCAGCATCACTCATAAAAAGACAGCCAAACACACAAATCCAGGCACGACCAGCATTCAACATCAACATACAAAACATTCAAACAAACAGCAACACACAAACAATCAGACAATCATCCATCATCTCAATCATAAGCACAACATCACTAAAAAAACTTCACAACAAATCAATTCATCATGTAAAATCAACACTCCACCAAAACAACCACAGAGATCCAGAGTGCAAAACATGTCAATTCAAACGCACCAAGAAACAAAATTACATTACAAGCAATTCTCACATCATCATCATAAACACCATACACTTTCATCCATCATCATATCACACATTCAAACAACTCACATTCAAGCACAATCAAGAAATAAATCACTTATCATCAAATGTACACACAAGTCACATAATCATAAAGCATAAATAGCATTCACTCATTCAACAGACACAAACCAAACACATTACACATATAACAAACACATCAACAAAAAATCAAATAGGCAACACAACAACAAAAAACACAAATTTTCAATTCATTTCCAAAACAACACATCACAAATATCATAAAATATCATCATCAAAAACTCAAACCACACAAAACAAACACCAAAAATCAACAATCATTCCAAAAACACATATCAAACAAAATCATTAAACACAAACTTCACTTTCAAATCAATCAGATCACACTCAATCAAAACATCATTCATTCATCATCAAAAAGCACCACACAACACATTCTAACAAACATCAATCAACATCAAACCAACAATATAATATCTTTCTAAAAAAAACATACAAATTTCACACGACAAACATTCAAAAAAACCATCAACATTTCACAAACAAAAATGCAGCAAGAAACATCACAAAAACCAATACAGGGTCGAAGGAGGGAGGCGGAAAAAGAAGCAATAACGTATAGAGAAAACGCCCGAGTATGAGTTGCACATATACATTAGCATACAAAGAGATTTATCGAAGATGTCAGGGTCACTAGTGCTGGCACACTCAATGAGATACATAAAGCAGAGCAGAGAGTATGAGAGAGGGACTACAAGAGAAGATAGAAACATTTGCAAAGGTGCTCGTATTACATCCATACAAAAACACATATGTGCGCATTAGCGAAAGGACTAACGATGCACTACTGCAAAGGATGTCATGGATGGCAAGAGAAGATGAGGCAAGTGACAGTCGAGCATCAGAGCGCCATCCAAGGGCAAGGATGCCGAGGCAATAAAAACGTAAAAGATTAGCATGCAACATCAAACCACCCAGAAACAACATGGCCCGCAATATAACACCAAATCAAAAAAAAGAGCTAATCACACAGGTTTTCGCAGGAGCAAACATAAGCAAAAACAACAATATATATACCAACAGTAAAAGCAATCAAGACATACCACGGCTCCACAAAACTATCCCCCAAATTCTGAGAATCTTTTACAGGTGCAGCACAGCTAACCTCAGCAAGCACTGTCCAATCAATAACACACACAGATCCGAGAAGTAGGAAACGCATAGCAAAATATCGCCAATTCCACCGACACCAGCAAACGTCATTAGGAATTCCTGATACGATTGGTTACAACATTCAAATTACGTAGCCAAGGTCGGACCATGAATATACGCTTACAGAAACAGGTTCTAATGTCCTTATACTTCAGCCTTTCACTAGTCATTAATCTCCAAATTACAATATGAGATAGTTCGCACAAGCTTGTACAAAAACCAAAGAATATCTCAGGTATAACCTACACAAGCAACACCATTCCAACTGACTCGATTTCCAGAACACTTAAATCCAATCAAACACCGCATGTCGTAGAAGTATTCATTAACAATGTTGATCGGTATTTACATCTAATGTATGCAAATACTACCAAAACATCGACAGCATTCCTTTTATATTACATAGGATCCACAGCCGATTTCTTGACATACGAGGCATTCCAAAACACAGGTAAAACTCAAGCACACTAATGTCCTTGTCGCACGATAACAACAAGACTAACTAATGTCTCAAGGTGTTCCTCACCTAATATTATTCTTACTAATCAAAAAATGTTCTCACCAACACATCTTTTATTCTTTCTCGTCATTTGGGATTCACTAAGTCCAAATATAACGATGAAACAAAAATCTTACTAAATTTTTTCATACAATTTTAATGGTATCTCATATATGTCTACTAGTATTACTCAATAACATTAAACTTCAATCAGAGAGCTAAATCAAAAGACATATTTTAGTAAATTCCAACAATTCCTACTGACCACAATCATTTCCACCCTGAGCACGCAGTTGCAGACAAGCCCACAACAAAAACACGCCTTGAGCTCATCGCACTTTCAGAATAGGCATTACATCCATTTGCATATCATATAGATATACACCGCTGACGAATATGTAGCGTCCAGATAAAGGCAGCAAGGTATTATTATACGCGGTGCTCCTCTGCGCCTCGGGCGGGCAAGTAGACACTATAGATGATCGTGGTTCCCTTTAACAAAGTGGATACGGTACAGGTCAGGTGTGCAACGAGGCTCGCACACACGGCGCAAAGGTCAGCGAGTCGAAGGCAACAGCAGCAGTGACTCGGCAGGAACGAGAAAAACACTCAAGCGTTCAATAGCTACCACGACAGACAACGATGACAAGGCATTCAATTTCACATCAACACAGCACACCAAAACCAAAATCACAAACTCAACAACAAAACAACATTAACATCAAGAACGAACACACAAAACAGACCAAACAACACAAACAAAAACCAAAACAAACACAAAAATACAATCAATACACACCATAAATCATTCCTGCATCCACACAACAAGCACGGTCCGCAGCCAGGGACGTCCAATTCAAACAACACATCCTGCACAACAACACGCAAAACCACCAACTAGCGATCACAAACCAAGCAGTTTCGAACATACATGGAAAGCAAAACAACAAGTCACAAAAGCACAGTGCACGCAGTCCACAAAGAGCCAGGACATTCAAGCACCCAGCGCACCATCGCACATAGCATGCAGGGGACAAGAAAGCAACTCAACTTCGAGGGCAATAAACGCAGGATCGGTCTAGAGCAACTCATGAGGTGCACACGTTAAGGCATCAAAAACAAAAAAGCCAGCACAGATCATACGAGTAGTATCCCACGGGCCATCTGGGGCAACAGAGAGGGGAGGGGAATGGGCTGAGAGGCCGCAAGGAGACAGCAAGACGAAAGGGAGGTTGGGTCTGTCCGCGTCTAGTCTCGAGGCATTTTCACAGCATCGATCACAATCAAGGGCACAAAAACCACAACAAAGATCACACAAACGCTCAGCAAGTCTGATCAATCAACAAACAATTCAGGAAAAAAAACAAATCAAATAAATAAAACCAACACATCAATATTCAATTCAAACAATTCCACGAAAAAGATACAGTCAACACACAAAAATCACAAACAAAACAATCACAACACAAATAGCAACACACAAACACAAGTCGGAAACAGAACACCTCAAAAACTAAAAAAATCAAGGAGGGAGGAGCGAAAAGACACAGAACGTTGGCCAGGCAGGCGGCGTTTCACAATCAGCAAGGCACAGCCAACAAGACACACAAACACAAACACATACATTCAAATCAAAACATTCAACAAAAAAACAACAACACACAACAGTGACACAAAAAGACACAGCAAAAAGAACCAAAACACATCAAAATTCAGAGCATCAAAATCAGGTCAGAAAACAGAGAAACAAAAAGTATTCAGCAAGACACACAGAACACAATTCACACACATCAAAAAACAACACATCAAAGACAGAAAACATCAACACAGCAATTTTCAGTCACAGCAACAGAACAGACGAATCATAATCACCAACACACAGTGAAAGTGAGCAAGCAAGTCAACCAACAAACAACATCAACAAACAATTCACCTTCAATCAATCGACACCAAACAATCAAAGTTTGGGCAGTCAAACAATCAAGAATTCAGAACAAGAAGAGCAACACAACATTCCAAACACAAACTTCACACAAAATTTTTCACAGGACATGCACAAAATCAAACAAATCAAAAAAGCACACAATCAGCAAATTTCAAGCACAATCTACAAGTCACAAAACAGTCAAAACATCAATCACACAAAACAAACATATAACAACCCACAACCAACAGAACAGCAAAATCCACAACACACAACACATCACACACACCAAACCAACAAACCACACAACACATCATCACGAACACACAACATCACCAACAAAACACACACACAATACAACCCAAATCATCAATCAAAAAACAACAAAACAACACAACCATCATCAACACACAAAACACCACAAGGTTTCACAAGAGCAACATCCACCAAGGCAGGGCTAGGGCGGAGGTGTTGAGAAGAGCACAAATCTTTCAACACAGCAGCCAATTCACACAGAATCAACACAAGGTCAAAGACACATCATTTCCACATACAGCATAGCAGTGACTAGGCAGAGCGATACAACCGAACATAAATAATCAGTTCATCAGAGTCAAGATTCGCATAATCAAATCAACAGATACAGTCATTTCAAGCATTAAATCAGCAGAAACACAAAAACATCTCAACACAGTCATCAAATCAGACATTCAACACAGATCACACAACAGACAATCATTTCACAACAAAAACCAAACACAATATTCACTCAGACAAAAGATCCCATCAAAGCACTGCAGAAAACGAAACATGCAAGGACAAAAGCAACACACTACAAAACAACACAAAGCAGCCAAGCACCAATCACATCAACAATAAACAGACAGCATTCAAATCAGCAAATCAACAATCACTATCAAAAAAAAACAAAAAACCAGAAAATCACTCAAAAACAAAAACACAACGACACCAACAAAACAACCAAAAATACACACAATCTAACATCAAAACACAACAACAAAGCAACAGCACATACAACAGAAGAGACCAACAATCCAACAAACAATCAGAACACATTTCATCAACTATCCCACACCAACAAGCCATCAATCCAAATCACATCCAACATGTTTCCACACATTCAGCACTGCAGAAACACACACACAAAAAAAAACTAACACACCAACATCAATCAACAACAACTCAGACAGAAACAAGATTAAAGACGCATCAACAGTCACACAAAAACAATCACACACAACATCACAAAAACACAGAAAATCACCCAAAAACACATCAAATATCAAACAGAATACAACAAACATCACACATCATCAATCAACAAACAAAAACAACGTCCAACAAAACACACACAAAAATCACACAAAACAGACACAAAAACAAATAACACACCACACACACACACACAAAAACCAAACAAAACACAATTCAACACTCATACAAACAATGCAAATCAAGACACACAGCCAACAAACACAAACACACAATTTCAAAAAAATCAACACACACACAAAACACATCACACCATCATTTTCACAAAACAACAACACATTTCACACAACACCATCCAAAAAACTCACACACATCATCACAAATTCACAAAGAAACCATCAACAACATCACACACATCACAACAGCAAAAACACAACAACACAACATCACAAAATCAATCAATCAACAACTCCAAAATCAACCCATCAAAACAAACAACACCCAACAATCAACAATCATCAACCACAAATCAATTTCACAAACAAACACACACACAAGCAACCACACACAACATTTCACACAACCATCAAAACAAAACAAACACAAGAGACACAACATCAACTTCAAACATCGCATCACAACACACACATTCAAAAAGACATTTTTCAAAAAAAAAAAAAACATCACAACACACAAGTCAGAAACACAAAAACACACAAACAACAACAAAAACCAACAACACAAACATCAAACAACAAAAACACACACATCACACAACACAAATCAAAAATCAATCAATTTTCAACAAAAACACAAGACACCAAACACAATCATGCTCACCACCAATCACAACACCACAACATCAGCACACACAACCCTCAAAACAACAAATGCATCACAAACACAAACCATTCAAAACAACAAAAAAAAAATCATCAATCACAACAAAACAATTCAAATCATCCAACACAACATCAAAAACAACCACACAAACAAAATCAAAATCAACAATTCACTCAATCAAATCTCAAACACAAAAAAATCAAACATCAACAAAAAAACCAGTCCAACAGCATCCAACACACACAAACTCATCATCACATCAACACACACACAAAAAACACACACATCAACAAACAACTCACAAAACAACCACACAATCAAAAACAGTCCCAAAATCACAAAACATTCAACCCAAACAAACAAAACAAAAATCAACACACAAATCAAACAAAATCACACACAACACACAACAAACAAATCAATCAATCATCACATCAACACACAACCAAAAAACAGACATTCATTTCAAATCCATCAATCAGCAAGATCAAAAACAAAGCAGTTTCATCAAAATCAATTTCACAAAACACAAAAACATCACAATCACAACACAATCACACACAACACATCACACACAACAAGACACAACATCAAAAAAAGTCAACACTCACCACGCATCAACAAAAACCACTATCAAAAATGCAGCACACACTACATCAAAACAACAATCAACAACAATCAAACACAACAACACAACATTTCAATCACACATCACAAACCAACAAAACAAAGCAATCAACAATCAACAATTTCACACACAACAACACACACAAACATCAAACGAATCAATTTCACAAAATCACACAAAACCAACAACAATATCACCAAATCAAAGCAACACTTCAGCAAAAACACACAAAACTCACACACCAACAAAACCACAACACAAAACAGACACAATCAAACAATCAAAATCAACAATCAATCATCAACAAACAAAGCAATGCACACAACACATCAAACAATTTTCTTTCAATCAACATCATCAACACAAACAGAAAAACAACAAAAAACCTTGCACACAATCAACAACAACACATCCAATCAACAAAATCACACAAAAAAAGCAACACAACACACATCACAAAATTCATTTCAACAACACCACAACAATCAACACACAACAGCACAAAACAACTCAACCAATCACAACAAAACACAATCCAAAACACAATCACAACTCCACACAAACACAACACACACAAACAAACACCACAAAACCACACAAATCACACAACATCACTTAATCATCAATCGACAAACAAATCAGTCAACAATCACAAAAAACCAACAATCAAAGAATTTTCAAAATAAAAATCAAAACAACAAAAATCAACAAAACAAAAACAACAAATACAAATCACATCACACCACATTTTTTTTAACGACTCGCAGGAACGGTCGAAGTTCTATTAATAGGACGCAGGAAAAATTTAAGAATTACAACCCTGGAGGGTCGTAACGCCAGAAAAAGGGAAACCAAAAACCACCATCCACAACCGACATCGCCAACACACAACCCAGGACAGGCTAAGTAGCACCGGACCGGCCGCCGCTAAGCGTGACCGACGCACTTAGACCAACAAAAGGACACAGACAAGATCGCCCTCTAAGGATGCCAAACGACGTCTTCAAGAAGAGAAGCGACGGAAAACCGCCACCGCCCGTCCGTCGGGGCTCAAAAGAGCCAAGACTGGGGCTTTCGCCGGCAATCACCCTTGGAGGGGTGAGACAGCACGAGAAACGCCCTCAGGAGGGGGAATGACCATCGTTGTCGGTCCGACCAAAGGCCTGACTGGGTTTTCACCCGCTGCTCACCACATGCGAATCCACGGCTAACGCACTGATGCTCACCTCACACAAGCTCTACCGACATGTGGGACCCCTGCACCGGCGACCCTCGCCGGCCAGCCTTTGTGCGCAAAAGACCGCGCACACCCACCGGCAGCTCCTCCACACACCTAGGTCGCTCCCTCCACTGCCGGCCGCTGCCTCTCGCGCCAGGCCGGCCTCCTCCACCGGACGCGCCTCTCGCGCCAATTCGGCCTCCCTCCATCGGCCGCGCCTCTCGCGCCAAGCCGGCCTCCATCTCCGCCGCCGCGCCTCTCGCCCGAGCCGGCCTCCGCTACCATCGGCTGCGCCTCTCTGCGCCAAGCCGGTCTCCGACCCTCTACCAAACAGATGCTACGCGGCCAGATGCAGTCGTCTCCCACGCCCTTCGGCTAGCCGTCCTGAGGCCGTCATGCTCCGGTGACCGCAGTCGCGTCACCACCACCGCAGCCGCTGCTGCGAACGCCCAGCCACCTCGCCGTCGCCATCCTCACCTCGCACCCGACTCCTTCCCCGCCGCCGACGTCACCACTGCCTCCATAGTCCACGGTCGCCGTCGCCGCTGCCACCGACGGCAGCCACCGCCTCCACAGACCGCCGCTGTGCCGTCGCCATCCTCCACCAAGCAGGCCAGCAACGCCCCGAACGCCGGCCGCCGCCGGCCTCCACGCGTCGCACATCGCCGCCAGCCGCTGCCTCCGTTGCCCGCTCGCCCGACGCCGGCCGTGCATGATCTAAGGATGCACCCACCCGCCGTCTGTCGTCGTCCAGCCGGATCCAGCCGTCACAGAGTCGGACCTTCGTCCACCTCTGCTCCACCGGGCGGCCACCGTCGCCGCCGCCACCAGCAGGCCGCCGCCGGGGTCCGCTCCCCGCCAGATCCAGGCGTGGATCTGGCGGCACTTCCACCGCCACCATCTCTACCAACCGCCGCTGCTCCCTCTCCCGTGCGCGCCACTCCCTCTGCCCCGCCGGCAACGCCTCCTCCGTCCAACGCCGCGAGCCGCCATGGCCTCCGCCCGCTGCAGAAACGGCGCCGCGACCTCCGCCCTCGGTCGCCGCGTCGGAAACCGGGAGGAGCGAGAGCTGCGAGCCCCGCCGCCACCGCGTCCTGGCGAGACACTGGCTTTGCCGGCACCTCGCTCGAGCGGCGGCGAGGCAAGAGGCGAGGGTGGTGGGTTGCGGCGGCGGCTTGGGCTGTCGCCGCCCGTGCCGCCCTCGCGGGGAGGCGACGCGGGGGAAAAAAATTGCTCATGTGTTTCATTTGAGTTTATTGATATTTTAGAAAGAGTTTTCTTTACCATTCTTGAGACCTCTTTCTACCTACTACCTATGTTCCAAAATAAATGCATTCCTAGGATTTAAAATATGTTCCAAAATAGTTATCATTTTAGAATACTAATTATCCCACCAATCACATTCTCATTCAAATTTCTTCCTATTTTACCCTTAGACATCCTCCAACTCTCATCTATGCATCATTTGATGAGGGACACCATAATCTTTCTTTTTAAATCTTAATATATGCTAAATAATCTAGAGTTACAATTATTTTAAAACGAAGGTAGTACTTAGGAGTACATTACCTAATGATTTGTCTAGGTTGGTGCCTCATAACCCTATGTACATGCTAAACGGTGCGTTCTTTTTAAATATCTCTAAAAAAAGTTTTAAAAATCATATCAATATATTATTCCTGTTTAAAATAATTATGTAATCATGTGTTAATGGTTCATCTTATTTTACATATCTTCTTAATATTTTTATTTCCTTTAATGCCTAACCATTCAAAAAGGTATTAAAAGATATATGGGTAAGTAATTTCTGGTTTCAAATAAATGCTCCCCCCCAAAAAAAAAAAAAAAAATAGCCCGTGAGATCCAAGCTCGTTTGGCAATCTCCACTGGGTGGCCATTCCCCCTTAGGTTGAGTTCATTTCCTTTCTTTCCCAACCTATCTATGTCGTTTTCCGCCATTCCCCCTTAGGCTAAGTTTGTTTCTTTTCTTTCCCAACACATCTTTATCGTTTTTCGTGCACACGCTTTTCAAACTGCTAAATGATATGTTTTTTTTAAAAAAAAAATCTATACGAAAGTTGTTTTTAAAAACATAGTGATTTATTTTTTAAAAAAAAAGTTAGCTAATACTTAATTAATCACGCGCTAACCATCGCTTCGTTTTGCGTGCTGGGATTGAAGGTTCCCAACCTCACTCCCGTGCATGACCCCCTCCCCCCGAACTCAGGGCTTGTTCGGAATGGAGGGATTACACAGGATTTTTGTAAGATTGGCAAATCCTTTGGATTTGCCACTGTTCATACATTCGGTTCGCAGGAATCACGTGTAGGAATTTTGTAGGAATACTGTAGGTCTGTAGCAACCCCGTGAAAACTTAGGAATTTCACAGGATACTGAACATCCACTCACACCTTATTTTTTCATTAGCTACCACAGGGTAGATGCTAATCACGTTGGAGTGACTAGATGGGAACTAATATTTTATTGCTTAATTATACTATAATATATGAGATCAATATTAATTAGAAAATTCCTATGGTTTATATATTCATGTATTCCGAACGTTTCATACCATCAAATTCCTTTGTTTTTCAATCCTACGTTTTGCATATGCAATCCTATATTATTCCTGTGTTTTTTCTATTATTATGTTTTTCCTATCCTGTGATCCGAACAAGCCCTCAATATTTCGGCACTAAAGATTGGAGTTGCTAAAAAACAATCTTACGTTCTTTTGGTGAAAACCTTTAAATGCAAAAAAAAGCTCGTTATTGGCTATGAAATAAGTTTCAAGACGTTTATAATCTCGTCTCCAAGAACTCTGTCCGCGAGTTACAGTTTTATTTTTAAAATGAGCTTTTCGGAAAACTAGGAAGGTATCCCGCGCATTCGCGTGGGCACGTTTCGAAAATAGGTCTACCAAAATGAATTTAAATTAAAGTGAAGTATTTCTCTTCTTAATTAAAGGGATGGTATTTCCCTTCTTGTTTGAATTATTAAAGTGAGGAATTTCCCTTCTTAATCTTCCACCAGGTACTAACGATCCAAACAGGGCCAAATTCGTTTTACCGGACAGGGAGTCAGCGATGCCATTGGTGACGCAATACGCGCACGGACTGTACGGTGATCATGGGATTGACGCCCACCGCGGTGGCCAGCACGCAGCTGTTGCACACGTACAGTCGCCCCCGCCTCCCAGCTCTCGCCGCGGACATCAACGGCGTCGTTGCCCGCCGTGGCTCCCATCCGACAGCTGCCCATGTGGTGCGCAGAGCAGAAGAGGCCCCACGTCTCGCTTTTCGACCGCGGCCCGCGCAGAGATTGATCTAATGGTTAAAAATATTGGTTCCACCGGATTGAATGAAAATCAATGGTGAGATGTTTTGTCTTTTTCTTAGAATTTTTAAGAATTTCTTTAATCTACCAGAGTGCCACGCGGCGGCTTAGGAATGTTTATAAGGTACACGTGGCAGCTGAGAAGCGTTTGTAGGAATTTTCATGGACTTTTAGTATATAATCTTACATACCAAAACATGATCAATATGGATCAAACTAAAAATCAAATATGTTAAAAAAATATTTAGCCATCTAATTATTTTTTTTTATCTCATTTGCTAGAAAACTAGAGAGGAAGTGAGTAAAGTGGAGACTTATCATCAGTTAGTTCATATGCGTAATTCGTCAAAACTACGCCTGTCATAGATGATCTTCTTTGATAGATTATCCCTACAGACATATCTCAAACATGCTACGTTTTGATCCGTGATGAGACCTATCACAAATGACTTATTATGGATGGCTTCGCTTAAGCGTGTCTTAAATTGAATGTGTAGATCGGCTAAAAAGTAATTGTTTATTTATGTCACCAAGATCATTCATATATAAATTAAAGTTCCACTTAAAAATAAATCTAATAATTTTTATAGTAACAAATTATGGTGCATATAACCTTGAAAAGAAAGAGAATACAGAGGGGGAGGTGCAGATGCGGATGTGGTGGTACGTACGTATACTTGTGGGTCCAAGAGAAAAGGATAATATGTAACCCTGTGGGTCCAAGAGAAAAGGGTGATCAGATCTGTGGATTTAATCTAATGGTTAGCATTATCGGGTTCACCGTTTCAAATAAAAAATAAACGGTTAGATTTTTTTTCTCAAAATTTATTAGAGCGCCACGTGGCTGTTTAGGAGCGTTTGTAGGAATCCCACATGGCGGCTTGAGAGCGTTTGTAGGAAGTTTAATAGACCTTTAGTATATAATAATAGAAGATTTGTTTATGAAATAAGTTTTAAAAGGGACTAGAGTGTAAAATGTCCAGCAATTGCCTCGGTTCATTAAAGTTTTCAGCCCGTAGTCATGTACACTGTTGAATTTTCTCGACGTGCATGAGGTCCGCATGTAAATTAAGAAAATTCCCAGCGTATCTCTGAAGTTCGCCGAATCCCTTCTGTACCTCGAGATTTACTCATTTCTTTTCATACCTCTAGATTTTAATTTTGATCCCTTCTTGTCAGGGTTATGAATACCATATACCTAATAATAGTTGACTAAATCTCGGCAGGATCCACCACATACTATGTCTTATACGGAAACTGACCTCGAGGGAGTTCCAGATAAGGAAAGATAACCATAATTCTGCATGGAAATGACAAGTACTACTCGGATTGTATCCATATTGGTTTCCCTAGTTCTACTTGGACAAGGGGACACCTATGGATATAAATACAAGCCCCCTAGGAGGACAGGGAGGACCATGGAAGACACCCATGACAATCAACATACACCCACCAGAAGCCACAACATACAAGCCTACATACGCCAAGACACGCCGCCGGATATCGACTTCAGGGATAGGCATGGCTATTCCCCTACGGTGTCTCCGGATACCGTCGGGAGATACGAAAGCGCTATCTCTGATCTCGCCGGATACGGATTCGAGGAGGAAGGCTACCCTGTTGTCGACCACGAGTCAGACCTTCAGACCGCCATGTCGACAACAGTTAGATAGGTTACCCCACATATTGTACTGGTGTGATTATGGTGAATAAAAACAACTCCGGCTCCGGCCAACAGGATGTAGGGTTATTACCTGACAATTCAGGGGCCCGAACCTGTATAAAAATCCTCGTCTCCGTCTCTTTTACCTCAGTCTCGCATATATTCTAGCACCGACAATCCCCATACTATGCAAATACCAGAATTGCGACATCAAACGTCGACAGTGGCGCGCTAGGTAGGGGGATTTTGGTGCTTCAGGATTTCGAAGAGATGTGTTCAAAAGATGGATTCTCCAACAACAAGCTACTCGACGACTTCGGACCAGGGAGATCCAACCCGGCTAGAGTACGTCTCCCGACGAGATTGGAATCATCGTCATCAACTATTCGATCCGGCGAGATCTATCAAGCTCCAAGACATCGTCGCCGCGAAGGATAATGGTTCAATATCGTTAGATACGGGACTTTGGTTCGTGTCGACTACAACGGAACCTGCCGATCTACAATCATAATTGGGTTTGTTGTTCTGATTTTACACGGATATATTATTCTTATTTACTGTAATATCTGACTTGCGGGTTGTTAATTACGAATTAATCCGCTGTTTGCATGTACAATCCCGACCGAGCCCAATTCTGACTACGTGCGCCTGTAAATTCTCAAACCGGCTGGCGGCTGCACCTTTTGCCTGGTTAGTCCTACTCGGACACGATGAAAGGAGGCTGCACTATACGTGAAGTCTGTATAGGGAACTGAAGCACGTGTCCACCATGTGATGGGATGCCACCCGTTTTCAGGTATCTAGCAGATTATTTTTTTAAAAATGATATACTAATTTCGTAGATATATCCGGCATATATCTATAAAGGTACGCAATATTTTATCTGCAATTTATCGTACCTATTTTTCCAATTTATACAGCATTGTCAGATCAACAATTTATTATGTTTACCTAGAGCATATTTTTTATACAATATCTATTGCGCGGATATTTCCGACGTTAAACCAACTACGGTCTAACGCTGGGGGCTCGCTCTGTTATCTTATGTATAAATCATGCTTGTTTACGGTTTACATAATGCCTGATACTTACATCTGCTCATTACATCCTAATAATACTAGAAGATCCATGCAGTTTTTTTTGATTACATACTCGATATTATCTGCTATATATCTTGCCTTCTAGACAATATCTTTCAGGAACAATCGAGCACTCGAGTAGGATGTGGTCGAGTACACTGCATTATCGAGGACATTCTCGACAAATGCAGAGTCGTCGCGCCCAACCTACCAACGAAGACCGACGACCTATCTCATAGCACCGGCCATAGCTGGACTACTCGAGAAAAGGTTGTTAACGGATAATTCCTCGCGAACGCCGTCGGCTTGATCACCCGACATGATTGCGAACGGATATCCGGATACGCTATAAGTTGGGTATGTGAGTCATGCTGGCCACATGAGATACACATACAATAAACCAACTTTAGCACCTCCATTGGTGTTCCAGAGATTCTACTCGTTCGCTGGTTTCCGAACCAGTACGTAGCAATCTCTCACACCGCAACTTCTGTTGGTGTTCGAGAGATTCTACTCGCTCGCTGGTTCTCGCACCAGTACGTAGCAATCTCTCACACCGCAACTTCTGTTGGTGTTCGAGAGATTCTACTCGCTCGCTGGTTCTCGCACCAGTACGTAGCAATCTCTCACACCGCAACTTCTGTTGGTGTTCGAGAGATTCTACTCGCTCGCTGGTTCTCGCACCAGTACGTAGCAATCTCTCACACCGCAACTTCTGTTGGTGTTCGAGAGATTCTACTCGCTCGCTGGTTCTCGCACCAGTACGTAGCAATCTCTCACACCGCAACTTCTGTTGGTGTTCGAGAGATTCTACTCGCTCGCTGGTTCTCGCACCAGTACGTAGCAATCTCTCACACCGCAACTTCTGTTGGTGTTCGAGAGATTCTACTCGCTCGCTGGTTCTCGCACCAGTACGTAGCAATCTCTCACACCGCAACTTCTGTTGGTGTTCGAGAGATTCTACTCGCTCGCTGGTTCTCGCACCAGTACGTAGCAATCTCTCACACCGCAACTTCTGTTGGTGTTCGAGAGATTCTACTCGCTCGCTGGTTCTCGCACCAGTACGTAGCAATCTCTCACACCGCAACTTCTGTTGGTGTTCGAGAGATTCTACTCGCTCGCTGGTTCTCGCACCAGTACGTAGCAATCTCTCACACCGCAACTTC
>CM020181.1:21362848-21480899 GCA_009805545.1 Oryza longistaminata
ATAATTTTTTTATAGATAAAATTTTTTTTTTCCCTTCGCGAGGTGAAACGAAAATATTACTTTTGTTAAAAACATCTTACAAAATAAACTCATAAATATAATAGTCGCATACAATAAATTTATACACTTCATCAATATACTTCATAAATTTATATTTTCTTGATAGCAAAATCTAAAATGGACTTTATTGATAGAAAATTAATGGTCAACTAACGGTCCACTAATGGAAGGGGTATAGGAGGGAATAAGCAAATCTCAGGGGCATAGAAGGAATTGGGTGAAGTTTTAGGGGTATATAGGGAATTTTCTCTAAATTAATCGGAGGCACAAATCCTAATTTGTTCCCTTTTTGTCACCAATAATGCTCTGGACAATTTTGTGCACGACTGGAGTAAGAGAGCAAACATAACTGCCAAAAAGATGTAAAGGTTACCTAGAGAGATTGGTACTTTTGAGATTTTTCAGGAGAGTTTAGATTCACATCTTTGAATGAAAAAAAAATGGTGGGTAAGCAAAACCTGTATATTGGACTAGTTGGGGAGGGGAATTTAACTAATTGCCACTGTTGTGATATGGCAATTAACGATTTGCCACTTACTATTTATGACATATGGGTATAGTGGTAAATCATTAAGCACCACTCGTAAAAGTGGCAAATAGTTAGAAACCGCTAGGGACTTGCTTTCAGTTCCCTTTCAAGACTCTGCGCATCATCATTGCAAAAAGTGGATCTATAGCAACTGCGAGGAATGAGAGCGTGCGTGAAAAACTAAACAAGAGCCACGTATGCCAAGCAGGTATACATCTCTTTAAGTCAAATTTAGGTTTGTTGTTACATCGGATATACGGACACATATTTGAAGTATTAAACATAGTCTAATAATAAAATAAATTACAGATTCTGCTAAGAATCTGCGAGATGAATTTATTAAGCCTAATTAATCCGTCATTAGCAAATGTTTACTGTAGCACCATATTGTCAAGTCATGGCGCAATTAGGCTATAGCATAAAAAGATCCCAATTGTCTCGGTCCATAAAAGTTTTCATCCTTTTTACTGTAGTCCTGTGCACCGTTCAATTTTCTCGACGTTGCTCGAGGTCCGCAGAATCTTAGTTTGTTCTGATTTTGTCGCAAATAATGCTTTGGGTAATTTGTGTCCATGACTATTCGTAGAGAGCAAATAACTGCCAAAATGATGAAAAGGTTGCCTAGAGATTGGTGCTTTTGAGTTTTTAAAGATAGTTTAGATTCACATCTTTGAATGAAAAATGATGGTTAAGCAAATTCAACCCGGAGATTGGCCTAGTAGGGGACGTTGCTTTCAGTTCCCTTTCAAGATTATGCACATCATCAGTGTAAAAAGGATCAAAACAAAGTGCATGTGTAATTAAGCAATTGCGAGGAAGGAGCTTGAAATCTAAACAAGAGCCAAGTGTGCCAAGCAGGCACACATCATCAGTCCAGTACTAAGTTTTTTGAGAGATTTGTAAAACCAAACCACAATACTTAAACTAGTTCATCTAGTGGCCACACGCACACAGTTTTTTTTAAAGAACAAAAACAAAAAGTGGTCCATGTTTCGTCTTCACGGCAAAAGCAATAAAAAACACAGTAGCTCACATCTTCAGACCTCAGCTCACTCCTTCCATCGATTAATTGCCACTAGCCCACCATAATCTTTAACCGGGAAAATTTTTCATTCCTCGAGGATGTTCCTTCGCTTTTTCATATCACCTAAATAGTTCTTAAAAAATTAAAAATAAAACAAGATATACTAATATGAAATATATCACTCACATACATGTAAATTGAAATTCTACTATTACAGAATGTAAAAAATAACAATATAATTGTGAATGTACGTTAACTATTTTAATTCATTTTTTAACTTGTAGAAGTTAAATTTAAGTTTTGCATGTTTGTGGAGTGAATACTTTGTATTGATCAATGCTATTAATTTTTTTTAATATTTTGATGAGTTTTTAGATGGCATAACTTGAACCTGGCCTCTGCCCTCAAGTATACCTTGAACCCCCACTATAAAAAAAACACATAGGCGTGGTTGTACACATTCTACGGTAGACCATCCTTTAAACCTAAGTTGGATCTTGCCGTCTCACTAGACATAGTGTCCACAGTTTCCTCAAATACCACTTTTAAAAGAAATGAATTTTACGAACATAACCGATGTTTTTACATGCGGAATAAAAGAAGACTCGTGTGTAAAATTTTTGAATGGATTTTCACAAGTGGATCTCTTAAATGGCCCACCTAAGAAAATATGTTTATTTCATAGGCATGTGAGGTCGCCGCTCATCATAAAAAAACCGTGGCTACCTTATCTTCTCACTTCCTCTACCTCATCTCCTAACTCTCATCACTCTCTCGAGATCTCTCCTTCTTTCTCACTCATAAGTCACTCTCTTTCTTTCTCTGATTTGATCTCCCTCGCCCCCTTAGTCATGGCAGTAGAGGCGAGTTCGTCACGACAGCACGCATCAACAGCGAGTTGGGGCAGGCCTGGCTGGCCTCCCTCGTCTATTTGGCATGGCGGCCTTGGGTGTAACGAAGGGGTGACGACGATGACGGTCACACACCGTGGGAGGGCAGCCGGGATCAGGGCCACGGCAATGGGGATGACCACCAACCTCGAGCAGGTCCGCCGTAGCCAGCCACAAGAGCACCCCTCCATGATAGATCCAATGGTAGCAGCGGCAGAGTCAGGTGTGGATTCGCCGTCGCAGACCTTGGGAGTGCTTCTCCCTTGTAGATTTGGCGGTGACAGCAGGGAGCAGATCCACTATTGCCAGCCCTGGGAGGGCCTCTCCCTCACAGATCCAGCGGCGACAGCAAGGGGTGGCACGGATCCGCCGTTGCTGACCTCTAGAGCACCCCTTCCTCGCAGATTCAGCGACAGCGACAGGGCGAGGTGCGGATCCACCATTGCTGGCCTCAAGAACGTCACTCCCTTGCGGATCCGCCGGCAGGGGGAGGCGTGATTCCGTCAGCGTAGCCTCGGGAGCACCCTTCCCTCATGGATCTAGCGACGATAGCAAGGGGAGAGATTTATAGATATGTTGTTAGGGAGGTCAAGGAGGGCGGATCTGCATCTCCGCCCTCCTTTTCGGCAGAAAAATCTCTATAGGCAATTTTTTTGGAAGATCTATTTGTATAGTATTTTTTATTAGTAGTTTCACCTAAATGATAGCGAGACATCATGGACAGCAGTGTATAGCGATTAAGTTTGCTTCCCAAAAAAAGATAGCAATGTAAAATCATGAAACATTGTCGATATTGGCAATATGTGTTAAGTAACTAATATTTTCGTGATCTGCATTAATTACAGTGAAAAGTTTCTTATGGTGCACGTTAAGCTTACAACTAACCATATAACAAATAAGTAAGTATTTCTTCCCACTTCTGCTTTCTGTATCCCTCTACCATCACTCAAACGAGGTTGCAGCCACCTCTTAGGCCCCGTTTAGATCCCAACTTTACACCCTATCACATCGAACGTTTGAACACCTACATGAAGTATTAAATATATACTAAAAATAACTAATTGCATAGATTGCGACTAATTTACGAGACGAATCTTTTAAGCCTAATTGCTCCACGATTAGACAATGTGGTGCTACAGTAAACATTTGCTAACAACAGATTAATTAGGCGTAATAATTTCGTCTCGCGGTTTACTAATGGATTCTATAATTAATTTTTTTATTGGTGCCCGAACACCCCATGCAGCACCCTATATAATACCAGATGTGACACGCTAAAACTTTACGCCCTGAATCTAAACACCCCCTTATTTTATTTTGTAGTAAGCTCATGTTGCAGCTTACTAAAACCATAAACAATTTTTTTAAGAGAAGGGTTTTTTTTTAGGGAAAATTGGAACCATGCCATTATAATTTTGCAAAATTTGAGATATGTCATCCTAACCCACATGTCATTGACTCATGTGTGTCCTACATGTCATTGAGATACCGATGGCATATCTTAAACTTTATAAAATTATAATGGCATGGTTCCAATTTACCCTTTTTTTTACCTGGCCTCTATATCCAATCGGATATATGCAGCCTTTTTAAAATTAGGAACTTAGCCTATCAAACAGGGAACTTAGCCCTCAAATAACCCAATCTGAAATTTGCTCATACGGAGATTTAAACTCAAGACCTTTAAGTGCTAATTAGGTCACTGCAATCACTAGGCCGCATGCATTGTGTAGCATACAGTAACAAAGTCTAACTATGTATGAGTATTAAACATTGACCTTGCCCTTACCTAAGATCTATCGGCCTAAATATTCTTATTGGCCTACATAAAATGAGAACAAAAGTTTTATGATTTTATTTTCATTAAGAAAATAAATAATCGAATGAAGGGAACTACGTGGCACCCAACGTGCCATTTAATTAGATAGAGAAGGTACTATAGCCAGGCTATAAGCCAGCTATAAATACATTTCGAGGAGATAAAAGAGGAGAGAGAAGGGGGGCTACATATTTGTAGTCAGCTACAGCACAGACTCCAAGGTGCATGTGTGTATGACAGATGAGACCAGACTTTTTAATGTAGTATATGTTTATAGGAAATATTGTATGAATTGGATATTAAGTTGACTATAGATGATTTGGAGCCAGCAGTTGGCTATACTATTGTACTTCTCTATATGACTCTTCTCACAGCACCCATTTTGTTGAGTGCTGTGACCATATATATAGTTTGCTATACTATTATACTTGCTCTATACCACTCATCAATAGCGTCATTTTTTTCTATTATCTTAGAGTCTGCGCTCTCCCTATATCGATCGATTGACCAGCATGTGAGGAGTATTTTTTTTTTTTACTTTACATCCAATAGGTGGTTCACCTAAGAGCAAGGTTAATTGTACAGCCAACTGCTAGCTCCAAATCATCTATAGTCAACTTAATAGCTAATTCATACAATAGTTATCTATAAACATATACTACACAATCAATATCTGGTTCTACCTATCATACACACATGCATCTTGGAGTTTGTACTGCGGCTAGCTACAAATTAATTTGTAGCCCGTTGTTCTTATCTCTGCTTTTTTATCTCTTTAAAATATGTTTATAGCTGGCTTATAGCTAGTCTGCTATTGTTCCTACTCTAAGGTGGAGAGCGTAAGGCCATGGGGATTGGAAACATTACCCTGTTGTGTTGGGTGAGGGTTGGGTGCTGCATTCTCCTAGAGTGATCTCCATAGCATTGACCATATGTAGTAACAAATGCAATACACATATCACAGTAGTAGTTCTCAAAAAAAGAAAAAAAAACACATATCACT
The DNA here is from genome assembly GCA_009805545.1 of Oryza longistaminata. NCBI lineage: Eukaryota > Viridiplantae > Streptophyta > Magnoliopsida > Poales > Poaceae > Oryza > Oryza longistaminata. The sequence continues at coordinate 21,368,174 of CM020181.1, forward strand.
GTACATGTAGAGTTAAAAGTTTACTGTTGGTTTATGCTAGCCCAACCAAAACAAATACGTGTCATGTTTATAAAAATAATAATTAAATGATGGATACAAGAGTTATACATGTTGGTAAAAAATCGCTAAACGATGGATACGTACGGAAGTTATACATGTTAGTAAAAAAAAGGAGAAAATTCTTTATACGCCACTTAAAATTTACAAGTTTTCTTATATGCCACTGCAAAGTTACTATTTTCTTATACGCCATCTAACAAAAATTTTCATCCTTTATATGACACTATCAAGGTTAAACTGCTTTGACCTCATCAATTTTTTCAACAAAATAATAAAACTACACTCGTGTGTTTTTCTGATTGCTTCTATTCAGCCATTGTCTAACATGCACACTTGAGCATGATGGTTCCACTTTACAATTGATATGTCATTTTTGCTAATCCACCCAAGAGATGTCCGCTCATTATTGCAGTCATTTAAATAGTTATGAATTTTAATAAATGAAAAGATGGATTAATATTTTATATATCAGTCCAAAAATTCAAATTTAAATTTGATCTTCACAAGTTGTAATAAAAAATAATAAATTTAATTGAAACTAGTATACATGTGCTCGTAGCCAAATTTGATGTTTTTTAAAAAAATTGTAAAAGTGAAATTTAAACTTGCATATATGTGTAGTGATATATCACATATTATTCTATGTCACTAAAAAATATTTTATATAATTATTTGGATGACATGCAAAAAAATAAGTGGATATCCCCTCGAGGGATTAAAAGGATAATATTGTACTTTTGCATCGCTATTACACAAGATGATGTTATGGATGGCATATAGGGGAAGAAAAAAATTCAGCTAGTGGCATATAAAGGAATAACAACTTTTCAATGGCATATAAGGAAACTCATAAATTTTGAGTGACAAATAAGAAGTTATAAGGAATCCCAATTTATAATTATATGATTCTATCTGTAATCTTATGGTTGTTGACATGTAATTTTGTATTTATATTTGTAATCTTATAGTGTAATATATATGAGTTACACCACTATAAATAATGTTAGATTTTTTTCAGTTACCAGACCATGTCGTCGAGAAAGTATGCATAGGATGAAATTGATATTGATACTATTATCATTGACTTCACATATAGAAAAGTCAGAAGAAAATTTTAAGGTAATATATGCAATATTTTCTATATAAATATTATTTTTGGATGCTATTTAAAATGTTTACGGCAATAACTTATATATATATATATAATATGAATATAAGTATATGTATTTATTGATTATTATAAGCAAGCTCTCTGCATTTATCATGAGATTGGAAGAAGACAGGAAGTATGTCTGTGTTTTCTATCTTGGTTTACAACAACCTGAATCAACCCAGACAATGTTACATATACGTGAATCCAGGCATACCAGCGTGATTGGCATGTTAATAATTTTGCACAAACCATCGGCTAAAATGTACTGCGCCATATGTACATCAGTGGAATCAGCCATGATCTTGCCAGGTACACGAGTCAATTAACACCCATTGATGAAGTCCCCCTTCCTGGTAATCAGATCCAGTCCATTGCGCGTTACGCCGTAAGCCAGAAGATGCCTTCAAGATGCATAAACTTGTTGGTGGTTGCCAAATCAACATACCGACTTTTATGACAGTCTGAAGTTGTTTGTGAGGAGGCATAATGTTGAGACGACAGCTTACCATTTGTGTGTATGAGAACTCCTGATGCCTTCCAGTCCTACCTTCGGACTGGCTGCAGTGCATGAGCTTCTCTTGTAGTCTTGTTCATATGTCTTAACATCAGACAATTAAAACATGTTTGTTGCTACATCATTTCATCTGCTCTTTCATGGTGCACAGAAGTTAGCATGGTATCTCATACAGGAATTTACCGCCTGATTCTATGCCATAATTCAAAGACCTGCACTTGAGTTCAATGTGAATATCGGCCAATTCTGATTCTTTTCTCCCATCAAATGCAGGGGAAAGAACGGTGTAGTTAAAGGGTGATGATTCCACGTATTTATTCGAAGACCTGCTGGTTTGATTCCGATCTTTTTTTATCAAATGCAATGAAAAGAAAGGTGCAGTTACATATTTATGATGAATGGTACAAAACAAAAGGAATGCATGTACCGGAAGCTCATCCACACATCACTGGCAGGGCAATCAACCGGAAGGTACGCAAGGCGATGGTTTTATCAAGATCAACTGATGAATGATAAGCAGTTATATATAAATAAGGTTAATTAGATCCATATCATTGGAAATACGCCGATTCAGATAAATACCACTACAATTCATTTGTTATTGTCTACACTATTCAAATTCACACATAATTAGATAGATGGAAGATTAGAACTTGGACCATGTTAATTCATGAATTTTTCCTGATTCCATGTTTATATGCATAATTCTTGACTGATTTCTGTCAGGCAATTACAAAACCGCTAAATGGGATTAGCGGCGCTATAGCCTGCTATAGCCTTTCTTAGCCTCTACAGATACCAGCCGGTAAAAGCCATAACGCCGGCGAAGTAGTACTCCATCGCCGTGCGCCACCGCCCCACGGGCCTACCGCCGCCGCTGCGGCGGCTACCGGTGGCGGTGGCGGCGGACGTCAGTACTGTAGGCGTGAAGTGCATGTGCAGCAGGTGGAGGAGGTTGGCTGGCTCCGGCGGCCGCTCCGGCTCCTCCACCTTGGTCGGCGTCGCGACGGAGTACCCGTTCACCCGCAGGAGCTCGCGCGCGTACCTCGCGATGGCGTGCACCGCCGGAGTCTGGCCGTCGAGGAACGTCAGCTGGTGGATCTTGTCGACGACGAAGAAGGGAATCTGGTTCTCCGCCAGGTAGAACACGTCGCGGACCACCGCCACGGCCTCCTGCTGGTCGACGGCGGATTCTTCCCTCTCCTCCACCGACGGCACGACGCGGTTCCCTCCGTTACCCTCTGCCGCCACGGGCGCCTTGCTGCGGCGCCCGACGACGACGTCGCGGAGGCGGACGAGCACGTAGCACGCGTCGAGCAGCCGCCGGCGCAGGAGCCCCGTGTAGCTCGGGACATGAAACCATCTCCTCACGCGGCGGAGCACGATGCCATCCGCCGTGGTCTCCTCCTCCTCCTCCACCTCCTCGTCCTCAGGTCGGCGCCTCATCACGACGTCGCCGAAGCGGACGAGGATGTAGCAGCCGTCGAGCAGCAGCCAGCGCAGGAACTCCTTGCTCGGGACGTGATCGAACGACAGCTTGTAGCATCTCCGCGCGCGAGCCTCCACGCGCGCGAGCTCGGTGATGAAGTCCTCCAGCTGCAGCGGCGCGGTGGTGTGCGCCGCCGCCGCCGACAGGACCTCCTGAAGCCTACCCACCTTGTCGGAGTCCCTGGCGAGCTTGGACCTGCAGTCGCAGCTGCGGTTGTACGGCCCGATGGAGACGAAGTGCGGCTCGTACTCCTGCTTGTCGACGTTGCGGGTGAGCTCGGCGACCTTGTCGATCATGATCGACGGCGGAGCAGCTGACTCGCCGCCGGCCCGCCCCGTCGTCGGCGAGTTCAGGCTTGCGAGTTCATGCTTCAGTTCTTGCGCCAGTAGTGAGGCCATCTCAATGACATGTTGATCTGTAATCCAATATCACAAAATCGTCAGGTGTTAGCTAGATGCATGATTATTAGACATATCCAAATTGTTGAGCTGATCCAAGAAAGAGTCTTGTTGACACCTAGCCTCTCCATCTATGCAGCAGCAGGACAAGTAGGATTGCCTCCCTCTCCCTTTCTTCCTTTCTTGACTCTGCTGCAGCCTGCAGGTCTTCAGCATATACACCTGCAGGAAAACAGAGCAGCTGCCCTAGCACTCCATGGATGGCAAAGAATATATATATAGGGAGTTTAAAGAACAGTACTTTACTACGAGTTGGTAGCTGCATAAAATTCACCAAATTAATTCATGCCATCATACTCGCGATAAGATCAAATCAACGAGGTGATTCACAGTTTCTTCACACTCTGGAGAGTACCATCATTTTACAGAAAATATTAACCGAAAGGTACGACAGTGGGACACACTTTGGAGAGAGATGGCAGACGTTATTACAAGTCAGTCAACCAGTAGGGATCGAGCAAGGGTACTGGTCTTGTTAATTTGAGACTCAATGTGTCCCGATTCTTTGATGGCTGGGGAGTGGGGACAAACTCGAGAGATATACTAGCACCAGCTTACGACTGACCATACTATAGCTTGAAAGGTCGCGTGGATGTTTCACGTGCAGCAAAGAATCCGGTCACTGTGGATGTCAGTCCAATTGTCTCAGTCCGTCAAGTTTTCAGTATTAGTTAGTCCAGTACAGTGTTGACTTGTTCTGATATGGTGCTTGAGTATTAGTGGAGCGTAAACAACTGCAAATCTCCATGGTGATAGCATGTGGTTTTGAAAAAGTAAATGCAAACTTAAATTCACTCAAAAACCAGAAAACATTTTTTGTCCATCTCGTTATTCATGTCAACTAAAAAAATCATATTTTTCTTTAAAATATAAATAAGATAGATCAACATGTGATATGTTACTTCAAAAAAAATAATAAATATGACTGTCAATAGTACGCATTATTCATAATCATATTTTCGACTTATCCCATGTTAATTTGTTTTATACCAATTATTTTTACAGTTGCTTTAATTTATAGTTTTTTACTGGCAGGCATTAAAAAGAGGCTTCACTCCCCGCAAAAAAAAAAAAAAAAAAAAAAAAAAAAAAAAAAAAAAAAAAAAAAAAAAAAAAAAAAAAAAAAAAAAAAAAAAAAAAAAAAAAAAAAAAAAAAAAAAAAAAAAAAAAAAAAAAAAAAAAAAAAAAAAAAAAAAAAAAAAAAAAAAAAAAAAAAAAAAAAAAAAAAAAAAAAAAAAAAAAAAAAAAAAAAAAAAAAAAAAAAAAAAAAAAAAAAAAAAAAAAAAAAAAAAAAAAAAAAAAAAAAAAAAAAAAAAAAAAAAAAAAAAAAAAAAAAAAAAAAAAAAAAAAAAAAAAAAAAAAAAAAAAAAAAAAAAAAAAAAAAAAAAAAAAAAAAAAAAAAAAAAAAAAAAAAAAAAAAAAAAAAAAAAAAAAAAAAAAAAAAAAAAAAAAAAAAAAAAAAAAAAAAAAAAAAAAAAAAAAGAGGCTTCACTCGTGGGAAGAAAAACCAACTTCAATCCCCAAATGGATAGAATCCCCAGACGCTATACTTTCTAAACTCAAAGATTAAATTAGTGACTTCGCTGTCTGTCTTAATAAGGCCCATTTGATTCAAAGAAAATTGATAGGAATTTTAGAGGATTTCATTTCTATAGGAATTTTTCCTACAAAGCCCTTTGAATCAAAGGAATGAACCCTATGGAATCCTATGAAATTCCTATGGAATGTCTCTTCCCATACAAGTTTTGGAGGAATTTTAACAAGAGGTAGAATCTCATGGAAGAAATCCTTTGAGTCTTTATCTCTCCTTAAATTCCTGTGTTTTTCCTGTGGTCCAATCAAACGGTCATTCCTATATTTTTCCTGTGTTTTGCAATCCTCTGTTTTACAGTTATATTCCTATCAGAATCCTATTTTTTTCTATTCCTCTGTTTTTTCATAAAGGGGCCCTAAGATTGGTCCCATCATCATCGCAAAGATCGTAGAGACGATCAACAAATTGGACGTGTGCACTGCAGACGCATGGAATATGGGAAAAGAGGTACTATGCGAAGCAGACACACGTCTTCTATGTACAGCTACATTTATTGCGACATTCCATTCCTCATTAACCACAAACAAAATTACCTCACCCAGGTGGCCACATATGCATATAAGAATGCGGTCCATCTTTCGGACATGTTCACTTTGATGCCAAAAAAAAAATCTTACTAAATTTTGATAAAGTTGCCAAAATTTTGGTAGGATTTCTTATATAGTTACTAAAATTTGGCAGCAAACTAAATATAGCTATTTTTTTAGCAAATTTACCAAAATTTAGTAAGGTGGTATTAAAAAATGAGCAGGCCCTTCACCTCGACAAAGAAGTACAAAAACATCTACTCCGGCTCACATTCTAGAAGCTTCATGACACCATGATCGGTAGAAGCTTCATGACCAAATTAAGTGGACCAGGAATAAATATATAAAAAGTTGACCCTGGGTCAAGGCAACTTTGCTGTGGCTATTGGCCAATAATCTTGAATTCTTGATGACTAGGGCTCGATAAAGATTGGCCGCTGCTAAAGGGGATAGTACTACTGTCGGATGCCTGCTTTGCTTTCATTTGCGTGCAGCCTTGCAGTCTTAATTTGTATTTTCGATCAGATTTGTAAATCTCGGCCTTTGCCTGCATGATTAACTGTTAAGCTAATCGGTCGATTGTCGTCCTTCTGTTTATTCTCAGTTTTCTTTGGCAAAAGGCAAAGGTAATTTAGGACCTATTTGGTTCTCTACCCTACAAATTAATTGAGACAAAATTTGGCACTACCGTTTTGATAGGACAAAGTTAGCTAGCCTATGTTTGGTTTAATACTAATATAAAGCCAAATTTTAGTAGGATGGTGAAGAAGATTCTATAATATAGCCAAATTGAACATGGGCACTACCAAATGTTTGGCTTCAATCTAAACTAGCACGTTTACTATTCAAGTTACCAAAATTTTGATAGGAGCACGTTTTGGCCTTATTTTGTTTGCAACATATAGTGGAATCACCCTTTTTAAGCTTCCTCGACTATTCCTATTTCTCTTGTGATCTCACAAACAATCGCCATATGTGTGCACTTTACCTGTTAAAAAATTGTTATGGACGATATGTTATACTAGCTACTCCGAGTAGTAACACCTTTACTTGTCTACAAATACTCCCCCGGTCCTTAAAAAAAAACTACTAACGACAATTATATCCATGCCCCTCTTTTAACCCCGACTGTTGTTTTTCTCTCATTTTTTTAGGGTTTGTATTTTTACCCCTTATTTTTAAAACTGATTAGACGTTTGCCCTCACTTTTGACGCCTATTAGGCAGGTCCACTACACTAAACATGCCTTGTAGAGATATTTTCCTAATACTATAGAGACATTTTTAAAATGTCTTTATAGTGTTGTGGTCTCGTAAGTATTTTATGGTGAATTATCTCTAGGAACTAAGAGACTTTTATAATTTGTCTCTATGCAAAATAGAAGTACTTCATAGACGAATTGTCTCTACGAACTTAAGAGTCATTTTATAAAACGTTTCTATGCAAAATAGAGGCGCTTTATAGCAAATCAAAGTGAAAAAAGAGAAAAAAAAATCATTCCTTACCAATCCTTGAGCTCATGACATCTTGAGTTGACAAATTTTACTTTCAATTAACTAACCATCTCAGCCTCATATAATTACTTATATAAATGTGCTTGGTCTTGAGTTGACCATTTCTATCTTCAATGAACTAATCATCTCAACCTCATGTAATTACTTATATATATGTGATTCGTGTTGCTTATATCTAGTTACTTAGTATATATTAATATTCAAAAAAGTGGCTCTACAGAGGTTTAAATGCCTCGAGTAAATACCTTTACATATGAGTCAAATTTTAAAGTGCTAGATAGATGTCTCTACAAAATAAATTTAACAAAATATGCTAAAAGTGTCTCTAAAGTAAAAGTATTTTAGGTGGTTAGAAAGTGTCTCTAGATTATAGAGCTCCGGATTTAGAGGCAATTTGAAAATTACCTAGACAAAAGTACCTCTACATAATATTTTGGTTGTACTGGTCCCACGGTTTTTAGTTAAATAAATACTAACGGAAATAAAAAACGATTTATGAAATATTGATTTACCGTTCTACCCATACGGTACTCCCCTAGCTATCCCATCACCACCCAAAAACCCAAGAGGAGGCGATGGCTGTGGCGGTTCTCCGGCGAGCACACAGCTACGGTGAGTGAGGCAGTGGCCGCTGGGTTTCTAGCGCAGCGAGTGGCAACAAGGTGCATGGAGCCCAGCAACGATCGCGGAGCTTTTTGCGCCCTGGCTCCAAAGCAGGCGAAGGCCACTAGGCCTTTTCGTGCCCTGCTGTAGTGAGCGGAGGCCAGGTGCACGATGGCTGCGGCCTGCGGGCTTCCCGTGCCCATCCTCTAGCAACTCGGTAGCTGGTAGCTGGAAGGGAGGTGGAGGTGCTGCCAGATGATCTCAGGAAGGAAGGTGAAGGTGACGGGAAGAGCTTCAATAGTGGAAATTCTCTTAAAATTTTGTCGAAACTTTTTGGCATCTAACCACCCATCTTGCCATCACCTCATCTGGAAAAAAAGTAAGCACACTATGAAAATCAAAATCTTCCTTTGGCTCTTATTCAGTTCGCCGACCTTGTCGATGATGATTGGCGTCGAGCAGGGGCGAATGCATCAAGTAAAAGGAGTGGTAGCCAAGGGTCTACTGCTAATTAGACTAAGGAATTAAAAATATCAAGGGGCCATTTGCCCCCTCTCGGTGTAAATTAACTGGGGACCAAGGCCCACACTTGGTATACTCTAGATCCATCCCTGTCGACATTGAAGCAGTGTTGTCGCTGTCATACTCCACTGTCGACGGCTTTAAGCTAGTGAGTTTAGTAGTTGCGCCAATATTGAAGGAATGTCAATGACATGTTCATCTGCAACCGATTAGCACAAGCATCAATATCAAATCCTCGTCAAGTTATTAGTCATCCAAATTGTTGGGTTGATCCAAATGAGCACGAGCTCGGTGATGAAGTTCTCCAGCTGCATGCAGTGGCGCGGTGGAGTACGCCGCTGCCGCCGCCGAGAGAACCTCCAGTCTACGAACCTTGTCGGTGTCCCTGCTAAGATCAAGGGTGGTTGTACGGCTGCTAACAGTGAAATTTGGTAAGCCCCTAAGAGAATTATTACGTCGCAAATAGTCGGATTACTGCTATATTTGGTTAAGGAAATTAATCTATTAAAGGAAGCTTATCCAGAAGTGATCACCGAGTTCAAGGAGGATGCGGCATGGCAGTTTATCTATTAATTAGGCATTATTTGTTAGTTTCCTTTTATCTTTAGAAAAGTGTATTTAGTGTCCTATAAGGATTTTATGTTTTCCTTTTATCTTTTAGGAAAGTTTCTTTCTTGTCCTACAAGGACTAGTATCTCCCCATGGGTATAAATATGTATACCCGGGGCCATTGTAATATATCTCTAGATCAATACAACTACTCTCGGCGCATCAACACCCTCTTTACCGAGGTTTTTACTTATCATCCGGCGGAATTTGGCACCTGACGCGGGGCTGCATCGGTTCAGTTCGATCTCCGGCGAATGGGTAAGTCCAACGTTCCGCCGGCCCTGGTGAATCTATCGGCTACGTTGGTGTTGTTCAAGGCTGTATCGCTTCGATTTCATGGATCGTTCTGGTTTGGTTGATATATTTGCCTACCTGATATCTCAATTCTATCTCTAATTGCATTATGTTTAGAGACGCATCGGTTTAGTTGGGAATGTCTCGGTTAGGTCCGATCTTCTGTCTTAGCCGATATATCTCTACAATCACAATGTTGTTCTAAATAGATTTGTTATATCCATCACATTAGACAGATCTATCGACTCATCGAGTATTAGATTGTCATATACAATCTCATATTGTATCGGTTAGGTTCGACCTACTAGATTGTTGTTGATAATATAAATTTTGTTGAGCCGATATGTTCATGCTAGTGTTTTATCAGGGTGCTAGCCGATAAGTTATCTGAACGTTGCATCGGTTTATAAGGATTACTACAAGTTGGGTTTAGCCGATCGCAACAAAGGTTTCACTGTTTAATCTAATCTTGTGGATTTTATGACATCGGGTCAGTGCTTATTCTATCATGTCATTGTTAGCCGATTGGTTTCTACTAGACTATATTGTTGCTTTCTTGCATTATCATCAGCCGGTTGACTTTATGTTGTTATTTACATCAAGCGTCAGAATCTACATCAAAATTATAGCCGATAGCTCAAAACCCTATCGCTATCGGCTGGAATTAATCTATCGGCTTGTCAACCGATCGGCTCATTGATCTGCTATTTGTATATCTTGTCAGTTGCAGGGTTGAACTGGCTGTCACGCCCGCATCTCATCAACTTTTGGACCTGTATTGGAGCTAAGCAGATCTCCCAGTCCAGTGTGTGTTTTTCGCGTCAACAACGGTCTCAATGGAGATGAAGGTGCGGCACGTACTCCAGCTTGTCGACGTTGCGGGTTAGTTCGCCAACCTTGTCGATGATGATCGACGGCGGAGCAGACTCGTCGTTGGCCCGCCTCGAACGTTCAGGCTAGCCAGTTCATCCTTGAGTTCTTGCGCAAACAGTAAAGCCATCTGAATGACATGTTGATCTGTAATCCAATATCACAAAATCGTCAAATCGCCCAATTGCTGAGATGGTCCAAGAAATGAGATGGTCCAAGAAAGAATCTTGGTGTTCACCTAGCCTCTCCATCTATATTCAGGACAAGTAGGATTGCCTCCTTCCTCTTTTAACTCAGATGCAGCACACACCTGCAGGAAGCACGGCAACTCTCCTTGCCACTACCTACCACCATGAATGGCAAGTATATATATATACTAGAAACAGTGCCTCAAATAGTAAGAATCACTGTAGCAACAGTGTCAACACAGTGGTAAAATGGCTACTATCACGGACCTTCGCGGTGCCGCACGACCGTCGGTCCCACGTTTTCACCCCGCTAAATGGGTATATTTTTACAAATCATTTCTATGCATATATATAAACGTAAATTATTAAAAAAAATAAGTATATTTGCAATTTTTTCCCCAGAAGCCCACACAAAGCCCGCTGGTGATCTGTCCGAGGAAGGCCAGTTAGCTTCTCTCTCTAACATATTAGTACATCACGCTAGCAGCAAATAATTAAGTGGTACTCCGCCACCGCCGCCAGCCCGCTTTTCTAGGATCGAATACAGAGAACTAATCCAACCAAAGGTGGGTGAATGGTTGGTATATCTAAAAACCTAAACTTTTCGCGGAAATAAAAGTTACACTCAAATTCGACGGATTGCGGTCTGATCGAAGTAGTCGTGCTGGTCTGACCGCCTGGAAGCCGTCGGTCTGACCGAGGTTATGTCTCTGGTCTGACCATCGAGATCAATCGCCGCGCCTGAAGTCGCCGCCAGTCTGACCGCCTCGTACCCGCTGGTTAGACCGCCGAACCCGAGAAAGCACAAATCGAAGAACTCAAGATGTAGATGATAACTTTATTACTTCTATATGTGTTTACAAAGTGCAACTAGAACACTCCTCACGAAAATCTCGACTAAACTCGAAACCCTAACTCAACTATCAACTCAATGCTCTCTAAAAGCAATACTAGGAAGCCCCACACTCTCTCTCTATTTACACATGAGGTAGGCAGCCTAAAGCCACGAACCAAACTCATACTAGAAGTCCTAATCCACCTAGGAAACCTTCTCGTACAAGAAACAAACTTTAGAAACTCCAATCATACCAAATTTGTACTCCTTCCAAATTCGACTTCGCATCCCACACGCACACAATACCTCCATCGTATACCATATGAAATCTTCACCAACCACGTGCATTGAACTCTAGCCTAAGTATCCCGCATGATATCTGACCGTCACGGACGTCGCCTTATCCTCAAGTCGACTCCTGATCCATCACCGGCGATACTCTCCCGAGGCATCAAGTCACCTACACATGAATCAAACAAAGAAGCCATATTCCGAGACCATACTATCTCCAACTTGACTCATTGTTAGCAAACAACAGTATTACATACATATAGTATCCATCTGGAAGCCATAAACATGAAATATCCACGGATATCCAACAAATCAACCCGAAACCGAAACCGACAAAGAGCTGGCTAGTCAGACCACAGGCTAGCTGGTCTGACCGCTCGCATAGTGCCGGTCTGATCGGCAGCACCTGCTCAGTCTGACCGGACCCGACAATCAACAGTCCCTGTTCATCACCTAAAAATTTCAATCATCTTCAAAACCATTTCGCCAATAATCTCCAAATATCAAAACCAATAATCTTATATGCCAATTGTTCATCACAAAATAAGGAATCAATAAACACTTTGATTTTACAGTTTTGCCGGACGGCCGGCGGCTGGTAGCTAGAGACGTGATCAGTGACGACCACTGATCAGTATTCAGCAATTAATCAGTACACAACGGCAAAAAGCTTCATCATTTGCATGTGGAGCAAAGGCAGGTATATATACAAAATGCTGACCTTGGGCCAAGCCAATTCAAGTGGCTTCCGCCCGATCGAGTACGGTAGCTTTGCTCTGGCCAATAACCTTGATGGCTGGTGCTTCAAAGAAAACTGACCGCTGCAAAAAGGATGAGAGATATTGTGCCGTCTTTCCGTGCCGCTAGGCTTTGCAGTCTTCGTTTTCTTCGTTCAGATTTGAAAATCTCAGCCTTTAATTAACCTTCATGATCAATTGTTAGGTTTGTATCATCCTTTGATAAATTTCATATTCTCCGTTTCCTTTATCTCAAAGGAAAGAGAGAGAGAGAGAGTGGGGAAATGGATTTACAAAGTGCCGTTGATGCATAGACTTGTAAAAGAAGCTTATTTGGCAAAGGCATTGTTGTTCGGAGAACCTTGCAACGCAGTGGAATCACCCTTTTCAGATTCCTTGATTATTCATCTTCCTCTTATCCTCTCTTCCAAAACAATAATCGCACTTCCGTGTGCGTGCACTTTGTTGCCTGTTATAAAATTGCCAAGATGGGTGTGCATGGTTTGGTATCATGCATGTGACAATCAGACTTGAGTGAGTGACACCAAGATGGCCAGGATATCGGAATATACGTGCATTGCTCTGTAGGCTTTTTACTCTCAGGGCCTAAAATTTCTCACATTAATTGAAATATAGCGAAACAACAATTTATTATTGTTTCGCTCTCACGTCTAAAACTTATATATTAATTGGAGAAAAAGATAAGTGCTAAAATACCTAAAATTCGGCATAGAAATGAATAAAATTAAAAGAACAGCCCATATAAAAATAAAACTTGCAAAATAACTAAACTTTGGATTAACATTTAACAGTAAAATAGTATTGACAGAAGAGTTGATCTAGACATACAATTTAGAAATATCTACATTTGAATTAAAAAATAATATTGAGAGAAAGAGTGATAAATAATATTTATAAATGTTTGCAATTTGGATTAAAAAATAAATATCATTGAGAAAAAGATTTCATTAAGAGTATAATTTAAAAATATTTGAAACTCGGACAAAAAAAATTAATATTTGGAGAAGAGTCGATATCTTCACTTGTACTATGTTTTTTTTTAGGGTTCACTTGTATTAATTGAGGCTCTCCTAGGCCCCCATTAATCCTAGGAGATAAAAAATCATGTTAGTTGAAAATTCTTAAAATCCATAATCAAGAAAAAGAAAAATATCTTGATCATTTAATGTACACAAAAAATGCAACTAAAAAAATATGAGATTGGATCAACAAACCTATACCTACATGACAATAAAATTCCCTTCAAATGCTAGAAATTAAACAAGAGCAATAACATCAAAATAAAATAATGGACAAAAACAACGTCTAGTATAAACCAGAAAACAATCATACCATCATCTACGTACTGCTTTAAAAAAAAACATTAGGTGGTGATTTATTTTGTTAGATATTATCTTTTCAGATTTTCTACTTCTGGCATCATTTTGTGCAAGGCAAGAATAAGTTTTTTTTTTTTCATTTTAACCTACTTTGTAGTACGTCTTGTTCCTTAGTACAATATATACATCACTTGCAAGAGGTTGGTTTTCCCATAAGCCTTAAATTATTTTGCTCTACAATGAAACAGGCATGTTGTACAATAGGCTGCTTGCTATGCACATGGACCACTGTCTCTGCCAATAGACCCGCATCAACCTTTTTTGTAACTCAGAACGGAGTAAACCGCCTGGATGACGGTGCAGACGAAGATGACGGCCGCCGCCGCGAGACCGGCGGCGAGCCACGGGTTGGCGAAGTACTTCTGCTTCAGCCACGCCATCCACCGCCGCGGCCGGCTCTGGAACCGCCGGTCGAGCACCTGGCACACCGGCCTCAGGTAGTTCTGGTCGGCGTCGTCCACGTCGAACACGGCGCCCTTGCAGAGATCAGCGAAGCGCTTGGCGACCTCGCCGTTGTTGCCGAGGCCGTGCACGATCACGCCCCGCCGCGACAGCAGCTCCACGTCCATCGGCGTCGACGCCAGCTGCGACATGAACACGCAGTACGCCGTCACGTGGCTCCCCGCCCCCGACGGGTTGCTCTGCTCCATCGCCATCAGGTTGCGGAGCAGCCGCCACGTCTCGCCGTCGATGTTCAGCTGCGGCACCTCCAGCGTGCCGCCGCCGCCGCCGCTCACCTTCACGTCGACGATGCTGAGGGCGCCGCCCTTGCTCCGGCGATCGAGAGGCCGTCTCTTGAACTTCACGCCGACGAAGTAGTACTCCATCGCCGTGCGCCATCGGCCCACGGGCGCACCGCCGCCACCGACAGCGGCGGCGGATGCGAGTACGGTGGGCGTGAAGTGCATGTGCAGCAGGTGCAGAAGATTGGCCGGCTCCGGCCGCCGTTCCGGCGGCCCCACCATGGTCGGCGTCGCGACGGAGTACTGCTTCTGCTCCAAGAGTTTTCCGGCGAACCTCGCAATGGCGTCCAACGCCGGAGTATCATGGTCGAGAAACGTCATCTGGCGGATCCTCTCGACGACGAAGAACGGAACCTGGTTCTCCGCAAGGTAGAACACGTCGCGGACCACGTCGAGGATATACTGCCGGTCGGCGGCGGATGCTCTCCTCCTCTCCACCGACGGCACGACGCGGCTCCCGCCCCTGCACGCCGCCGTCGCGCTCGCCACGGCCGCCGGCGCCGCCGGGCGTGGGCGGCGCCCGACGACGTCGCCGAAGCGGACGAGGATGTAGCATGCGTCGAGCAACAGCCAGCGCAGGAACTCCTTGCTCTGGACACCGAACGGATGGCCATAGCAGCTCCTCGCGCGGGCCTCGAGGAGCTCGAGCTCGGCGACGAAGTCCTTCAGCTGCAGCGGCGGCGCGGTGGAGTACGCCGCCGCCGCCGCGAGGACCTCCTGAAGCGTGCGCAGCTTGTCGTCGTCGTCCTCGGCGAGGCCGGCGTTCCTCATACGGCTGTACGGCCCGATGGAGACGTGGTGCGGCAGGTACTCGTGCGGGTCGACGTTGCGAGTCCGTTCGCCGACCTCGTCGATGATGATCGGCGGCGTCGGAGAAGGGTCGCCGCCGCCGGCCAGCTCCGTCGACGGCGGGTTCAGGCTAGCGAGTTTAGTAGTCAGTTCTTGCGCCAATATTGTAGGGACGTCAATGACATGTTCATCTGTAACCGATTAGCACAAGCAACAGTCAAATCGTCGTCAAATTAGGAGTCATCCAAATTGCTTATTAGTGATCCAAGAAATAAATAATAATCTTTTCTCACACCTTGCATCTCTATATGTGCAGCACAAGATTCCTTCTTCTGGTGTTCTGCAGTGTATGCAGCTGCAAGAAGCTGAGCAGCGCTCCCCTGTTACTTACCACCACTCCATCCATGGCGGCATGGCCAAACGCGCACATATATAGGCAAAAAAAAAAAAGGCACAGATTGTAACAAAGGTGCCTGCATAAAATTCTCCAAACTTTCATCTCATTTGCGATAAGATCAGATCAACAAGAAGATTCACGCGCAGGAGGGCATTATCAGTTTAGAACAAGGATTAGCCGAAAGGTACTATCAGGGGACACTTTGGACAAAGATGGATGAGGGATACTATTGCAAGTCAGTCAAGCACTACGGAGACAAACGGTACACTTGGTAATCAATTTGGACTATAGTCTCTTCAATCTTGACTGCTAGGGACAAGAAGAGATGTACGACAAGCCACAGCTTACTGACCATACTATGGCTTGGAAGGTCGCATGGATGTGTCACGTGTAGGTGCAGCAAATAATTTGGTCACAAATGATGATGTTGTTTTCCAATAAAGATGAAGATAAAATTAGTGTACGTACAACAAAAAAGCTATTAGGACAGCGAAAGGGCCTGTAGCCTAGTGGTTACAAGAGCCTCAGTAGCACCTGAGGTCCTGGGTTCGACTCCCCATGGGAGCGAATTTTCCAGGATTTAACGGCGTTGTGCTTTCAGTGGTAGGCGACGTATCCGTCGACAGCGAGACGCCTGTGGTGACTTCGTCAATCTCTCCAGGATTTGCTGGCCCAGTCTTTGAAGATGCTCATAGGGGTAGGGTTTGCGTGCGTGTGTTCATAGGGGTGAGTGCGCGTGCGTTGTGAGTGTCTGCGTTGTACTGTGTAATTCAAAAAAAAAAAACTATTAGGACACTGTTGAAAACCAAACTTGAAAAATGGTTTTAACTTCTAGATAGAAAGTTTTGCATGAAGCGTACCATTTAACAGTTTGAAAAACATGCTAATAGAAATTAAGGTAAAAATTATATAAAAAAGAACAGTACTCATGTCTGTCCAATTCTCCTTAGTCCATCAAGTTTTCAGCATCAGCACATTGTTGAAAATAACTGTGAGGTTCAGATGTATACGCAAATTACTCGGGCAGTACAAACCTTAATTAGTTCTGCTTTTAATCACATGTTCAGAGGTGCCTTTACTGTCTTACGTTACCCAGATATGTTGATCTACTATAAATTTGTCATCCGAGGTTATTGAGTTGCATGTACTCCCTCCGATCCGTCCTAAAATATAAAGGATTTAGATTAGATGAGACATATCTTTATACTGCGAATCTGAACAGACTTCTAGCCTAGATTCACAATGTATCACATCCAATTAAAATCTCTTATATTTTCTTATACTAGCAAACATGCCCGTGCATTGCAACGGGTGAAAAAAACGTAATGATAATATACGTTTTTCATTCATAACCATGTCGATGACAATCAGAAAATTGGAACATCTTAAATGTAATAGCCCAACCTCGATGATGGTAGCCTTACAATGTTTGCTTTACATAAAATAATTGAATTATTCATATAACAACATGCATATAATCTAAAATATTCTTTTAATCTTATTTTTGCAACCAATCAAATCCTACACTGCCTCGTATGGTCAAGTCTACACAAAATAGAGTCACTGTGCACTCTTCTCTAAATAACAATTAAAATATGTTTATTTTCTAAGATTATTTCCATATAATATGTTATCAAGAATAATAGCTATACTTAAAAAAAGTATGATAATTGCCTACCAAAATGTGCAGGGTCTCCACTACAGGAGAATAGATGACAAACAAAAGTCGTGTAGGAGATGGAAAAAAGTGGATGAAGCCTATCCGACCAAGTGTCCATCAATTTAGCGTTTTTTTCTAACAGTTTTTTTCCTCCTATGCTTTTTTTTTTTGCTTTTTTACAAACAATGGAAATATTTTTTTCGTGTGTTTTTTTTTTCGACTACGGAACTTTTTTTCTAGCGTGTTTTCTTTCGCACTTTTTTTTGGCATTTTTTTTCGTCACGCGTTTTTTAAACCGTTTTTATTTTCTCGCGCAATTTTTTCTTTTCAAATATACGGTAGAAACTTTTTTTAAATAGTTAGATTACATTAGATTAGAGATAAAGAAGAGATATAAACGAACAACTAAAACAACAAATAGAAAATACACTTTTTTCCGCCGCGCTTTTTTCCGCCCTTTTTTTTCTGTGCATTTTTTTACGAACGGTTTTTTCACCACTTCATTACAGTGTCAGATCTTTCTAGATATAATAGGATTCAATTTTTTTTACCGCGTCACATATAATTCATTTTTCTTTGTAAACAGACTTTTTTTTATTTTCTCGCCCTTTTTTTACCGCGTCAACGGAGTTGGATTCGTTTCGATTTTCCTTCCCTATTTTGCCTTTTTTTTTATCGGACAGATTTGTTTTTTACCCCGTTTTTTTTTATTTTTTTGCCCGGTTTTTTTCGCTCGGTTTTCTTTTTTCGCCCGGTCGATTTTTTTACCGCGTCACATATAATTTCTTTTTCTTTGGAATCGGACATTTTTTTATCTTTTTCGCCCTATTTTTACCGCGTCGACAGAGTCGGATTCGTTTCGATTTTTCTTCCCCTTTTTTTGCCTTTTTTTTATCGGACAGATTTGTTTTTTTTTGCCTCGTTTTTTATCGGACTTTTTTTATTTTTTCGCCCGGTTTTTTCGCTTGGTTTTTTTTTCGTCCGGTCGATTTTTTTTACTGTGTCACATATAATTTCTTTTCTTTAGAATCGGACAGTTTTTTAAGTTTTTAAAAAAAATTTCGCCCTTTTTTTTACTGACTCGTTTCGTTTTTTCCACTTTTTTTTGCCCCGTATTTTTTTTGGATCGGACATTTTTTTGTCCCGTTTTGTTCGCTCCGATTTTTTTTTGGATTGGACTATTTTTTTCGCCAGGTTCCTGTTTTTTTGGGTCGGACAGAATTTTATTTTTGCCCTTTTTTCGCTCCATTTTTTTTTGTATCGGATTTTTTTTCTCCCATTTTTTTTCACTTTGTTTTTTGATCGGACTTTTTTTCGCCTAGTTTTTTTTCTCGGTTTTTTCGCCCGGTTTTTTTTACGGACGATGGAAGCACCTTTTTTATGTAGTAGAGATAGAGATTTTAGAACCGAGGGAGTATTAGTTACAAATTCAAGTTGCACCGGGCAACCTCGGAATGTTGTTGTAAATGGAGGTGGCCGGTAGACATGCATGGGCATTGACCCTGAGTCAAGCCAGCCAAGTGCCTCCGGCAATCAACGACAGTATTATCATACATGTGGCAGCTTTGCTCTGGCCAATAATCTTAACGGCTGATAGTACGTACTCGACAAATTAAGATTGGACGCTACTAGCTGATAAAGGGGATAGCACGTAGTACCGTCATCGGATGCTTGCTGTCGGTTGCCTGCAGTAGCCTTGCAGTCTCTGTATTTTCGGTCCAAGATTTTGTTAATCTCATCCTTTACCTGCATGCATGATTAACTACTATTCCCTCCGTTTCACGATGTCATTCTAGCATTTTCCACATTCATAATGATGATAACGAAACTATATATATATATATATATATGTCTAGATTCATTAACATCAATATAAATATGGCAAATGCTAGAATGACTTACATTGTGAAACGGAGGAAGTAGGTTTGTGGACGATCGATCGTCCTTTAATTTGTTTATTCTCTTCAGTTTTCTTTAGGGAATGCAAAAGGAAAGGATAGAGTGGACGAAGCTCACACGAAATGAATCTTAGCCTGCAGGCAGGATAGTTGCATAGACTATTTGGCAAAAGGGCAAAGGCGACGTTGTTTGCTGGAATCTTTCTACATATAGTGGAATCACCCTTTTGAGATTCCTTGATTATTCTTCTGCTCCTTCTTCCACTTATCCTCTCGCCCCAAACAATAATCGCCCTTCTCTTGTGCCCATTTTGCCAATAAAGAAAAACTCTCATGGAGCATGGAGGGAGCTAGACTACTCGAGAAGTATAAGTAGTAGAATGGTTTTTGTGGGTTCCCACCTTGCAATCAATCAGAGTAGTTGTCAATTGAAGACTTTGAAGCACATATGAACACCTTTGTTGATTGACTCATGGTATAGCTAGCGAACTAGATGCCAAACACTGATGGAAATGGGATGCTCTTAGGGTGTATTTAGTTCACGCCAAAATTAAAAGTTTGGTTGAAATTGAAACGATGTGACGGAAAAGTTAGAAGTTTGTGTGTAGAAAAGTTTTGATGTGATGGAAAAGTTTAAAGTTTAAAGAAAAAAATTTGGAACTAATTAAACTCGGCCTTATTCTGTTTATGTCCATTTTGAATTTGAAGAGACCTCAAACTGTATAAGATTGGGCAATAATTCGAATGTAAGTTCTTTTTAATTTTATTGTTTCATAAATACGGTAACTTAGAACTAAATTCTCTGAGAAGATTTCACACAGCTTTCTGACTTTCACCATGTTTGACAGTCGTTTGGCATCCTGCAGACTCAAGCAATTGAGGGCTGTGGTGTTATTCTAGACTATCGTCAACATGAGAGATACGTCCGGGAGGAGACATATGAGAGGGGTGACACAAAGCTCACGGTGAGGATGAGAATGGTTCTGGAAGAATCCTAAACCGCCTAGCGTGACAATCTCTTTCGACACCTACGGTCGATAAGGACATGAGAATAGATATGTATGAACATAACCTAAGTTAGCGATAGCATGCATTCACAAAATTTAGCATAAAGCTAGCTGTATAAACATTTTTTTATAACAGGTAATTATATTATCCGGCTTGCAAGGAAAGCCTAAGTTAAGGACAGTTTTTTTACTAGCTGTATACAAACATATAAACAGGGGGGAAAGAATCCCCTACGGGCGTGGAGACAAGGTGGACGGCGACATCGATCTCGCGGGCACAGAGGAGGAGGAGGAGGTGAGGTGGCTGGCTAGCTCGAAGTCACAACACTCGTTAGTCACGATGGGCGCAGTGGGATGAGCGGCGGTGCTCCTCTGAGAGGAAACGGTGTGGGAGCGTAGAGAAAGGAAAGGACTAAAGAGCGGAGAGATGGGAGGAAGAATATGGGACTTATAGGTAGGTCCCACCTTTTTTTTTTACTATGATGCCATGTAGGCGTCATATTGCATACCCAGTCAACGTGCCATGTAGGACGCCATTCAAACCGCTCGAGGTAAATTGATCTGGTGTTCGTAGTTAAGGAGTCTCTATACCCGGTTTTACGGTTAAGGGATGCGATTCGATCAAGAAGACAAGAACAATATGTAAGGGAGCAAAATAAACTTATTTCAAAATTCGTAAAAAGAAGCCAACCAAGCCACCACAATCAGCCCAACTAGCACCGACATGGAATCCTTATGGTCCCAAATCCCCGATCCAAGTCTCCAGCCGCAATCTCTTGGACGCCTACACGGCGGAAGGTCACGACTCTCAGCGCACATTCTGGATGCGGGGAGGTCGGACCGTTGGAGCATCGTCCTCAACAGCACAACCATGGCGTCGACACAGGGAGGTTACGGCCTGGAACCACATCCTAAGCTACACGGCTGCACCACTGTTATCCGCTCTTCCCGTGGCCAGTCGTCAAACTCCCACTAATCCCATGAGGGTTCAGGGACCCCCTTAGGGAGGATTGAGAAAACAAATGAATGGAAAAAAATACAAGATTTTAACGGTAATGAAAATGTAAAACAGAGAATTGTGAAACATGAAAAATACTGGAATTATCGTTTGATTGGACCATAGGAAATAAACATGAATTTATGGAGAATGAGGCATTCCATGAGAATTTCATAGGATTTAATAGTATCAAATCCTTTGTTTCAAAAATTCATAATGGTTAAAATCTTATAAAATTCTTATGTTTTTCTTTCGAATCAAATAGGCACTTATGCATTTATGGTCAGAGCCGAGCAGAGGAGGAAGTTAGGGTTGGGACATTCATGCGCAGCCCACCCACCTATATATCAATGGTCTAAATACTTCAACTAAACTAAGATAGCTGCGCGTAAGAACTGCAGGTTGCTCCCTCTTCTTCCTTTTACTGCTGCTTTCCCCTGAAGTCTGATTCTTCTGATTCCCGCTTTTTGGTTCTAGCCAGTCTAGTGCTCTTCCCAATCTTTGATTATATTTCTCTCTTCTATAGTTTGTTAACTAGTTTAGTATTGATGACCTAGGTTCGTATAACACTACAGTATCAGCCTATGATTCATGGGATCAAGAACACATGGTGGATAGCACGACAGGCACAAACTTGAGCAGGAGATAAAAGGATGGAGAAGACGATGATTGGTGAATGGCATTAAAGGATCAACGCAACTACGGGTGTGTTAAGTTCACGCTAAAATTGAAAGTTTGGTTGAAATTAGAACGATGTGATGGAAAAGTTAGAAATTTGTGTGTGTAGAAAATTTTCAATATAATGAAAAAGTTAAAAGTTTGAAGAAAAAATTTGAAACTGACTCGGCCTACGAGGAAAGAATGTTAGCAATGGAGCATCGATGAGAAGTGAGAACAAGTGGCGTCACCTTTTGTCCTCTTTCTTTCAGAGCTGAGTATCCCTGTTGCAAAAGATATCGAGTTGAGAATTTTGGTAAAGAATTATTCCAAAACTCATGCAAAAGTTGATAACTTTTCAAAGCTCACCAGTGCTGATGGTTTTTTTAAATAATGGGAATTTTATAAAGCCGTCCTGTACAACAAGATAGGTGAATACAGTCATAGAAATTGTGACTTAAGATTCAGCAACAATCAAGGAGATCTCAATGCTAAATACCCTGATTCTGAATCACACTGAGCTCATAATATTCATGATCGGCGACCCCTTGATTTCCCCTTCTGCAGTCTTTCCTTGCATCCAGCATGCTGTCAAACAATGGTACATTGCAGTAACATTTCAGGCAAAAGGAACACTAACATTGTGCATGTTTAACATAAGTCCGAAAGAGGACATTGAGCTGGCAAATATTATCTTCATGGAATATTAGACTTGTGAAAATGGAGGTGAGCTGGCCAACTAAGAACATGCAGAGATTTTCCACAGATTATTCTTTACTCCGAAAGACTGAAACAGTCGGAATTTACATAATCCAGTTCTTAGTTCCATATAATATATACATCTAATTACATAGACAGTATCAGTCATCTGGAATGCATTCTGGGATTCAACAGTGCTTCGTCTTTATTTACACCATTGAGACGAGCCACGCTGTCACGGTGAGTAAATAATCAGAATTCCATAAAATTAGAATAATTGGACAGATTCAGGGCATGAGCTCCAAACCTTTCAGGCCCAGTTTTTCCGCTTAGACCTCAGCAGCATCAGTTTGTCCCTCCACGTTGCTGTAAAAACAATGTCGATTTTTCAAAACCACTAGCTTTTTTTTTCTGCATATTACTGTATGAGATTAGCATTGTTTGCACCAGCAACTTGCTGTTGTCATATTAGGTGATGTTTAGTTGCTTTGTTCCTTTGCAAAGTACAAACTATGTTCCTTTAACATTTAGAATGATCTCACGAATACGATACAACACTAGTCCTTGTCAGATAGAATGCATTGATGAATCTTCCCCGCAAAAAAAAAAAAGGTGCATCGATGAATCTTAATAAAACCACAACATGATAATAAAATTACCAGCATCTTTGTATCTCTCTTCAACAGCTGCAATGAGCATGTTCCGGATCAATCCAAACTCTTGAGCCTCGACACATGGCTGCCCATCAGGTCTGATAAAGTGCCATGTGTAAGAAAAATAAACATACATGTGGATGGATAAAGTTCAGCATCTTAATTTGTAAGTCAGCGCATAATCTCCTTAAGGAGAAAGGGCATCAAAATGTAGAGCAAGACCAGTATAACCTGATTAGTAACTCTTTGCCCTTGCAAGCTAGTACCTCCAATGATTTTTATCAGGCATATTTTGATTTTAAACAAAAATCTTCAAGACTGTACTTTCATCATTGTAAGCTGTTAAAATGCACATCTATTGGCACAGTTTTTATACACTGAATTTTCATTGCTCTGCTCTCAACATTCCTATGAGAAAGGAAAGGTTGGCCAAGCTACAACATCTCTTGTAATTTGACTAAATGTTGGTAAAAATCTACAAAATTCAACATTTTGAAATCAAACTGTTGACTTATATAACTCAATGGAGGGAGTACAATAATTGCTATGAACCACGTCATAAAGATATGCTACCACAGTTCTCGTCTATGTTATAGTTAAGTGCATATTTTTGTATTCAGGTGACAAAAAGTGTCAGTCCACAAACCAGTGAAAGTAGAACAAAGAATTCCAGTACTACTGCAACATTGTGCTTTCATGAATTCAACAGAGTCGTAAATAGATTTCCATAACAATACCTGTCAAGTTCTGTAAACAACAACCCGTCAGACATGCCGGCTGCTATCGCCATTCTTGCTGGCTCGACTGATCTTATGCCATCACTGTATGCAAGGCTTCTATGGACTTGTATAGGAACCTGTTCGTGTCAAGGCCAATGGTGTAAGGATAGATACATTATTTGTTTCCATAGATAGCTTCGGTTAAATCATGTGAGCAGCAAGAACTGGTCTAAATTCTAACTCGTATGATTAAAATGATCTCATGAGATACAAAGATTCTGAATTCAGAAGAGATTGATATATTCGCCCAGGCTTGCAAAACCACAAAAAATATTTACTCTATTAAAAACTTCTAGTTTGCATGTTTCTTGACAGTAGACACCATTAAGCATCTTATGCACAAACTGTGCAAATATGAAAAAAAAATATATGGTCCTTCATCAGAAGAAAGTAAATAAACATTAACAAAAAAGGTGTAAACCGAAAAACAGAACCATATTAGAAAGCAGGAATAGAGGCAGCGACAGACAAAATCAGAGAACTGCTTGGTAAAACTCTCATCCTCTGATGGCAGTAGACATAAAAGAGAGCAATGAACTTCAACAGGCAAAATAATACCTTGCAGCGAACAGCAATGTTTATGGCATCTGAAGGTCTTAGATCAAAGGTGATACTTTCTGTATGGTCACCTACCTGCAGTATAGGCAGTTTCTAGTTTAAAATGGTTAATGATAGTATTGTACACACTAAAGTTGAGTTCAGTTTCCTTTTTAATAAATGCTCTACATAAGTACCTTCGTCAGAAACAGTTCAGCACAGTATGCTTCTTGAATTCTTTTATTTATCCGAACCAGTTTTACCTGGAACCAAAATCAAACACAATGATGGAAGGAATAAATAAATGAATGAGTGGTACAATTTGACTTATTTGTAACCAAACACAACTACTATAAACTATTTCTAGTAACCTTACCTCATAACCCATCTTATCAATCATCTCCTTCACAACTTGATATATGGTTGGTCTTGCCTGCAATGAGAAAGGGTTATAAATCGCATCAAGCAAAAAAAAAGGAGCAAATTGTAGTAATAAAACAAGATATTACAATGTGGACATTCCGAATAGCAGCCATCAGAAGTACGCTTGGCATTTCCACTGAAAAAAGGTACATAGTATTAAAAATTAAATCAATGAAAACTTGTAACTAAATTTCTAGATTGAATGAAGAACTGTACATACAAACAATGATTGGAAGTAAAGTTTCACTTCCATCTTCAATCCTCAAAACAATAGCAGGTTGTGGTGCGCTTTCCGGAATATTTCTCCCTTGAGAATTATTGTGCACACATCTCAAGTTTTTCCCATCTCGCATCTTGATTACATATCCCTCTGCCCCACTTCTCACCTCAACTGGGAGAATAAAAACAAAAAGGGTTACCGTCGAAATAACTATTGAGAGAAGCAAATCCAGAATACTGCTATCAACAGATTAGCTGATGGGCAATCATCGATATTCATTATTTTTTATGAATGAACTCAATGTAAGTGAGATTATAAAATGGATATATTTAGTCAATAAACCCATATGTGATATCTACAGCACTACATGAGAACAACATGACACGATATGATATGACAATTCAATGCTAAAGCACAAAATTGGGTTAAATAGGAGTAATAAGTATAAAGAAAAAACCCAGCAAATAAGATACATCTATTTGCTCTCTGATTGATTTTGTATACCTCTACAATGATACTGAATTATCAAAGTACAAAAGATACCAATTAGTGCCAGAAAGAACATATTCACTTCTACAAACCAAGGTGGGTATGAACCTCTCGAGATACTTAAAAGAAAAATGATAATGGCAAACAACTTCCACAAAAGAGCATCATATATTAGTTTCAAATGTAGAACACATGCCAGACATAATGTTAAGTTCTGCACAGCTCACTGGAACAAGGACGTATCCTACAGTGGCGTAGCTAGGATTTAGAGTAAAGGTGGTCCATCTATATGTAATAGGTCTATTAAATGGGTGGTCCACTATACAATTTTTATTATATTTACTAGCACATATACTATAGTTTTAATCTCGATCAAATTTACTTATAAGGATATCACAATTTTTACTGGCCTACAAGTTGGCGATCGAGGGATGGGGCTTTTACAGTCCTCTGTTCCAAATTATGCATGTCCTGTTTTATCCCAAGTTCCAGCTTAACATAATACTACCACTAACATCCATATGATGTATTGATGTGCACAAACAGTGTATCCTACTGGTACTGATGTTTCAATATTGTACTCCAAACAAAATTAAAGTTGAAATGAAAGGAAAAAATTATATTCAGATGTCATTTGGATATAATGCTCTAGTGATGCCATAAGCAATTCATTTCACCAAGAAAACAGAGCGTATGGTTATGAAAGTTCAAGGTGATAACTGAATAAAGTTTGGTAAAAATAGAATGCATCAATGCACAAAATTCAAATAGAAAGAAGCAAAAAAGGGGCAAAGTACCTGCTTCTAGCACAGTAGAATTAACATAATCTTCATCACTCTCACTAAAGTTTCCAGCCATATATCCATTACCATCGGACGACGAGCTGAAGCTACCGCAAACAGGAGCAAAGTTCTTTTGTGCCGGCTGATAGATTGGGGAAATGAGTCTAGTGATATTCCTGTATTTACACACAGAACCCAGGAATGCGGTTCCAAGCTGCCCAGACTTGGTCAGTGAGTTGCTGATCATCGTGACAGGTAGCTTCGCTTGCATCACTGCACGACACAGGATTGGTCCCTCCATCGCCATCAATCTAGCCACATGGTCAACAAGAAAACAAATAAATAACGGATTCTTAATCACGTTGTCTTCTTCCAAACCGTGGATGCGACCGAGTCTAAATTGCAATATCCCAACGCATAATCACTCCTACACCCTCTCATCCTTCACCGGAATCAAATAAACAAACAAGCACTAGAGACTGGATAAGTGGATAAGAAAGAAAGAAAGAAAGAAAGAAAGAAAGAAAGAAACCGATCAAAATCCGGGCGGATTCCCGATCGACGCTCACGGGATGGTCGGGTGGTCGGGGAAAGGGAGAGAAGAAATGGATGGGATGGGATGGGATGGGATACCTTGGATTCGATTCCAATCGAGGGCGGAGTCAGGTCGTCTCGCCCCCTCTCCAAACCAGCTCGCCGGGACGGGAGTGCGCGCAGCGCGATCGAGGAGGCAACGCGAACGCCGGCACGGGGGAAGAAGAGGAGGAGGAGGAGGCCGTCGACGGCGGCGCGCGCGGCGCGAGTAGGTGTGGGTGTATGATCTTCTCGACTTCTCCCGGGCTCCGGCTGTGCGGATCGGTGGGGGCTGAACTGAAGGCTTTCGCTTTATCCGGAGAGGAGCCACCTGAAAGTGAAGGTGCAGCGGTGGGCGAGAGATGGCCAACTTTACGCTTTTGCCCCTTCGTGCATTTCCGCTGGCTCATCACTTTCGGCTCGCGGCTTGGCTCATCTGACCACGGTTGGCTTGGCTCCCGTGGTACACTGCTACCCATGATATTTATAAGAAAAGTATTTAACTTTGAAGCGCCGTAGTAATCTTGGAGGAATATAGGCCAAATAGGGACTAACTAAACCGGAATAGACTCCAAAAAAGAAAAGGCAGGGGGAGAGTAAGCTAAACACAATGACTAAGTGCCCAAAAATATATTCTATAGAGAAGGTTTCGCTTTCCTGCTAGAGCTGTCCCTCTTGCATCATCCTGTCCACCATCGTGTCTACACGAGAAAGAACGTCGTCGAAGATGTAGGAGTTCCGCTCCAACCAAAGCTTCTAGGTAACTATGATGACGAGAGAGTTGACACCCTTCCTGAGGGGCTCCTACCCAAGATGGAGGACTGGTTGTCGATCGGAGGAGAGGCTCGGCAGGCCTTCCTTAGCAAGCAACTTGTGCCATACTGACTTGGCAAATACACACTTCATCAGAATGTGGCTTGCCGACTCTGGCTCCTGCGCGCAGAAGGGGCACATGACATTGCGATCCATCTCCCACCAAAGCATCGGGTCTGCCATCTAGCATCAACACTGGAACACAAACCAAAGAAATAGCTTGCACTTGACCAGCTGGCACTGTGCCACAAAAGCTCTTCACATGGGAAGGGAAGCTACCAGCGAAGAAGGTGTTGTACGTCGAGCAGACAGTGTATGCAGCTCTAGTCCAATGCTAGATAAATCGGTCTGCGATAGAGTCCTATAGCGTGATGTGCCGAGTGTTGTCCTAGACTGTCAAGAACTGGGAAACTTCATGAACCATGAGAGCGCCCATCAGGTCCTTGATCTAGGTGCTATTACCGAGGGCAGTAGCCACTGTCGTCGAAGATTGACGATCATGAGGAACAAATCTGGAGCAAGCAGTTGGATCTATTGTCCTTCAAGCCAGTTGTAAAACCAAAACAACGAGCAACGACAGTCCCACGACAATCGTGGTGGAAGCCCATGACATGTCTGCGACACTTGGCTCAAGCTGAACCGTGAATCAGGTCTAGTGGGGGTTGCTAGCACACTGTAATCATGCATACCCCATATGGATGGCCCAACACATGATCCGGAGCTCCATGATGTCGAGGTCATTGAACCCCTTGGGCCGATAGACATTGGGCCATGCCACAAGATAATACCCACCGTGGACTACATCTGCACCCTTCCAAAGGAAGGCCCATCGCCTATTGTCAATGTTCTTTAGTACCTAATCCAATGCAATAGAGAGATGCACCAGGGATTGAAGGAGAGAACCGACTGGACTAGCACTTAGCCTCCCCACCATGGTCTTGAGCTTGCCATTCAAAGCTGACATACGATTGTGGACCACATTGGCGAGCGGCTGAAGGTTCCTCTTAGGTAATTTCTTGACAGGGAGTGGAATTCCAAGGTATTTACAGGGAACTCCATGATCATGCAGGGTATTACGCGTGAGACCACGGCTAGATTGTCCTCCAAGCACTGGATCAGCGTGACAAAGCATTTGTCAAAGTTTGTGAACAACCCCGAGGCCACCCCGAAACAGGATGAGATCCCCTTGATCACCTTCAAGTCCTTCTCGACCAGGTACCCATGATATCTCATTCACATCCATTGAAAAAATTAAAACACGGTACACTATAGGAAAATCAAATCAAAGTTTCAAGTAGAATTAAAGCTATATGTTGAGAAGATAACCATACATATAGATTTAATATATTCAATAAATAATTTATAACACTAAACATTCATAACTATTTCATATGAGTATGATCTAGACATGTATATGAGTATATGACATAACTGCACATGAATAGATCAATCGTACAAAAAAATGAAACATGCCGATGGTCAGTGGCGAAGCCAAAATTTGAACATGAGGGGGGTTGGGGTCTGTCGACATTGGGGGAGGCTAGGCCACCTCCCGCCCCCCGGTACTGGTAATCTATAGGCTGAGAGGGAGATTCATTAATTAGTTTGCATGTCTTAGCAAAAAAAGAAGAAAAAACAGCTGAGAGGGAGCTTCATTTGTATATATTCTATGATGTCTCAGAGAGGAGGAGGAGGGGGGTCTGTCGTTGTGGGAGGCAAGGCCTCCTCCCGCCCCGGCCCCTGGCTTCGCCCCTACCGATGGTTTTGATTTGAAGCGTTCGTGCCAACGGATCTCATGTGGATGATGTGCGGCAATGCATGTGACGGCAACACGTTGCAACCGAGAAACGAGAAAGGTGAGTCGTGGTGGTGAATAGTGATCGTTCACATATAACATTTCCAAAAGAAAACCTTATTCGCTTTCTCCCATCCAATACATGCTATGTTGCCGGTGCACGTTAGAGGGTAGGATAGAATAGACCACAAACGCAAGAGAGATGGAGTGATTTGGAGCTACAATGTGATACAGAGAAGATGAAAAACCATAGATTGTATTTCACATTTTTTATCGTGAAAGTGATGGCTCAATATTTGTAGATATATCAGGATGCCTACATGTTATCCGCAATGCTTAGCTAAACTAGATAAGCCACGCGTAACCGACTTGGATACACACAGGACAATCTGGTGCATTCACCAGACCTTCCAGTGATTTGGAGCAGTGTTGACAACCAAATTTGGTGGCTCCATAGGTTGGATTCAAAGTTGGAAACGAAGCCGATTTTGGAAAAAGCCCATTCGGGAAAGCAAAGTAAAAGCTGACTACAAACAGCATCGGCTGCCGCTCAAATCAGCTACATCAGCTACCACATATCGGCTAAAGCACCGGATCTGACGAAGTCAAGCCGACGCCACCAATCTCGAGAAAGATGGCCCCACAATCGTCGTCGGGTTAGATGAAGACCTCCATAGCTATTGCCACACAAGGATAGGAGTTATAAGAAGGGCAATTGTATCTATTAATTAGGACATTTTCTAGTTTTCCTAGAGATATTTTGGTAAGGGCCCACCTGGAGGGCTCATTCGTATTTTAAGTTATGTTAGAGATAAGAGTCGTGTCCAGCAAGGACTTATGTACTTCGGATATAAATATGGCCCGACCCCATGTAATCAAGGGACGACAGTTCAATACACTTCGGCGCATCGCCACCCTTTTACTTTCATTGTTTCGACGAGTTTTTGCTTTCTAGTTGGGCTGCATCAGGTTCGATCTCCGACGAAAAGGTAAATCTTGTCATGGCGGCTTGCGCTCTCAGGATTAGTGCTTGCATCTTTATGACACTCTAATCCTGTCCACGCAAGTTGCCGAGTTATCATATATATCGCATAATCTAGATTGATCTCATCATCTAAGCTTCATCGGCTAGCCTCTATCATCGAAAACAGCCGATAGGCTTAGGCCTCAATATTGAGCTAGATTATACGGTATATCCACCATCTCGAATGAGCTTCCATTGGTTTGATTAGATCTTATGCTTCTCTTCACGCTTAATGCTGTATCGGTTAGGTTCGATCTATTAAGTACTGTCCTGAGGCGTTTCATCTAATCTCCTCTTTGGCTGCTAATAGAGATAGTATTGGGGTTTCAGCCGATCTTGCCTGTTTTAGCTGTTTTACTTCCTTTTCTGGTTCTAGAATGTCTAAATCCGCCCCTTATCTCAAGATCCCATACTTTTGAAATATATCAAGCTTCCCGATCGCTAAATTGGCCTTAGCTTCTTATATTTCATCCGCGCTGGTATGTTGGCATAAGGTGGTATCGGAGTACTAGCCAGTACAAGTTAGGTCTATCCTATCGGCTATGCTGTCAGCATGTATAATCCGTACTTTGGAGCACGTTTAGATACAGAGCGATTTATACTGTCTCGATGTCATCATCGATCTATCCCAGTCGCTCGGTCTAAGCGTGTCCCATCGGATGAATTATGTACTGTTGGCATCTACAGCCGATCGAGTATGCCGAACAATCTTCAAGTTTTGATTTGCCTCCGCCGATCCGACTCGAGTTGCATCGGCGTGGCCCCGAACGATATGTCATCGGCAATCTTGCCAATCGGCTATCGTTGATAGATTTAACTCTCTGTTGTCTTCTATCTTGTTGGTTGCAGGATCAAACCAACTGGCACGCTCAGAACCCGAAGGCAATTTTTTCGGACCTGCA
Source organism: Oryza longistaminata (assembly GCA_009805545.1). Taxonomy (NCBI): domain Eukaryota; kingdom Viridiplantae; phylum Streptophyta; class Magnoliopsida; order Poales; family Poaceae; genus Oryza; species Oryza longistaminata. The sequence continues at coordinate 21,399,669 of CM020181.1, forward strand.
CTGGAGTTATGCAGATCTCCCAGGCCACTGCGCGTTGATTTTTTTGAGTCAACAAGCACCATCCATTCACACATGAGTATTTATTTTCACAGTAGAGTTTTCATTCTATAAATTTACCGAAACAACTGTTTATATCAATTCATGTGCCTATTTTTCTATTCATAAATCCCCAAGGCAAAGAAGGGAGTGCTTCTTTTTTTTAAAAAAAAAATAAAACTAGAGCTTATTCAGTTTGTCGATGAAATTAATGTTATATTATCAAATTTTGGTACACTTTGGTATTACCAAATTTTGTCAACGTTAGATGTGTTTAGTTTATAGCCTTAATAAAATTTGGTAGTGTTTAGTGAAATAAGTGTAGCTCAACTGGTTAGATTTCTTGTGGTGGAACTAGCTCATTTGAATTTAAATCCTAAACTTAATATAAGTGCTCACATTTACGGACATAAGTGTTCATATTTATGGCTAATATTCTTTCAGTGGTAGGTAACGTACTCGTCGACAGCGAGACACACGTGGTGACTCGTCAATCTTAAGATATATCGGTTCAGTCTCTCGGAGGTACTTATAGAGATAGATTGTGCGTATGTGTGTTCATAGAGATGAGTATGCGCTGTGTTTCTAAAAAAAAAAAGAAAACTGTTTTTTTATGACAAGAAACTTTGGAAAGTAATAGAGTGGTAATGATAAAAGTTTAATTTGTTATCCTATCAAAAAAATTTAATAGTGAAAATAATAGGGTTGAAAATGACAGCGAAATGATGAAGTCCGTAAATAAATAAGCCTTTTATATTTCCGGTTAATGATGAGACAGCGAGTGAAATTCTTGTGCATCAGCCCTTCAGCGGCTCAGCGCTCCACTCTCGCAAATAACATCGCTGCCGATCCAAGCCGAGGCCTAACAAACCCGTGAAGGGCAAAAGTGTCATTACCGCCACTTTCTAGAAGGCCCTGTGATGTTTTCACTTCTCACTTCTGACCCGCGGCTTGCGCAAGCACTGTGGATGGAAAAAGACGAAACTGCCCCGGGCCCGGGGGCCACAGCGGGACAGTCGCCGGCAAAACGGGAGGCGCGCCGCTGGTTCGCTGCCTTCCCCCTTCCTGCATCAAGCGGAAGCGAGTGTCTGAGTGACGACGCGTGTGATCCAGTCGGATAAGGTTGGTTTCTCTTTTTCCACTCCCCACTTGCGGTTTGAATTGTTTGTTTTCTTTATTCTTCACCTCCAAGCCAAACAAACGATCGAGAAACGTCATACTACCCTGATAGAATTTGCAAATTAAGAAGGCAAATTATTCGCTCATCATAAATTTCACTTTAGCCACTATTTATTAGTATCCTTTAACTGATGTTTTATTTTGGACAGAGGGTAATCTTTTTTTTTTAATTTTGGACCACCACGAGTCCACGACTTTCTATTTAAGCATATGGACGATTTCATGTATGTAGAATTGTCGATTAACTTGCTTTATTTTTTTTAACATATGAATATAAGTAAACAGTTGATGGTGGAGATAGTGGTTTTTTTTCTTTAATCTCCACTCTTTGGCTTTGGTTAATTTGAAGGAAGCTTAAATTATTGATGCACGCACGGTTCGTATAGCAAGTGTGCGTGGGTTCATGCGAATTGTGTGTGGGGGGCAACAACATCAGCTTAATTAGTGTGACAGCGTCGGGCGTACTTAGCGAAAGGGAGTTAGCAACTTTAAGTAGGTTCTTTGAGCATTTAATATAATAGCAGATCAACGTGATCCTTCCTTTTGTGTCACGCAACACATGCGCGTCGACGTTCCTTAACAATGTTATCCGGGCTGAATTATGCAAATCTAGGACTCGCGTTCGCTAGCTAGTTGGAGTATATATGTCATTGCTACCCGGCATTCTCGATACATAGATGACGCCATGACGGATTGACGGGTGATATTCAAACTGAGTTTTACGACTTTATCCCTACCGTTTAAGGGCATAAACTTTTAAAAAATTCTACCATTTAATAATTTTAAAAAATTACGCACCTGTAATGCAATGATCTGAAAATGTCTATGGAACCAACCTAATTTGTTGGTGGCACCGGTTAAAAAATAAATGCATGGTCAACCTTTTATTGAGCTTTCTTAGAAATTACACTCTCCGTTCCAAAATAAATTAACTCCTAGCTATGAATTTGGATATAACTTTGTCTAAATTTATTGCCAGTGTTTGAATCTTTTTAGATGGAGGGAGTAACTAGCCGAACCGAACCGATCTAGTGTGAAAACAAATTTCGCTTAAAATTATTTATTTGAAAATGAAAACCAGATCATTCGGAGTAATATTAAACCGAGCTAGCTAAACTAGCTTTTTTTCACCCTACTTGGTGGGCCTGAAACCGATTCTAAGATCACACCTACACTACAAAAGTGTTGTGTTTCATTCTCAGTATGCGCAGAAAGTTCAAACTAATGCTACAAGAGCTTGGAAAATGATCTATAGTGCTAGGGAAAAGCCAGTACCAAAAAAATAGCACACATTTTTTCACTTTCAACTTGTCACTATTTTTTTCTCGATTCATGGCACTCCTGTCACATTTATCGTTCATGTAATAAGTTAGGATAGAAAAAGACTAATTGGCCATTCTCCTATTCCGTCTTTCCTCTTTCCTTCTCTTTCTTCCATTGATCTCGCCAGAGCATCAATGGGTGGCCATGGCGTGACACGGGTGCCAGAGCTATAGCTGATGCGGTGGCGCATCGCAGTAGCCAGCTCTACGGTTGGCACAGTAGCCAGGGCGTGTGGTGCAGTTGCGCACGACGCTACAACTAATGCGTGAGGCGTAGCGGCTCAACGGCAGCAAGGCGCGTGGCTGCGGGACGTTCGAGGTTCAGCAGCAGTGCGGCAACCAATATGGCTTCTGGTGCGTTGTTCGATGTGGCTGCTCACCTTTGTGGTCGCGCAGCTTGCGGCTTGCAGCATCATGGCCACCATCTCTATTGGTCGCACCTCATCCGCCGCTACCAGTTGCTGCACCCATACAAACTCACCCTCATCGTCTATCAAAGTTGACACGACCAAGAAGCCCAACTTTATGTTTGGTTAGAATAAAGGGCATATTTGTCTTTTATGCCTCTAATCATGGCGAACTAATCGGCCTAAATGCATTCAAAAATATATTAACTCAGAAGTGAATTATATCCATCATAATACAAGGAATCTAGACGTATGTACCGATTCGTAGTATTATGATTTGTGGTTTACTTATATTTTGGGATGGACTCTACTTCCTTTGTCTAAAAAACAAACCTCTTATGCGATGTGACAGAATTTACTACTACAAATCTGAAGAAAAGTATTAGGATGCATTATATTATATTATATTATATTCATTTTTAGAGAAGAGGAGAGTATGTTTTACCATCGGCAAGTAATATTATATTGTTACTCACAGATAGACCAAGCCCCAAAACCCAAAATTTGGCTGGTCAAATGGTCAGCTAGTTGGCCTTTCCTTTTTCCTTTTACTAGTATTGTTTTACTTAGCGTCTGTTTAGATCATAAAATTTTACACCTTGTCACATCGAACGTTTGAACACCTGTATAAAGTATTAAAAATAGGCTTAAAAAATAACTAATTGCACATATTGCAACTAATTTACGAGACGAATCTTTTAAGCCTAATTGTTTCATGATTTGATAATGTGATGCTATAGTAAACATTTACTAATGACTGATTAATTAGACTTAATAAATTCATCTTATGGTTTAGTGACGGATTTCTATAATTAGTCTTTAATTAGTGTCCGAACATCCCATACGACACCTTATATAATATTCGATGACACCTTATATAATATTCGATGTGACACGACGTAAACACCCCTTAGAGCAGGTACAATAGCAGGCTATAAGCCAGCTGCAAACATATTTTAAGAAGATAAATGAGGATAGAGAAGGGTAGCGGGCTACAGATATATAGCCAGCTGTAGCACGGACTCCAAGACGCAGTGTGTGTATGACAGATGGACCAGGTATTATTAGTGTAGTATGTAACTACTGTATAAATAAGCTATTAGATTAACTATAGATGAATTGGAGCTAATAGTTGGCTATACTATTAAACTTGCTCTTATTCAGCTGTTATGACAGGCCATCCAGTCATCGACAGACGCACATGCCTATATACGGAGGCATGGCCTGATCCTGTTATCCCTGAGAAAAAGATTCGTGGTCCCCATCGCCCCTGAAAATATCTGCACGCAAACGCACGGAGACGAAGAGGATGATCAATCGGCCACGGCGACGGGATGAGGAATCTGCGGCTCCCTCCCCCACCGCCGCCGGGCGGACGGACGTACGTCGCCAACCGCGGCCATCGCCGTCGCCGTCGCCATCGCCATCGCCATCGCCATCCATGCCGATCGGGACATTTCTGCCCCTGCGAGGAGGGAAGGGAAGGAAGGGAAAGATCGAAGCGGAGGCAAAGCAAAGGGCCGACGCTAGCTGACGCTGCTACTGCTCTTCCTTTTTTGTTTTTTGTTTCGAATAAATAAATATTATTTTCTTTCATTATCCAAAAATATTTTTTGCATAAATAATGTGCCGCAATGCAAACTTATAACTATAATAATCTCATGCGACAAACTTTTACATTTTCAACGATGTAATTCATAAATTTCTATTTCCTCCATGTGTAAGGGCAAAATAGTCATTTTTATAGAATGAGATGGTCAACTAGCGGTCAGTTGACAAGAGGGTATGGAAGGGATCAAAATCATGTTCTAGGTACACAAGAAAGTAAGCAAAATTCATGGAAGGTATATAGGGAATTTAATTCAGAGGTATACAAGGGATTTTCTCTTTAAAATTAGTTGACATATAATTGCAGAAGGGATTAACTATAATTTCATAGGCATACAAGCGGTTTTCTCTTCAAAATTAGTTGACACTTATTGGTTTCAAAGTAACATTTCTTGTTTAATATCCCTATTACTAATCCATGGTGGTAAATTAGAGAGGTACTACACTTTATCATCTTGATGTGATTGTCTAAGATCAATAAAAACTCCTTTATCTTAAAAATTCCATTAGCAGGAGTGAAGTATGTTACTAACAGTATATTATATCGCCATTTTATTTTTGTGTAGATAAAAAATTAATTCAGAATAATGGCCTGCTTGTTAATTTGCAACAAATAATTTCTGGTATTTTTACAGGATCCCATTATAACTGTAATTATCATTTCGGAAATTTCAACAAGAATCTCTTCCTTTTGAGTTTTCTCTAGCATATAAGAGTTATCTAATTCTTTAAATTCTTTTGAGAAGCCTAGAGTTGACATCATTTGGTCTCTGTCTAAACTCTTCCCTAAACCTTAAGAGCCATTCCGCTTAATTAAAGTTTCTATGAGTATATTATGTTATATATCCAATCACCTGTTATGCCTAATTCCATTGTTTTTGACTGTCCTGCATCTTATTCTCGAAACATTAGTGAGGTCAGAAATCTTACCTGTCTAAAAACTTTACGTCTGGTTGGAAGCATAAAAAGAGGATAATTAAGCCCACCTCATTCTCAAGTGCGCTCCATCACGGTCATCACTCACGTAATTAAGCATTAATTATATTGTAAAATAAGCACCAGATGGAAAGATGTTCCATCACCAGAAAAGTCACAAGGGGAGTGACAGAATTCACATTGGTTCTCTCTGAGTGACAATGGCACCCACAAAATTTGCTAAATAAAATAATGGTGCCCACAAAGCATGCTCTTTCAAATATTGCATGCATCTCCACTAAAAATAGAAATGATGCCTTCTACTATGACCAATAGAGGACAAACTTCCATGGACACTTGTCGAGCTAAATCTTTCTTAAAGAGAAAACAGTCCCAACATGACTGGTTCTCACAAAAATGTTTTGTGCCTAATTAACTTTCAGATATGTAATAGAAAACTAGAAATAAGACTAGAATGGCATTATGTAGAACAAATGGCCTATCAGACGTGCCATAACTGTTCCTACATGCAAAAATCGCTCCCCTAAGGACAGTTCAACGACCGTATACGAAAATCAATTTTCGGATACGGGCTTGAGACCTGCTTGCAAAACTAAGGTTTATTTTACAAACGGACTTGTTAAGACCCGTTTATTTTAGCAGACGGCTTGATACTCGTATACGAAAATCCTTTTGCAGCCCTACTTCCACTCCTTTTTTTATTATGTCCTCCCTCACCCTCTCCTCCTCTACTCTCTCTCTCTCTGGCTTCTCCTCAGCTTCATCCCCAATCCCCTCTCTTTTCCTCCCCTCTCCTCCTGCGACGGAAGCACCCGGCGAGTGGCATGCGACATGAATCCACCGCCTCCAGACCTGATGAGGACTTGAGTCCTGATCTTCTGTTAGGTACTAGATATGTCAATTATGGAGACTCGATGTTGATAATTCAAAGGCACCGATCAGGATAACCGAACCCTTCGCAATCACTACACCACCCCTCCGTTAGTTATCAGCCGAGTTGAAACACAGATAATCTCGCCGATAACGCTATCTCCTACAAGCGAATCGAGAACACAAGAAAGATAATAGAAGATGTAATTTGAATATATTGCGAATTTTAAGATGAATCTCATAAGTTGGGGTTCCACAAATCACTAAACGACAAAACTACAATGATAGAATAATCTAAGCGAAATCCAACTCTAACTCGATGACGGCTACTGATTAAATAGGTTCTAGAACGCTTGGACTCCATAATGGACTTCAACACGATACACAACCCAACAATCCTAATGACGATGATGCAGCACCTGAACAGATTTTGGATGATCTCTTGTTTCATCGATTCCCATTGACTTGGAAGGTTTGACGTGAAACCAATCCCATTGGAAGCTTTCCACACATATGTTGTGTTCAAAAGGGTGTCCAGACGAGGTCTAGACGGAGATTTGAGTGCAGGCTGCTCCTGAATAACGAGATGGGCTCGAACTTGATATGATTTGGACCTCCATCTCCTAGTTTCGTGAGTATCCAAATGAGTGATGTCCTCATCATCCTCCCCCTCTTGAATTCGAGTAGTCCTCGACTCAAGCTTATCGTCTTCTCCCAAACATGGTGGCAAGTCCACATAATCATGCAAAATGTTAGCAAATAGAAGGAAAATAACACATAGGACATCATTATGTGAAAACGAATTGCACATCAAAGCATAGCATGGAGTCATATTAAGAAGTTTAGATTTATGCACAATCATAGCACTCCCCTTTAATTTAACTCCCTCGATGATAGAAATAGGAGTTCCCTTCTCATTTTGGGATATTTCATTATCACACTCAACAATTTCAGCATATGTCATTGGAAGCGAAGTAAGTTTCTTATCCCTATGCATAAAATTATACTATATTTTACTTCTACCATGATGTGTTGCATTAATATTAAATTCCAAGTACGACCTAACAATAGTGAACATGCATTCATAGGTACTACATGCATTCGTATAGTTTGTGTTACCTTGTCCTTACCATTGTTGTTTAACCATCAAATGTGACGTGGCTGTGAATGGTGACAAGTGAGCAAATTAAGTTTCTTGATCAAATCGGTACTCACCAAGTTGTTACAACTTCCGCTATCAATTACCATATGTACCCGACAATCCTTGATGACGAGGAATGTTTGGAAGAGATTATGGCGTTGAAGCTCCTCCGTGTGCTCTACTTGAATGCTTAGAACTCACTACACAAGTATGGTCTTGTAGTTTGCGGTATCGGCTACTCCTAAAATCTCTCCATCATCAATTTCTGTCTCAGGAACATTAGTTTCACCTGCAAGGTTAGTAGCAAGAGAATGTTCTTCCTTAACATCACTAGAACTCACATAACCACCATCATTCGTGGCGATGTACGCACGCTGACTTGGTCAATCCTTCATGATATGTCCCATGCCCTTGCAGCGGTGATATATGATCCTGGTTGTTCACCCCGTAGAAGCCACTAATGAGGAACTTTTTAGTATACTTACTCACCTCGGTAGCTCGTGGTGGAATGGAGACAGTTGTCAGTGTAGCTTGGATGGTGGAAGGCATACTAGAGCGCGTAGGAGGAGGTACCGTCCTTGTTAAAGTAGAATTTCGAAAACGGTACTTTGTTGATTGTTGCCGTCCTTGCAATTGTTGTTTTACCAGCATTCAAGTTTTAACAATCTTCACACAATATCATATCACTTATACATAACAATATCTTGAATCTCGCAGTTCAGCCCCCCATAGAAACATACAATAGCAGCCTCTTCATCCTCCATTATATAAGAAGGCAAACAACCTTTTTGCAACTCCTGATAATATTCTTCTACGGATTTATCCCTCTGGTTTAAGCATTGCAATTTATTTAAAAGATCATGTCTAAAAGGAGGCACAAATTTAGCTCACATAGATGTCTTTAACACTTCCCATGTTGTTGGTGTTAGGCCATCAGTACTTATTTGAGTCCATCATAATATTGCAAAATCTTCAAATTCACTAGTAGCTTGCCTAACCCTATGTTCATCAGGAACTAAATGTGCACTAAATTTTTTTGATCTACAGTCATTTCCCAATCAAGACAAGCTGCAGCATTATAATTAAGCACCATGAAAAGAGGGAATCGTAAACTTATCTTTTGCATATGGATAATCACCAACATTATGAAAATTACCTCCCATACCTCGATGATTGAAGTTAAGCTGGTTTCTATCAGCATCGTTGTGTTGTAGATTCTCGAACCCTTCAAGATGAGTATTGATCGTTGCCAGACTGTCATTCAGAATGTGCTGGAATCTCTCGGTAGAGGTTTGAACCATTCTCTCTATGGCAAAAGTCATATCTCTGTTGATAGCTCCGTGTTGGTCTTCGAGGATTTTGATAGTTCCTCCCTAAGCACACAGTCCTTGAATTCATCGTCGGTACCTATCATGGTTAGTAAAAATAGAAGGTAACACAAAAATATTATCCCTATAAACTACTAGGTGACGAGAGAAAGACAATCGTAGTCAAGCGTCTTGCCACACGCTTAGAAGTAGGGGTGGATATCTAGCTGGCTCGGCTCAGCTCGTTATCCTAACGGGCTAGAAACCCAGCTCGGTTCGGCTCGGTTGGTAGCTTGAGCCAGCTCGTTTGGCTCATGAGCCAACACATCAAGAAATACATCCCTATAGATTGTAACTGAATCAAGTAACCAAATCAAACCAAAAGTCCATAATCGATATTCTTGTGCAAGAAAAATGGCAAATGCATGATGCGTCATCCATCATTCACCCATACTGATACGTCCATAATCCAAACAATCAATCAAAGTCCATCATCCAGAATTCCACACAAACAAATCGACGAATGCAACAACACGTTTTGAGTTCCATACAATCAAAGAATATTCATTGACTCAGTGGTAACGACGATTACTCTTTGAATCATTGATTCAAAACTTCATAGTGCCACAGCTTTTGCTCCAATATGGTGGAGAGCTGCAGTCGGCAGAGAGGATGGTGAGGATAAGGCATGTAGTGTGATGGGGCCAGCAACTGGGCAGGGCTGGCTGGTGGCCAGCGGCGAGATGGGATGGCGGTACGCGAGACGGCGAGAGGGTAGTGGCGCTGGCATACCACAAGTTGCAAGCACGCAACCGCAATAGATTGAGAGGAGATAGGAAATGGGGAATTGGGGATGGCGGCGTGTGTATGTACGAATGGATTGGCTCCATCTAAGGGTTGGTCTAGTTGGAGAGTACAGGGGTTGGGTTTTTGTCTTGCCTTTTCCTTATTGGGCTTTTGAGGTTAGGCTATTAGGTGCTATGCTTGGCTCGTGAGCAGCTCGCGAGCCAGCTCGAGATGGCTCATTATAGTTAACGAGCTAAAACTGTAGCTTGGCTCATCAACAAATCGAAACAAGTTGAGCCGAGTCGAGCCGAGCTTGATACGAGCCGAGCGAGCTAACGAGTCATGAGCTTTTCGTCCACCCCTACTTACAAGTGTTCTCACTTATGCGACAAGAGATGCAACCGATGGCTGGATGAATCACCATCAGAAGTGTAGCGCAGGATTGCAAGAGGACGTTAAACTGATCAAGAGTTTGTATATTTTGAAAGGCACAATATATGTAGGAAAGGATAGTAAAGTATAATAACAGAATAGCAAAGCTGAATAAATGTTCCTAAGTATGTGTAGCAAATAGCAATCACTGGTTGAGACACGTTCCTAGAACTAGCCTAACTAGCAAGAGTAAGAAACAATTCTCTCACCAAATCTCTCTCAAGCAGCTTGAAGATCAGCGTGATTTGCACACTCAGAACACTTCTTCCTTCTCTGAATTTTTCTTTTCTTCTATTTTTATCACCTCTCTCTCTTTTTGTCACTTGTTTGTTTTGTTTTCTTTTTTTATTTTCTTCTCAACCAAGGACACAAAAATAGCAAAACCGTATGAAAAAGCAGCTTAATCTGATATTGAAAACTTAGGATGTGTTCGGGTGTACTCTTTCCCAACCCCTACTCCTTCAGTTTCGACGCGCTCGCTTACCAAACTACTAAACAATTAATTTTTTTTGCAAAAAAATTCTATAGAAAAGATTTTTTTTAAAAAAACCATATTATTCCATTTTAAAGTTTTTTTAAGCTAATATTCCATCCGCCCTAAATTATAAGGCTTATATTTTTTTATACAGTCTTTAATAATATATTTTAATCATTAATTTATTTCATATTATGTTCCCAACGAATATGAACTTAGCATCACATGTATAATTCGCATAGAGATGGTTAGTATGATTATTAGTTAAAAGTTATCGAGTTTGATTCTTCTAAAAAAGGGGATGCCCTATAATTTGAGATGGAGGGAGTACTTAATTAATAATACGCTAATAAGGCACTCAGTTTTACGTGTGTGAGGGATTAGTTCCAAACGTACTATACCAAACACAACCAGTCTGGTATCACTGTACATAAGTTTAAGTTGAGATTGCATCAAATGCGCATTTGCATGAGGGAATCTGGCACACATACTAGATCCGTATTGATGGCATTTCTCAGCTTGGTGGTTCTTTGGATGGTATTGAGAAATGTTTGCCAAGCAGATGAAAAATTGAAAGAACAAAGATGGGAATGCTGAACTTCAGGTTCAGGACTCTGTAGCTAGGACGTACGTGATTCCAGGATCGTTGCATAGGAAAAGATGAGCGCTTCCATTTCTGCTTCTTGAAATTTTAGTGTATATCTTGTGTACTACTCCCTACGTTATCTCTAAAATATAAGGATTTCTAGCACAACTACAAAAACAATTTTTCCGTGCGGTCAAAAAGGGTTTTCACGTGCGGTGGACGAACTGAACGCACCCAGGTGTCTGCAAAAATCGCTATTTTTGCGTGCGGGTGGCGCACCTGCACACAAAAATCTGATGTTTGCGTGTGGGGTTGTTATGTCGCCCGCACGCAAAAACTAAAAATCGAAAAAAAATAAAATGCAAAAACACGAAACACTAACCCAGCCGTCGCCACCGCTGTCGCCCTTCTCATGGTTGCTGCCGTCCTCGCCGTCACCGTCGCTGCCCGCTCCCGTCACCGTCACCGGATCCCACCGCCGCAGACGCCATCCTCCCCTCCGGCCGCACGCCGTCGACGCCCCTCCCCTCCACCGGATCTGGGAGGGGAGGGAGGAAGGGGAGGGGAGGGGAGGCGGATCCCGTGCGGGGGAAGGGCGGCTGGCTGCCGGATCTGTGTGGGGAAGGCCGCCACCGCCGGATCCATGCGGGGGTTGGCTGCCGCCCGCCGGATCCCACGCCTCCACCGTCGGAGGGGCCCACCGTGCGTGGTAGAGCGTGGAGGAGGCCACCGCGCGCCGTCGCCTACTCCCGCTGCCGCTGTCGCTGTCGGGAGGGAGGAGAGGAGAGGAGTGAGGCCATGTGGAGAGGAGAGGAAAAGAGGAGAGGAGAGAAAAAAAAAAGAGATAGAGAGGAGAGGAGATAAAGAGGAGAAAATCTAAAGTGAGTAGGAGGGAAAAGAGGAGGGGTATTTTTGCGTGCGGACATCTTAATAGGTCTGCCTGTGAAAATAGACTCATTTTCGTGTGCGGTCCATTTAAGAGGTACGTACGTAAAAATCGACTTTTTCATGCGGTTCTCTTAAGGAACTGCACATGAAAATGGAGGACGATTTTCACAGACGCGACCATTTATGGTCTGTCTGCAATCTAAATGGGTCCCTATACTGGAAAATTGTTTTTTAGTAGTGTAGGTTGCTTAGCAAAAAGCAAGGTTAGCTCAAAAGAAAATCTTTTAGACACTTCAGTTATCACTTTTTGAATTTTGAATTACTCAGATTTCCTTTTCAGACATCACATTGACATTGGATCATGGAAATGTTGTGAATCATGAGAATTCACACATAAATCCTTATATCGTGGTACAAATTTGAATTCTAAAAATCCTTATATTTTGAAATGGAGGAAGTACTCTTTTGTTAAGTAAATGAAATGTCTTCTTGCTTTACATTGCAGCAGCCAACGAAAGGATAAACATTTAATCCCTGAAGGGTGTGCCATGGATTGCTTGATAGCTTCGCACACCCTCATTGATGGCCCTTGTGTGTTCAGGGGAAATATTTCAATATTTGCAATTCAAATTTTTTTTAGATGATTGATATTGTACTCTTCACTTATGGTTTGACTCGTTTTCTTGCAAGAAGAAAAAGGAATACTAACTTTGAAACCATACGGAAGATAAATGGCTTTTTATGTTCTGTCCATTCCATAGTGAGGTGTTAATAGAAGAAGTTTCTCCTTTACTTTTTCCTTCACAGCTTTGATTCACTTGCTACCATTTTCTTCTGTCTAATACACGCTTATTTTTACTTTGCTAGGTTGGAAGGTAAAATACCACTATGGCTTTATTGATATTTGTTGCTAGACTTATTCACCTAGTTAGTTAAGTTTTTTTTAGTACAATGTGGTATATATTGTGATCATTCCTTCACTTGATAAAATGGCAAGGCAGCTGCGGAAATCACTTTCTACCAAAACATTGAACATATATAATTTTGAAAAACAAAACAGTGTGTCAAGCTGCATTTGAACAAAAAAAAAAAAGAAAGGGTATTTATGCATGCATACAGATGGTACACCTTAACAATGTCGTTTCCTTTCCTGTTTGTTGGCTTTGTTGGTGCCAGATAGCTTGTTCCAACTACAGGGATTCCTTACTTAACCTGTAAGTATTTCCTAGCTCTCACATGCATTCCATGCTGGATATATTACCCCTAGGACCATTTAGGCGCTGTCCTTCTTCGCTTTAGTTCCTCCATTTGCTTTAATTTTGTGCTTTGGAAAAATTGTGGAAAGATTTTGTGATAGATCTAGCAAATCGGCAAGACGAACTGTGTGACGCACAATGTTCCTTGCTTCTTCTTTGACCTAGATTTAGTCAGTTTTATGCTTTCATAGGAGCAAAGTTGGATACGAAAGGACTGGCAGTGGCAGCCCTTGCTTGTGTGTGCCTTTTCCATGCATGTGCTTTGCTTTTGTCCCCCCTAAGAATCCAAGATTCACAGCAAAAGTGGACACTCTTAAGTAAAATAAGAAAAAAGAACAATGGAGGAGAATTTATTCGTGCTTATCAAATAATGCTTATATATTGGGGTTGTTGCTTTAGGTTAGAGAATATTTCTTTGTGCGGTATTTAACATAGAGGAGTTCCTATGACAAATGTTGCTTTTTAACTAACAATGAAAATATTCTCCTGTTTGCCGAGTTTGTCAATGTTACGGATAAGACATACCTCCTATACGTGAATTCATAGCGTAGAGGAATACAACATACCTAACTTATACGGAAGGAATATCCAAATATGGGTATAAAGCGAGTCAGGAAGAAAACTGCTTTCGTAGGAATAGAAGACGTAAGAGTCCAACCCATAAAACACAATGTCTCCTCGGCCCGTATACTAATAGGGTTCTCCGAGTTCTATAAACAACTAGGAGGGAGACAGGCCCTAGTCACCGGCATCAACTTGTCGAGACATACTTGGCGGGTCCTAGTCGGCGAGTTAGAATAGCTAACTTGCTTCTCTATTGTAATCAGTGTGGTACTTCTAGAGATATATATAAATTGGAGTAGGGTTATTACTCATATAGAGGATCTAAATCAGTACAAAAATCCTCGCCTCTTGTCTCTTTACTACAATATCTCGTGTATACCTTGGTAACAACGACCACCATACTCTATAAATATTGTCGTCGAGTATAGCCCATCGACAGAGTTGTACGAATACTTTTTAATTTACATCCACCAAGTAGCATAGCAAATATATTTTGGAAATTGTTTTAGGAGAGCATGCAAGACCATGGAAAAAGATGAGAATTATGATTGGGTTGTTTCTCTTTGTTAGTCAATTTGGCTACATCGTATTGCCATTGTTTGATAAAAAATATCTAATACACGTGCATCTTATCTTTATGTACTCCAATTGGTCATTTGGTTGTGGTGCTGGTCCTAGTTACACTGCGAAGAGCCAAGGGACATTCAACACATCGCTTTGCTGAACTTTTGAGGGTGGTTATGAAGATTTTCAATTAGCATGGAGGGAGATTCAACAATAATATGCTATGTGTGGCTTAATCTTTTCTCTTTTTTTTTTCAGTTTTGCTTTTGCTCATTTGTTCTCATATATTTCATACTCTGCTATATGAAGAAACTTTGTACTAATATTATGGTTATGTGCATGCATATCATGGCATGACGTATATAATGGGTGCTATCTTCCATTATATAAAAAAAAGCACATGCCGGCAAATTTATATCAAATCAGATGATTGTGTGCTCGTGTCTCTGAAATAACCTGTACTTGACCACTCTTGTAGCTGCCATGTCTCTTCAATCAGCTATTGTTCCCCCCATTCACCATCAGACCAACCACCGAGAGCCGTTCCTGTTCTTTGTCTGTCCATCTTCTACTGGTATATCGAAGCATGCCAGCCACCAAAGTCTTCTAATGCAATCAATTAATCGGAGATACTTGTGGTAGAGGCTACAAATCCTCACTGCAACACTGATAAAAGAGCACTGCTATGCGTACGACGGATTCGTACGACCTGCATCCGACCATACCATGTGCACCAATCACCGTCTTTGGCTTCTCTGCAACGAACCAATGCAAGCAGCAGTCGGATGCATGTCGTACATTTCAGTCGGACGCATAGCTATTTCCCTGATAAAATGTATTTATGCATTTCACCTTAACTAGAAGCATTGCAATCAATTAATTGGAGATTCTGAACATTATGAAACATGGATATTCAGTCCTGCACTGCAAGTCAGTATAATTGTGAGCCAATGGGTAGAAATTTTGAGCAAATATATATATACTTACGATTGCAACTGTAATGTTTACAATCAACTTGTGTTGAACTTATTATACACATGCTACTTTACCAAAGATTGCTTTCTGTAAATTAACATTGCGTGTAGACAAGGATTACATGATACTTCAGCAGTTGACACTATCTCATCATTGTGTGTGAGACGTCACAGATTAGTCCATAGTCTAGAAAAAGGTACTAGATGTTAGCTGCAGCCTGCAGCCATGCATCTGATCCAGGAGCGTTGCTGAATGCAAAAGGCTGTGTGCAACAGCAACTGTATAACTGTGTACATGTGCTAGGAGCAGCTAAAAGGTGCATAACTCCCCAATGGCGAAAACCAGGGGCGGTTCGACGACAGTTTCTTTCTCTCTAAACCACGGTTTGTGAAAGAACACAAGCATGGTATCCATCCATCCATGGATATATATTTTTGAAAGTTTGAGAGTTGAGACCATGCCGGGTTCCCCTCTTGTTTTAATAAGCCACTCTCTGTGCCTCTCCCTTTGTCTGAATTTCAATCAAATGATGAACTCTTTTGTAGAAACTGTGAGGTGCCTAGGTGTTACTATGGGCAGGTACTAATCCAGTTTATCGCGAAGACATTATTAGGGAGCTTCTGCTCACAAGGAATGCTAGTTGCAGTATGTGGAAGATAACTTGATCTAACTTACTGATCTAATTTATGCGGCTTAAAATGAAGCTTCCTACCTATTGTTTTGTCATTAAAATGTTCTGCAATGATATTATGGTGAGATGAAAAATGCAAGAAGTAGCTATCAGCAAGCTAAGCCACTGGCTGTACTGATAACAATGGATATGCAGAACCACTTGATGCATGAATCTGTTGACATTTTGACACTTGAGGAATTCTGATCTGCCTTTTTCACCATGAATAATGCTTATTCTTTTTTAGTGATGTGCTATGTTAAGCGATGAAACCTTTTGTATTGTCATCTTTTGAAGCGACGGCGCCCTGCCTAAGATTTGAACAGAAACAGACATGTGCTCAAATATTCAGATGAAATCTTACTACAGGCTATGACTTTAATTTTGCATATACTGTTGCAGAATAGAGAGCAGTTGTTTCACAAATTTGTTCAACATGATGTGGCATAGTTCTAATTAGGCCAGATAGACATTTACATGCTCCGTTTTTCCTGTACAATTTACTTTGTACAGTAGGTATATCAATCCTACACTGAATAATTAAACCGTGGACATCTTCTTCTCAAGTAAAAAAGGACACCAAATATTTTGGCCGCCGCAACAGGACGTCATGGTCTAGATGCCGTGCTAGTTTGCGTTTTCAGCCATCCAAAGTGATCTGAAGTTTGCCTAACCTAATTAGCTAGACAAACCTTTTTAGCTCTGTTTATTTTCCTGTCCTCTCAGCTATTGAGCTCTATACAGTGAAAAATTTATCTTGGCTCGTATAAAGAAACAAGGTTGATTGTAGAAAAAAAATAAATTCATCATCTAAAAGAAATAAACCAAAAGATTATTTTATTGTTGGTTTAACCTTTAAGTCATGGAAAGCTAGCTGATGAATGATGATCTGACTTTTGGTTGTCCTAATGGGCAATGCACATAAATATCGGGAGAACATTTGATCCTTCTGGAGAACACCAGCCGATTTATGAACTATACGATGATAAAATCTTATCTACATGAGGCATTAGCCCTATGGGTAGGACCATAAGGTAGGACAATGTATGAGACCCAAGGTCTATTATTATACTCCCTCTGTCCCTGTATATATACGATTTTGGTTGGATGATGTCCAGATTCGTTATATTACAATGTGTTATATCCAATTAAAATCCCTTATATTTAGGGACAGAGGGAGTACATTGAAATGGCAATCAATGTAAAACAAGAGCTACTTATCATAGATTGTTCTCATTAGGATGCAAATATCTATTTATGGCTTCCATTTAAGAAAAAAAAAAAAAGAGTGACTAATACGATACTTCTATTGGACAGGAGGTAGCCAACCACCAGACACGAAGAGATTGCAATTTTCCTGGACATGCAATTTGCAAGTAGGTCATACTAGTTCAAGAAAAATCTTCACCTAAACTTCCACAAAACAATCATCTTTGTTTATCATTTAAGAAGGAAATGTTCTCCCTACCTTTCTTGTGGTCCTATTACTTTCCTAGCTATCATGCTAAAAGCAATAATATTATTTGAGGCAGAGAAGTTCTCACAGATAACTCTGGACATCCCATCGTACTCATTTCTCATCAGTTTTCTATCTAATACTTTATCAGAGTTAAATTCATTTAAAAAAAGGCTGGTCAAATAAAGTTATTTCAAAAATTAGTACGTAGTATAGTCACCACATTTCAAAGAAACGAACATTTATATTTAATAAGTTCTACCAATAACTTAAATTTCTCCAATTCCCTAAAATATGTATTTGACATTTTTCTGAGACCTCTGAATTAGAAATGGATAAAAAATCCACTGAACATGCTTTGAAAAAGCTGTTAATTTCATCAAGGAGTTTATAGAGACATAGTATGTTCTTCTTATGCTATACTCCCCACAGTTTCAAATTACTTGTCATTTTAGCTTTATCCTAATAAGTTAAGCAATTTTAACTTTGACCATCAATTTTAGAAATTCATATAATTTAACAGCATGTAAGTTATATATCATGAAAGTATTTATTATAGTGAATCTAAATTATAAATCTTATAATGTTAAACTATATAAAGTTATATAAATTGATGGTCAAAATTACAAATATTTGACTTAGGACAAATATAAAACAACAATTAATTTGAAATGGAGTGAGTATATGTTTTATCGTAACAAATTTGACGTACCGAGTAACTCATGGTGATTTAAAATAGATTCACACTTGTTTATACCAATTATAATAGTGTATTTTCATTTATTTTGGAATCATACAAACTTTGGTTAGGTGAAAAAGGACCAATTTGACTAGTTGATACCATGCATTTTTTTTCATTGTCCACCTATGATTTTTCAAATCACTTATTTGCGCCTTTTACTTATAGAAGCTATTAGAAAATGGCAAAAAAATAAAAACTCAAATTTTTATATATACATTTTTGTGTTTGTTTAGTTATATAATAGCATTTTATCGACCCATTTTCAGGGAAAGGTAGGGAAAGTGCTTTCTGATTGTAGAGGCAGGAAGTGGAAATCTTTCAAGATGTAAAAGTTATTATTAGTTAAATCAACGCAGAGCATGTGTTATGCTTTAGACACTGGACCACATTTTTGTCCCCCCAATTGGTAAAAACATTAAGACCTTTCTTGCAGAAAAAATAGATCTACCCCGGCGGTAGATATCCAATACTCTCTCTCTCTCTCTCTCTCTCTCTCTCTCTAAAAAGTAGTGAATACTCTGTTTCACACAGCATCATCTGGGAATGAATTGCTGAAAAATGTCACAACAGGTACTGTAAGTAACAAAGGGCCATGTTTCTCTAGAGCTAGCTTATGGAAACATTTGATTGAATAATCCTTATAAAAAATCATCCCAAGATGCCACAGAAGATTCTAATCCCACAGGCAACAGCCCACCATCAAGTTCTGCTTTTCTTCCCCATGTTTTTTTGCCCACTAACTCACTAGCCACCACTATCCATTACACCAATATAATATTTCTGTTTCTTCTTCTCTCACAAAACACTCCTTTTTTTCATCTATAAAAAAGCCCCTCTTCCCAAGCCTCAATTCCCTTTTCCCCTTCTCCCCTCCTTCCTCGCTAAGGTTCCCTTGCTTCAGCAGAACCCCTGCTGGGCATCCTCCTCTTTCAAAACATCCTTTGCTCTCCAACCACTTCATCTTGATGTTCTTAATCTCCTATAGTCTTTCCCTGTGCGAATTTTTTCTTTGAGAACCAAAGTTTCTTAGGGAAATTCTGTTGAATTTTTCCTTTGAGAACCAAGGTTTCTCGGGGAGACTCTGCCAAAATTTTTATCAACTAGCAAGTTGAAAATACATCATTGTACATATATTTTGTCTGCACATTTATATACAGTAGCAAAACCTGTTTGTAGAGGAAATTATTATAGTGTTTCTGGCTGGTTGATCCATGATAGATTAAACAAGGGGAGGTTGTGACTTGGTAGATGTCACCAATCCTCTCCGAGGTCATCCTCTCCGGATTTATGATCAGCTCGACGCTCCGGCGAGGCTCTCATCTTGTCCTCTCTTTCTCCGTCGTCTTCCTTTACTGGTTCTATGTCTTCTCAGTAACATCCTAGCTACTGTTCTCTTTTATTTGATCCATCCAATACCAGAGAATAGACCACCATATTCTACATAATACTTCTCATTGGAAATTATAGCTTATAGACAAAACTGAGGGTGACAATACTGTAAGGTATTTTCCTGAGTGTTGCACTAAGGAGGGTACTCAGGACTTTTATTAGGATGACCCTGTCAGGTGGGACCCTGTCAAGCGGGATAACCTCTGGCTCAAGCCATGGGACCCGGAGCTCAGGGTCAGAGGGTGATATCCAGCTGCAAGTCCAAATGGACCTGAAGCGGAAAAGAAGGAAGGAATCAAACCGAGAGTCGGCAAAGAGGTCTAGGTTACGGAAACAACAGCACCTCGATGACCTTACCTCACAGGTATGTTTGCATTCCTTTTTTTCCCTATATATACATATATATAATATGGTTGCATTTGTTATGTAGATTTTAATATGTTTGTAGTTCCTAGCTTTAATTAGTTTGCTTTATGGATTGAAGCTTGCACTCATGTGCAGGTGAATTTGATACACAAAAGCAAAATCAGATGAAAAAGGACACTTGAGCTGAAGGACTTGCTCAAGGAAACTCCAATAATGCACACGGTGCCCTTTTTTCAAGGGGCCCCAACTAATTGCTTCGTACATAATACTTGAAAAACATTAAACTCGCTATCACTTCCAAAGAAAAAGGTGATAGGCAACTATTTACCAACAATTGCTCCCAACTGTCAAATCTGGAAATAAGAGCAAGCTCATCGAAATTTCTTGATGCCGATCAAGACCGGATCAAGCTTATGTTTTGCTCCGGAAATGTGAAGGCAAATTTCTATGAACTGTCAGATATCGCAAGAAACCTTCATCCAGAATTTCATTCATTTTTCCAGATTAATCGTACCAACAATAGTAGGAAAAGATTTCAGAATGTTGCTTGAACAAATTAGCAAAATAATACATACCAGTGTAACATAAATAAATAGCACAATTCACCAGATGCACATGGTAGATATTAATTACTTGCACAATCTAAAATCTGTTCTGTTCATCACAGCTTCCTTCAGCAAATCCAAAAAAAAATGTTTATGTTAAAAAGGAATGTTATCTTGATTATATAAAATAGGTGAACCAGTTGAAGATGGAGAACCAGCAGCTCACCACAACATTGAACATGGTCACCCAAAGCTGTGCCTTCGCAGAGTCTCAGAACTCAGTGCTGCGCACTCAGATGATGGAGCTGGATAGCAGGCTATCAGCGCTCCGTGAGATAATCTTCTACATGAACAATGGAAACCAATCACCTTGTAATCCTACAATAGCAGCGACTACATACCCATCCACCACTACAATGACTGCAGCAACTACTGGCCATTACGATTATTATGATGTTTTCACTGCAAATGCATGGGGCTCAGGGATGCAAATGATGCAGCAGCCCATAGATCAGTTTCTGTACCAGTGCTAGCTAGCTTCTAGCAAGGAAGTCGATAGAGATAGTGGACCAAATTAAGAAACAGGGCATTGAGATATTGGCGTGGTGAATGTTGTAGCTAGGTCCATATTAATTATATTGTGCCACCAGTGGTTGTTTATCTTTTGCTTTGATTTGTGATCGGTTGTGGGGGCAGGAAAAAAAATGGTGTTGTACCTTTCTGCTGTTGGTGGTAGAAGCCAAATGGCTCTTGGAAAAGTATCAACTTGTCATTTGTCATTGTGTGAAGAGGTATATATCAATATATGTAAATGCTGCTGGAGCCAAAGGGAAGCCAAAAAAAAAACTTAGAACGCAATATGTGCAGTGATGGTAAACTTAGAACTACGATTGTTTGATCTATGATTATTTCATGATTATGTGATGTCTATGTATGTTGCATGTCATGACGAGCCAATATGCATGACGCCGACACGCGCTCCTCGGTATCGACCACGGCGGTCACCAGGCTCGTTGTGGCGGGGACTTCCGACTCATATGGCGTCCCAAAGAAGACGATCAATGAGTGCAATCCAGGGTGATAGGTGCAAAGTGAACTGGAAGAGAGTCTACATACCAATCAAGTCTGGAGGCTTACGTGTATGAGACTATGAGAGGAAGGCGATGTTGTGGGAATCAACCTGGCAATCCAGCATCCCCTTGAAATCAATTGCCCCCAAATTTCTACAAACACTCCAGGAGGAAGAAGAGGACAATCGCTGATGCCTCAGGAGGAGAGAATCTATTCTCTACCATAGAGTTCGTACGAGTTCAACAATATTGCCCCCCTCCCGGACGCTGTCATTTCTGGAGGATTTTTTCCCCTTGTGTTTTTTAGGTTGCGGGTTTTATAGGAGGGACAAGGCGTACGGCTCTTGCACTAGAAGACGCTGACACGTGGGTCCATCGTCAAGCGGGGCCACATTTAACACAAAACATTCTTACTTATACAAAATCTTGTTTCCCCATGCGGTGCCCTGCCTCGCGTGCTATATATATGGCGTCCGTGCGCCGCACCACGGCACGGCGTACGTCGTCGTTGCGCGCCGCACCAGATCAAACAGTACACAGAGTGCCTTCGACCCTGCTCACGTCAATGCCACGTCGGACGAAGACCGAGTCAAATTAGCCACGTAGGCGCCACGTCAGCCAAAACCGCCCTCAAAACCGCCGAGGGACCTAATCTGCACCGATTTTAATAGTTGAGGGACCCGTTGTGTCTGGTTTTCCGATCGAGGGACGAAAATCGGATTTGGTGTGAAGTTAAGGGACCTCAGATGTACTTATTCCGTTGCCGGGGGGTGGCTAATGGGCGCGGCAGCGCGCGCGAGCTGGCGGCTGGCCCCCTCCCTACCCATTTTTTTCCTCTTTTTTTTTCGCGATTTTCTTTTTTTCGTTCTCCTTTTTCGTTTTTTCTGATTATCTTTTTAATCCTCAACACACGTATTTTCAAATATTTTGACTTGAAAATTTTCAAATCTCGAGTTAAAATTTTCAAATCCTGAGTTGAAAGTTTTCAAATCTCGAGATGGAAGTTTTCAAATCTCGAGTTGAAAGTTTTCATATTCTGAGTTGAAAGTTTTCAAATTTAAGTTGAAAGTTTTCAATTCTGGGTTGAAAGTTTTTCAAATTTGAGATGAAAAGATGAAAGTTTTAAAATTTGACTTCAAAAATTTCAAATTTCGAGTTAAAAATTTTCAAATCTGGGTTAAAAGTTTTCAAAATTTAACTCCATGTATAGATTTCTTTTCAATCTGTTAAACAAAAGCTATCCAAAAAATCTTTTGTTAATTATCATTATTATCTCTAACTAACAGGATTAGTTAGTACGTGATTAGTTAGTACGTGTCTCCTATGAAAAATCCCGCCGCGTGCGCGTTCATACACGCGAGCTAGCTTTTGGTGCTGGCTTTGCGGCGCGGACGTGGGCTCGACCCGGTGAGGTAGCGGCTCACGGTCGCGGGGGCCGGTCGGCTTTGGTTGCTGCTCAGCTGGGCTAGGCGGCTTGTCCTGTTCTACTTACTGGGCCGGCCTTTGCTCTGGTCGGTGGTGTTCATGTATTTACATGATTAATGCATTTCCAGTTAAGTTTCCACTCTCGAGTTTGTAGTTACTAAAATTTGATTCTTGTAGTTATTGTTTTTGAACAATATTTATTGCATTGGGAATTGATTTTAATTAGTTCCACTTCCCAAAGATATCTGAATCTCCATTTATTTTAGTATATTATTCGGGTTCTTGTATTCCATTAGTATTTTGGGATTTGGGAATTATATAAAGGTTTTAATTCCTGGTTCCATGTTGTCAATAGAATTCTAGATGATACCCCACGCATTGCTGCTAGATCTTATAGAAATGGCTTTTTTTAATGAAATATTAGGTAATGAAAAAATTAATAGAGTTATATGATAGATTAGAAGATAAGTGTGTGAAGTGAAGAAAAGTTTACAAAATTGGTGATGAGCTGTGAGAAAACATAATTAGTGAGAACATTAGAAAGATAAAACTATCATCGATGGAACTTACCTCAATCTAGAAATGCTCTCAAACTATGTCTGAACTCTTTCATTTTAAATACAAACAAGTTTATTATGTCCAACAACGGACACATGGTTTGAGACATATGTACGTTCTAAAGTTGATAGTTGACATAAGATAAAAGAAGCAATTGATCGAGTGGATGTGGATTTTGTGCTTAAGGGCCATTTTGGTTTGGTGCCAATTCTTCCCTACCAATTCTTAGGTAGTTTTAAATAGTGCATGTTAGCATTTTGGATTGAAGCCAATTTTTGTCAAATTAATAGAGTGGAGCCAAATCTATACTATAAAAAAATTGCTTGTGCCAAAATTTACCCAAAGTTTGGTACTACCAATATTTTGGTAGGGTTTCAAACCAAACAAGCCCTAAATTGTTGAATTATTAAAAAGAATTAGGAGCAGCAATTATATTAGAGTGAGTGATTACCTAACGGTTTCCGTAAGCATTAAGAAAGTGCTCATTGCTTAATCATGTATATTGTGCAATCAATACCAGGAATGGAGGAGATTGCTTATCAGTTAAGAAAGCGTTACGAAAAATGAGTTCGTAGCCAAATCAATAAGCTGATTCAAACTAAGTTTAGCCTTTTTCTTTAGTACTATCCCATTTTAAATAATATTTTATTATGAAAACATTGACCATTATTTTTTGAAATGATTAAATTAAAGTGAACAGAATTCCATGATTAGACATTACATTAACATAAAACATGGCATTCCTTTGAGTGTTTGAAAATGTTTTTCATAAACACTAATGGTCAGAGTTTAAAAGTAAATATTGTGTGTTGTAAGTTATTTAAAAATAGAGAGAAGTTTCTCGGACCATATTTGTGTGTAAGCTAGAGAGAAGTTTTCCCCTTAAAACAATAAATAATTAGGAAAAAATAATAAAAATTCTGCAACATAGATTTCCCTCGTCTTCTTCTCTGTCGCGGCGCTATCATTACATATCTTTGTTGACTCTAGGACATGTTTCTCGTGCGGTGCCTCCCTTTCAATGTTTTTTCCCCATGCCGTCAGATAAATCGATTATCGTCCCTATTTCCTAACCACTCCAATGAATCATCTTCATGTCCGAGGCTGGCCCAACATCCTTCGCCTCTTGTGCTGCTAAGACGGCTCCACCACCCACCACCAGGCTTTCTATTCCTATGATCCCTCTCCAAGTGTTCATTTGTTTTTAAGGATTTTCAGATAATTGTTGTGGGAATTAAAACCTTAGGAATTTTTCCTACATGCATCATTCATTTCATAACAATAGATCCTATCCAATTCCTAAAGATTTTATTTTTACAACCTAATTTAGTAGGATTTTTAGCATGAGGTGAGAGATCCAGAAAAATTCGTAAGGATTAGAGTGCATGTGACATTCTAATTCTTTACTTTTCCTATTCTTATGATTTACAAACCCTGTGAACCGAATAATCCCAAAATATGTCCTTGTAGTCAACTGTTTTCTTACGCTGTCTGTCTTTGATGTGCTTATCGGATTTTGAGTCATCACATTATCATTCGAGAACAGGCTGTCGCCAATGAGTAATTTGTTCAGAATTTTTTTTTAGATAATGGATTTTCATTTGATAATTTAGTTGAGCTGAACCAAAATGAAAAGGTAAAACAATAGTTGCCCACAAGGTATGTAGTGTTTTCGTCTGTTGACTCTATTCTTCACTTAAACTTGGACGCATGCATGCCTTGCACGGGACTGCCAAACAAACAAACGAGAGACAAACCTAGCGAATACCAGGATGCGCGCACGAGAGCCTTGTCAGAGGACTCGAGAGGATGGATCGATCTCCAGGGCTGACCGGCTGACCTGAGTTTTCCGTAGCTAAGCTGTATGGAAAACAAACCCCGGACAGGACAGCCAGCTGCTGGATTAAGGGTGTGTTTAGTTCACGCTAAAATTATAAATTTAATTGAAATTGGAACGATGTGATGCAAAAGTTAAAAGTTTATGTGTGTAGAAAAATTTTGATGTGATAGAAAAGTTAAAAGTTTAAAGAAAAAGTTTGAAACTAAACTCGGTCTAAAACTAGACTTGCTCGTCGAGGCACAGAGAGCGTCACAAGCACCATATTTAGTCTAGCAAATCATGTCGCGTACAATCATAAAATACAATAGCATGTAATGGGCATTACTAAGATAAGGGCCTTAGGCATAGTTGACCCAAGTGGCACATTGGCACCATGGAGGCTGTGCACCACAAGGGCAGGCAAGAAGATGGCGAGACTAAAGACACTTGTTTATCTCTTGCTTAATGAACAGAGATACAGCCCCATCCTTATATTGCCTCTTAAGAAACTTATATCTAAGATCATGGTAATAAATAACTCATTAATCTAAATTAAAGCAATCACGTGAGCTTCATACGTTTGAACAGTAACCACGCGGGTACTGTTCACGTGCGCAGTGCTGCTGGACCTGGAGATATTGACCACTGCTTTTATATGGGAACTAATGGGCTCAGATGACATAGGTAAACAATTGGTTATCAAGCCTAGCAACCTATTGCAGGATTTAAGAAGTTATGAATTACAAGTAAAAATCTCACAACAGTTTTCTCATATACCAGTCATGTAAGAATGTGACCTGATGGAACACTGGCATGTGAAAAGAATGGTTTTCGAATATATAGTTGATAACTTGATACTTCTTCCTTCCATTATAAGTCATTATGGGTTTGTCCTAAGTCAATCTTCTATTCTTCTATAAGTTTAACCAAGTTTTACAGAAAAATGAATAGTAATATTTTCAACACAAAACAAATATAGTATACAAATAGTCATGAAACTAATTTGGTGTTGTAGATGTTATTACTTTTTTTCTATAAACTTGGTCAAACTTGAGGTAGTTTGACTTCGACCAAAGTCAAAACATATTATAACCTGAAATGGAGGGAGTAATTTCTTATTTCTATTATTATTTTTCTTTCTTTCACCCTAATGCAATCAAGTTTTCATCTAGAGCAATTTCACAGTTTTTTAGGAGGTACCATGAGATACCATTTTTTCTATTGTAAATTTGATACCTAGTTACTATGAGGTACCAAATTTTGTTGTTAAGCCGATATTATCCATATCAACGATGTTTTATCTCTTTTTTTTCTCTGTCTTCCATATTAGTAACACTAGTACACAAACCGCTCTAGGTGCCGGTTGGGAACCGGCAATTGGTGCCAGTTTCCCAGCCAGCACCTATTGGTCGGGACCAATGTCATTAGGTCATTGGTGCATGTCATACAACCGACACCTTTGTGCTCTCTCGATTCAAAAAAGAAGAAGTCGGCTCCAAGCCGAGCCGAGCCAAAATCAAATCCATCAAATATCACAACAATGACATCAATAATCCTAATCCAATCTATCACCAATCATAGATGAACAACAATCCTATCTAGTTTGTATGATATCAACAAATATATGTACATCTACATTAATTTAACACTTCGAGAAAACTCTCATGATAATAGATATATCAACATCTAAGTCCTATAAGGGGTGGATCCAAGCCCTAATCCATCATCTGGGAACTAAGATGAAAGGCCCATGGAGCACTTTGTGATTTTACCATATAAACTTGGGCTAAAACTCTAATGGTCTTGGTCCATTTATTGATCTGTCACTCTATATATGTATGTATGTATGTATATCTCACGCATTGATGGATATGTATTTGGATATATTTATATTTATGTATTCATATCTATATTTGTATCTATATCTATACCAATAAATATTTTGATATATCTAAATCTATCTATATATATCTATATCAATAAATGTCCTTTATATATTTCTGGATCAATAAGTGTATCTAAATCTACCTATATCTACATCTATGATGATTGTGCTCTACAAGAAGAACCACACCTTAATATATCTACATCTACATTGATATTTGTATCCATATCTTACATATGTTTTTATATCTATATCTGTATCTGATGCATTGATGTATATGTATCTGTATATATTTATATTTATGTACTCATATCTATATTTGTATCTCTATCTATATCAATAAATGCACTATATATATTGCATATAAATCTATCTATATATCTATATCAATAAATCTCATTTATATATTTCTTCATCAATAAGTGTATCGAAATCTACCTATATCTACATCTATGCTATTGTGCTCTCCAAGAAGAATCTCACATTAATATAACATCTACATTGATATTTGTATATATATCTTATGTATATTATTTATATATGTATTTGTATTTTAACTGTGTATGTATTTCTGCCTCAATAATGTATATAAATCTATCGGTATCTACATGTATACTAATTGTACCCTCCGAGAATAATCATGCATTAAATATATACATCTACTCGATTTGTCCATATGTGTTTATAAATGTTATTTTATCCGTATCTCTTTCTAAATCTTTGAATTAAGAAAAATACCTAAATTGAGGCTCCAAAACAAGTACAACTTGGTACTCATAAATTTCGAACTAAGTTAAAAAACATAGATCATAAAGAAATGTAATTGACACTCCAAATATCAATTAATTCAATACAACGACTTTATGAGTGAATTTCATCAAATTTCATTGTTATATTTTAAGTTGCCCAGAACCACCGAGAACCAGGTATAAAGGCTATAAATTTTCACAAAACTGCACCATTACATTCTAATTTGGAAATTATGAATTACTTGTTTGAAAACTAATTTAGGATTCAGCGACAACTTACAACCATATATAGTTTTTAATTATAGATTGCAGAATTATTCAGTTTAAAAAAGAAATTGAGAAAACAAATGTAAACATATAATTTTGCAAGCACTAATAGTACTATGCCGAGTAAATTTCAGAAAACTGCAAAGTTAGTGATGAAACTATCAACTTGGTGTAACATTAGCGGGCTATTTTGAGTAATTGCAATAGAAGTGAAATATACTGTTGTTCCTTAAAGTTGCATGGTGGTATCACTTGGGTCCCTGATATTGTAAAACACATATTTAGGTCCGTAACCTTGGTTCAATGTTTCATAGCAGGTCCAAACTTCCTTTGATCGTGACTACTGCTCTACACTATCACATATTTTCCATTTGACCACCTCGGCGGGAGGATAGGTTAAGATGGCGGTAGTGAACCAATGTAACTATTGCAAAACTGCAGGTTTCTTACCGCACCAATGTTTCGGACACCATGGGCCCACATGTCATACCCATGATAGCTAGGGTGAGATATTGTGATACATGAAACTGGAGGACTTAACTTTCTGGCCTATAAACCTTAGATCATATGCATAACTGCATATTCCAAACTGATATTATGTGTATTGAACAACATATCCATTTTTTTTCGGACCTAACGAGCATATAGAAACATTTGAACAGGAAGCATTAATCATATAACCAGATTATAGCTGCATGACTTCATCTGTTGCAATTGGTCATATGACCCAAAATAGCAGGTTTCAATACAGTTTAATCAGGAATTAAGCCCACACAATCTAATACAAAAGGGACCTGTTGATAAATCATCACGATGAGCGGGACTTGGCTAATTTCGCCACGAGATACTCCAGTAATCACGCATGTGTAGAGAGAAGGTGCCTAAATCAAACCAAGGTGAATTAGAAGGTGGGGATTTGCAACAAATCTTCTTATAGGGCGGCATCTCAAACTCAGAGTTATATTTGGGGTGGTTTTTGCAATTTTCCCTTAATTATATATGCCATGACTTATTTATGTTATCGGCACCTCATGTAAATGCTCTAAGCTAGCTAGCTCTATATTACATATGTGCTATATTGAATCCTATCTACTATGCCGGATTTATTGTAAAATCATAGAAAGAAATGAAGTACGAAATTATATACATAGGCGTACGTTTATCCTTATATATATCTGCACGCCATATTAATTCCAGTTTGCCTAAAATTGGTACCTATAAGGCATTTTTCGTCCACCGGAGCCATTTTGGACGGGAGAAAATTAACAACTAGCTAGCACCTATAAGGTTTTATAGGTACTGGTTGTAGACAAAGTTGGTATTGGTTACGAGCCAGCACCTATAAGCCCTGTCCCCTCCTTAAACGGTCCTCAATTTGTTAAGAACTGGGACTTCTGTCAACATAAATCTTCTTTTTTCTCCACGCATGCCCAATGACCTAGGGCGGCCACCCGGGCTGGTCAGGCTGATGTTTAATAGGATTTGAGTGTTTTTTAGTAAATTGGGAAACAATCATAGCAAACACCTATTAGCATATGTGTCTGTTTTTATGATAAACCGATATGTATGGTATGCTATGACGAGGGTGCTGTTTTTAACATGAACTGGCGTATCTATATGGCATATATAGAATGGGGGCACCAACAATATCACATATATAGGTACCAGTTACAAAATTGGCAGTAATGACCCGGGTCATTAGTTCCGTATAATTGGTGTCAGTACCTTTGGTCCTTCTGAAACCGGTACTAATGTGCCTTCGTGAGCTAGTGCATATCAGTATGTCCAAGAGACTGATCCAACATATCTTGAGATAGACGAAGTTATCGTAGACGTATGGTTGTAAACGGAGTATATCATCTACGATTGAAAGAATGATTAGCCGTAAATGTGAGACCCTGTATGAGTAGATTTCATCACAAGAAACTAGCTGATTGAGCTGTGCTTACTTCTATATTTACAACGAGATTTTTAGTGCTCTATCTACTTTATATTCCAATATAAGTTACACAAATAATAAAAACCACTTGAGATGCCTTGGATAAAAATTGAACATGATTTATTTAATGAGGGTTTCTATCTAATTAGACATCTGCGTTGGCACCTTAATCAGACTGTATATATATCATTTTTCTGTTCCCTTGAATCCATGAAGTAATACAAATGATTTACAATAAGATCATTATATTCGTCGGCATTTGACTTCTTTTCTTCTCGAGAAAACTCACCCAGAATCCTCTAAAATCACGAATGAGTACAAAACTACCCCCGATGCTCTACTTCTTAAAATTATTACCAAATTAATTAAGAATGCTCTCGGTATCTGGGTCAGAGGACACGTATAAGCCTTCTACTCGTTGGATCTGCCAAAGTTGCTTCGTCTTTGTGGATGACTAGGTTACTTTCACCGATGCCAAAGTCTTGAATAATTTAACTCTGCAAATCTAAAGATTGGTCTGCAAGAAAAGCACAAACAATGTTCAAGATGTGGATCAAGATTTGTCGAACAAACAATGGGTTTGTAAGAATTTTTATAGAGGACAGCTAGGGAGCTAATTTTCTGTATGTCTTCTTTTGAACGTTCAAAATGGAATTAACATAACATTAAATAGTAGTGCAATCAATAGTAGTTTGTAGCAATGCGAGTACGTGACAAAGCTCTTGTGTTAGGGGAAAATGAGCAAAAAGAAGATATTATTACCTTAATAAGTCCTTAACTCATCAATCTTTACATTGCGCAGACTGAAAAGGAAATTTTATTATAGAACCATAATTTAGCGTTCAAGATCACTTTGATACAACATAATTGCGAAAGCTAGCTAGCACCCTTGTGTGCCTTGACTACGGACAAATTAGGATTAAATCCCACAAGGTTTAAACCCTTCTTCCAACACATAAAACACTTAAAGACACGTAGAAACAGCTCATCAAGCCATGCATCAGCACGAGAACCCCATCAACTTGTAGTCGTTTTAATCGTCTTATCTTCCTCAAAGTCATATGATCGACGAGTAGTCAAGTCCATCAAGAAATGAAATGCAGTGGTTGTTGTATATCGGCCTTCTCCATTTGTTGAAGAGAATGGGAGCATCAACATTAGAGCCAAGCACCTTCTCTCAAACCCTTGTCTCTAAACAAAGAGGCAAAGGAAAAAAGATTCAAAAGTGAAATTACCAATCGATCGATCCCTCCTAAAACGCGAGCATGCACGGGAACAATACATGCATGGATGCACCTATGCATGTACACATCAGTCATGCTGCCGGAATCTGAAGCCCTACCAAAATGGCAGGCCAAAAAAGATCCAAAACAGGAGGGATCAATCGATTAGAACAACGATTGATCGATCTGCCATGCGTTTGCACGGAAGATCGATCAATCACTCCAACGGAGAAGCATGACAACGCATCGGCGGATGATGTAGAGCTTGGCTCTCTTCTCCTTGAGAGCCTTGTTCAGCCTCCCCATCTGCTTCACCTGGCTCACAACCTTCATAGATTGATAATTGGTATTGATACCAAAAAACAAAGAAGGTTTTGCTTGAGGATGTATTGAAGCTAACTCAGCTTGTCTCTGAAGACCTAGCTAGCCCTAGCTGTGGCTAGGAAAGAAGCCAGGGTCTTTATATAGAGACTGAGGAGAAGGAGATCAGGGAGGTCCAAGAAAGATGTCATATATCACAGGACCATCATACCCCCCACATGGAAAAACCCAAGAAGCTTGCTCATGGACTAGGAGGCACCCC
Source organism: Oryza longistaminata (assembly GCA_009805545.1). Taxonomy (NCBI): domain Eukaryota; kingdom Viridiplantae; phylum Streptophyta; class Magnoliopsida; order Poales; family Poaceae; genus Oryza; species Oryza longistaminata. Next base: position 21,431,687 of record CM020181.1, read on the forward strand.
CTGACAAGATAGATTATCATGCTCTTATTCTATTGGCTCCATGCTTAGGAGATACCAAAAGGAAATAATAATCTACAGATGGCCATCCCAGATTAGAGAATTACAATGAGGTTAAAGCAGGTTACAAGATAGATTGGACAGCTGGCCATCCTTGCATGTAATAAAGTTAGGGAAGATGCATGAATGCATTTTGTTTTAGTCCCTCCAGGAAATGGGCCTCTAATCTCGATAAGATCTCTGCAACAGTGCAAAGAATGGATGAAACTTCCAGGAAGGCTGTAATATGTGATTGACGGTGCGTGAATATAGAGAGCAATATCTATGCCATGCCTTTTGATTTTACTAAATTAATTGGGTTAACGCTATGTTGGGATATCAATTCAACTATATACAAATTACTGGCATCAGTAACAGAAGTACATTATTGTTTCAGACAGCACAATGTTCAACCTGTGTAGAGCGTTCATTTTCTTTGTGAGAAACACAGTACGCCCACAACTTATGTACACTCACCCCTATATAAACGCACACACGCACACTCTACCCCTATGAGCACCTTTGAAAGACTGGGCCAGCATATTTTGAGATTAACGAAATCCAAATACACAGTATGCCCACAACGTGTACACACTCACCCCTATAAACGCGCGCACGCACATCCTACCCCTATGAGCACTTTCGAAAGACTGGACCAGCATATCTTGATATTGTCAAAGTAACCATGGACGCCTCGCTGTTGAGGGATACATCGTCTACCACTGAAAGAATAATTAGCCGTTGAATGCAAGCACCCGTGTCAAATCTAGGGTTTGAACTTGGGTGGGTTGTTTCTTAAAAAAAACCTAGCCAGTTAAGCTACACTCACTTCGCACAAATTTTCATTTTAATATAGATAGGTTAGCTAGAATTATTATATATCACACCCAGTGTGACACACACACTGTAGAACATCCATTATGATGCAAGACTAAAAGTTTTACTCGTGTTTTTGTGTACCAGGTATACCCACGAGTAGTTTTAGTCAAAGGTACATAACTCAACAGAAAGGCGCAAAGGTCATTTATAAATTGGAAAACCACATAGTACTACCACTTAAGATAAAATACTTCTATTTTCTATAAAACATATAGTAAAAATACTCAACCTTTTTCTTAAAAAAGAAAAATCTTATGTGATGGTAGTATATTGTTATGGATGATTTTGTTACGACCAGATAGTGATATGCGGTTACCAAAAACCTTCATATGTGCAAACATCACAATGACAATATCATACATGTATGGTTCTTACAATGGTTATTATCTTTGAAAAAAAAACTATGACTACAAAATTGTGGTAAATTAACCATTGTTTTTTAGGGAAAAATTAACCATTGTGTGGTTAGATGTCTAGAGATCCTCGAGGATAAGCAATGGTAGTGCTAGATATTGGTATTACTGACTGATCACCGAGTGCCTAACAATCATCGTGTGGCTGCAAGTAAAAAAAAAAAAAAAGAAGAAATCACATCTCTCGTGCTGCTTATTTTCAGATTATTTAGTCTGAAATGATCATTATGGTGTGATAACGGTGAATAATTTAAGTACAAATGGAGTACTATGGGAAGGTAATGATTCACATCTCAAATCCCCTTTTTGCCTTCTTACTCATATGCATGCCCAAATACACTGGATGTGGCCAAGGCCAATCTTAGGAAACTATAAGTTATATACTTCACTACAATCTTTACAAGATAAACATTCTTTGTTGCTGAAATGTTAATCCTTTGACTGTCGATGTGGATGTTTACTCCCTTCACTCTCAAATTGACGTTATTTCTTTTATCAGAACGTGTGTGCACTGTGCAGCGCAACTTTCAGTTGTTTAATTTCCAACTATAAGACATACTAATTAAAACACTTCTGTATTATAATATTTTATTGGTTTTACTAATGCTTCCAATGAGAAAAATGTAATTAAGGTCATCCATAACTAAGATCATAGAAAATTAAAGAAATACTATAAGAAAGTATATACATAACAACTAATTGACAAAAAATAGTATATACGGGCTTGCATGAAAGTATATATTCAAGATCTATAAGATGTGATCCTGAAGTATTAACGACAAAATAAGCTAATATTGTTCAACTATTGTCCAGCATCAGAAGCAAAGGTTTCCTTCTCAAGTGTGTAATACCTGCATGATCAGCAGTCAAAGACAAACGATATGGTCAACAGACACTAAGACACAGACGCCTAATATAATATCTCAACAGGGGATGCATCTTGCCAAACTTCACTCTCACAATTTGCCCCTGATGTGAATAAATATTCCCTTTGCAAAAATTCATACTCCTGTCGTCTTCCGATGCATATGTATATAGAATTCCTTGATGTTGATATCAAATGATACGTGTCAGTTTCCTTGGGCTTGTGATGGTTTTGTGAGATGCTTCTCTGCAAATTAAGGCTCGGCCTGCCGGCCTAATTGAAAAAGGATTCACGGTGTAATGCATTTTTTTCTTGATTTTTAACCTATATGAAGTATTATAAGGGAACAAGGCAATGTAAGCAAGAGAATAATATAGTGCAAATTAATTATTAGCCCATATCATGATCAGAAACTACAGAAAACTCTCTATTCTATTAGTCAATCGACAGTGTCGTGATCTACGCGATAGGCTGGTAATGTTATCATTTATCAATTGCACAAGGATCTGATACAGATATTATCTTTCATGTGAGTTATGCGTGTATGCACACATCTATCTTTCGTGTTTTGTGTATGTGCTCGAAGCAAAATGCGTATGTACGAGCCAGCACTGTGGTCCACCCAAGTTCCAAGCGAGGCTGATCAACAGGATCAGTATTACAAACAACTTATAGGTGCCAGTTGAAAATGGAATATATGTGCCGGTTTTTCAACCGGAGCTACTTAAGAGACACCAATGTTGCAACTGTATTGGTGCCAGTCTTATAACCGGCACCAATAGGAAATTCCATGATTAAAAAAATATTGAGCCGTCTCGAATATAGCCGACCCAATGTTTATCCACAAATTGTCCATTTCATTATGTTGTTCTTCCACAAGTTCATCCAGAAAGGTCCAATAGAAACAAAAATGGAATTCACAAGTTCATCTACAAGTTAATACATCATATATAATCAGCATCAACACATCCAAACACAATCAACATAGAAACGTACACAAGAAGAAATTCCAACATTTGCTGCTCACCCGAGAAGATGGAAGTCATGGACTCATGGTTGCCCATGTCTGCCACCGTTTGCTGGGATCCATCACCGTCACCCACGCCATCTACCATCCACCGTGAATCAGGGCGAAGCCAGGATAAATCATCGTCAGGGTCACTACTAACTAATGAACTTGCACTACTATGAACAGGTTTATCGCAAACGGCCAAAATACATTTTTACAGGTGGCCAATCGTGTCTCTTATGACTAAAGATCTTTTCGCTTGTGACCGGGGCTATGATAATCTCATGGTGAAATGTATCTTCACATGTATAGCCTTTAATCTAGCCATTTGCAAAAATGAAAGGGGTGGCTGTCAGAAAAAAAAAACCATTTTATTGTAGTGTGACTAAAATAAACCATTTTATTGTATAGCCTTTAATCTAGCCATCTTTATGCGTAAGATGGAACAAAATTATGCTTTAATCCTCCTCCTTACTCATGATCATATTACTGAAGTTTGAAAACACAGAGAAATCAAAAGTTCATGTTTCAGAACTTCTGAATTATAGAACCCTAACTTCCTAATAAACTTTCGGACTTGAGAAACCACCCTATGGCTAAATTATGATGATAATAATCAAGAAATTGTGATAAGGTTAGTAGGATACCTAAGCCCTCAACAGCTCGAGCGCTCGACCATAACCCTTCACCCTTGCCATTCTTCTCGTCCTTGTGACGCCAAGCCGGCGATGCGCGCGTGTACTACTCGAGGACGAGAAGACGCGGAAAGTCGAGAAATTGAGATGTGCGGTAGTGCAATGCGAAGTGCTCGGTCAAACTACCAGCAGAATATGATGCAACAGGGGAATATTTGGACTTTCTGGGCTGCCGGCCATGTGGGCTCAAGTCTCAGGCGTTTAAGAGCTGATTAATTTTCTACTTTCTACTTACTAGTCTCATCCCTAATTTTAACGAAACGGTGTCACCGGGGTCTAGTAGTTTGCTTGACACGGCGCGAATCATACCCAAGAAGCCCCCTTCCGCATGCGAGGACGTTGTTGACAGTCGTTATAGACCAATTTTAACCGTCAATATAACCGAAATAAAGGAGAACTAGCTATTCTTGCAATGCATATTTTGTTTTTAGAATAATCTATCTCCACTTGTACTTGGATTTTATTTGTTTGCAAAGATTGCTATACAAATGGAGGAGAATCGACGGAAAATAACCAAACAATCAATCGAACTCTATCGAGAGGTAGACTTAAGAGTGGATGGACTTGCAAATCTAGAGAAATAATATCAAATGGGCCCAACCACCACACTACAAGAATAAAGCCCAACAAGAAGACCATCTGGGAAATTTGGAGGCCGGCTGGGCCAACCCAGGTTCGGCCGAACCCTGGATAAGGCGGCCAGCCTCGGCCCTCCAAGTGGATGCTCCAGATGCATTCCCAATGGTAGTTGCGGAGCATTTCCGACAATCCCCACCGTTTTAACCGTCATTGGGAGGCTATATAAAGGGGTCACCTCACTCTCTCCCTCACACACTCCAAGAAGAAGATCAAACTCTCTCCAAAGTTTAGATTATTGTTCTAGTGCTAGTGGAGTAGAATTTAAATAGTATTCCTAGTCCTCGGTCTTTAGGAGATTTCGGGTATAGCTCAACTAGCTCTTCTCTCTTTTGTAAGACTTATAGAATTAATGTAAATGTGGTGCTTAGATTATTAAGTATCATTATTTGGGGTTATTTACTGTGGGACAATAGAGGTGGGCCGCTGATGGTGACAGCTTAGTACGGGTATTCCTCCACGTTAGTATATAGTCCTATGACACTTTCCTGGTATGGGTACTCCTCCGTATTCATTTCCGGTTGGATAGTCATGATGGATTGTCGTAAGGAACTCGGCAATCAAGGGTGGTCTCTCGAAACACCACGAGAGCATAGTTAGGAGGTATTTGCTGCATGATTGTATAATAGTGAGTGTAAACTAAATATAAATGTATACTAGAAGTATAGGAATGATTTCTTTTCTTAATCTTTCTCTACTTAGCCTAGAATTTATTTAGTGAGAGTAACTTAGTTCTTCCTTCTTCGTGTCACCTACCCCTTAAATGAATTAACCCTTGCATAGACTTTGATGTATACAAGTAATATATAAATTAGCATAGTGATGTTTTATCATATCTTCCTTGAGATTAAATAAATACGATACCTTGGAATACTTCAGGGTGAAATGATACAATGGTATATCCGTGTGCTTGCGGATCATATCTGTAACCATAATATATCAAGGATATTTCGGCGCCATTGCTAAGAATTATATTTCTAGTAATGTTGTTAAGAAATATTAACAGATGTTGCCATCCGAGGCCGTGGTGGCCTAATCTAGCCACCCTTGAGCTTGGGGCAGCTGGATCTGATGGCCATCGTGGTCCACGTCACAGGATCCAGCGGTTGGAGACCTAGTAACAGAAGAGGAAGAGGGGGTTCCCGCAAGGTGGAGAGTAGGAGGTGGGGCGGCGGAGGTCGTGGCAGCCAGGGTCGTTGCCGGTGGAGGTCATGGCGGCTATATCTGGACACCCCCAAGCTTAGGGCTGCTGGATCTGATGGTCGTTGTAGTCCATGTTGCCAGATGCGGCAACCAGAGACTGATTAACAAAAGAGGGAAAGGGGGATCCCCCCACAGCAGAGAGCAGGAGGTGGGGAATTGGAGCTCGTGGCTGCCAGGGTCGTCGCCGGCGGAGGTCATGGCGGCTAGATCTGGCTGCCCCTGAGCTAATTGGAGCGGCTGGTCTAACAGCCACCACGGTCCACACTGAGGGAGAGGAGGAATCCATCGCGACAGATAGCAGGAGGTGGGCAGGAGGAGGTGGACGGGTGTTGGCAGCGGTGAAGGTGGATAGGCAGTGATGAATGCGCGATATGAGTGGGAAGGGTCACGAAAGTGATAGGACAGAGACAGGATAAGGATGGGAGAGAACAAGGAAGGCTATAAAAAACGGTTGATCGAACTCGCTCCACTCGGCTTGGATCCATCATTAACTATAGATGTTGTTTTTTTTAAAAAAAAATAGCACCTATAATATACTATAGATAAGTGTTATTTCCAAAGAACTGACACCTATAATAAATTATATATGTGGGAGGGTCGGGAGGGTGGAAACTGCTCATAGGTGTCGGTTTTAGCAAAACCAACACCTATGACCCGTCCCTTATTAAAGGTTCTGTAATAGTGGGTCTTCTTAAATGGTCGACAAAAGGAGAAAACCTGATAATTTGGACTCCATTTGAAGGAAAGGTTTGGTAAGGTCTTACCTTTGAAAAAAAGTCAGATGAGCCTGTATGGAGGGAGTACATGGTCCTGATAAAGCGTTTAAATCCAGGCGTGCGCTGTGGTTTTATAAACAAAACAGTAGAGGAGCTATTGGGTATTCACAATGTGCTAAAAAGTGGATAGCAATGAGCCTTATTACATGGTTCACCATTGTGAAGGTATGTTGTAGTACTTGTACCAAAAATATATTCGAACTCTCTCATCTCTTTTCTCCACTTAGTTATTTTTCTTAAATGTGAGACCCAATTTACAAACATTGTAATGTCTAGTTTTATAGGCCTCAACATTCTTAATGTATGTCAGGGCGTGTGGATACTGAAAGGGTCGAAACCAAAAGGATCTGATCTCAAAATTGGTGGGAGGTGGAAAAGAATTAGTCACTGGTTAGAGTGAAAGGATCCAGCGGTCCCATGGTCATCGGCTCTCAATTCCTATGTATTGCAATAGAATTTTTTTAAAATTTTTTCCATCCAAGACGAGGGCCGGGTCATCTTTTGCCATACAATGAATCAGCTGTTCTCAAAATTTAAATCCTAAAGTTTAATTTTTGAAGTTTATTTTAGGGTATATTTGACGTTCTTTTTTCAGCATTAGCTTTTAAATCGGTAATACATATATAAAAGTTTTAACCCACAAATTATATATTAGTAGCTATTAAGCCTTTGTGGCTTATAGTCCGCTGTTGGCCAGCCGATAAGCTCCGAGATGTGTAATATATCAAGAAAAAAATATGTAGTGCAAACCATATATGTACTGAAAACCTAAAAACTACAATTAAATCCAAAAAATGGATGCATTGAATTTATCCACATCAACAAGAGTAAAAAGTTTGCTGAGTTAAATTTTTTACTTTTAGCGTGGACAAAGTAAAGTTTTTTTAGTCTCGGTGACATGGACAAATCTTAGACGTTGATTTTTGATCGAATGGTGGTCTTCAATATATGTGTGATTGACACTGCGTATTTTCTCATGTATTAGTATGCCTGCGTATCTACGTGTAAGCATGTCAGTTCGATTTCAATAGATCAATATGCATAATATATATCTCTGACAAGTTGGACAGTTGAAATGCTTAATACATATTTATGTATTTTTAAGGGTCCAAGTTTGTTCCTAGCTAGATCAGAAAGTTCTCCGGGCTTTAATATCTCCACCAAATCGGTTCGATTGGTTGGATTCCCAACACCGGAAGTGCAGGCAGAAAGTGCAATTTGAGGTAGACAATAGCCCGGCAACAGGATCATGGGCCAAGTTGCATCCTGTTCAGTGTTGATCACCACCTTATAAACATGCTCCCTGTCTCTCACAGTTTGCCCATGGTTTCTTCTGATCGACCTCGATCAGAGCAGCACTTGTTAAATGTTTAATTGTCTCAATTGTTGCACAACTTGACCATGAACTGTTGTTGATATTATTAAATGAATTAATAAAAAGTTTGTTGATACGAGCCTTTATAACGTGGGAGAGTATGTACCCTCACTCCATCGAAACTGGGGAGACTGGGTAAGTAGGTCCTTGAATGAGTAGGATCAATGGATATAAGAGTCTGGCCTTTGGCATAAGATCAAGCAATTAAAAGCTGAAAAAAAATCAGGGTTTTTACCGTTTTCTGCCTCGATCAAGTTATTTTTTCATATAGAGTGCTTAATATGTTTATATAAGTAAAGTACCTACCTAATTAAAGTTTAAACCTAATTAAAGTTTAATTAGGACTTTAATTAGGTGGATGCTTTACTTAAAGCATTAAACATAAAAGTACATACTTCTTTTTTAAAAAAGATAGCATCGTTAACTTTTGAAATGATACTTGACTATTCGTTATAGTTATAATTGTTATTTATTTTGTAGTAACTTGTTTTATCATTCAAGAAACTTTAAGTATCATCTATTAAACGTCCTCTCACATGTGTGACGTGACAATAGAAAACTGATGCGCATCCTTCTAAGCATTGCATTGGAGAAACGGGCAATTCCGAGGCTCGGAGCATAGAAGAGCAAAAATCGGTATTGACCAAGATTAGGTACGAGGTCATGGCATGGCAAGGCAAGGCAAGCTACAACTAATTATGTATCCTAACCACCGCAGCATTTTATCTTCTTTCTATTTATATACATATTTATATATCTATACATATCTAGTTTGTACGATATCAACAAATATACGTACATCTACATTAATTTAACACTTCAAGAAAACTCTCATGATAATACACGTATCAACATCTTGGTCTAGATCTATAAGGGGCGAATCCAGACCCTAATCCATCATCCTGGATCTAAGATGAAAGGCCCATGGAGCACTTTGTGGTTTGACCATATAAACTTTTGTTGGGCTAAAACTCTAATGGTCTTGGTCCATTTATTGATCCGTCACTCTATATATGTATGTATGTATATCTCACGCATTGATGGATATGTATTTGGATATATTTATATTTATGCATTCATATCTATATTTGTATCTCTATCTGTACCAATAAATATTTTGATATATCTAATTCTATCTATATCTATATCAATAAATGCCCTTTATATATTTTTGGATCAATAAGTGTATCTAAATCTACCTATATCTACATCTATACTGATTGTGCTCTACAAGACGAACCTCACGTTAATATATCTACATCTACATTCATATTTGTATCCATATCTTACATATGTTTTTATATCTATATCTGTATCTCATGCATTGATGTATATGTATCTGTACATATTTATATTTATGTATTCATAGCTATGTTTGTATCTCTATCTATATCAATAAATGTACTATATATCTTGCATATAAATCTATCTATATATCTATATCAATAAATATCCTTTATATATTTCTGCATCAATAAGTGTATCGAAATCTACCTATATCTACATCTATGCTATTGTGCTCTCGAAGAAGAATCTCACATTAATATATCTACCTCTACATTGATATTTGTATATATATCTTATATATGTTTTTTATATCAGTATCTGTATTTTAACTGTGTATGTATTTCTGCCTCAATAAGTGTATATAAATCTATCGGTATCTACATGTATACTAATTGTACCCTCCGAGAATAATCTTGAATTAAATATATACATCTACTCGATATTTCTATATGTGTTTATAAATGTTATTTTATCTGTATCTCTTTCTAAATCTTTGAATTAAGAAAAATACCTAAATTGAGACTCCAAAACAGGTATAACTTGGTACTCATAAATTTTGAACTAATTTAAAAAACATAGATCATAAAGAAATGTAATTGACACTCGAAACCTCAATTAATTCAATACAATGACTTTATAAGTGAATTTCATCAAATCTCAGTTGTTATAATTTTAAGATACCCAGCACCACCTAACCCCAGGTATAAAGGTTATAAATTTTCACAAAACTGCACCATTACATTCTAATTTGGAAATTATGAATTAGATGTTTGAAAACTAATTTAGGATTCAGCGACAAGTTACAACCATATAAATTTTTTTTAATTATAGATTGCAGAATTCTTCAGTTTAAAAAAGAAACTGAGAAAAGAAATGTAAAAGTTGTTCTACATATAATTTTGCAAGCACTAATAGTACTATGTTGAGGAAATTTCAGAAACTGCAAACTTAGTGGTCAAACTATCAACTTGGTGCAACATTAGCGGGCAATTTTGAGTAATTGCAATGGAAGTAAAATATACTGTTGTTCCTTAAAGTTGCATGGTGGTATCACTTGGGTCCCTGACATTGTAAAACACATATTTAGGTCTATAATCTTGGTTCAATGTATCATAGCAGGTCCAAACTTCATTTGATCGTGCAAGACTACTGCTCTACGCTATCACATATTTTGCATTTGGCCGCCTCAGCGGGAGGACAGGTTAAGATGGCGGGCAGTGAGCAAATGTAACTATTGCAAAATTGCAAGTTTGTTACCGCACCAATGTTTCTAACACCACGGGCCCACATGTCATACCCATGACAACTAGGGTGAGATATCGCGATGCATGAAACTTGAGGACTTAATTTTTTGGCCTATAAACCTTAGATAAGATGCACATAGGGCTGGTACAGCAGGACTTAACTTTCTGGCCTATATATAAAATTTGAGGGCTGGGTCTAAAATAAGGTGGGCTGAATTTTATTCATATTTGACCGAAAAATCCTTAAGTCAAACTAAGGTTGTGAAACAGCACATTGGCCTTACACATTACCGTCCCCAGGGTCCCCACCCACCCATGCTGAGCTGGCAGATGATGTGACATATGTCTATATAGTACTTTTGATCAACATGGATTTTTGATGTGTCGCATTGTCTTGTCATAGCTGAGTAGTACTACCTCCGTCCCATAATAGATGTCGCTTTGACTTTTTCCTTGCAACGTTTGACCATTCGTTTTATTTGAAAAATTAGTCCAAATATAAAAAAGGATAAGTCATACTCCCTTCATCCCATAATATAAGACGCGCATGTATTTCAAGATTCAACATTTGAAACATTTGACCAATATTTAGTATAATATGAAATGAATTTTATTGTTAAAAATATATCATTAGATTAAGATTTAAATTTACTTCATATGGTTATAATTTTGTTGCCACAAATCTTATAGTATATGAGAAATTATAAGCTAAAGATTACTTTGGAGACCGTGCTAACTTTGACTACGTCTTATAGGATAGAGGGAGTATTGAAAGTACTAAGCAAGTCACAAATAAAATAAATAATAATTTCATGTTTTTTAAATAAGATGAATGATCAAATATTACAAACAAAAACTCACGGCGACAAGTAATATGGGACGGAGGTAGTACGTGTTTGACACATGCATGGTGATATGGACTCACATGGTGTCAGCACCATCGAGGCATGGTAGCAGATTTTGTAGTTTCTGCTAATTACATCCACAGTTGCGCTATTCGAAATTGCTCACTAATGCTAAAGCAGGTTGATAATTTGGTCATAAATTTCGTAGTTTTTGCAAATTTCCTCAACCATGTTTTTAAAAGTATTAGTAAAATCAACTTATTTTGTTATTGACTACTCCCTCCATTTCATATGACTTTTTGCAAATTTCATTTTACTTTTTTCTTTGTTAAACTTCTTTAAGTTTGATCAAATTTGTAGAAAAATGTACTAACATTTTCAAGAAAACAAACATATTATTAAAATATACGATGTTAAATTTAATGAAACTAATTTGATTTCTAGATGTTGCTATTTTTTCTATAAACTTAATTAGTCTAACCTAAATAACTGAGTAACAAAGAGAAGTGTCAAATGACTTATAATATGAAATGGAGGGAGTATATGAAAACAAACAAACGTATATGAATCGAGTAGAAAAATAGCATGTGCAAATGCATATATAATTTAACTCTTAACTAATTACACTACTACAAAACATCAAATAGATGCTGGCACTATAGGTGCCGAAAGTGGTAAAATTGGCACCTATAGTGCCTTTCCCACCCACGCACACGCCCATGCGCCCGTCAGCCCGCCAAAATACCAAGAACCGGCATCTTTGTCTCCTAATAGGTGCCGGTTTTAAAAAAAAAAAACCGGCACCTTTTACCCCGTCAGAGATAAATGCCGGTTTTAATTTAAATCCGACATCTTTTAGTTGGTGCGGGGCCCACCCAAGAACCGACATCTTTGTGGTAAAAGGAATAGGTGCCATTTTTAAAAAAAACTGACACTTATAATATATTATAGGTGCCGATATTTTAAAAAACCGACACCCTGTAAAACCGAGCCGAGCCGCACTCTTTCTCTCTCGCTCGCACGGTTTTTGAAGCCGTTCTTATCCATCCATCCCACCGACACTCGCTCTCCCTCTCTCTCGCACCGACGCTCTCTCTCCCTTCTCTTTCTTCTCCTCATCTCCTCCTCATCTCTTGCACGCATCGGCCGTGGCCCAACGGTGGAGGCGGCGGTGGCTCGAGGTGCGGCGGCGGAGGCACCGGGGCCCTCTACCAAATCCGGCTAGCGGCAGAGAGGGGCTGTGGTGGGAGGAAAGGAGGCGGCGGCGGTAGAGGCAAGTGGTGGCGGGAGGGGAGGCGGGGGAAGCGTCTTCCCTCCGCCAGATCCGGTCGGGAGGGGAGGCACAAGCCCGACGCAAGGTGCGGCAGCAGCGGGAGGGCGGCGGCGGCCTTGGGTGGAGGAGGCAGCGGTAGAAGAATCAGGTACATGTTCTTCTTTTTTCTCATGTATTGTTGTTCTTGTTGATGCAAAAGAATCGAGTTGAAGGAATTGAGATTGTGTTCTTGTTCTTGTTCTTGTTCTTGTTCATGTTCATGTGAGTCGAGTGTGTTCTTGTTCATATGAATTGGTTGGGGTGAAAGGAAGCTACTCAGCTCGATGCATCGGCTTGAATCGTGAAACCTTAAAGGGTGCCGGTTCTAAAACATAAAAAACCGACATCTTTATCCATATATATGTTGGTTCTAAAACACGCACCGATGACCGAAGTCATGAATGCCGCTTCCGTGGTGCTGGTTGGGAAACCGACACCTATGGGGGTTCCCAACCGGCAGTACTAGAAAATGCCCGTGCGTTGCAACGGATGAAAGCTACTTTAGTCTTGTTATTGTTATACAGTTTAGCTAAGATGAAATTCATTGTGCGAATTTGTTTGGATATATACTTTTTTAGAAAATCATGAGCTTCAATTAGGAATTTAGGATTCCGATCGCCTCAAGTTAGTATGCGAGATTTTTAAAGAGATTTCTTATACGACTCATTCTCTATTTCCAAAAGCGAATGAACCTAAAAACTGACTCAAATACGGTTATGTATTTCTAAAAGCAAACGAACTTAAAAACCGACTCATATACAGATGACGTACCAAAACACCGATAAAAACAATTTCAATTTTTATAATAGTAGAGATAGAGATAGAGATATATACTAGTATAACTCTTAACCAATCAGCTCCCAAAGTGGATAAACAGAAACCGTACTGCAAACACAGGCAGCTCGATCAGGCCACCCAACCAGACAAAAGCATGCATGCGCATTCCCACCCACGTGCTCGCTCGCTCCCGAGTCCCGAGCTCCAAATCACTTCACCGCACATGGCAGCCGCTATACGTTACGTACGACATGTCCAGATGCGCCGCACTACCTGCATTCCGTACGCCGAAGTGCCCCCAACAACAAGAGATCAGCAGGATATCATGCAAACTAACCAAATACCAAAGCACCAGAATCTGTACATGATCTCCCCTTTCCCGCGCAACCACCGACAAGACGAATGCATTAATTTCACTCGACACACACACACACAACGCGAGCGAAGCATCCTAACTAACAAACCCCGACTGCAGCTTGACGAGAGAAGCTGTCTATGGCGAGCCAAATGTAGGATCGTAAAGGGCATTTCTCACCCCAAAAGCTAGCCATTGAGGTGAGGGGCTCCCCCCACTTATATATTAGGTTTTTTGCCCTTCCACAACCAATGTGTGACTATTCAACAATCTCCCCCTTCACAACATTGGTGTCCCTCAGCTCTTCACCGTATCCGGGCCCCACCGGCCCACGGTCCATCAGGTCAGAGATGTTAACCTAGCCTAGCTCTGATACCAATTGTAGGATCGTAAAGGGCCTTTCCCACCCTAAAAGCTAGCCATTGAGGTGAGTGGCTCCCCCACTTATATCTTAGATCATTTGCCCTTCTACAATCAATGTGAGACTATTCAACACCAAACAGCGTTTGCAGTGGTGGTTGTTGCCATGCGACAACACAGGCGCCGTTCCTGTCGGGGATATACAGATACACACGTCCTGCTCCTGTACTGTACGTACCACGGATCGATGGATCTTGAGAGGTTCAGAGATGTCAAATGTATCTGGCTACATAGGTAGAGAGCTGCTTCAAATTAAGCGGCCGATCGACGACGACGTACGGCGCGGCAGAATCATCGTTTTGCGATAATCGGTGTCAGCAGCGAGATCGCGTATCAAGTGCCAGACCTCTGTCTCCTCAACTGTCTGCACCGTTGGCTGCTTCTGTTTGTGCATGCATGTGATCGCCATCGGCTAATAATCTCTCGTGCAGGATGCATCTCAGCTCGCATCTGTCATCCACTGATCCTTGCATGCCTGCACGCCTGTATATATATATAGAGCAGCTTAGTTCACTAGCTAGCTCGATCGTAGCCATAGATAAAGCAGATGCTGTACGTTCTGATCAATTAGTTGCCAAGGAAGCTGCAGTGGTATATAGACAATTTTAACATGGAGGCAGCAAGGACGACGACGGTGAGGAGGAGAAGCAGAAGCAGATTCAGCAGAGCTCTCAAGGAATGCCGAGCCAGGCTCTGCATCGTCCGCTGGTGCGTCGTCAGGCTTTTCTGTTGCCATGATTGATTGATGCGATGATATACATATGAGCTATATGTGTACTGTGTATCTTCTCACAATCTGGAGTCTGGACTCTGGCCGCCGTATGTATATATGGTCGATTGTGGAGCTAGGCAACAACAAATTTAACTCCCATCGATCCATGGAGCATTTAGAGGTTATATGTGCCACTATGCATGCATGCAGCAAAAGCTAGGAATTTCAGTGGCATAAAGAAAGGCCAGCCTCCTCCTTTTCTAGAGTTTCTTAGAGAAATTTTCTCCTTTCTCTGTTCCTTCCCTTTATGTAGACGTTGTTTGCTTTTCAGTTATAATTGTCAGCTTGCCAAGCTCGTACATCACATCTTGTGTAACTGTAAATATCTTTACACTCGGAACACTCGATCTAGTGCAAGCTGGTGATCATTAGGCATGGTTGTGAGCTCTAGTCTATCGTCACTCGTATTGCCTATAACATTTGAAATTACACCATGGAGAAGCTCTATCTAGTGAAAAAAAACATGCTGGTCTTCAACGGCTAGAGTACTTTCCTCAATCTTTTCCAGCTCCAGTCAACGAAGCTTTGGAGAAATCTTAGGTGGAGTTTTCGCTTATATCCCAGTTGAGCGCATGTAAAGATGAGCCATAGGCCAGTTAGTCCCCTATTGTTTTTTCTTTTGTTATCAGGCCTAATGTATCTTTGTAATAATGTAAACATTATCGTCGTGATATAATTAATAAAGATGTCTCTTTTAAGTTGCGGGGCCAAATCAACCCCGGGACCCGGCCCCTCCGGGGCCCCGCAATGGGTTGTCTACGCCCCTCTGCTTACTGGCTCGCCGCCCGCCGCCCCGTGCGCCATCGCATTGAGATCGGAGGGAAAGGGGAGGGGAGGAGAGAGGGAGAGAAGGAGAGGGGAGCGGAGCGCCGGCCAGCACACACGCCGCCTCACGCGCTGCTGCGTGGAGACTGGAGGGAGAGGGGAGGGGAGAGGGCGAGAGGGAGCGGGGAGGGGAGGGGAGGAGAGGAGAGCGCTGACCCCCCCCCCCCCCCCCACGCCAGCGTGTCATCGTGTGGAGACCGGAGGAAGAGCAGCACGTGCGACCGGAGAGAGAGGCGAGGGAAGAGGCCGCAGCAAGAGGGAGAGAGGAGGAGAGGGGAGCGTCAGCCTACGTAAGGGGAGCACCGGCCGTCGAGGAGGGGCGCACTGGGGATGGCCACGCTAAAGGATGGTGGCAGATGCACAGAGGAGTGGAGGGCCAGCTGAGAGGGACTGAGAAAATAAATTAGGGTTAGGTTTTATATCAAGTTGGGCTTCGTGGGCATACAATGGGCTATATTTTGAGGTCTAATATACCTCCTTTGTGGCCCCACGGGTCGAATGCTTCCCTCATCCCCTCACCTGCCCAATTGCGGGGCCTTGGCCCCGATGCCCCGCAGGGCGAAAACTCCACCCGCCCCTGCCCCCGTAGGGACAGGTCCCTGCAGGAGACCAGCCCCGCGTGGGAATAAATCTCTAAATTCATCAAAGAATCCTACAAATTATACATTAATTCCCTAAGTCATAGATTCAAATTCCCACAAATTTCACATTCAAACTTCACATTCCCAGTTCACATTCATATCAAACGCTAGACTGGGGGTTGGTGGTGCCTAGGGGAGGTGGAGACAAGGTCGACGATGCCTGTGGAGGCGGCTCAGGGCAGCATGCATGAGATCGGTGGAGGCGTCTTGGGACGGTGGAGGTGAGACGATAGTGCCGATACGGCTTGGGAAGGTGGAGCTGAGTTTCATGGTGCTGGCGGAGGTGACTCGGGGCAGCATGCACAGGGTCATTGTGGACGCCGCTCTAGGAGATGGAGGTGAGGCTAACGGCACTAGTGAAGGTGACTTAGGAAGGTGGAGGCGAGGCTCCTCTATGATGGGCTACTGGCGTCCATCACACAGATTGCCCGTTCACGATGCCCGGTTATGTATTAGTGTTTGTTATTGTACCTTAAATCAGATATGGGCCATTCATTGCTCTTGATCAAATGGATCGGATCCAACATTTCAATTTTAGATGACGTAGGTAATTTCAAGATTAACCAGTTGTCTGAAACCATGCATTTTTTCCAGTCCCACATAGGTACAATACATTCTTTTACAGCTAAACATAGCTACAATCAGGGTTTACAGTTTCGGAAAAAAGCCAAAATTTTGTTGCAATCATGCTTTCAAACCATCAAAATTTCAATTTTGGGATTTTTAGAACTTTTTTGCATGAAATTATTTAAAATGCAAGTGGTTGTAAGATGGGTTAGAGGACCTGTCAAATACCCATGGGTTAGGGAGGGAAATTTTCATGCATTAAAAGCCACCAAACTACCTTAATTAACACAGGAATAAATTAGTAAGTCCACAAGAGACAGACAAGTAGCTTTTTTTTTTCACCCTCTTACCACAATTCTAGTTAAATTTATGCTGCCAAGTGAGAAATGAACTATGAAGCAGGCATTTATGTAGGTAACATGATTCCCCAGTTGCATCCCTAAACTTAATGCAACCACATGCATGTTCTTCTCACTACCAAAGAACAATCATCAATTGTGGTTTATTTAAAATTGTCACTAAAAATAATATCGCTGCCAGTTCACAGTAAAACCGGGAATGATAAAATCACAATCATTGCCAGTTTTATTTGTGAACCAACAGTTAAACTAGTGAAGCTACCCAACATGTTAAGTATTGAATCCCTAACTTGCCAGCCTCCTCCACTCCATTATCTCATGCTCTCACATGCATCTCTCTCCCTCCCTGTACGCAGGGGCGGTACCACCCATTTGGCGGGGTTGGGCGGCCGGCCCAGCTACGGCCCGCGCCGTCCCAACCCTCCATATCTTTCTTGGGCCGTCTACCACCACATCCAATTCACAATTGGCCCATAAATAAACAGCCCAAGTGTCCAATTTTAATCCTGTGTATGTGATGCTTTTCAGAGTCAATTCATCGACACTGCTCATCCCTATAACCTACTATAGTTAGGTGCCTAATGTTTTTCTCTCTCCCTTCTAAGCAAAATAATAATCATCTTATTCTGGGTATGCAATATCTTCTCATATATTTATTTTTTAAAAGATATCTATCAACCATGCTTTATGAATTGACTCATATTTGCAAATCGATATGTTTACCGGTATCTTTTTATGTATGATGAATTATGTATGGCGCAAAAATTATTACTTTATTTTAATATATCATTTTTATTTTTTGTTTGCCTTAATTTATTGATTATACTATATGTTTATATGTTTACAACATAAATATGGTATTTTTTGCGTTTAGTTGTTCTTATTGAGACGAGCATCTTCGCCCCATCTTTATTTTAATCCTGCGTCCGCCACTGCCTGTACGTCTACCGCTGCCATCTACATCTTCCTCCTCTCTCTCCCCCATCATCGCTGCATGCTTCTCGATTCATCTCTATCCCAAAAGCCACCACCGGCATGTCACACATCTAGGCTCTAGATCTTCCTCTCACCTCCACCCCGTCGCACTCGAGGAGGCTGGGGTAGATCCCATAACCTCTCTCACACACACTCTTTCTCACCGCGCACCACGATCCTCTCCTTCTCTACCCTATTGCCACCATCTCTCTCTCTCTCTCTCTCTCTCTCTCTTTCTCTCTCTCGTCCCGCCACCACCCTATCCCTCCTCAACCCTGCCCCCCCTCCCCCCCCACCCACAACCACCACTAACAAGCGCAGACGATGGCAATGAGGAAAGGCACAAGAGGGCCATATCCAGCCAGCCTGGATCGTGGCTACCGATCTAGCCACTCCAAGCAAGGACAAGGTCAACAAGAAGAAGTGAGATTGATGTGAAAAATTAAGGTCATGGATGGCCATGGAATAGGCAACTGATGTAAGACATGGCTGAGCTAGGTATGGTACCCTAATATCAGTGACAATGGATATCTAGCTTTTATCCAGTAGGAACTAGGTCGGTGGCAATGGCAACAGAGGGAAGGCAACAATAGATGGCACTTCATCACCACACGGTGGTGTCGTGCAAACAAGGAATCAGCGGGGAACCCAGTAGTGGGGAGAGCGAGAGCTAGCCATTTCTCTCTTTTCTTTTTCTAGAAGCAGTATCATTGCCAGTTCTTAGGTCGACAGTAATAGTGCTCAACCAAAACTTTTGATTGCCACATCTAGTATAAACCGGCTAAAATGATACCATTTGGAACCAGCAACAATTGATGTTACTTTTTTAGAGAACAATTGATGTTTCTTACTAGTGTAGCCGGATGGAACTTTTACACTATGCAAATACTCACATAGGCTAGTTTCTCTGTTCCTGGATCTATCGGGTAATGCTGGCCTGGTTGTTTTTCTACATGATGTAGCTCCTTCCTAACGTTCATATCTCTGTGTTTTTATGTTTTTAGTGTGTCATAAATAGGACTCCTATCAAGTTGTCACATCCATTCTTCTCCATGTGAATTACATTCGTACTATGATGAACAGTACATAGATTGGCCTTCTATTACGGATTCACTGTGACATATGGGTCCTCATGTGATCTATGAAGATTTCAAGAAATCATTATAAAGTTCAGGCAACTTGAGTTTGTGGTCACAAAAAATGTCATGGTGGCAAACATGGTCATCACAAATGTTGCGCATTTTTCATTAGAAGTTTAGGCTGGCACATGGTAACAAAGTATTCCGTCATAGAACTTGGTAGCCTTGATCTCATGGGTCCACATAGCCGGTCCCATTTGTAAGTATAAGATTTATGACAATCGTCGTAAATGAGGCATTATTCATCACAAGAGTCGAGATAGCACACGGAGCAAAGTTTCATCATAGAACTCTAGCAATATATGTCAGGAAGTCCCACATGTAAGTATCAAAAACATAAAGGAGACAATTTTCCAATGTTCACATGAACTGTTTCCATTTGCCCGGCATTTGTTTATCCAATCAGGGTGCTTACGTATACCCTGGTTTTTATTATTTACATCCGACACTTTGTCCAATTACTGCATCCTAAAGCCCGGGGTGGTTATCTCATCTAAAAACATGTCGTTATGCTCGAGAGTTGAGGAGGCGCCATTGATCACCATCGTTTCCAGTGAAGGCATGTTCCCAATGGTTTATTCATCTATAAACATCATTTTTAGCCAGACAATGGTTCATCATCCATCCTTGATTCCATTCCAAAACACCAAGTAAAGAAGGAGCACGCGATGGGAGCCTAGGAGAACAATGGATGATGAAACACTGTTGTGAGTACCACGAGGAGACACTCTGTGGTGTGGCCATATATCTCTTCAAGCTGGTTGGGCTAGAGGAGAAGATTTGAGTCAATGTCGTGGCCCTAAGGAAGATGATCGAGATCATTGATTTGAGCCAATACCGTGGCCCTGAGCTGGACAAGAAGAAGGCCAAGTCCAAGCTTGTCGAGCTGGAGAAGAAGGCCGACATAGAGGAGAACTCTAGGGGTCTGCTTGATTAATATTGTAATATGTATACTAATAATATTGTACTGATCATTTATATGTATCTACTAGACTTTTGATTCAATATATTGTTTCTTCAAGTATTATAACATTTATAACTTCAATATATCAGTAGCGTTAGGGATTTAAACATTAAAATCTATAGTTTTGCGATAATTTTATTAAATAAGTAGTTATTGTTATGCATTGCCTTAATCTATGGTGACTGCAGCATTGTGGTCAATCGCGTGTAAATAGTCGTTACTAAGGATGGCCTATCTGATAGATGGCACGAAAACAAGACCACAGAGATGGGCCTTACGAAATAAGGTCTGTAAAAACCATAGAGGGAAGTACAAGCTTTAAAATGTGGGCCTTTTGGACCAATGGGCCACACCATGCCATGTATGGTACTATTCACTTGCTTTCTTTCATTTAGTACCATACCGTCTATCAAACCAAAGCGTGACCAATTAATTAATTTATACAAGCCTCTTTATTGTATGAACATTTCAATATGTACAAATTAAATAGTACAAAGACATTTATCGTTAGAATATATCAAATATTAGCTCATTCATTAGACTGATTTTTCCTCCTAGCTTGATACAATTGTTGCAAGGTTACTATAATTAATTTGTGCAAAATGACACCTCTATAGGTACGAAAGAGGACAAAGTCATTTATCATTATACATTGTATAATATATCAAAATTATCAAATATACGGTCACTAGTGATATTGTGAGATATGACAGCTAACGTCCATGCCAGTGAATTGATATTATATCTTTGCAATATCTCCGCGATTTGAGATTTTGCACTATAAATAAGTGCACTATAGGTCCGTTTTCCTCAACTAAAATTCAAAGTAACTCTACACTGAAACTTTGCAATGTCGTCCCCCATGTGCTTGTTGTGGATGATACCCATGTCGATCGCCATGTTATTTCCATGGCCTTAATGCGCCATAATGTCGAGGTTCTTTGTTGTGCAAGTTTCCATGTTTTTTTTTACTGTTGTTAACTATGTGTTTCCATGTTTAATATCTTCTATCATTCTTTTAGACTGTTGTTAACTAAGTGTTTCCATGTTTGATATATGCAGTGACTGCAGTAGAAAGTGTCATGCAAGCATTAGTGTTTTTGGACTCGGTAAATTAAAAGTTTTCTACTTGTTTATTAGGTAATGTTATTTACATATCATACAACAAACATGTTTTTATCTCTGATGGACACAGGAACATGATGTGAACATGATTGTTAGTGACTACTGTATGCCAGAGATGACCGGCTATGACTTACTCATGGAAGTGAAGGTGCGTACAATAGTGTCATGGATCGGAGTATAGTGTTAATCTTCATCATAATATATATATATATATATATATATATATATATATATATATATATAATATAAATAATAATAAAATACAATGTTTTCACAATATTTTACATGTTAAAATTGGACTTGCTTTTACTTTTAGAAATCACCTAGACTGGCACATCTCCCGGTGATAATTGCTTCCTCTGATAACATCCCAGAAAGGATCAGAAAGTAAGTATGAAGATGTATACCTTGATTTCTTTAGTTGATAAATTCTCATCTAAGCTTGTGGATCCTAATATGTGCTCCCTTTTTCTTCTTTTTTTTCCTTATTGGAGGTGCTTCGATGGAGGAGCAAAGGATTATATTCTGAAGCCAGTCAAGATTGCTGATGTGCCTCGTATTCTAAACTACATATAATTGGCAAGATGAAGAAAATGATCAAGATGGAATAAAATTTTGTGTTAAGATTACCTAGCTATTTATGTACTTTATTTTCTATATGAGAAAGCAAAATTTGTTTCTTACCAAATAGAAATGAATGACAATTATCTGGGATTAAGAAATCAAACTCAAATACTTCCAGTGCCTTCTCTCAAAGATTTTGTCTTTTTACCGGAATCTATCACATGGTATTGTGTTGTTTTAACCAATCAATCACATTAAGAGGTGTGTTAAACAATTTGACATATAAAGAGGGGATGAAAATTAACAATGCATCTCTCTACTGATTGGAATCAAACATAATTAGGATATGATTCATTCATGATGTCCTTGTACAACTGTCCATGCAACGTATGCATAATTAAAAAGAGTGGACTTTCCTCATAGGGTGGTGAGGGGGCTTACTATCTGTTGGTATTTCTTAACGACATTACTAGAAATATAATTTCCAGCAATGGCGCAGAAAAACTCCTGGTATATTATGGTTACAGAACTCATCCGCAAGCGCACGGATATACCATTGTAGCATTTCACCCGAGAGTATTTCAAGGTATCGTATTTACTTAATCTCGTGGGAAGATCATAGTAGAGAGAACCGGACTAATAATTTATATGTTACTTGTAATAATCATAGTCTAAGCAGGGGTTAAGATAAATCAAATGGTAGAGTGACACACAAGCAGGAAGCTACTCATTCTCATACTAAAATATCTAAGCTAAGTGGAAAGAAAATAGAAAGAAAATCTATTCCTATACTTCTAATATACATAGTATACATACATTCTAGTTATATGATTAACTAGCTAATACCCTCTTTCTGATGCCCTCCTAGTACTTCGAGAAGCCACCCCTGACTGCCGAATTCCTTACGATAGCCCGTCATGACCATACAACCGGGGCTAAATAGGAGTACCCTCCCCAGAAAATTAACTTAGGACTATATACACGTGTGGAGGAATACCTGTACTGAGCTGTCACCATCAGCGGCCCACCTCTCATCCGCAGCATATAACCCCAAATAATGATATCCCGTAATATAGACACCACGCCTAAACTACCAGATACTACTCTAATATCATCGTCATGACATAGAGTAATTGCATAATCAAACATTATACCCATACCTATGCATCTCCCACATAAGCTAGCAGTATAATCAATATAACATGAACATAATGTAAAGTTGGCATTCATATACTCGGAAAGTATTTCAATACCATAAATGTATAAAGAAGAGTATTCTAATAAAAGTACAAAGCTTACAAAAGAGGAAAGGAAAGCTACTAGGGCCATACCCGAACTTTTCCAAAGGCTTCCGGACTCTGATTTCTATTCTACTAGGTGAAACCCCGCGCATTGCTGCGGGAATTTCGTATGATAACAAAAAAAATAACATGTAAGATAGCTAGATAACATCAGATTAAGTAAATTAATATGGTTTATGATAATTTAAATTTAAATAGTATGTAGAATGGTGATTCAAACGTAAAATGTAAGGTGGTATGATTTTATGGAAGAAGAAAAGTAGGGAGATAGTTTGGACCGTAGATTAATCATCTAAAAGCTAAAAAGAATTGATGTGATATGACTTAATTAGAGGAAAAAAGGAGAATGATAATGTGGACCATAGATTAATCATTTAAGCACTAACTAAGTGAGGATAAACTATATAAGTATATAGGATATCATAGAACATAATAAAGATATACATTGAAACATTATGTTAATTATGTTGGATGATAATTTAACATGTTTGTATTTAAAAAGCACTTAAATTATAAAAACTATAAAGATATAGTATGTTTGCATGATGTTTAAATGTGATGATTGTTAGTGGATGATGATGTGGCATCTTGTTAGTGGAAGATGATGTGGCATCTCTGCATGTTAAGCTTAACGAGTTAGTGGGGGATAACTTTATAGTAAGATAGGATTCCTACTCCACTAGGTTAAGAACACTAAACTAAACTTGAGAGAATATGAGAGAGCATTGCTTAGAGTATGTGAGTGAAGTGAGAAGAGGAGCTGGAATGGTCAGAATTGCCCTCCAACCGTCATTGGGGAGTGATCCACGCCGTCCAGAAGAAACCCTGCATCCAACGGTGCCAGGGGGGTTCGGCCGAACCAGGGGCCAGCCCAACTAGCCTAGGTTTTGGCTAGTGGCCTCCTCTGTTGCTTCTCTTCGCAGACTTGTGAATTTTGGCCCAATTCATCATGTCAATTCTGAGTTCTTGGCCCATTCATGCATAAGTCTGATTTTCGACATCGTCCGATTGATTTATCGTCTTATTCGATGTCGATTCTCCTCCACTTCATGGTTATTCTCTGCAAAAGGTTATTAAACCTAATACTAGTGGAATATTATTATTCTAACACAAATATGCATTGCAAGCATAACTAGTTCTCCTCTATTTTGGTAATATTGATGGTCGAAACTGATCGCTAACGACCATCAACACTATCATTATCATTGACACCCTCCTTGATATATGTGCAATACAAAAATATTATAAGAAATAGTTTGTTAATTTGAAGAATGGAAATACATTTGAATTATGTTCACCTCCATAATGTGATGTGGACTAGGGTTCTTGATCTTCCGAAAGGTTCAGTCGATTTGGGCGGAGTCTCGACACAACTCGATCCGGCTTCTGAACGAATACACTCTTGAGCCCCACAATCGCAGCACCACGTCTCTCTGGTTATCACCTGTGTTGAAACCTCGCCGAGAAGGCTAATCCATGTTTGTGAATCGAAGAACACAAACAAGAACAAGGAAGAATACAACCAAAATTGCAAATGAATGATTAAGCTCACAAGTTGGGGTCTTACAAACCGATCTAGCGGTGAAACTGTTCTTGACAGAATAATCTAAGCAAAACCCCAAACCCTAAAGGTCACGGTGGGTACTGATATATAGAGTTTAGGGTCGTGCAAACAACCCTTGATGCATCCCTAATGAGTTCCAACACGATACACGGCCCAAAGGCCCAAATACGGTGACGCAGCACCGGAACAGATTCTAGACGTCAACTTGTTTGATCGATTCCCGTTGACTCGGGAAGAATTTGGACGTGGGACCAGAACCTTTTGGAAAGGTTATCTTCTTAGCTTTCCATCTATATAAAGAACGCCCCAATATGAGCACGTATGCGACCTGGGCACCTATTTTAGTGTAGAATGGTCCCGGACTCCGAATCGTACTCGAAGTCGACTTGTTTTGGGCCTCCACCTTGACTTGGACGTCTTGATGATCCCCCATGCCTCTATGTCTCTCTCTCCAAGTGTCTCCTTGTTCTGTTCATTGTTCCTAATCACAATATAATCATTAGGTAGCAATCTATTCTCAAAATCATATAAAGGAGAACATAGGAACGAGCTTACCTCTAAATTCAATTGTCGCGCGCGAGCTCTTGTTATTGGTTCTTGAATGACCGACGGAGTATTGTTATTGTTGTGTATATCCGAAGGAGTGATGTCCTCATCATAACGTGTCAAAACAATTACATGATAAAATGGGGGTAGAAGGAGGCATGGTGCTTTCATCATTTCTCATTTTGTATGAGATGCTTGATGAAAGTTTTTTTTTTTTTGGAGTAACTACTACTAAGGACCATTCTATTGGACATCATTCTATCCAAAAATGGTACCAACATACCCTGCCTATGACCATACTGTACGCCCCTCTGTATTTTTCCCACACATCGCTCGTGTGAACCCTCCCAAGTCCCAAGCACCATGTGCCCATGGTCCCTCAAATCCCCCCTTCCACACGCATGGTGTTCTAGCAAAGCCCCTACAACCCATGAAAGCAGGCTTTGGGTCTATGTCTAGATGGGTTGTGATCAATCGCATGGGCTATAAGCCCTAGCTGGGTTGCACATTGGCCTAGCTAGGTGATGCATGGCCTCATGTCTGGGCTATACACTAAGGTCCAATATTGCTTTATGAATTTAGTGATGTTATGGATTGATTCCTAACATCCATCTCTTGAGTACTTCCTCAGTTCCTTATGATAAGATGTTTTGGGTTGGTCCAAAATCAAACTTATTTAGTTTGACCAAGTTTTTATAGAAAAATGTAGCAACATTTGTAACCCAAAACAAATATACTACAAAAATATATTAAATGGTGAATTTAATAAAACTCATTTAGATTTTTTTTAGAGGTTGCTATGTTTTTCTATATATAAACTTGGTCAATAATAAAGAAGTTTGACTTAGAACAAACCCAAAACATATTATAATGTGGAATCGAGGGAGTATTTGTTAAAGGGGGCATACTTGTGTTTGGTGCGTGTGCACATATCCGTGTCCAGGCAATTATAAAACAAAGGACAATTAATTTCTATCATGTCATATCATGAAAACAAAACATACAAAAGGAGAGAACAATCCCTTTTATAGTGGGGAGCATGAGAAAATTCACGATTTGTTGCCCGATTCACGGGGCTTTGATAAAATGGCTTCTCCCCCGGTGCTAGTGAGCTCCTAGAGCCTCGAACATAGGGAGGGGGAGAGAGCTCTTGGGGAGGGACATAATATGTAGGATCGAACACAAGAACCAAGCCTACTAGAGGGGGTGAATGGTCAGAACACCAAAAACCAAATCTTTTTTTGCGAAATTAAAAGAACCCTGAAACCTGATGGAGATGTATCAGTCAAACTGTCATATCAAAGCCGGTCAGACCGAACCCTAGCTGTTGCTCAGACCGCCCCGATGCTGCCAGTCAGACCATCGTCTTGCCACCGGTCAGACCGCCCATCGATCTCCTTGCCAGCTTGTTGTTGTTATCGCTGGTCTCGGTCTAACAACTCCTATATCATTGGTTAGACCATCGGGATATAGAGAAAAACGTACCGAAGATGCTCTTGAAGAGAGGATTAGAGAAGGAAGTGAGCTAGAAAAGTTTCCCCAACACTGTGCGTTTGTTCTTGCCATGTTCTTTCACATAGTGCGAGTGTGTTTTCTTTGTGACTGCAGATCTTCGGCTCATGGCCAACACCCTATACATGTACTTATCTCGACAGACCCACTATATACCAAGTCATGTCGGAAAACAAGTCTCATGCATATGACAAAAATACTGAGTAAATAAGAAAGGAGTTCCAAATCAGAAAAGAGAAACAGAGTCCTATTTCGACCTAGTTAGGATTACTCAGATCATATCCATACTTACATCCCTAGTTCTACTCGGACCCCCTAGTTCTACTCGGACCAGGTAGGCAATTGAGGATATAAATACAAGCCATAGAAGCCTCATACAAGCAAGGGGAGATACAAATCAATACAAGCAACCCTCGATCTTGTCGAGTCACTACTTGAGGAAGCCGACAACAACTAGTCGTCGACCTCCATGCCTGAACTTTACACCTATACACACGCGTGTGCACGCGCGCACACACACATACATACATATATAGCAAAACCGGCCTCCGGCCAACAGGAGTAGACATATTACCCGTATTCAGGGGACCCAAACATGTATAAAAATCCATATCTCCTTTCCTCTCTTCATAGATTCGTTTGCATCCTCATATCAGTCAATCCCTACGTCCTCCAAATAAACCATATATGTACGGAAATTCTGATCGGGGTATGACCCGTCAATAAAAAGTATATGTCACGGTGAATCTAATAACGTAAATCTTATGATATAAAACTATGTTGATGTCAAAAAAATTAATGGTCAAAGATACAAATATTTAACTTATGACAAACATAAAATAACATCTAAGTAAGATGAAATGGATAGTTTCTCTTTTCTGGTTTTGTCAGGCCATTGTCAACTTGTGCTAACACGTACTCTCTCCGTCAACCCAAGATTGAATGGGACATATCCTAATACGACCAATCTGGACAGGCTCCTGCCCAGATTCATTGTATTAGGATGTGTCCCATCCAATTATAGGTTACAATATTTGAATGAATGGGAGTATGTTTGTGTGGTGACTGGTGTTAGATATATGTGGGTACGTTTTCAATAGGATTAGGTTAGATTATGTATTTATAATGACTCTAACATGTATATGTTAGAGTGTGTTAGAGCGTTGATAGTCATGTACATTGTACCTTTGATATAATCATATCATCAAAAAACAAAAAATATGTCCGAACCGTAGCTTTAAAAAGTTGGGTTAAGGTAGTTAGACTAGTATTAGTCTTAGATAATAAAGTAGTTAGACGAATCTTTTACTAGATAAGATTTTATTTTTTCCATGAGATTTTTTTAACTAACAAATTGAAAAGAAAATCTATATCTGAAGTCAAATTTTGAAAAATTTAAACCTAGATTTGAAAACTTTCAACTCAAAATTTGAATTTTTTAAGTCAAATTTTGAAAACTTTCAACTTTTCTTCTCAAATTTAAAAACTTTCAACTCAACTTTGAAAACTTTCAATCCAGATTTGAAAACTTTTAACTCGAGATTTGAAAACTTTCAACCCAGATTTGAAAACTTTCAACTCGAGATTTGAAAACTTTCAAGTTCAGATTTGAAAATTTTCAACTCAAAATTTAAAAACTTTCAACTCAAAACATGCTAAAGATTAAAAAAATAATCAAAAAAAAGCTTGTGTTGGTGCGGTTGGCATGTGGTGTTGGGGCGTGTGCTTTGGTGCACATCTTTCCTCGACAGCGAAAAACTTTCTTGTAACCTTTTTTTTTTTCCCCTCTATCTTAATAACATTTGGATGACCTCCTTCGGTCATCCCAGCAAAAGAAAAAAAAGAATCAATACAGGCATTAAGATAGGGATCGATTTTTTCAATGAAAAAGAACGGCTACTCTAAGCCAACGCCATATCAATGTAATGAACAGAAATACAAAACCAAAATGCAATGAAACTTAAACATTTTCACCCCCACATTTCTTCAGGTTTGGCATTACATTTTCTTCACAAGCTCAACTGCTCGTCTTCCCATAAAACAAATCACACACACCATGCTGAAATGCTGAATCAGCTATCACGATGCAGGCAGCTGCAGCCAAAAATCTACGAGAGCAAATTGAGAAAAAGCAATGCATGTTCTTCCTCCACGCCGTCACGTGCACCGGAGTCGGTGCACGGCGCGGCGCGGCGCGGCATTCAGATCTTCCTCTCGCCGGCGCACGCGCTGACACGCCGGGGGGGTTGGTGAGCTAACCAGCCTCGCTGGTGCTCATTGCATTGCATGTGGGTACAATTTGCCATGCTGTTTTGTTGTTCAGACCTCTCATGTGGAAGCATGCCTCCCTCCCTCCTCCTCTGCATGCCTGCAGACTGCTACTGCTAAGATGCAGCTTCTCAATTAGGCTTTAGATTAATCTTTAATCTTCCTCTTCCTCCCCTCACAAGTGTCACATTACCCTTTACAACTATCTTCTAGTTGTCTCTAATGCACTTTTGATCTCACTTAACCTGTGGACTACTACTAGGAAAGATTGTTAACCAGATCAGCCTTTTGACAAAAACCAGGGCCAGCAGGCCATAACTTTAACTGAAAGTGTGTTTACATTTAACAACTCAATGAGTACCCAACTCCTAGCTAATCATATGAGGAGGAATAACTTTATTGTGGATTTCATTATTTTTCCAACCTTGATATGGTACATCAATTTTCTTGGTGTGTACTTGATGGTCAAGGCACACATATGAAGTTCACATGACATCAATGAGATTGATGCTATAAATATGTTGTCCAAGGTCCATACACAATATTCCAAACTCCCTTTCTTCTCCATTTCTCAAAGGAACCATGAGGAGTAGTACTACCTTTGCCAAGCCAGCTGTGGCTATCCTCTCTGCTCTGCTTCTCCTCTTCTTCCTTCTTTGCAACTCTTCAACATCATCACCCCATGAACAACCTTCTGTTCTAAGGAGTAGAAGGTTGTTGTCGCAATGCGATGGCGCGGGTTCATGCTCGACACGTGTGGACGGGCTTGGAAGGTTCGAGAAGACTCCGAAGGCGGTGTTTGAGAGCTTGAAGAGAGTTCCCTCAAGCAAATCAAATCCATCACATAATTAGTTCACCTCTTGTAAGTAGCAAATGCTTTGAGTTAGTTTTCTTCAGTTTTTGTCCTCACTTCTTGGGTCCTTTTTTTGTAGTGGATGCCTTCAGGTGATCCATTCAGTTTTTAGATTTCTAGTGTAGGTGTCTGGTTATGTAATTTGTATTTTGATGGCAAACTCTAGCTACCTCAATTGCAGCCAGTCATGTACAGTTTCCAACTAAATTAATTTGTAGACCCTTTTGTAGACTGCTTAATATTACAGGAAAAAGGCATAACAAAATGTAGTGAATTTGTTCTTCTTGCACCAGATTCTGAATATTTCTGTGCATCAAATCGATATGATTGCTTAGTGTCAACGCTTCATTTCTCTCAGCCTTCATGCTAAATTGCAATAATTTTTGTTGCTAATAGCAAAAACATTTGGGTGAAATGTTAAACAATTTGCTTCCCAAAACAAAATCTGGAAAAGTGGGGAAAACTTGGAGCTGTAATAAGTTCCCAAATGGCAGTGACTCTTGTGTTTAGATTTATACACTTCGCAAGGTTCAGGAAGGGTTTACAGAGGCAGACGAGCTGTTAGATGATGAAGTGTCAGAACTAAAATGGTAGTCTCATCTGCCACGATAATCAACCACTCATGGTAAATTCTAGATGACAACATCGACAAAACAGGTTCAACACAAGGAATGCCAATGGATGAAGCACAAACCCAATTGCCTCATTCTGATGTGATACTGAATTTGTAGTTGCTACCCACCCTGAAAACCTCAGCTGTTTGAGAATATAGTGCGTTACTGTTTATAAATCTATTATTCAGTATCATCGTGCTTCAGCAGAAACTACAAAAATCCTTTTTATATATATATCATGCTTCTGCATAAACTAAAACAATGGCATACTGCATTACAGAAAGGTGAATAAAAACAATAGTGAGTTCCAAATACTCTGAATAATGATAGTACTCTACCTGCACTTCAGTTTCACCATGTACATACCACATTAACTAATCACGTCAGAGTTTCAACTCTGATGAAGACAGAACAATGAACATCTTCAATATACTTCCCTTTCACATGTTTCATAACCTCCTGCCAGACTCCATCGAGTCTAGAACCAGGCTGGTGTCTCTCAGCGCAACAGCACCAGCGCCTTCATGGAAAGCGTCGGTCTCTGTCCATCCCATGTTGTGTGAGTTTTCATTACCGTTGCTTCGTGACTCCTCTAGCTGTTGGAAGTGAGCATGAGGCCATATAGCTGCGGATGAAGAGAAACAGAACACTTTAGTAAAATGTTGTCGATCAACGTCTAAATCATCATCGATATACAGGCGGGGAATGTACCATCAGCATCAAATGGATATGGGAAAAATTGCAGGTAACAAAACGAAGCAACTGTGAGACCTGAATAAGGTAGAGAATGAAATGAATTACATGTACTTTATCTTGAGAGCAAGAATGTTTAAAGTGGTACAGAAGCGTCGAAACTACAGACCTATAATGCCGCCTGCAAATACATCTTGCCAGTGATGCCAGTAATCGTCAACCCGAGAGACTGCCACAAGTGATGCAACAAGTAGAGGCAGAAATACTAGGCATAGTTTTGCAATATGCCCTTCACGATTAAAAGATTTAAGTTTGCCTGCTAAGTACCACGCAAGAAAACCCAGACCAGCAAAAGCCCCTAAAGTAATGGAGAAAGTATCGAAACAGATACATCAGATTATCTACCAACACATAGGGAAGGATAACATGTTATGGCCATGAAATAGCAATCTCCAAACCATAACTTTATAGAGAACAAACTGCTGATATGGGGATGCATGATAGAACAAAAAAACCAAAATACAAACAATTTGGAAGAAAACAAGAATGAGATTAAAAAATTTAATCTGCTGGCTCCTGGCACCTGAACTCGTAAATACAATCTATATGCATTAAGAGATGCATTCAAATACAAATTCAATTGTTAAAAAAAAAACTAACTGCTCAATAGCATGGGATTTAAACTAGTAGAGAAACAATTCATAGTTAAACCTTCTTCCCAGCTTTCCTACATAGTTCCCGGGAAGCCAGGAGCACATATATACATGAGATATTAATATTGCAAGAGCAGTATCAAATAATGCTCAGGTATAAAACCTGAAACAACCACTAGACTAAACAGCAGTGATGCAAAATAACCATTGGAGAAAATCCGTGGAAACGTACATGATGTAGAGAGTGTGGGATAAACTGATGTAAATAAATGCATGTCACAACTCACAAGTACTCAAAAATAATGAGCACCACAAAAACATAAGGCATAAATCATAATAAAATTTGAACCAACGAGAAAATTACTTACAGTTAAGTTACAACTTCAAAAAAAAAAAAAAACTAAAGCATAAGACATCATATCTAGAGTACTACTGTGTACTGTTTATTACCTGAAGAATGCCCACTTGGGAAGCTCTTGTAGCCTTCCTTGATGACACTCCTTTCTCCATGGCATATGACATCACCAGTGACATTATTGAAATTCTACAAAAACAAAAATAATTGATTACTTTTAATAAGGTAAAGGATGTTTACCTTGTTTCTGTACAATTTGCTTAATCTATGGCACAAAAAATAATTCCTTAAGCAAGTAAATCATAGAAGTAAATGGAATCCCTGTACAGGTCATATTAATCTGCATGTCCTTAACATAAAAGGTTTTATTTTCCATAACTTCTGTAAAAAAAAAAGAAATAAACAGAACTAAACCAAGTACATGTCGATAGGAATGAAATTGCTTAAGGAGAGAAATCATAATTTACAAAAGGATATTACAGGCTTTCCATCAGGGAAACAACGCCAAAAGAAATCTGGGCGTGGGCGACCAACACCATTCTTAATTGCATCAGTAATCACAGCAGTTATAAGCACCGAATATAGAATCCCTGTACAAACCGTCCAGTTCAGCATGAACTAAAAAAGTGAAAGTGTAATTTGATAGATATCTACATATGATAGTACCATATACCCAGAATGCCATGGTGCAAATCATAGACATTTTTCTTTTTGAAGTAAATTCCACCAAAGATGGCCCAGGGCAGCACAATTGCAATCAGCTGGAAATCAAGAAAAACCAAACTTCCTCAGAGACATGTCATGCACCACAGACAAGTCAATAGATGATCTTATAAGAAAATTAAATCTCACAAAGCAAGAACATACTGGAACAGCCCAAAATGGAACTGTATTGCCCTTCAGTGGATATCTCAAGTCTGTCAGCATGTCACTTCCAATGAAGCGGTGAAAAGGCTCAATTATGTTGAACAGCCCATAAACAACAGCTAGAAAGAGAAGTATCATCCAATCATACAAATGGAATTTTGCCACTTTGATGCCATGAGATCCTATAGTATGGCAACCTAACTGGGTATCAGCCATTATCCCCTAAAATTGAAAAATAAACAGAAATGAGTTCATAGTCAGAGAAGGAAAATTGTAAATAACATGAAGGTGATGGATGTTATCCAATGGTGTTAGGAACATGGAAATGAATAAGGAACAACAAAGGATGTCATGATAGATCATAATCATAAATGTGTTCCGAGTTGCTATTTTCTGTCTTGACAAAGCAATAAATCTTTTCAGTTGGGGTTCTCTAGAATATATAGAACGTAGATGCTGTTTGATCAAAAGTATAAAGTATTGAAAAAAAAATGAAAACTACATGTTTGCAGCAATCAGAAAACAGTTAATGAAATTGCAGTATAGGGTGGAAAAAAGTGGCATCAGAACTCATGTAAATTCTAACGTATAACTGTATTTACAAAAGGCATGCACCACACAAGTGAGATCATCTTATTCTGCGGGATCCAATTTACTTGGCACTTCGAAGGGCATGTACTATTTGAAAATTCAGAATAATACAAACAATTTACGATATCGATAGCCTACAAAAGGTAGAAGTTCCAAGGCTGTGGCCAAACACTTCAATGTAGCCAGCAATTCACAATAATCACCCATTTCAGTAGCAACAATTCATTCAATCTAAGCTGAAGTCCTGAGCCAGCCACCTGATTGAGTACTGAAGTATGAGTGTTTTATTGATAAGATTATACTCATGGCCCGATATTAAAATTTCATCACTGTCATGTTGCCACTTTGGCCTTTGCTTGGAAACAATATTCATGCAATCCCTGAGTCCAGTATTTACAGAGTATGAAGTATGAAGTATGACAATACTTAACATGACAATTAATATTCAAACTTTCACCATCAGTAATTTTTTAAATCGTCTGATTACAATTCGTTTGGTTGTACTTGTTGTTAAACTTCCATAATACTAATAGAGTTGACCACCCCACATAAGTCCAAACCTCATATCACTAAAAAAAGATAACAGATCTAAACAAAAGCCTTATCATGTTATTAATAAAACAAAAGTAACAACATAATGAAGTACAAACTACCCCTAAAGCACCTTAACAATCTTTGGAAAGGGAAAAACTAAGAAAAAAAATCTCAAATTCATCGAGAACTCCACACGGAGAGCATAAGTTCTTTCAGATGAATTTCACAGGAAGAAAAGAATAACTGACAGGCTCACTGCCCCGCTGGCGAGATACCAATGGCTCCTCCTCCTCCAGCTCGCACCGACGAGATATGTTACAGTTCTGCCAGATAAAGAAAAATAAAATCAAGAAGTAAAGAACACGGTCACCCCCCAACCCAAGTGGTCTGCAGGAGAATCTAATCTGACAATCCATACAGGAAATAGATTGGGAATGAGTGTGTAAAAAAGAAGAAGAATGCGTGCTGCAGACTGCACAGGGTGCTCACCTGGGATCTCGGCGCCGGAGTCGCCCGCAGCGTCGCATTCCCCGGCTTGCCGCGCGGCCGCGAAAGCGAATGGATGGATGGAGACGATGCTCAGTAGCAGCAGGAGTGCAGGAGAGAGGAGGCAACGCGGAAGCAGCAGCAGGAGATGAGGGGAGAAAAGTCCTTCTCTTATCTGATGGACACGTGTCCAGCGCGAATCTCATAAAAGGCCTTCTTTGGACAGGACTTTTTTTAAAATTCGTTATAAATAGTTGTGAAAAATTGTGAAAAAAAAATTGAAAATGTTGAGATTCGTGATATCTGTCTGAAATCAAGTTTAAATCCGACTTACACATCGAGAAACAAAATAAAATAACAAATTTAAATGTAAATAGTATGTTACTACTCATATGCTGAATTTGACCTTTTTATATCTGATGTGCACTAGGGTTCCCGATCTTCCGAAAGGTTCTGATACACAACGATTTGGGTGGAGTCGCGACACAAATCGATCCGGCTTCTTGAACGCACATGCTCTTGAGCCTCGCAATCACAGCACCACGTCTCCTCTGCGTCTCCTCTGGTTATCACCCGTGTCGAAACGCGGATGACCTCGCCGAGAAGGCTAATCCCTGTTTGCCAATCGAAGAACACAAATAAGAACGAGATAGAAAACAACCAAAATTACAGATGAATGATTAAGCTCACGAGTTGGAGTCTTACAAACCGATCTAGCGGTGAAACTGTTCTCGACAGAATAATCTAAGCAAAACCCAAAAACCTAAAGATGGCGGCGGGTACTGATATATAGAGTTTAGGGTCGTGCAACCCCTTCTCGACGCAACCCTAATGGGTTCCAACACGATACACGGCCCAAAGGCCCAAATACGGTGACGCAGCATCGGGACAGATTCTGGACGTCAACTTGTTCGGTCGATTCCCATTGACTCGGAAAGAATTTGGACGTGGGACAAAAACTATTGGAAATGTTATCTTCTTAGCTTTCCATCCATATAAAGAACGCCCCAATCCGAGAACGTATGCGACCTGAGCGCCCGTTTTAGTACAGACTGATCCTGGACTCCGAATTACACCCGAGTCCGACTTGGTTTGGACCTCCACCTTGACTTGGACGTCCTCGATGATCCTCCATGGCTCTAAGTCCTTCTTTGATGCCATGAGATCCTATAGTATGGCAACCTAACTGGGTATCAGCCATTATCCCCTAAAATTGAAAAATAAACAGAAATGAGTTCATAGTCAGAGAAGGAAAATTGTAAATAACATGAAGGTGATGGATGTAATCCAATGGTGTTAGGAACATGGAAATGAATAAGGAACAACAAAGGATGTCATGATAGATCATAATCATAAATGTGTTCCGAGTTGCTATTTTCTGTCTTGACAAAGCAATAAATCTTTTCAGTTGGGGTTCTCTAGAATATATAGAACGTAGATGCTGTTTGATCAAAAGTATAAAGTATTGAAAAAAAAATGAAAACTACATGTTTGCAGCAATCAGAAAACAGTTAATGAAATTGCAGTATAGGGTGGAAAAAAGTGGCATCAGAACTCATGTAAATTCTAACGTATAACTGTATTTACAAAAGGCATGCACCACACAAGTGAGATCATCTTATTCTGCGGGATCCAATTTACTTGGCACTTCGAAGGGCATGTACTATTTGAAAATTCAGAATAATACAAACAATTTACGATATCGATAGCCTACAAAAGGTAGAAGTTCCAAGGCTGTGGCCAAACACTTCAATGTAGCCAGCAATTCACAATAATCACCCATTTCAGTAGCAACAATTCATTCAATCTAAGCTGAAGTCCTGAGCCAGCCACCTGATTGAGTACTGAAGTATGAGTGTTTTATTGATAAGATTATACTCATGGCCCGATATTAAAATTTCATCACTGTCATGTTGCCACTTTGGCCTTTGCTTGGAAACAATATTCATGCAATCCCTGAGTCCAGTATTTACAGAGTATGAAGTATGAAGTATGACAATACTTAACATGACAATTAATATTCAAACTTTCACCATCAGTAATTTTTTAAATCGTCTGATTACAATTCGTTTGGTTGTACTTGTTGTTAAACTTCCATAATACTAATAGAGTTGACCACCCCACATAAGTCCAAACCTCATATCACTAAAAAAAGATAACAGATCTAAACAAAAGCCTTATCATGTTATTAATAAAACAAAAGTAACAACATAATGAAGTACAAACTACCCCTAAAGCACCTTAACAATCTTTGGAAAGGGAAAAACTAAGAAAAAAAATCTCAAATTCATCGAGAACTCCACACGGAGAGCATAAGTTCTTTCAGATGAATTTCACAGGAAGAAAAGAATAACTGACAGGCTCACTGCCCCGCTGGCGAGATACCAATGGCTCCTCCTCCTCCAGCTCGCACCGACGAGATATGTTACAGTTCTGCCAGATAAAGAAAAATAAAATCAAGAAGTAAAGAACACGGTCACCCCCCAACCCAAGTGGTCTGCAGGAGAATCTAATCTGACAATCCATACAGGAAATAGATTGGGAATGAGTGTGTAAAAAAGAAGAAGAATGCGTGCTGCAGACTGCACAGGGTGCTCACCTGGGATCTCGGCGCCGGAGTCGCCCGCAGCGTCGCATTCCCCGGCTTGCCGCGCGGCCGCGAAAGCGAATGGATGGATGGAGACGATGCCCAGTAGCAGCAGGAGTGCAGGAGAGAGGAGGCAACGCGGAAGCAGCAGCAGGAGATGAGGGGAGAAAAGTCCTTCTCTTATCTGATGGACACGTGTCCAGCGCGAATCTCATAAAAGGCCTTCTTTGGACAGGACTTTTTTTAAAATTCGTTATAAATAGTTGTGAAAAATTGTGAAAAAAAAATTGAAAATGTTGAGATTCGTGATATCTGTCTGAAATCAAGTTTAAATCCGACTTACACATCGAGAAACAAAATAAAATGACAAATTTAAATGTAAATAGTATGTTACTACTCATATGCTGAATTTGACCTTTTTATATCTGATGTGCACTAGGGTTCCCGATCTTCCGAAAAGTTCTGATACACAACGATTTGGGTGGAGTCGCGACACAAATCGATCCGGCTTCTTAAACGCACATGCTCTTGAGCCCCGCAATCACAGCACCACGTCTCCTCTGCGTCTCCTCTGGTTATCATCCGTGTTGAAACGCGGATGACCTCGCCGAGAAGGCTAATCCCTGTTTGCCAATCGAAGAACACAAACAAGAACGAGATAGAAAACAACCAAAATTACAGATGAATGATTAAGCTCACGAGTTGGAGTCTTACAAACCGATCTAGCGGCGAAACTGTTCTCGACAGAATAATCTAAGCAAAACCCAAAAACCTAAAGATGGCGGCGGGTACTGATATATAGAGTTTAGGGTCGTGCAACCCCCTCTCGATGCAACCCTAATGGGTTCCAACACGATACACGGCCCAAAGGCCCAAATACGGTGACGCAGCATCGGGACAGATTCTGGACGTCAACTTGTTCGGTCAATTCCCATTGACTCGGAAAGAATTTGGACGTGGGACCAAAATCATTGGAAATGTTATCTTCTTAGCTTTCCATCCATATAAAGAACGCCCCAATCCGAGAACGTATGCGACCTGGGCGCCCGTTTTAGTGCAGACTGATCCTGGACTCCGAATTACACCCGAGTCCGACTTGGTTTGGACCTCCACCTTGACTTGGACGTCCTCGATGATCCTCCATGGCTCTAAGTCCTTCTCCAAGTGTCTCCTTGTCCCCTTCATTGTTCCTAATCACAATATAATCATTAGGTAGCAATCTATTCTCGAATTCATACAAAGAAGAACATAGGAACGAGCTCACCTCTAAATTCAATTGTCGCGCACGAGCTCTTGTTATCGGTCCTTGAATGACCGTTGGAGGATTGTTGTGTGTATCCGAGATAGTGATGTCTGCATCAATATCTCAACATGTGATTTGAGTTTGGACCTAATTTTTTTTAGAATTTTTCATAACCATTTGAATGGTTTTTTAACAAAACAAGGAGACATCCCCTCAAGGGATCAAAATAGTTTCCCCTTCACAGTCTAATGGATTCTCTGTTACTAACAGTGAAGAAGATCCTAAGCAATAGGAGTAAGGCTTATTCGGTTTTAATGATTTTTATAGGGTTATAGTATAATTTAAAATCTTAGAGTTTTTTTCTTATATGCATAATTTGTTTCGTAGGAATATATCGTATTGAATTTCGGTAGTCTTAAAACATCTTTAGGCTGTGTTCTTTAGTAGGAGTTGGGAACTCAAACATGTAAAACTATTAACATGTATCAGTTTTTTTTAAAAAAATATAAATCTGTATGATTTTATAAAGAAACTTTTGTATAGAATATTATTTAAAAATCACACCGTTAAACAATTTAGAAAGTGTGCAGATGGTTAATGAGAGAGGTGAGTTAGGAAAACTAACTAAAGAACTCTCTTATTCCAAAGAATCCTTAGCACTTCAAAAGTTTCATAACAAATACTCCCTCCCTCCCAAAAAAGAGGTTTACCTAAGTTGGATGTGATTTCATCTAGGACAACGAATCTAGATGAAAGGTTGTCCAAATTTGTTGCTCTAGAAAAAGTCACATCCTCACCTAGGCTAGCATTTTTTTTGGATGGAGGGGGTAGAGTGCATATGACATTATAATTCTTTACTTTTTCTATTTTTATAATTTGGAAATCCTATGATGGCTTCCTATGATGGCTCAATTTTCTTCCTCGTATAACTACTACTCCATCCGTTCCAAAATATAACATCTTTTAGCCATCAACATTTGTCCTAAAATATAACAATTTATCCACAAATATTCACTTTCCAACCAATCACAACCCTCCATCATTCACTTTCTCACCTACCTCCACTACTTAACCAATCACAGCCCTCCATCATTCACTTCTACCTACTTTTTTAATAACCGTGTACAACTCTAAAAATGCTTATATTCTAGGACGGAGATAGTGCATGTTATGGAAATGTGGAAGTCAGGTATCACATTCTCAGATTTCCAAAGGAAACCAATATGCTCATGTAAAAATCAAGACAAATTGAGCCCTCCAAACCGGACCTCATTTGCTCTGTTTGTAACCAATATCTTGCTTCAATACAAACAATAACTATGAGCAGCCTTCAAAAACAAAAAAAAATAACTATGAGCATTTACACAATGAAGCAAGTAAAACTGCAATAAAGTGGATCAGACAAATCAGCAACATTTGTAATTTATACTGGGACCAATTTCAGCACAACCAGAGTGTAGGCAATGTACATCAGCAGGGTAATAAAGAGGACTTTGGAATATGATTAGAGTGCAAACTCCCACTGTAATTTACAGCCAACACCCACAACGAGTTTAAGTCAGCATATAACGGCCAGCACCGAGTTGCAAGGAACTCTCAATGATGAGACGATCACCTGAGATGACAAGCACAATTCTACCTGGCAAAACTCTTACCTATTCTTGCGCAATGTACATGGAAATGGGGGAACCGTACGAACTAGTCATGTTGTAGAACTTAAAACTCAGAAAGGCCGAAGAATCCACACAACATCAAGATACTTGTCGCCACATGTTTCAGCCTCTCCTACCAGACTCCATCGTGTCTAAAATAGGACTGGTGTCTCTCAGGGAAATGGCACCATGGCCTTCGTCGGCAATCTCAATGTCTGTTGGTCCCATGTTGTATGAGTTTGCAATGCCGTTGCTTTGTGTGTCAGCTAGCTGTTGGAAGTATGCATGGGGCCATACAGCTGCAAATGAAAAGGAACAGGAATATACTGTAAAATATGTCGATCGAGGTCCAACATATCATCTATATCAGAAGGGAAACGTACCATCAGCATCAAATGGATATGGGAAGAACTGCAGATAACAAAACGAAGAAACCGTAAGACCTGAAAAGGGGGAAAGAAGAATGAGACGAGATCCATGCATACTTTCTGACAACGAGAATGTTCTAAATGGTTGAGAGAAAGGCTTCAAAATAACAAACCTATAATGCCACCTGCAAATACGTCTTGCCAGTGATGCCAGTAATCATCAACTCGAGAGACTGCCACAAGGGACGCAACAAGTAGAGGCAGAAATACTATGCATAACTTTGCAATGTGGCCTTTGCGATCAAAAGCTTTAAGTTTACCAGCCAAATACCACGCAAGAAAACCTAGACCAGCAAAAGACCCTGCAGAAGGTGAGTGAGAACCACAACACATACATCAGATTACAGACAACAGATCCACCAAGTAATGAAATTCGAAAATATATGGAGAACAAACTGTATATGGTGCTACATGCCATGAAAAAATTATATACTCCCTCTCCTCTGGTCATGAAAAGTTATTGTATTGAACACCCCTCTAGCAAAACTTTCAAAACTTCAACATCAAATCTCTTTAATTATTATTCGATAAATGAAAATTATATTTATAGATTTGTTTGACAATTTTATAGCACTATAGTTTAATCTGATTTTACAAATAATTTACTATAAAATCAGTGGACAAAGTTGTATGTCAGATATAGTGAGGATGTCCAGAAACACATTTTTCTGTACAGGAGGAAATATAAACAATTATAAGAAAAAGATGAGCTACACCATTTATTTGATTGTCTCGGTGTCTTAATCATAGATACAACATATAGGTGTAAAGGGTACCAACATGAATAAATTCAATTTTTCAATAATTGTCCTGCATAGTTACCAGGAGCATATAGCATTGAATTTAAACTAGTCAAGAATTTCATTTATTCATAAATGTCCTGCATAGTTACCAGGAGCACATCAGATTGGAGAGCAGTACTCCGAACAATGCCCTACATGAAGGCTGAGGCAACTACTAAACTACTTGGAACTGTTGCAAAAGAAAAAATTGGAGAAAAATCCTTGGAAATGTATGTAGAGAATGTGGAAGAAATAGATTAAAAAATGCATGTTGCAAGGCATGTAAAGCTCAATATCAACTAAGAAAAATACAACGGTACTTCAAAACTTAAAAGTACCGATGCGTTGCATATCTTACATGAAGAATGCGCACTTGGAAAGCTCTTGTGGCCTTCCTTGATAACACTCTTTTCTCCATGGCATATGACATTTGTAGTGACATTATCAAACTTCTGAAAAATGAAACGATTTGTTACTTCAATATAACCTGCAGACTACATGAAGTTTAATATCTGAGATCAGGACACTAGCACAAGGAGATTACAGGTATTCCATCAGGGAAACAACGCCAAAAGAAATCTGGGCGAGGACGACCGACACCATCCTTAATTGCATCAGTAATCACAGCAGTTATAAGTACCGAATATAGAATCCCTGTACAAATTCTATGGTTAAATTATATGGTTCAGCATGAACCAAAGATGTAACTTCAATAGATATCTACAAATGAGAGCATCGTATACCCAGTATGCCATGGTGTAAATCATAGACATTTTTCTTTTTGAAGTAAATTCCACCAAAGACAACCCAGGGCAGCACAATTGCAATAAGCTGCAAGTCAAGAAAGAATTGCATGCCTCAAACGATAGATGAAACCATAAGAAAATTTTATCTGGCATAACGAGTACATACTGGAACGGCCCAAAATGGAATTGTGTTGCCCTTTAGTGGATATCTCAAGTCTGTCATCATGTCACGTCCAACAAAGCGGTGAAAAGGCTCAATTATGTTTAGCAGCCCATCAACAACAGCAAGAAAGAGAAGTATTATCCAGTCATACATGTGGAGTCTTGCCACATTGGTGCCATGGGACCTTATAGTGTGGCACCCTAACTGGATATCAGGCATTTTTCCCTGTAAAATGAAAAAGGGAGCTTGGAATCAGCGGGGAAAATATAACTAACATGAATGTGGTCAATATGATCTAGTTATCATATGAGCGTGCAAACAGAAGGATGAGAAGAATCAAAGGTTTCATGATAGGCTGAAATCATGCATTGGTCACATTTTACCTGTCTTCAAACAGCAATAATATTTTGACTCTATAAAACCCAGTAGTCTAGAATACCTACATCTTTGAAGCCCTTCAAGCATATTTTATCATTTATAAAAAAATTTAATGGAAAACTTCATGTTAGATTAAATACAGTTAAATAGTAAATTGTTGTTTGGAAAATGAAAGGGAGATGCAGAATTAATACAAAGTCAAACCCAATCCTAGAAAAGAAACACAAAAATGAGATAGAACTTTTGTGAAGGAGACCAAGTCTTGAAGTTTGAATATCCATGTCAAATCATGTATCGCTAAAAACTAAGATGTTCTGCAAGTATTGGCAAGCGGCAACCCCTTTTATATGCCTCACGCCTTGACCTTGCTGTATATCCCCCACAACTTGAAAGGGCAAAGGGTCTTTGAAAAAGTTTGAACAAACAAGAACATGAAAGAAGGTTCAGTATTGTAATGCATAATAACTGGACCTGTTGTGATATCCAAAACTTGACAACAAACTAGAAATTCCAGGAAGTTGA
This sequence comes from Oryza longistaminata, assembly GCA_009805545.1. Taxonomy (NCBI): domain Eukaryota; kingdom Viridiplantae; phylum Streptophyta; class Magnoliopsida; order Poales; family Poaceae; genus Oryza; species Oryza longistaminata. The sequence goes on from CM020181.1 coordinate 21,475,083, forward strand.
TGACAACCATCCATTTCATTTCAAACCCAATTACAAAGCTAGAAAACCTATCACATTCACAAAAACTCATTCAACTTAAACTAAACAGCATGTGATTGAGTAGTAATTTGATTTTTTTTCTTCTTTTTTTTTATTGATGCCATGGTGTGCATTTCCGGGTAGAATTTCCCCCTGTATGAAACAGTAAGAAGCAGCAGTTTATCATTATTAATATGTGCCATTCATTTCTTACTTTAGTCAACACTAAAGACTAGGGGAATAAAAACAATTCAACGGATCCATAAATCAATTGCAGGTTATATGAGCTTATGTGATGTTAAAAATCCAAGACAGAAGAATCAGCAGCAAATTTATAGAAAGGGGAGTAATCTGTTTACTGATGAGTCGACAAAAGATGTCTAGAGTTGACTGGATACGTCACCAGTCCAAACCACGGCCGCTGAAAAAGTAAACAACAAACTTAAACAACCTTATCCAGTTGAACCAAAAAAAAACCTAACATTTCTAGGAATAACAACCTAAAAAACAGCCAATAATCCTAAAAATAGGAACCCATAAACTAATGAGAATCACTGCAAAAACAACGAAATCACTAACGAGAATCACTGCAAAAACAACGAAATCTTCCAAGGTAAAGAGTGCCCTAAGAGATATGTGCATAAATCCCACAGGAAGAAAACGAGGATTTCTCTTTAGAACAATACTAAAAGCAACAAAAGAAATCAAGAACCAACAGCTTCACCGGTCCCTTGGTCGAGATGACTAACAACGAGCCCTACAGATCGGCGCCTCCTCCTCGTGCTCTTCCTACAAAAACAAAGGGGGGCAAAAAACAAAACAAAGAAAAAATCCAACAATAAAGGTTACACCAAAGCAATCTGCAGTTGCAGGAGAATCTTCCACCCACGGAAGAAAATGAAACAAAAAAGAAAGAAATAAAGAAAGAAAGAAAGAAAGAAAGAAAATACGCACCTAGATAATCCCGGAGTGCCGCGCGCGAGGTCACATTACCGCGGCGGCGGCGCTGGAGACGCGGGGGAGTGTGGGGGAGTGGAGTGGAGTGGAGTGGAGGCGCTGGCCGGAGAGTGACGGGGACACGGGGTGAAACCGCGGAGGGGAACGAAAAGGAAGCAACTGGAGATGGGCCACGCACCGGTGGCTGTGATGCATCTGTCGCCGTCGGTTATAGATCCCACGGGCCACCGTAGACGGCTGAGGCTGACCCTTCTTTTTTTTTGGGCAGTCAAACGGTCAAACCCCCTTTTTTTTTTTGAGAACAGAAGGAATTTTGTTTTGCGATTAGGCATAATTAATGGGTTTTTGAACGTGCCCGTTCGAGCAATTATACTGTTTTTCACTTTGATCTTATTGATTTTGTTATAAATTTTAAATTTGCGCTCTTGTTTTTTTACTTGTCAAAAACACTGTTCTGCGACTTAAATGTTGTATGGTTGAGAACCGATCCCTTGTGCACGTAACACAGAACGACTCGTTTGCGTATGATTAATGAAGTATTAGTTATTTTCTAAAAAATGATTAATATGAATTTTTAAAATAACTTTTGTATAGAATTTTTGTTTTCAAAAAATAATTTAGTAATTTGAGAAACGTGTGTGCGGAAAACGAAGAAAGTGAGTTAGGAAAATAGGGTAAAAAACACGGCCTAAGTTAATGCTTAAATAAGTCGAAAATAGGAGATAGCAAGCACATGTGTATAACCATATGTTAATTTACATCTGGGACATCCCAAGCACTTATTGTGGCATAGACTAATTTCTCAAGTATACAGTAATAATGTACCAAACCACCAATAAGATTCCAAAGAAGACAAAAGCCAACGTTCACTCAATGGTGCTTATGATTGCAACAGCCAGCATGAGCTGTGCATTGCGCGTGACAAGCCACAGTCACGTTGCTTCCTTTTGTGTAGGCCAACGGGTAACTAGGATCCAATAAAAGCGGAAAAGAAACAAAATTCTCAACCATGCCCTACCTCTCCAAGCTTTATGCCTGGACAGCATCATGCTTGGCACAAAAGAACAGAAACAAGAGCCTAAGCACAGTTATTAACTTATTATTAGTGGTGATCTTCCATCTCAAAAAAGAAAAGAGTGGTAGTATATCTTGTCCTAAGCTATGTCCAGCCATCCAGGATAGTGTGGTCCTGGCCCCCTTCTTCAATGGAAGACCATAAAGCATACAGCAATGTGCCTTGTTAGTTGTTAGAAAGCATACAACAAGATCTAGTTGAGATGGATATAGTATTGGGCAATGCTTTAGCTTGCTTATCTGAGAATCACTAAAGTCAAATTTCACAGATGAACAAAAATTATGACAGTATGTTTGGTCTCAACACCCACTTTGAACTTCTACAGCAAATGCATGTAAAATGCCAGTGTACCATATTACAGATTACATGCACACTGAAGCATTCCATTACATCCAGAACTGTTCATTACAAATGTACAAAATAAATGCACACAGCGCTACATGCCAACAGTATATCCCAGTACATATCAGTCCATTTCATTTTGTTACAACAACAGAAGCCAAGTATTTGAAGGATCAACATCAACTAAGGAAACAAGGTCAAAGAATGAGTTCAGCATACAATTTCTTTTGTATTTGTTATATTTCTAGGGGCACATGTAATATACATATATTTATAGGTTTTGTATAACAAGTGGTGCACTGACGCATGGTACACCTGTTTACAAGGATACATCCTACGAGTTCTGTGGGTTTACCTATATTTTGCACAGCTGGCCATGTCACATGGCCAACCTTGGAAAGTTTGTTCAGCTCAACTCAAAAACCATCTGAGGTGAACATAATATTGTATCATTGACTCAGCATCGTATTGAAATTTCAGGAGCTTCACTGTTACATAAACTACTGATCATGGTGAGAAAGGAACTCTATGATGCATGGGTAAACTTCATCCGTTGCCTGTACAAGGGACAAACATGTGTAAATCATGAGTAAGAGGATGACAAAAACATTTGACTTTTCAGAATTGGAGCAGCAAATTTTATTTTATGTGAAGAGACTGAGAATATGTACCAGTCGACCTCCAACCAAGTCATAGTGTGCATAATGAGGGCCTTCTGGCTTTCCAAAAACCCCATATTTCACCATGTCCTGAGGTATGAGCTTGACAGTTTCTGACAAGATGGGAGTATGATGTACAAAAAGTTAGCAATCTTCATAGAAGCAACTGAGATAGCAGACAAGAAAAGCACCACATCTTACCATAAACGGCTTCAGGAGGACAGATGAGATCTTTATCTCCAGCTAGTGCTAGGACGGGGGTCTGACAATATCGCAAATGATCTTTGTATGAGAAAGTTTCAGTTCTATTGCATAGCCCCCCTTCCCGAAAAGCTGTTGTAAGTTGAAGGACAACCTTTGCAGGCACTGTACCTGCAAATTACATGATAACAACTTAAATGAGCATATCCAACCCCATTGACAAAAGTTGCTGAGAACAGACATCCCATATTTATATCATAGCATAAAAGGTTAACAATGCAGTGTCTTATGAATTAATTCTGGAGGGCAGAAATCCTATATATGGATACTATGGCATATATACAGTGCTGTGTGTTCTTGAACAATATTCTGGCAACACCCTTTAAAGTAACATTCTGGCAAAGCTGAAATCTTAAAATGCATGACATGCAGAATCCAGTGTGACAGTGTGTAATTAAAGAGTACTCACAGAAGTTGTTAAAAACAAGCTTGGACAACAACTCCGGGTGCATCATATCCTGTGCTGATATTTGATGATTAAGCCAGGAAAAAAGATAAGGTGGACCAGATGCCCAGGGATATGCTGCCGCTAATAATGTACCTAATGGAACAGCAGGGACATTAAGGGCTTGCGCAGGATGAACCTGAGAAGCGAACTCATTAGTTTTATTCATGACAATGAAGGAAGAAAAACTTTAAAAATGAAAAGTAATAAACATCTTTATCAAGTTGAAACTGTCAATCGACTATGAACTCACAAGTGGCAGTAACATCTTCAGTGATGAATTGGATGTCGTGTAGTCAACAGAGGAAGCCAAAGTAACAATAGCCGCTAAGTTTGATGGAACTCCTTCGAAACCTTTGAGATTAAGGGAAAAATAATAAGTCGTGATTTTAAAAATCCACAACCGAAAGATAGTAGGCTGAACTGTAAACGATCATGATATTGCTTATCAGATGAACAACTTGACTGTGTTTCTAGAATAAATATAAAGGTAAAACTTGTAAGACTTCCAACAATCTACCGTTAACTCCAGAAAGCTGAGCAAAACAAGCGCAGTAGTTGTTGATTGCCTACAGCTAGAATGTTCCCTTTACATTGGATAATTGAATAGTGGCTCCCATTCTAGCAGCAGCAGTAGAATTATACTTCCATAGAAAAAGCAACAGTAAAGGACAGGCAAACAGTCATCAGCAAAATACAGTGTAATGTCTCACCATATTTTGACAGCATTGCATATAACAAAATTCCTCCCATTGAGTGTCCAATGGCAAGCAGCTTCCCATCTTTTCCTCTGCTATGTTGTCTAATATATTCCACCTGTAGTAACTGTGTGTCAAGCGATATTCCACAAAAACAATCTTATAACACTAATGATGAAATTATCAAATGGAATAATCAAAAAACACTGTTACACTGTTAGCTCACTGAATATAACAACAGTGCCAACTATTCAATAATTATAGCTCACAAAAGGATGGTGACGCCTCACCGCGGTAGGTATATCCTCCTCCAAGTAATGGTCGAAGTCCCAATTATATTCAGAATTTAGATTCATCTGAGTTGCCACAAAGTGTTCCCATGAGTCAATCTGCTCTTGAAAGTTCTTCAGAAGACGCAGACTTTCTTCTCTCATTGGACCAATAACAGCAGAGCTTTCTACCATTTCAGATAGAACTGAAATCTTATCTGTGATCTCATGAAAATTTTTATTTAAACTAGCCTCTTCCAGAAGTTTTGAAATTCGATCAAAGAAACTAGCCATCTCCGTCAGTAAAGGTGGGTCATCCAACGCAACTATTCCAAGGTCATCATAATCAATACCAGAGAAACCAGAACTTTGAACTGAAGCAACCTCCAATGTGCTTGATTTATCAAGAGCCAATGTGCCATTAGAGATATCATCGAAAGCGCCTGATGGAGATGAAGCAGAATTATCATGATCACGTATGCTCAGACCAGAACCTCTCACTTCGACAATCCATGTATCAAATCCCTGGTTAGACATGTGACGGGCGAATGAGGCCTAAAAATCATGAGGGGCACCATTAGTATGAACAGCACAGATAGAAAAGAACTTGTTAGCAGAACACAAGACTGCCATCAGTTGTCACTATAGTTGAGGGAGAGCGAAAGATACAACTATTAAAAGAACAAGATAATGAGATCCTTGATAATCAATAGTACTAAACTTGTAGATAAAACTGTAGCAAGAACACGAAAAATTGAGCGCTTCTTTATCACAACCCTTTTTTTGTGGCAGAAGTTTTTACTGGTTCTCCGGGAAAGTATGTTGGTCTTGCAAAAACTATTATGGGATTTCAACTAATCCTTTCCGGAGAATTAGACGCCCTACCCGAACAAGCTTTTTATTTGGTGGGTAACATCGATGAAGCTAGCACGAAAGCTATAAACTTAGAAGAGTACAAATTGAAGAAATGAAATTAAATGTTTATGCACTAAGCAAATCATTTGGGATTGTGAAGTGAAAGAAATCATTTTATCTACTAGTAGTGGCCAAATTTCCATATTACCAGACCATACCCCCCCCCCCCCCCCCCCCC
>CM020181.1:21485777-21550476 GCA_009805545.1 Oryza longistaminata
CGGAAATTTCCTCGGAATTACCAGAAATTTTGTGACTGAAATACCCTGGATTCTTTTTTAAGCACTAAATAGTGAATACCATGGTGTTTGGCTGTTATTTTTAAAAAAAATATTTGTTATGCAAATCTAAAATTACTTAAGAATATTTTTTGTGCTACATTAGGATTTATCAACAACATTACTCTTTTAAACATATATAATTTATTCAATTAGATTTATTAGTTTGAGGGGTTTTTTATTCCGATAAATTTTCGTTACCGTATTCGCGCCGGTTCGTTTTCGCTCCGTTTTCGATTTCGATAATATTTGATTCCGTTTTCGTATCCGGGGTTTCCGATTCCGATTTCGATTCCGAAAAAATATGAAAACGAAAACGATAAAGATGGTTTCCGTCCGTTTCCGTACTGTTTTCACCCCTAAGGGCAGCCTCCTCCGTCCAATCTCTGGGAGGGAGTGGCCGCCGCCCTACCTCGGGCCCGACTCCCCTTGGGGAGGGCCAAGTGGTATTGGTGGGCCGCCTCCTCTGACTAGTCTTTGGGAAGGAGTGGCCGCCACCCCACCTCGGGTCTGACTCCCCTTGGGGGAGGGCCACGTGGCATTGGGGGGCAGCCTCCTCCCTCTAAACATGATACCCCCGGGCCCATATCACCAACAGATATATATATCGTTCCTTTCATATTAAATTTTAAAAGCTTTAATATTAGCATATTTTTAGTCTGATGTATCCGAATCACATGTCAGATTATATCACATCATAATTTTATTGGGGTAAATAAATTTTAAAATAAAACTAGTGATTAAAATAATTTTAAAGACTATATAAACATAAAAAATGTCATTTTTTTAATTGGATGGAGAATTAAGACAGATAAAAACAGCGACTCTTTTTGTGTTATTGGATTGGAGAAAAAATAGCAACCATTTTATATATTGCGTCACTAAGAGTACCTTGTACCCATTTGCCGTTATGAACATGGTGGCAATTTGAGCGAACAAGAGAGCATTTCCTCAGGAAATAGCAGGAAGCTAGCAATTAGTTAATGGAAAATTGATGGATGAATTAATTAGTAGTGTCAATGACTAGTAAACAAGATAAGTATCCTAGATGATATCGCAAGCATCTCAACTATCGTTAGAATGGATATAAGGGCATGTAACTATTGAGACTGATTTAGCTTTTATAAGTTATTCACGTCACACAAGAGCTCTTAGTGCTCTCTAGTCATCTCTCGCAAGTTATTGTAGTTTACTAACGTTGCATTGTATATTATATCTAAAATATATAAGGGAAGAGCTACTTTGTCCTCTTTCCTCATCCTCATGCAGAAATCTACATGACAATTGTATAGATCGACCAATTTATTACTTTAAGTCATCAATAAAAATCTTGACAATAAAAATTCTATATATCTAGTCAAGTTTGCATTTGATCTCTTATAAGGGATGCCAGCTAAACTCGAGAGGATTTGTACACATGTTTAGACCATACTCAGAGTAATAACCCTATGTTTTCTCAGCCATGTGATCTTTATTGATATATATAGAGAATATGAGTATAAAAGGACGCTATGCTAACCCTATCTTGTAGTCTCGATAGTTCCAATGAGATAGTGGTCGGATGATCACAAGTCAAATTTCTCGGGCTCTTGGTGGATATAGGCCTTGATCTTGGCTGAGCTTTTGATTGGGTTGTGGGTTGTCTTTCAATGTTTATTGTACAGTTGTGCCCTAGAAGAACTCACAGAGGTATTGTTGGAAGTTTTCAGTGTGGTCCTAGTAAAAGTCCAAGTATGTCTCATGTAGTCTTTCCAAGGTGGGCATGATTTTCTTTTATGAATACATCATTTCATCTAAAGAACTAGCACTGATGTGCAATCATTATTGCAGGACATACACCTATCTTGGGGATGGAAAATCCCCTATTAGCGATGATTTTTAACAAATTGGTACAGATGTAGCTGCACTGCTAATTTGTTTTAGTAATATTTCCTCCGTTCCAAAATGATTGACGTATTCCACCAAAGCAGTGAGACCAAGGAGCAGTAACTCTGTTGCTCCTTTGCTTCGTACTCCAAGCTGTGCATCGAGCAAGCTATGCTGCGGCGGCGCTTCATTATCCCGCGCATGTCCCCATGTCGCCATCACTTCGTTGCCCCGCACATGGCTCCACCGTGCCATCGCTTCACGGGTCGCGCTCGCACCCTCGCGCCATCCAATTCCTTCGCTCCATCTGTGCGAATCACATCGTGTCATCCCAGCCGCTCGACGACCCTGCGTGACCATCCCACTATGGCCATGACGTCGCCTCTCACTCCAGCTGTGGTGACCGCAATACTCGCGACGTCGCCTCCTGCTCCGGCCGTGTTGACCGTGAGACCCGCAACATCACCTCCTACTCCGGCCGCGAAGTCGTCTCTTGCTCCGACCGTGGTGACCGCAATCCCCGCAACAACACCTCCTGCTCTGGCTGCTGCGACCGACAAGCCATCTCCTCCTTCAGCAATGTCTTCATCCATCGCCGCTTCCATGTCTTTCGAAAGGTGGGAGAAGAATAGAAAACGTCGCGGCTGTGTTTTGGCATACGAAACGTCGAGGGATTTTTGCATACGAAGCGGCGAGGATAAGAAAACGATACGAAGCGCCGTGTGAGATTTCAGGCGCTACCCTTAAAATACGACGACCAATATGGAATTTTCGGTTTTCTAGTCGAACATTTTGGAAAAGACGGAGTAAATCAGTGCTGATAGGGCGACACTCTTATCAACACTCTTAAGGCTGTATTTGGAACCTTATATTCCCAACACAAGTTGTCCGCACGGAAAACAGAGCAGTCTATTAGCGCATGATTAATTAAGTATTTGTTTTTTTTAAAAAATGTATCAATATGATTTTTTTAAGCAACTTTCGTTTAGAAACTTTTTTTTAAAAAAGTGCACCATTTAGCAATTTGAAAAGCGTACGCGTGGAAAACGAGAAGAGGAGCTAGGAACACAGGGTTTCAAACTCAGCCTTAAATATAGTTTTAGGGTCCTTTTTAGCATTACTTTTTAATTTAACACCGTCGATGCTGCATCTTAACCCCTTTTTCTAGCATTATACTTCCTCCATCTGATTTTGATAGACATATTTCTAAATCTGGAAAATTTACTTTTGATAAGCATATTTCAATCCAACTACCTATCCTCTTAATGACTTTCTCGGATTTAATGCGTGACTCTTCATTTTTCACACCAGATTGGCTACATGGGCATCGAGAAATGTAAAAATTAATGAATCGCTTGTTTACGAGAAATAATTAGTAGCATGTTTAAATGAATGATAAGTAAAATTACTGGTTATTGTACCAAGATAAAATATAACTATTAAAAGTAGATGGAGAGAGTATTGAATTACACGCACTAACAAGTTCCTTAATCTGAATTCAATTAAAAACGTTGTTCACGTTTGCGGTTTGCCTCAATCTGATGAATGCGGGCTTTTCCGGAAAAGCCCTGTTCCTGTTATTCTGTTAACAGTAGGAATCAAGGACCTAGTTTGGCCTGGTTTAGTTCCCAAAGGCTGTGTTCAGATGATGCAAAGTTCATTTTATTGCATGATTAATTAAGTATTAACTATTTTTTTAAAAAAAATAGATTAATATGATTTTTTTAAATAACTTTCATATATAAAGTTTTTGCATAAATCACACCGTTTAGCAGTTTGAAAAGCGTGTGCGAAAAAGTGAGAGGTGGGTTGAGAAAATGGGGGGAAAACACAGCCAAAAATATCACAAAAAATATCACATCGAATCTTTAGACACATGCATAAAGCATTAAATATAGATTAAAAAACTAATTGCGAGAGAAATCACGAAACGAATCTTTTAAGCCTAATTAGTCCATAATTAACCATAAGTACTACAGAAACCCATGTATACTAATGACGGATTAATTAGACTCAAAAGCTTGCCAATAACAGATTAATTAGACTCAAAAGCTCAAAAGATTCATCTCGCAGTTTCTAGACGAAACGAGTTGTGAAATTAGTTTTTTCATTCTTGTCTGAAAACCTCTTCCGATATCCGTTCAAACATCCGATGCGATATGACAAGAAATTTCTTTTCGCAAACTAAACAGGCCCTTACATCCTGCCATGCACGTTGACCGTAAAACAACATGCAAACGGTAGTAGTCGTTCTACGCTGGCCAAACGGTCTCACGGTCAACCAATTAGCGCAAAACAGAGTTCTGAAACAAATAATAAGGATTCCCAATGCATCCCTTCAAAACAAGCTTGGGAAGCAACAGTGCTACTGCCTCGTCTAGCACGAGCATCGTCAGATCACATGAATGGTTGCATGATTGCATGCTCAGTGGACTCTAACACGGGCACAGCAGTATCTCACAAAAGCAGATTAAAGCATCCAAAGCTTAATATATGATTGCAGAGCGATGAAGCATCAAAGCGCATTAAGAAAAACAATCCAAGAATGGTTTGCGTACTCAGTTGGAGCTCCAGTTTCATAGCATCATTCTACAAGGGAGCACCCATCCCTACCGTCATAACGTAAAATGTTTTCTTCAGTTCACCAGATTCATAAAACACGGGATGCAACGGAGAAAGGAATTATGTAGAGGGGCCTTCGATTGCTCTAACTTGTCTCAGCTTTAGCCTCCGACTCCTGGGATTTTCCGGCTTCGGCAGCCTTCTCTGCATCTTGAGGTTTAGACACTTCTTCTAAACAAGGGAGCAACAAAGTCAAAAAGATGGCATGAGGGCTTTTAACATTTAAAAGGTACTAAGATATATGAAAAAAAAAAACTAAGATAACTGTCACTCTTATATCAACTTAATCGACATAACATAGTTGTTTGAAGTGTGTAATTGATGCCTAGATGTACTTCAAATCTGCAATTTCTTGGAGGTACTTCAAATCTCTAGATTTACATACAATATAATGAATACAAAACGATTTGTAATTTCTTGGGAATGTGCTTCAAATCTCTAGACGTAAGTAAAATATGATGAATAGAGTACACGATTACTAGGTATAAAACCAGCGACACTAACCTTAATCTGCACCTAGTGACACTAACTTTACATGCATCAAAAGTTCCCTAACCAGTACGTAAGTATATTGGTTAAGAAACTTTTGATGCATGTGGTTAAGGTTAGTACCATACCTATCACAATATCAATGGAGGTAAGAAACATATCAGACTAATTACCACCATAATAGTTACAGCATGAACAACATAATCTGGGCTAAACTATTCCAAAATGTGCAGGAAAACCATTAAATATCGCTTTTACCTCTACAATCACAATATCAAGAAACAGTCCCGTATGATGAAAAAAATAGGTTTGTCCTATTGAGTTGCATTTATATATGCCAAGCATGAAAGATGCAATATTTTGATCACTGCTGCTAGAGTACCAATCACACAATTGTAGATTTTCAAGAATTGGCCTTTCAATTAATGGCATTTGTCACGTGCATGATTAGAATAAAAAAACTGATCACTCATCTGGTCAAGCAGTTCAAACTAAACTATAATAATCTTACCAAACTGCAAAAATAATGCTTCCTTAATTTGTATTTTCAAAGAATCATACTATGCTATCATTTAGCTAATAGAAACAAGTGGAGATTAATGAGAATCTGTGGACACAATAAAGGAAGACAAACCTTCATCGTCACTCTCGTCCTCGAACTCATCCATGCCACCCATGCCACCCATACCGCCCATACCACCCATGCCACCCATCATCTCAGCCATGCCACCCATGCCACCCATACCACCCATGCCACCCATCATATCACCCATTCCGCCCATTCCACCCATTCCACCCATTCCACCAAAATTCTACAAAAAAGACATAAAGAAAAACATTAGTTAAAAAAACAATAGATGCATGAGCAAAAAGGAAACCTGTTTAAGGAATAAACATGAAATCTGAAAAGAACTAATTACCGAAAAGTCCATTCCGTCCACGTTGACATCAGCACCTAAAAAATAATATATAGGCATATCAAAACGTTGGATAAGGAACAAGGGCTTATTTACATTAATAGGGCCAGATAAAATTTCCTAGCTTATCTATAAAATTAAGTTACAAAATAATAAATTTATAAGAGCAGCTTTTAAATGTGGAATTTATACGAGTGAGACAATGTAGGTTTATATCCCACATAACGAGTAATAACAGTTTGTCCTGCGCATGATTTTTTTACCATACTATTGACCAGTTGAAAAACAAATGGAATGTCTTCAAGAGAAAGATATATGGAACATTCTTCAAATTCAAACATGTCATTATGTGCTATGATCAAATGATACTCCATTCTAACATGTAAGGCGCACTTGTTTTCTGCAAAGCCAAGATTTGAAAACTTTGACTAATAATTGAACCAAAAATTTGAATGTTAAATGCCATGCATGTAGTATCATTAGATTCAGATTTAAAAATATTTTCATATGATGCTAAATTCGTAGTTATTGATAATATATTAGAAAAGAAATAAACAATCAAATTATAATGTTGAAGATATTGTAAAAAGCATTACTCCTTATATTTTAGAATGGAGGGAGGAACAACCACTGTTAGCAAAGACACAAAAGTATCTTTCCACATGGCTATCAATTATGTGAGTTTGGGAACCTATGATGCACTCTACCTATGACAAAACCAGTATGCTCCACATTGCGGATAAAGGTGTTACGTGCCAGGTCATAATCCACTGTTGTAAGTTGTTACATGTAAAAATGTACATTTATCAAGGAGTTATTTTGTACATTTGTCAAGGAGTTATTCTTGTTGCATCTGGTGCTTCATTGCATTATTATGCTGCATACTAGTTGCGTCAAACATGAGAAAACAAGTCCACAGTTTATCACCGCAAAAGGAGTGCATTGCTTACCATCATCATCTTCATCAACCCATTTGTCCCAGTCAACTTTCACAAAGTGTGGTGCCTTTTGATCATCTCGAACAAGCTTCTTCCACCATTTGGCCTCAGCTTTTTCTACAATACAGAATATGGACCTAACACCTACACTTATTTTGCTCTCCTGTAGAATCAAAACAAATAAACACTAGATAAGGAACCACGCTTTTAATATACAGGAAACTGTAGTCATACAGCTACTGCACGAGCATGCATTACCTCAACATTTACTTTGTCGTTCAACTCTAGCTTTGATTCGTACAAGTTCCCATCAGTTCCAGCTGTAGCAGAGAAAGAGAATACACCTTCTGGTTCCAGATTGACCTTAGCATCCTTAGCATCAGCTAATTGTACAGTGATATAAACCTTGTCAATCCTCTGAGCCCACTTCACTTCAGGGTGCCGACTACAGGAAACAAGAAAAAACCATAAAAAGAAATTTCAATTCTGAGCACCTTACTAGAAGCAAAGGAATGAGGATTAGACCCTTTGAGGGCAAAGGAATGAGGATTAGACCCTTTGAGGTTCAACTCCAACACAAATACATCAGCAGCCTACGAAAATTCACAAGTTTACTGTGCGCCAGTAATATCCATGCTATATGAAAAAAATCCAGTGACTAGTACTCCCTCTGTATCATATTACAAGTCGTTTTGACTTTTTTTTCTAGTCAAATTTCTTTAGGTATGACCAAATTTATAGAATTTTAGCTACATCTACAACACCAAATTAGTTTCACTAAAATGCAATGTTTAATATATTTTGGTAATATGTTTGTCTTGTGTTGGAAATGTTGCTATATTTTTCTATAAACTTGGACAAACTTAAAAAAAAAATTGACTGGAAAAAAGGTCAAAACGACTTATAATATGAAACGCAGGGAGTATTATACAAAATACTGATGCAAAATGAAAGTTTTATTGATGAATATAAAACGGTGGAGTTTAGTAATCCTATCATAAAGCAAAACCAACAAAGAATCCTTAGAGAATACTGAGACACAGTTGCCATTGGCATCAGTATCAGAGTTACCTACAACTGAACATGAACTAACTCTTACAATGAGAAAGCAATAATGCACAAATGTATTACAAACCAGATTTCAATCTCTTAAAAATATCACAATCGATAGACAAAACTACAAAGGCACAGAAATATCTACTAATAAGAGATATTCTAGGAATAAGAGATAAACCAATTGCCTCATAATAGTTATCAGAAGCTGCACGCACCATGGCATGAACCAACTTAGAGCAAGTTTAATAGTAAAGCCAACTATGAGCTTATAGCTCACATTAGAGTTAACATGTAAGGTTATCTATATTTTTCTTCTCCTCTCTATCTCACCTATACAATTAATGTATCCATCTTAAAGTATGTGAATGGTTAGCTCTTACATGAGACTGAGACCCAAGCCTCTTCATTTTTCAAACTCTCTCTCTTCCACATAAGCTTATAGTTGGCTACTTGGCTTATAGCCTACTATTAAACTTGATCTTATTATTACTTTATTATTAAACTACTGGTCGTCAGTGCGAAGTTATCCTCGTTAACTATAGGACTATAAGAGCAGATGATCACCTCCAATTAACCAAATAAAATCCTGGCTAGCTCAATAAACCACACGAGCTACACCTAAACAGTAGCTGCCGCACAAGCATAACTAACCAACCCGACAGAGTGGGAAACCACAGCAGAGAGATCTACAAACACACCGATAGCTAGGGGGCATCTCGCGCACGTGTGCGGGGACATGGCCGTGAACTGAGGCACCACCAAAAACCATATAAACTTCCTACGGCCAACCCCCAACCCCCCAAACCCTAGCAACAAACAGATCCCACAGAAATCAAAACACGACGAACCCTAGCGTCAAGCCCACGCCCGCGGAAGGGACCCCACGGGCTCTCTCGCGCTGCCGGGGATCTTCCCCCCGCGTGCACAGCGGCTGCCCCCTCCAGATCTAACCGCTCCCGGCGCTGGACGACGCGCGCGGGCGGCGCGGAGTATGGGTTTCTCCGCCGAATCAGGAGCCGAAGTGATGAAGGGAGAGGAGGAGGAGGAGGAGGAGGAGGAGGAGGAGGAGGAGGAGGAGGAGGAGGAGGAGGAGGAGGAGGAGGAGGAGGAGGAGGAGGAGGAGGAGGAGGAGGAGGAGGAGGAGGAGGAGGAGGAGGAGGAGGAGGAGGAGGAGGAGGAGGAGGAGGAGGAGGAGGAGGAGGAGGAGGAGGAGGAGGAGGAGGAGGAGGAGGAGGAGGAGGAGGAGGAGGAGGAGGAGGAGGAGGAGGAGGAGGAGGAGGAGGAGGAGGAGGAGGAGGAGGAGGAGGAGGAGGAGGAGGAGGAGGAGGAGGAGGAGGAGGAGGAGGAGGAGGAGGAGGAGGAGGAGGAGGAGGAGGAGGAGGAGGAGGAGGAGGAGGAGGAGGAGGAGGAGGAGGAGGAGGAGGAGGAGGAGGAGGAGGAGGAGGAGGAGGAGGAGGAGGAGGAGGAGGAGGAGGAGGAGGAGGAGGAGGAGGAGGAGGAGGAGGGGAGCAATCGCTCACCTCATGCTGCCGTTTACCGGTGGAGGCGGTGGCGGCGGCGGCGGCGGCGGCGGGTGAGGGCCGAGGGTTTTGCGAGGTTTTTTGGGGAATGGAAAATGGAGAATGAAGGAGTGGAGAGGAAGTGTCTTGAAGTAGGGAAACGGAGGCGGTGCTGCGAGGGGGATGGGCTGGGCTTGGCTGGGTTGTCGTGGGCCTTGACTTCGCTGCAACCGAAAGAAGGAAAAAGTCCACAAGGACTCCCTCGAATATAGGATGAATCTGATTCGTACCTCTTACCCATAATACCAGATATCTTGACCCTCTTAGCTATTAAAACTGATGCAATATGAATCCTTTGGTGGTTTTGAAGGTGGTTTTCGTTGATGTAGCATCTAAGTATCGCATTGACTTAGTCTTTGTCATCTACGTGGCATTAAAAAATAAAACATAATGTGTGGGGCCCATGGGTCAAACGACGGCGTGAAACCAACAGGACCAAGGCGGCACCCAGCGAAAGAAGAGCCAAAGGCGGCAGCTACCTCGTCAGCGGGGGAAGTGCTGGCCACGCACGGCCGGAATCATCCAGGCATCGTCGGTCTTGCCTTGGCCACGGTGGGGAGGCGAGAGAGGACGACGGTAGGGAGGACTAACCGATGGTGGTTGGGGAGACGAGGATGATAGCAAGGAGGCCAGGCAAGGGGTAAGAAGGGTATGCAACAGCGAGGAATGCTATGATTTCCCAGCGGCGTTTGCGGTGTTATCTTCTCCAGAGCCCATGGCCGCGGCTGCG
Organism: Oryza longistaminata; assembly: GCA_009805545.1. Lineage (NCBI taxonomy): Eukaryota > Viridiplantae > Streptophyta > Magnoliopsida > Poales > Poaceae > Oryza > Oryza longistaminata. Next base: position 21,496,012 of record CM020181.1, read on the forward strand.
GCGTGCTCAACAAAGGGCCACTTGGGCATCGACTGGAGAAGGAACAACAGAAGTTGTGCCCAAGGGGGACAAAGGGCTCCGAGCGTCATCGTCGTCCATGATTTGGCTCCCAGGGTGCTCGACATTGCGAATGGCAATGGCGTCCGCCGAGTTTGATATCTCCCCCACCACTGAACCCTTCTCCTAGCACCAATGCTGATTCGGCAGGCGAGCGAGCGATTCCGTCCTTCCTGCTAGTCCTGGGGCCTCGCGGACCGCAGACAAGCTCACCACCACCTCCAATTTCTCTTCCACAGGGCACTGGTGCGGTGCCGACACTCCTCTACCTATCGTTGTCCTCTCCAGCCTCCCTGCTGCCTACTCGTCCTTCTTGCTCCTCCCAAGGGCTCTCCAACCACTGTAGCGTCCCTTTCTACCGATGAGGTCTGTCGGTGAAATGGGTCCGGGACCGGGGGCAGTGCCCCCACGTTCCGCCCTGTGTCAGGCGGAGTGGGGGCAGGTGTGCCCTGTCCCGTTGGCACGCTGCCAGGGGCGCCCCACGTGCGTGATGAACCGCCGAAGTCTTCATGCAATTAATAGGGAATGACATGGATGTCCCCCGTGTCAGGCGGAGGACGGCGCTGGGCCCCACCTGAAGCTAGGCGACCATGTTGCTTCCGGTTGAAGCAAAGGATAGCGGTATGATTAGGACCATGTGGGTCCCTCCCTTTCCGTGGAGGGGTAAGTGCAAACGGTGCATGTGGTATCCCCTTGAACTATAAAAGGAGGACCGTTACCACCAGGAAAAAGGACGATTGGAGGAGAACTCAAGCTCGAAGGAAGAACAACTAGGTTCCCATCGGAGCTTGAAATCCCTTGTAAAAACTCACCATAATCCCACACAGAGGAGTAGGGTATTACGCTCGGTAGCGGCCCGAACCTGTATAATCCTCAATCTCCCACACAGTCCCGACAGCGATTGAGCAGCTAGACTGCAAGCGGAAGTAGGCTCCTGTCATCGCGCCATTTCCCCCGGCCGAACTCACAAAGGGGGGTCTCACGACCACCTGCTAGGGAGGATCACTCCTCGACAAGGTCGCTGTCGCCTCCGGTTCCTCTTTCGTCAGGCATCGCGCGTGGCGCCACCACTCCCTCCCCTGTCGTCATCCTCTCCAGCCTCCCCGCTACCTACCCATCCTTCCCGATGCTCCAAGGGGCTCACCGGCCCCGCTGCATCCCTTCTCGTTTACGAGGTCACCACCACCTCCAGCCTCTTCTGCCGAGCATTGGTGCACTGCCCTTGGTCCCGCCAAGGCGCCAATCGTCGCCCTGACCACAAGAGAGTGGGAGGGAAAAAGAGGAAGAAAAATACAATCGTTGACCTATGAGTCCCATGGTTTAAATGTTTTTTTTTTCTGATTATAACATGTCAATGCAACGCATGGACGTCATGTCAGCCAATACAACTCTCACTATTACCTTAGGAGTAATTTTGTACAGGTTTTAATAGCTGAGGGAGTCATTATACCTTGTTTGACGTTTGAGGGATATAAATCAAATTCGATATATATATTTAATGTAGTCAAAGTGGACTTTTTCCGTGAAAGAATGGCATAGACCTACTCGTGCTACACCAAGGCTCCGTTTAGTGGAAACATATAACACAAACTTCGCATGTATACTCCCTGCACACAAACTACTAAATGTCACTTACGATTCTCGAAAAGTTTACGCATATAATTTCTAATAGGGTTACACCTATGTGTAACTCAAACTCATTATATTTTAGCCTAAAAAATCTGATGGTTTTAAGAATATAAATATTTAGAATTTCTCTCTATATATATGATGAATTTAATAATAAAGTTTTACACGTTGATGTAATAGTATTGAAAATACATGTGCATTTTTTTCTAGAGTTTTATGTGAACACGATGTATACACGTGAAAACTTGTGTGCATACAATACATTTGCTATAATAAAATGGTAAAAGTTAAAAGTATAAGGGTGATATAATTACGTTTATACGAGTTTAACAGGCCAACTTGCGAGTAGAGCCAAACTTAGTTCCTTAAGGTTAAAAGAGTTGAACCGAGCAGGCTCGTTTCGATTTTTTTTATTTTAATTTTATATATTAAAATATTTACATAAATAATTTTCTATTTGAAAATTTTACAAAACTAGTCACCCTCGCCGCCCTTTTACAAAACTTAGTCACCCACCGCCCATCGCTCGTTCCATGAGTTCAGATCACCTCACTCATGTATGCATAAATAAGTGAGTAGGCGATGACGAATGACCTTCAGATAACCTTATTCATGTATGCATAAATGTGTAGATGATGAAAGACTAATAAGCGCTTCATGCGTGCCTGCGATGTACACATTTATATGGATGAATACAATTCATAGTAGAAGATTCCGTTCTACATATGGATATGGTCTGTTGCATCCATGAATTTCGAAGTATTTGAAGATGCACCCTCAGTGAGTTGATAACCACCATTCACATGGTTCAAAAACACGAGTGCATTTGAAGGGAGCCACAAAGATGATACTACAGTTACACAACATAAAAGAAAATCCCGAAAAAGTGTCCATTTATTGCAGAAGAGGAGTCTGTGTTTATGATTTGCTAGCAGCTTCTGCCTGTTGAACTGTGGCACCAGGTTGAGCAGAAACTGCTGCTGCAGCAGCTGATGGAGAATACACCTTAGCTCTACGAAGAATCTCGGCAACAACCCAGTGCTTCCTTTTGCTCAAGGGCCTAGAAGGATCAAGCTTAACCTGGAGAGAAATTATCCAGTCATCATCAAAAAGGTTTTTCTTGGAGATAAAAAATTAATGCGCTCTTAGGTCGCACTTTGTGAACTACAAAAGGGGGAGATTAGTCTCCAGAAAGCTGATCACTAATATATTCGTCATAAGAACAAATATGTTAGTCCTAACATTTTTTTTTTAAAAAAAAATCCCTGTCACAACTCACAGGGTAAAGGAAAACTTTTATGTCCTTTTCTTTTTCTACAATAGGTGGTGCAAGCAATAGTCAGAATATCAAAGCTTCAGTTAAATCCAATCCCTTGGTAATGTGGATCTCTGGGCACACAAAACAAATTAATTTGAATAGACAAAATCTTATGATGTTAATATGATAACACTGTTATCACATTTGCATAAAGCAAAAATAATTAGAAAGTGGCATGTTGACATTATAAATATGCTTTGCAACAGATTGTCTATCAGACCTCCGTCCATGCTTTGCCAAGTTGCCATATCACATAAGTTATGAGAAAATTCAGAGGCAAAAGATTATGCCACCATTAAAATCTAGTACAACCATCATTGTCAAAATTCTCATGTAAAGATTGTTTTGCATCCGATGAACTAACTACCTTACTGAAGTTCAGAGCTCCCAAAGGCCCAGCCTCTCTTGTCTGGAGTTGGCACTCCTGATTAAAGGGGTAGCTTACTGTTTAGTGTATTAATTACGCCAAGAATTAAACTTCAGATTGTGCCTTAGCTTCAGTTGCTAATGTCATGGATTCAGGCTATAAATACTATGACTGTGTTTAGTTCCAATTTTTTTTCCAAACTTCCAACTTTTCCATTACATCAAAACTTTCCTACACACACAAACTTCCAACTTTTCCGTCACATCGTCACAATTTCAACCAAACTTCCAATTTTAGTGTGAACTAAACACAGCCTATACATATCAAAAAACTCTGGTCAAGAACTCTATTATGCGCTTATGATTAAGCCTCAAATTTCTGAACTATGTGAAACAGTGTACATAACTAACACCAAAATCAAATTACAAGAAACCAGTATTTAAGATAACTTATCATGGTGGATAAAAGAACACAAACAGTAACTCAAAGAGTACCACTATGCAGTAGTGTTCTTAGGCTCTTAGCTCATATATGAACATCATAAATAGAAAGCAGTAGCATATAATCCAAACAATTGTTCACTGCCGAGATTAGTAAAATCCGAAACTAATACTAATTGATGTTGTTTCCAGAAATACTATCATGGCATTGTTAATGAGCAGTTATGCAAGCAGACAGACAAATGTGAACTCTTAAGGATTAGGTGCCATCACATGTAATGATGTAAACCATATGGTTGCAACCTCCCTACAGGCATCAATTAACAGCTGGAACTATACAGAATAGGATAACAATCCACAATAATGCAACAATTAGTTTTGTTACAAGTCAAACTCCTTGAAGTTTGACCAAGTTCATAGAAAAATGTAGCATCATTTCCAATACCAAACAAATATATTATAAAAATTGTGGATATAATGAATTAATTTGGTGTTATAAATGTTGCTGCATTTTCCTATATGTTTGGTCACAATTAAAGAAGCATGACTTATGACGAAACCAAAGCATCTTGCATCCAGAAACAGAGGGAGTAGATTATAAAAACAGCTCAAAGAGAATGCATGTTCACTCTATATATTACCACATTAATTGAAGAAAAAAGTAAATATTTACACCATTAGATTGTTATGAGTCTAGAGTATAACGGTGTAGATTGATTATTGCATATTATAGGAATTTGAGTCGTTGACATAATACAACACTATTCTATGCAGGCAAAATCTGGTCAAGAAATACAGTAGAATCCAACTCCAGTTTAGGAGTAAGTTGAAACAGATCAGTAGTCAGTATTCATGTACTGATTTTCTCTTTCCTTTGAAAGGATTCACTCAGGGATGCTCAGAAGCATACAATTTTTTTTTTAGAAAAAGGTCGCTGACCCGGTTCAAACAAACTGGCTGGCTAGACAACATCACTTCCATGTCCATACATGGTGGTTCTGGACTTCCAGCAGCCACGCGCATTGAGAGAACAGAGAAAGGCAGGCAAAATATTTAACAAATGAAAAAAAGTTTCTGTTGACATTTAATCAAATTTTGCTAAATGGCACAATCAAATTCCAACTTCAAACATAGTAGTATTACTAAATTTTATTCATGCAACAAGCATAACAAAAGGCCCGCTGCTAAACTGGTTGATGCCGCCTTATTTTTGTGCAAATATGGTTCAAGACATAAGCATGACAGGTGCAATGGTGAGCTATGCAGGTAACCTACTGATCAAGTTAGTTGAGGAGCTTAAATATACAGTTGAAACTGAACAGAAACCAATATTTGGTGATATGGACGAAGACAATGGATGCAACTATGGAGCACAACCCCCGACCCAACCTAAAAGTAACAGTGCTTCAAAAAGGCAAGTTATAACTAGCAGCATCATGGGTGGTGCTTTTGAGGAGTGACAAGCAACATAACAAGTAGCAATGTAAGCTACCAAGGCGTCAATTGCTGTGTTAACTAGACGCAGCTATCAAGCTAGCAACCTCCTAGAAGTAGAAAAAACATATACATAAAAAACACATGGCTCCGGCAGATAATGCAATCAGAGCAAGGCAGGGCGAGCAAAACATATTGTGTTGGCTCCAAGTGATGCAACAACAGATTGACACTTTAAAGCAACACTACAGCGTGACTTGAGTCAACGACAATTTAATAGCTGGATTACTGGCCAAGAGGTGATCAGTAGGTCTCTAGTGGTACAATTGCCTTCGAAAGTTATATATATAATCATGTAGAATTCTGAGATCACACTCGCATTTATATTTGTAAGTTAAGAAATCCACAGACAGCATATATAATATTGAAACGGTACAATTCGTCATTTGTGATTCCATATTTTTGTGTATTTCTTATCTTCCAAAACATGGATAGAAATTGACTTGAACATTTCTCAGTATTGACTTGAACATTTCTTATCTTCCAAAACAGGGCAAGATCTTTCATTTACTCCTTTCACTTCTCTGTGCATAAGGGAATAGAGAAATTTTACAAGTATAAATGCATATCTATATCTATACTCCTTTAAAAGAGTGCAATGGTGATGGCAGTGAATCAGCCACCACACCAACTCTACAGTAGATCCTTTTATCAAAACATTCCTGAAGTTCTTTAGTATGACAAAGCAGTCTTTCTACATATCTTATTCCGCCTCTAAAATACAAATTTATAGTTGGAAGCTTTACGATAATGAAATTGTCGCATATATATGCAGTATAAAAGTAATTTTATGACCAGAGTAATGTAAAAGTTGTCAAGTGCTTTGTGTAACTTAAATGACAAATTATATATATATGAAGGGTGTGTTCAATGAAAAAAAAAAACTCACAATCATTTGTTTGAAATAATATTACGAGCATTTAGCTAGTGAACGAATAAATTTTAAATGATATAGCCAATGAACGACATCACACCAGAGAGAAATCAAATGCTCGCATCACAAATCAGCATGGATAAAATCATAAAAAAGAAGAAGAAAAAGCTGAAACAGAGAGAGGGGGAGTGGAGAGGAGCTCGGTTACCGACCCGGTCGCCGATGTTGCAGTCCTCGGTCTCGTCGTGCGCCATGAACTTGGAGGTGCGCTTGACGTAGCGGTTGTACATCTTGTGGTGGAAGAGGCGGTCGACGGCCACCACCACCGACTTCTGCATCTTGTTGGAACACCACGATCCCCACCACCGGCTTCATCGTCCGTCCCGCCCCCACCCCACCCGCGGGACACCGTCCGCCGACTGCGATGGGATCGGCCGGGGACCGGCGGCGGCGGCGGTGCAGAGAGGGGGAGGAGGCCGCCGGCGCGGAGAGGGGGCGGCGGCTGCGGCTCGCCGCGGCGCACCGGGAGCGGAGACGATAGGCAAGCACGACAGTGAGTGAGGAGGGGGGCGAATCGGTTCGATTGATTCCAAGGGAGAAGCTAGGGTTTATGACTTGGGCCGAGGATGCTCCGATGTTGGGCTTTTGATTTGGGTGGCCCGCGGGCTTAGATGTTGTTCTAAGGGGCCCAATTGGGGAACGAAGCCTTGGGCGCCTCCGCCCTTTGTGCTCTTCGCCGTACATGCACACGAATAGATTTTTAGATCATACTATATATTTTGATTTTTCGTCTGTAAAATATTGCATTGCATCAAAGATTCGTGTACATGTAGATCTAACTTGTAGTTATACCCAGTTACATTGCATTTATACTTAGTTACATAAAACTTATATTAGTTATAGTGCATCAAAATTATGTTTTTGACAACTATTTTTTCTCTAGATTTATGATTTTTATGTGTTTATCCTTTTTTTTCATTCAAAATGGGTTGTATACATTAGTTGAATATTCTGCAATTTAGAGTTCCAAATTTGTTGAAAGATCAATAGATTAGTCTCTTTCCAGAATGGTACACCAACTTCTTGCAAAGGAAGGAACACTACTGATCTTTCAATATATATGGGCAAAATAGAAGTACTCAACACTTTATCGGCTGCATTTGGCAAAATCCTTTTTTTTTTCTTCCAAGAAATATGGTACAAACATATACAAACACAAGTACACAACATATGCGCTCTTACCCTAAACGCAAACACTCACACCCTAGTCAATCAAGTACCTTCGAAAGACCGACCGATATATCTTGAGATTGACGAAATTACCACGGACGACTCACTATCGACGGTATGTCGTTTACCATTATAAAATAATAACTTCCCCATCAAATAATAATAAAAACTATAAATATGAGCACCCATGTCAAGTCTATAACTTCAATTGGGTAGATTGGTTTTAAAAAAAAACTAATCAATTGAATTACGCTTACTTTGCAAAATATTTTTTTTACTTGCAAAATAATTAAGGGAACATCAACGTCTTGCAAGTGGGACCTCCTTAGTTGACATTTGCCATAGTCAAACAAAAAAGGATCTCACGTATACAACACGCACCGATTTTTTTATTGAAAATTATACCACGTACGTAGTCATCTAAGCAACTTGGGCCTCCTTCATAACAAAAGGAAATTTATAAGTTTTCGCTACTTTGGAATGAGGGTAAAACTCTAAACAATTTTTGGGACATACTAGGATTTTTATCATTTTTTTGTAAAATCGCTCGATTTCCAAGGAGCAATTTTTTTTTTTTTTTTTTACAAATGGTACCACGAGTCTACGTAGTGAATTAAGGACTAGCCTAGATGCTTTGCGCCGTGAAATTTTTTACCATAATAACGTGGAATAAGTAATAACACGATGCTAGTACAATTCGGAGAGAGATGGTGCTGTTGGGGACTTGGGGTTTAGGATGAAAATGGTCAGAAAAACCCTCTAGGCCTCTACCATTTTATTTCCATATTTCTTTTTTCCGAAAACGAAATCGGAACGATATACCAAAAATGATAACGATATTAGTATATTGGGAATGGGAACGTTGAAACAGAACCTACCGATGTTGGTTGGAAGAAAATTCATATTGGAAACAACAAAGTGAGGCATAATCACACATTTAATTATACATGAAGATAACTTTATAACTTCATTCTTACATCATTACACTTCACATAATACCATTATATGATGATTAATGATATGATAATATGTTCGACGAATAATATAAACAAATTCAATAATACTTTAACATCGATAAGTTGAAGAGACTAAAGTTCAACAAAATCCACATGCCACGCCCTAGGTTTAACAGTGTTTTCCCCTAGCCACTTCCCCTTTCTAATGGGCTACAAGTCCGCCAGGCTTCCATCATTTATGAGCTTCCGATGGGTTGGGCTGGCTGGGCCGTTGGAGAACTTTCATAATTTTCTCAGAATTTTGACGGAAATTACCGAATAAATACGGTTACCAATAAAATGGTTGAAAAAACCTCCATCCCACTTCCACTATCATTTCCGGAAGATATTACTATTTCTAACACTGATAATTGCCGATACCGACTAAAACGGTCGGTGCAAATCAGAAACGATAGCTGGAAATTTCCATACTGTTTTCAACCCTAGGGCATTTGGGTGCGGGGACTAAGATGCATTTAGGAGAAGAGAAAAAGATAATACGCGCAAAATGAGGTATATCGTTAGCACGTGATTAATTATTTTAAACTAGAAAATGACTAATATATTTTCTTGCAAAAAAATCTATAATTTTGTTTTCAAAAAACACTGATTAGCAATTCAAAATGGGCGCGCACGAAAAACGAGGAACTTTCTCTCCTCTGTTTAACACACCGATGTTAGACTCACAGTATCAGTTTAGGATAGGCTGAACCTTTATATATCTGGTATTCGAAAGAAAAAACCACATGCTCAGTTGTAGTCATCTTAAGTCGTGGATTCGATAAGGATCTATACCATATTCTTTACCCCCATCTTCCTAACTTCTACTCACTTGTTTTGTACGCGCATCCTTCTCAAACTATTAAAGGACGTGTTTTTTTAAGAATATATAGAAAAATTACTTTAAAAATTATAGTAATCCATTTTTAAGTTTTTTAAACTAATACTTAATTAATTATGCGCCAATGTATATTTCATTTTACATGACGGAGAGAAGGGGTTCTGAACACAACTTTAATTGTCCGACACCAATTATTTTTCTTGGTTGTTCAAGTACTCCTTCCATCCTAAAATATAAACGCTATTATTTTTCTCCATGTCTTATAATATATGGCATGCAGGCATGTATATACTAAGGTGGTGTTTTTTTCTCCTGAAGATGAAGATGCAGATAAAGATTAAGTTTTTTACGCAAAACGATGTGGTATTAACGTATGATTGATTGAGTTTTAATTATTACTACATCCGTCCCAAAATAAGTGCAGCCATAAATATCTGTGTTTAGCGCTTTGATCATCCGTCTTATTTGAAAAATTTATGAAAAATATTAAAAAAAATTAGTCACACATAAAGTACTATTTATGTTTTATCATCTAATAACAATAAAAATACTAATCATAAACTTTTTTCAAATAAGACGAACGGTCAAACGTTGAACATGAATAGTGCTAAAACTGCACTTATTTTGGGACGGAGAGAGTACAAACTTGAAGCAACTTTCATATAGAAAGTTTTCGCACGAAATACACAGTTTAGCAGTTTGAAAAACGTGCCATGAAAATATTAATCTTCATCTAACTCTTGTTGGAGAAAAGAACAGGACCTAACTAGCTCATTTAAATTTGCTTTGTTTTAAATCATCTACCATCAAACTCCTAATCACATAATTATTTACATGTGAGGTGATCCAATTGATGAGGTGATTAAATTTTCTTTTTGTTTCTGTGTTAGTGGTGGTTATTTTTTATATTTTGGAATGGAAGGAGTATTTGTTTTCCTTTTTTGAAAAAAATACACTCTAGATCCAGGGGCTTAGCCCGCGGTACTTTTGTTACAGCCAACCATTTCTCTTGGCTTCTCTCTTGAATTTGCCTTTAACAAAAGATGGTCCAGTACAGGTGATGAGAGTGTGAAGAGATCTATCCTTTTCCTTAAAAAAAGAAAAGAAAAGAAAAACAAAGAAAGAAAGAGTGGATGCCCCCAACCCAACCAAAGCACGTGCCAGCCACGCGGCCCCCTGACCCCATCACCCATCACCCATCACCGGTCGCTCTCCACGCCAGTACACATGAATCCTCTTCCTCACTCCTCATTGCTGCTGTTCACCCAGACTCACACAGTTCATGCTCATGCGTGGAGGAATGGTCGTTTTCTTTTGCTCCTTTTGATAGAGGCGCTACAGCTACCTTACCCTTACCTAGCTAAGCTAGGACTCTCCCTTCAGTGACAATGATCAACGATGGAGTAATTCCAACGCCATGAGTTCCGTGCTGTTTTGGGTGGTATAATTGGAGTTGTTTGGTTGCCTACAAAGCTTTTATCCCGTTTATGTTTATATCTTGTTTTGTAATTATATGAATAGGAAATGCATGTGAAAATAAAAAACGGTTTTGTTATATATATATATATCAGCAAATTTTCTAAAAACATATTGTAACTTGCATGTAATTATAGAGTAAATTTCACGAAAATAGTACTTCAACCAAAATATTAGAAAACTACAGATTTAAGGTCTTCTATCATAAAACTGCAAATTTAGTGCAGTTAGCCGATGCTTATTTCTCGGATACTGTCATTGTTCTTCTCTGAGAAAAGAAGTTGACGACCCGTGGGCTTTCACCTCCACACGACATTGCTCCATCAGGCTTTCACCCGTTGCAGATGCTTCTCTCATGATACAATCCGCTTCTTGCTGAGCCTCCTTTCTTCCTGATCCACAGAGAAAAAAAAAATGGAGAACTAGTGCATCCAATTTATCATGGAAGAAACAACTCATCGAACTGAGATCGCTAACTAATAGAATAGTACTACTAACTTATACTAATAGATCCCGCATAAAAAAACTTATACTAATAGATATCAAGAAATAGAAACGAACTACAAGTCTATAAGAAACAGAGGGAGTAGATTATAAAAACAGCTCAAAGAGAATGCATGTTCACTCTATATATTACCACATTAATTGAAGAAAAAAGTAAATATTTACACCATTAGATTGTTATGAGTCTAGAGTATAACGGTGTAGATTGATTATTGCATATTATAGGCATTTGAGTCGTTGACATAATACAACACTATTCTATGCAGGCAAAATCTGGTCAAGAAATACAGTAGAATCCAACTCCAGTTTAGGAGTAAGTTGAAACAGATCAGTAGTCAGTATTCATGTACTGATTTTCTCTTTCCTTTGAAAGGATTCACTCAGGGATGCTCAGAAGCATACAATTTTTTTTTTAGAAAAAGGTCTCTGACCCGGTTCAAACAAACTGGCTGGCTAGACAACATCACTTCCATGTCCATACATGGTGGTTCTGGACTTCCAGCAGCCACGCGCATTGAGAGAACAGAGAAAGGCAGGCAAAATATTTAACAAATGAAAAAAAGTTTCTGTTGACATTTAATCAAATTTTGCTAAATGGCACAATCAAATTCCAACTTCAAACATAGTAGTATTACTAAATTTTATTCATGCAACAAGCATAACAAAAGGCCCGCTGCTAAACTGGTTGATGCCGCCTTATTTTTGTGCAAATATGGTTCAAGACATAAGCATGACAGGTGCAATGGTGAGCTATGCAGGTAACCTACTGATCAAGTTAGTTGAGGAGCTTAAATATACAGTTGAAACTGAACAGAAACCAATATTTGGTGATATGGACGAAGACAATGGATGCAACTATGGAGCACAACCCCCGACCCAACCTAAAAGTAACAGTGCTTCAAAAAGGCAAGTTATAACTAGCAGCATCATGGGTGGTGCTTTTGAGGAGTGACAAGCAACATAACAAGTAGCAATGTAAGCTACCAAGGCGTCAATTGCTGTGTTAACTAGACGCAGCTATCAAGCTAGCAACCTCCTAGAAGTAGAAAAAACATATACATAAAAAACACATGGCTCCGGCAGATAATGCAATCAGAGCAAGGCAGGGCGAGCAAAACATATTGTGTTGGCTCCAAGTGATGCAACAACAGATTGACACTTTAAAGCAACACTACAGCGTGACTTGAGTCAACGACAATTTAATAGCTGGATTACTGGCCAAGAGGTGATCAGTAGGTCTCTAGTGGTACAATTGCCTTCGAAAGTTATATATATAATCATGTAGAATTCTGAGATCACACTCGCATTTATATTTGTAAGTTAAGAAATCCACAGACAGCATATATAATATTGAAACGGTACAATTCGTCATTTGTGATTCCATATTTTTGTGTATTTCTTATCTTCCAAAACATGGATAGAAATTGACTTGAACATTTCTCAGTATTGACTTGAACATTTCTTATCTTCCAAAACAGGGCAAGATCTTTCATTTACTCCTTTCACTTCTCTGTGCATAAGGGAATAGAGAAATTTTACAAGTATAAATGCATATCTATATCTATACTCCTTTAAAAGAGTGCAATGGTGATGGCAGTGAATCAGCCACCACACCAACTCTACAGTAGATCCTTTTATCAAAACATTCCTGAAGTTCTTTAGTATGACAAAGCAGTCTTTCTACATATCTTATTCCGCCTCTAAAATACAAATTTATAGTTGGAAGCTTTACGATAATGAAATTGTCGCATATATATGCAGTATAAAAGTAATTTTATGACCAGAGTAATGTAAAAGTTGTCAAGTGCTTTGTGTAACTTAAATGACAAATTATATATATATGAAGGGTGTGTTCAATGAAAAAAAAAAACTCACAATCATTTGTTTGAAATAATATTACGAGCATTTAGCTAGTGAACGAATAAATTTTAAATGATATAGCCAATGAACGACATCACACCAGAGAGAAATCAAATGCTCGCATCACAAATCAGCATGGATAAAATCATAAAAAAGAAGAAGAAAAAGCTGAAACAGAGAGAGGGGGAGTGGAGAGGAGCTCGGTTACCGACCCGGTCGCCGATGTTGCAGTCCTCGGTCTCGTCGTGCGCCATGAACTTGGAGGTGCGCTTGACGTAGCGGTTGTACATCTTGTGGTGGAAGAGGCGGTCGACGGCCACCACCACCGACTTCTGCATCTTGTTGGACACCACGATCCCCACCATCTCGGCTTCATCGTCCGTTCCCGCCCCACCCCACCCGCGGGGACACGTCCGCCGACTGGCGATGGGATCGGCCGGGGACCGGCGGCGGCGGCGGTGCAGAGAGGGCGGAGGGAGCCGCCGGCGCGAGAGGGGGGCGGCGGCTGCGGCTCGCCGGCGGCGCGACCGGAGCGGAGACGATAGGCAAGCACGACAGTGAGTAGAGGAGGGGGCGAATCGGTTCGATTGATTCCAAGGGAGAAGCTAGGGTTTATGACTGGGGAGGATGCTCCGATGTTGGGCTTTTGATTGGTGGCCCGCGGGTTTAGATGTTGTTCTAAGGGGCCCAATTGGGGAACGAAGCCTTGGGCGCCTCCGCCCTTTGGCTCTTGCGCACGTTACATGCACCACGAATAGTATTTTAGATCCATACTTATATATTTTGATTTCGTCTCGTAGAAAATATTGCATTGCATCAAAGATTCGTGTACATGTAGATCTAACTTGTAGTTATACCCAGTTAATTGCATTTATACTTAGTTACATAAAACTTATATTAGTTATAGTGCATCAAAATATTATGTTTTTGACCAACTATTTTTTCTCTAGATTTATGATTTTTATGTTGTTATCCTTTTTTTTCATTCAAAATGGGGTTGTATACATTAGTTGAATATTCTGCAATTTAGAGTTCCAAATTTGTTGAAAGATCAATAGATTAGGTCTCTTTCTCAGAATGGTACACCAACTTCTTGCGCAATAGGAAGGAAGGAACACTACTGATCTTCAATATATATGGGGTCAAAATAGAAGTACTCAACACTTTATCGGGCTGCATTTTGGCCAAAATCCTTTTTTTTTTCTTCCAAGAAATATGGTACAACATGATACAACACAAGTACACAACATATGCTCTTACCCTAATCGCAAACACTCACACCCTAGTCAATCAAGTACCTTTCGAAATACCGACCGAGATATATCTTGAGATTGACGAAATTATCCTTACGGACACGACTGCTCACTATCGACGGGTATGTGGTCGTTTTACCATTATAAGAATAATAAGCTATTCCCCATCAGAATATATAAAAAACTATAAATATGAGCACCCATGTCAAGTCTATAACTTCAATTGGGTAGATTGGTTTTAAAAAAAATCTAATCAATTGAATTACGCTTTACTTTGCAAAATATTTTTTTTACTTGCAAATAATTAAGGGAACATCAACGTCTTGCAAGTGGGACCTCCTAGTTGACATTTGCCATAGTCAAACAAAAAGGATCTCACGTATACAACACGCACCGATTTTTTTATTGAAAATTATACCACGTACGTAGTCATCTAAGCAACTTGGGCCTCCTTCATAACAAAAGGAATTTATAAGTTTTCGCTACTTGGAATGAGGGTAAAACTCTAAACAATTTTTGGGACATACTAGGATTTTTATCATTTTTTGTAAAATCGCTCGATTTTCCAAGGACAATTTTTTTTTTTTTTTTTACAAATGGTACCAACGAGTCTACGTATGTGAATTAGGACTAGCCTAGATGCTTTGCGCCGTGAAATTTTTTACCATAATAACGTTGGAATAAGTAATAACACGATGCTAGTACAATCGGAGAGAGATGTGCTGGTTGGGGACTTGTGGGTTTAGGATGAAAATGGTCAGAAAAAACCCTTCTAGGCCTCTACCATTTTTATTTCCATATTTCTTTTTCCGAAAAACGAAATTGGAACGATATACCAAAATGATAACGATATTAGTATATTGGGAATGGAACGTTGAAACAGAACCTACCGATGTTGGTTGGAAGAAAAATTCTATATTGGAAACAACAAAGTGAGGCATTAATCACACATTTAATTATACATGAAGATACTTTATAACTTCATTCTTACATCATTACACTTCACATAATACCATTATATGATGATTAATGATATGATAATATGTTCGACGAAAATATAAACAAATTCAATAATACTTTTAACATCGATAAGTTGAAGAGACTAAGTTCAACAAAAATCCACATGCCACGCCCTAGGGTTAACAGTGTTTTCCCCTAGCCACTTCCCCTTTCTAATGGGCTACAAGTCCGCCAGGCTTCCATCATTATGAGCTTTCCGATGGGTTGGGCTGGCTGGGCCGTTGAGAACTTTCATAATTTCTCAGAATTTTGACGAAATTACCGAATAAATACGGTTACCAATAAAATGGTTGAAAAAACCTCCATCCCACTTCCACTATCATTCCGGGAAGATATTACTATTTCTAACACTGATAATTGCCGATACCGACTAAAACAGGTCGTGTGCAAATCAGAAACGATAGCTGGAAATTTTCATACCGGTTTCAACCCTAGGGCATTGGGGTGCGGGACTAAGATGCATTTAGGAGAGAGAAAAAGATAATACGCGCAAAATGAGGGTATATCGTTTAGCACGTGATTAATTATTTTAAACTAGAAAATGACTAATATATTTTCTTGCAAAAAAATCTATAATTTGTTTTCAAAAAACACTGATTAGCAATTCAAAATGGACGCGCACGAAAAACGAGGAACTTTCTCTCCTCTGTTTAACACACCGATGTTAGACTCACAGTATCAGTTTTAGGATAGCTGAACCTTTATATATCTGGTATTCGAAAGAAAAAACACATGCTCAGTTGTAGTCATCTTAAGTCGTGGATTCGATAAGGATCTATACCATATTCTTTACCCCATCTTCCTAACTTCTACTCACTTTTTTTGTACGCGCATCCTTCTCAAACTATTAAAGACGTGTTTTTTTAAGAATATATAGAAAATTACTTTAAAAATTATAGTAGTAATCCATTTTTTAAGTTTTTAAACTAATACTTAATTAATTATGCGCCAATGTATATTTCATTTTACATGACGGAGGAGAAGGGGTTCTGAACACAACTTTAATTGTCCGACACCAATTATTTTTCTTGGTTGTTCAAGTACTCCTTCCATCCTAAAATATAAACGCTATTATTTTTCTCCATGTCTTATAATATATGGCATGCAGCATGTATATACTAAGGTGGTGTTTTTTTCTCCTGAAGATGAAGATGCAGATAAAGATTAAGTTTTTTACGCAAAACGATGTGGTATTAACGTATGATTGATTGAGTTTTATTATTACTACATCCGTCCCAAAATAAGTGCAGCCATAAATATCCGTGTTTAGCGCTTTGATCATCTCGTCTTATTTGAAAAATTTATGAAAATATTAAAAAAAAATAGTCACAATAAATGTACTTATCATGTTTTATCATCTAATAACAATAAAAATACTAATCATAAACTTTTTTCAAATAAGACGAACGGTCAAACGTTGAACATGAATAGTGCTAAAACTGCACTTATTTTGGGACGGAGAGAGTACAAACTTGAAGCAACTTTCATATAGAAAGTTTTCGCACGAAATACACAGTTTAGCAGTTTGAAAAACGTGTCATGAAAATATTAATCTTCATCTAACTCTTGTTGGAGAAAAGAATGGGACCTAACTAGCTCATTTAAATTTGCTTTGTTTTAAATCATCTACCATCAAACTCCTAATCACATAATTATTTACATGTGAGGTGATCCAATTGATGAGGTGATTAAATTTTCTTTTTGTTTCTGTGTTAGTGGTGGTTATTTTTTATATTTTGGAATGGAAGGAGTATTTGTTTTCCTTTTTTGAAAAAAATACACTCTAGATCCAGGGGCTTAGCCCGCGGTACTTTTGTTACAGCCAACCATTTCTCTTGGCTTCTCTCTTGAATTTGCCTTTAACAAAAGATGGTCCAGTACAGGTGATGAGAGTGTGAAGAGATCTATCCTTTTCCTTAAAAAAAGAAAAGAAAAGAAAAACAAAGAAAGAAAGAGTGGATGCCCCCAACCCAACCAAAGCACGTGCCAGCCACGCGGCCCCCTGACCCCATCACCCATCACCCATCACCGGTCGCTCTCCACGCCAGTACACATGAATCCTCTTCCTCACTCCTCATTGCTGCTGTTCACCCAGACTCACACAGTTCATGCTCATGCGTGGAGGAATGGTCGTTTTCTTTTGCTCCATTTGATAGAGGCGCTACAGCTACCTTACCCTTACCTAGCTAAGCTAGGACTCTCCCTTCAGTGACAATGATCAACGATGGAGTAATTCCAACGCCATGAGTTCCGTGCTGTTTTGGGTGGTATAATTGGAGTTGTTTGGTTGCCTACAAAGCTTTTATCCCGTTTATGTTTATATCTTGTTTTGTAATTATATGAATAGGAAATGCATGTGAAAATAAAAAACGGTTTTGTTATATATATATATATCAGCAAATTTTCTAAAAACATATTGTAACTTGCATGTAATTATAGAGTAAATTTCACGAAAATAGTACTTCAACCAAAATATTAGAAAACTACAGATTTAAGGTCTTCTATCATAAAACTGCAAATTTAGTGCAGTTAGCCGATGCTTATTTCTCGGATACTGTCATTGTTCTTCTCTGAGAAAAGAAGTTGACGACCCGTGGGCTTTCACCTCCACACGACATTGCTCCATCAGGCTTTCACCCGTTGCAGATGCTTCTCTCATGATACAATCCGCTTCTTGCTGAGCCTCCTTTCTTCCTGATCCACAGAGAAAAAAAAATGGAGAACTAGTGCATCCAATTTATCATGGAAGAAACAACTCATCGAACTGAGATCGCTAACTAATAGAATAGTACTACTAACTTATACTAATAGATCCCGCATAAAAAAACTTATACTAATAGATATCAAGAAATAGAAACGAACTACAAGTCTATATAACATAACATAGAAAACCAAGCAGCCCATGATGGGTACGTGTGCGATGAATCCCGTTTTCCCCTCCTGATCTCGTTTTGTCTTCACCTGAAGCTAAAATTTCTCACAAAACTATAGATTTAGGATAGAGTGTAAAAAAAACTAAGCAGCAATTTTATCACAAAACTATAGGTTTAGTGCTAATTTATCCCAAAACTATAACATTTATAGCTCCAACATAAAGTTTGCAATAGGGATTTAAACTCTAGAATTTGTATCCTTGTGATAACTTCAATATGAAATCTGTACTTTTATGATAACTTATAATATAAAATCTATAGTTTTGTGGTACTTGGTCTTAAATATATAGTTTTGTGATAATTTTACTGCTAAGTCTGTAGTTTTTTTTGATACAACATCTCAAATATGTAGTTTTGCGTAGTTTGGTCAAAATATTTATAGTTTTGTGAAATTTACTCTATTTATAATGTAGCTTGTATGCAACTTTCATATATTTTGAACCATTAGATTTACTCTAAGATTCATGCTAGTGGGAAAGAGAAAATCGTAACACACACGGGTGAGGGGATTTGGTCCCATGACTTCCGCTTTGCAGAAATAGCTCCACATGGTGGGATTTTTCAAAGTTACATCCAAGTTATACTATAGTTTTATATTATAATTATACTATAATTACATTTGACAAATTTTGATAAAAAATTGTCAATAAATACATATATATAGATAATCCCAATAAAAAATACCTTTACTAAATTAAAAACGGAGTTGTCCTCCTTCCATCTCCTCCCACCACCCACGGTGTGTCCATACGCTGAAAGTAAACACGACATCCAATGTTTTATCTCTTTAATCACCCTTCTAGCCTATCCCTATTTATATGAGCCTGGCCCATTACAATTGTTACAAAATACTCCATCATAGCCAATGTTCGCCTAAACAGCCGCCTAGCCCGTCTAGACGGTGATTAATCGCTAGTCGGTGACAATTTATCCAGTTTACACCTTAGGCAGTGAATTAGTCGATTTACCGCCTAGACGGTCCTAGTCGGTCCTCATGCGATCCAATCAAGGAGGCAGTACTTATGCTTGAGTTCCTCTAGATCCTACTCGTCGGGATTACGGCCTGGACGGCCTGGACAGGACGGTGCCTGGGCGCAATTAGACAACGGGACAGTGCGTCTAGGCAGCGACTAGGCGATAGAAATCAAAATTTGGGCGCGATAAAATTTAGAAGCGCCACGCAGGGCCGACTCAGTATAGAAGGGGATTTAGGTTGCCTTATTTGAGAGCCTGAAGAGAGAACACAACCCCTGCCTACCCCCTTTTTCACACCGCCACGAGCGACGGCTCCATGGCCGCACCCATCGATCTTCCACCGTGCCGCTACGTTCTTCCCTCTCCTCCTCTGCTGCTCCATGTTCTTCCCCCTCCTCTGCTGCTCCTGCTCTCCCTCTCATCCTTCATCCTTGCCGTCAATGGAAGGTGGCAAACACACCTATTAAAGCGTCAAGCACGGAACCACTCAAGCAGCCTACACCACCCTAGATCAGGCCATCAGGGGATCAGGCTCCCCTCCACCACCTCACATCCTCTGTTCTTCCAATTCCAGATAAATTTTTCTTCTTCTCTCATAGCTCCAGCCTCTCAGATCTATAAAGTTATAATTTATGATTATGATGTGCATGTACATTGGCTATACTGATGTGTTCACTATTCCTATAGATTTGTACTAAACCCAATGCTTCGTGTGCGGTGTCAGTGCGTTGTATTGACTTGATGATTTCTAAACTTAACTATGATTTATGCTATTTGCCTAAATGCCTATATTTGTGTGAAAGAAATAGAAAAAACGTCTAATTCGCCTAATCCGTCTAGTCGCCGCCTAATCAGCTTAGTCGCTAGTCAGTAGGTTGCCGTCCGACTAGCGTTTAGCGACTAGGAAAACACTGATCATAGCATATCCCTATTTGTTCGGTTTGGCCATGATATTATCGTTACTAGTTTAAAAAAACTCAGGTTCCAGGAATATCTCACGTTTGGCCGGACACTATCTAGAGGTTTTATATATATATGTTCTTTTTAGAAAAGTTTGTCATTTTTAGCCTTTTAAAGTCCATATATATAAACGAACTTTTTTTTACTACATAACTATAATCAGCTTTTTAATTAACAAATTTAGCTACACCCCAAAACCTTTGTTACAATGACACTCTTTTGTAACTGTGGAGAGAGAATATTTACTACTCGCTCTAAAAAAAGATAAAGTTCTTAATGTATTATTATCAGATGTCAATATCTTAAATCATTGATAGATGACAAAAATAATATTAGTTATTTAAAAATGTGAAAGTTAAATTAGTATTTTTTTATGAAAAAACTCTGTCATATTATTTATATTTTAAATATTTTCTATAAATATATAGTTTGAAAAAAAAATCAAAAAATCGTGAAATATATAGTAGTAGTATGCTATATATATGTACCTAGAGATCAAGTAATAAAGTAATGAATGATGGATAGAGTAGTACGGTGCCGTCTCGAATAAGAACAAGGTAGGCTCGAATAGAGTAGCCAATTCAGTGGCACGACATCAATATTGAAGAGATACAACACCTTAATATCTTCTTATGGAAGGTCAGAATTTTACGAAACATTTAATGATGGCCCCAAAAAGATTATACATTAAATGTCCTTCTTCGACATTTCATTTCAAAAGGAGTACTAATGATTTTGGAGGGAGAAAGGACAAAGGTCAGATAATGTTGGACATATGATAGATTTAATCTAATAGTCTCTATCATGTAAAAGTATGTATATATATAAATATATCTATAAATTGAAATATTCTATAGAAATTTTATCAAGGAGTATAAAAGCATGGGAGCACATTCATGTTATTTTAGAATCCATACTATTCACATAGATTAATTTTGATCATAATTATAAGCCTTATAGGTTAGAGCATATGGTTTGGACATATGAAAATAATATAGCCAAGTTTCTGTAAACATAGTCTAAACATATATGCTCATATACATACACGTGTACTCATCCATATGAATTCACATGTGCACACTTATTTCTAATAGCACATTTAAGAGATTAAATCATTGGACCAGTATATGTCGAGATTAATATAACCTACAACGAAAAAAAAATTGAAGACTTGGCTGGCATATATTGAGATTAGTGAAGTCTTACCTTAAAAAATAGTTAATCGACATATCATGAGTTAACCTCGTGCTTTTTTATGAGATTGGACCAACATATATTGACAGTAACAAAGTCTTGTTAAAGAATAATTATCTGTAAATTTAAGCACCCGTACTCTTGGAATCACTTAAACCCCGATGTGCAATTTCAACTATAAGGAAACCAACTAGCTTAGTCTGCAACATGGTCAGGTGTTTGTTATAAAAGCTTTCGTAACATTATATATTTATTGATTGATGTAATAACTTTTAATTTATGTGAAAGAATTAAGTGGTGAAAGTTGCATTTCATTAATTTTGAAAGGTCTAACATTGTTTTGGACCGAAGAGAGTACAACAAACCTATACCATCTGTTCTAACTATAAGCATCTCTACAATTTACTTGCCACAGTTCAAGTATTTCAAAACAATTGAATATACAGAAATTCATTCATTTTCAGTTAATCAGGCGTTTGAAAGGGGAATGTTAGTAATTTAAAATTCAAAATTAGGCTACCGAGGTGACAAAGAGAATAGAGTAAATTACACCCACGATACAAGAACTTGGTAGATACGTGCGATTTAGTGTAAGAACTTGAAAAATGAGTAGAATTGTACATAAACTTGACAATCACGTGCATTTTAGTCAAAAATATTGATACACACCTTTGATTAATCCTGGTATTATAAGCTTAACTGCTAGTAGATCATTGGATCAATTTCGTGTTTTGCCATGTTCATAACCCGAGATAATGAATATGTTGATTAATCGAATCGCTCGGAAATTATGCTATTTGCATACACTTAATTTTGATAATCATATATCTTTCGGTTTCAAATCGATAGATTATTTTATTATTATAACTAACAAATTGAAAGCAATACATAATACATGTAGATCCTTGTCGAGATAGCATGAGTAGCTGCTTTTTTATATTGCATAAAAAGTATGGTGTGGAATATTGATCTTTTAACCAAAATGCTCGCACTAGCCAAGTTGTTGAACCTATATACTCATTTTTCAAGTTTTTTACTAGATCGCACCCACCTACCAAATTTATGTACTGTAGACGCAATTGACTAAATAGGGTAAATTGGCTTAAACCTTAATATTTGCTAAACAACCTAAAAAACGGATTAGCTAAAATTATGTCGACACATGCTATAGTCGATTTTTTTAGCTACTTACACAGTAATTACATCTCACTTATACACCGCTTACACCTAACTTACATATGTAATTAGTATGTAATTTTTGAATTTACATATGTAATTTTAGAACTTACATATGTAATTTTGAGATTTACATTATAAATACACTAAAATTACATATGCAATTTAGAGGCTTACAATATAAATACATGCCGACTATTTTTTGTTGAAAAATATGGCGCCATAAATATAGCTACACCTTAAAAAAAAGCTTATATTCTAATAAAACAGATATTAGAAATACTCCCTCCGTTTTTTAATAGATGACGCCGTTGACTTTTTCTCACATGTTTGACCATTCGTCTTATTCAAAAATTTTATGCAAATGTATAAGATATAAATCACACTTAAACTACTATGAGTGATAAAACAACTCATAACAAAATAAATTATAATTACGTAAATTTTTTGAATAAGACGAATGGTCAAATATGTGAGAAAAAGTCAACGCGTCATCTATTAAAAATGGAGGTAGTAATTATCATGAAATGCATAATCTCCTCGAAGAAAACCCAATTCCAATCATCAACCCATCGAATCGATTCCACGCTTTGCATGTGTAGACCACACCTTTCATCCTCCACCGTTGAGCCATCATTTCCGCTCAACCCTCCCAACAAAAGCCCCCAACCCGTCTACCCTCCCCTCCATTGATCTTCCCGTCCAGTGCCAGTCCACTCCATCGCAGCCGTCCATCATCGTCTCCCGCACGAATCTCCACGCGCTCACCGCACACGGATGGAATACCCCCGCACGGAATCCAAGTCCCATCTAAATCACGCACACTGAAACAGAGAGAGACAGAAAGAGAGAGAGGGGGCGAGGCGGCGGCAGCCATGGCGACGCCTCGCGCAGCGGTTCAAGCTGCTGGCGACGCGGTGCGCGGCGGGTCGGGGGCGGCGGGCCGAGCCCGTCGCGCAGCCCCGCGCCGTCGTACGCGGGGCCAGCCCCGGGTACCGCCTCCGCCGCCGCCGCAGGCGCCGCGGTGGCGTCGACGGCCGGCTGCGGCGCTTCTGTCCCGCCGCGTCGGCGTGGGCGGCTGCGGCGGGGTGGTGGGAAGGAGGCGGCCGCCGCGCGGGAGCAGGAGGAGTACAGGAAGCCGCTCGTGGGCCGCGGCGGCCGCACGCTGCGGGATCTGTTCGTCGCGTCGCCGGAGGCGGCGCGACGCCGCGGCGGCGCGGCGGCGAGGACGACGAAGGTGGAGCATTGGCGGCTTCAGGTCGGGTCATGGCGGCGGAGGCGGAGGCGGAGGCGGCGGCGGTGAGGCAGGAGGTTCGGTTCCGGCGGGCTGCGGAGCCTGCTGATGCGGCGGAGCTGGCGGCCGGTGCTGGTGGCGATCCCGGAAGGCGAGGGCCGGCCGGAGCTCGCCGTCATCGAGGAATAAACAACGAACAGCAGGAGCAGCAACGACGGAAGAGAAGAGATCAAGAAACCCTGAAGAGGACATGGATTCCTCCACTGTCCCCATCTTGTTCATCTTCTTGCTCTGTTTCTTGCGTCTTCTTCTTCCTCCTCTTTGGTTTCTTCTTTTCATTAGTTTTGATCCACTTGTTGTTGTAGGAGATTTGCCGCTGTGAATATGGAATACCAAATCACCACCATCACCCAATCAATCAATCTGACCCCAAATTGCAAATTCGCTCTAGTTTTACTCTGCATGCATCATCAGTTCATCACAAATTCACCATTTCTTTTCTCCTCTCCTCAAACTGCGACACGCTACGCTGCTACAGGCCACGGTGATCCGCCATCATCATCAGCAGCAGCAAAGCCATCATTACTACCACTGTACTGCTCACTTGCCAAGAATGTACTGTGCTCGTACATTTGGTACTACTACTACTACCAGTACACACTTGTACCATCGTGCTCGCAGCCATGGCCATGGCCGCCGGAGTTCACGGAGGAGTAGTGTAGGCTAGTAAGCTCGTAGTACTCCGGTCGGATCGGGACGGGCTCGAGGCACGAAGCTGATGCCTGAGATGCTGGGATTTTTCAGCATGTTCATCTATTGGCTTCAGTTTTCAGAGTTTTCCATCAGCGGTTCAGGTCTGGAGCTGTGGCTGGTGACCACATTCGACCGGCGTAATTTCTGGGTGGCTGGGCCTAGCTTTAGCTACTGCATGCATTTATGGTTCGGTTACTCGTTGAGCCGACGAGCCCATGTGACCACAACCAACCCGGCTTGTTAGCTCAGCACACTCCATGTTCACTGGGTTTGTTATAGGTATGACCTTAAACCTTGAGAGTTCAGTGCAAACATAAGACATGGAGAAAGAAACAAGGCCAAATGGATGGTATCAAGAGCCTCAAGAATGATGGCCAATGATAATGTAGATAGGACTTACCAGGAATATATCTATGCACACAAATTTTCCGTGCAACATCAATTAATAAATGTCACATAAAATTCTAGAAAAATTGGATACATAGTTTCAATAGTATTACACCTAAGTGTGATCTTATCTTCAAATTTGTTATATTTTAGGCGTAACAAAAATACAAAATTCTAATATATTTTACTCAAAAAGTTGTCAGATTTTTCACTTTTTTTAGGGTTATATAATGAATTTGAAAATAAGACTTTGCAGATATGTGTATTATATAGTAAATGTTCAATTTTTTTTGTATAATTATTCGTGACATTTGCTAGTTGGTGTGCACGGAAAGCTTATGTGCATAGGATATGTTCACAGAGTTACCAAAGTAATTGTATCTTTGCCATTCATGGTTTACTTACATTTCCCAAAAATCTCAATAGACTATGATGAATGTCATCAGATCAAACAGCGAGCGTGAAGGACAATGATGGTGGTAGTCACGACAATGGCGACCACAACCTCCTTGGCAAGCCTCATCACTAACGAACTCCGATAGGCTTTACCGGATTAGGGTTTCAAGGTTGGAGGTTACTAGGGGGGGGGGGGGGGGGGGGGGTTTCAGGGCGGCTTTATAGTGATGACTAGGGCGATGGAAGAACAACTAGGGGCGGTGGAGATGTCGCACCCAGGGATTTAATAACCCGAATCACCGGCTATCTGTGCATTTAACCTTTGTCCAGACATCAACTAGAGTACACAGATGACAATTTGATATAGTTCCACGTCTTACAAAAATAACAAAATAAACTCATACGCAGCGGAAAAACTAGAGAACTAAATTTAATCTTCACAGCAACGCGAAGCTTCCTCCATAACTCCATAGGCAAACTCTTGACGGCTGGCACAATCCTAAACTTCATAGAACTCACCATCTGAACCAACTTCTGCTTCTAGGGGATTGGGAAAAAGAAGTAAGACTGAGTACAACCACCGTACTCAACAAGTCATACCAAGGGGAAGGTATGATGCAAGGATAAAACAAAGGATTGGCTCATAGGATATTTTGCAGTAAATACATCATTTGTAAATCATAAGTTGAAAGCAGTAAAACAATATATAATTAAGCAGTATTAACATCATCACTGTCCAACGCTAAACCACGTTGCGACAGGCCCAAACCAAAACCACCTGAACTACACCAGTTCATTAAGGCAAATTATTAAGGTGAGACTAATCATGGTGAGCTGGTTGACCGCCCAATAACCGCGGGCACGGCTATTCGAATAGTTTTACTCTGATTAGAGGTGTACATCTTTACCCACAAGACACGATTCCACACATGAAACCATGCCCCAAGTACCGCCACGATACTGCAAAGGGGGAAATCGTGACAAAACCCTCCATATAACCACCCCTAACCAGCATGCCCACCTCCGATTTCACCCCCACTCCAAAATCCAGGAGCAGGCAACCTTCACTCGTGCCTAGGTAAATCCGGAAGCAGCATAGACCAAAATCCAGGTCCATCCATACTCCATCACATCTATCCTCGCCAATGGTGTGCTAGCTAGAAAATATTATACTTAAGATTCAGCCTAGAGCCCATCTGGCTTATGATTAGTACGAGTATATCTTCCAGGGATTCCCGAGAACCGGTCCTTAATTGTCATGGGCACAACCACCAAATAAATCATCATGCATGTGCCCACGACCCACCAAGTAAAGCATATTTTAATTAATTAACCATATGCCAAGAAGGCATAGCATAATCAAATTAAGGACTAAATTATAGTGAATCCCATTGTGAGCTAGTTGATCTAAGGTTGGCTAAGCAATCCTAGACCAATCATCTAGTCAAATTTTTATCCCAGGCTATCAATGAATCAGGGTAAACAAAGGCTGAGTATGGGTAGAAACCATCCCACATGACATTATAAAAGTAATGCAATTTTGAGAGAAAAGCAGGGGTTTTTGCAAATAGGCTCAATATGATCAATGATATCTGTATGACTTGCCTTGCTCTTCAATTGACGGGACCTCGGCGACCACTTCAAAATAAACCGGAGCATCAGAAGTGCCGGAGTCTAAACGACAAACAAGGTACACAATAAATACATGCTAAAAAGCTACTGAAACAACAAAAGAAACCAATTTTAATGGATTCTTGACATTTAACGAATTCACTGCAATTTGAATGGGTTAAAACGGAGCTCAGATTATTAAGTTATGAATTTTAGAAGATGCTTATTGCTATTACTATTAACAGAAAAACCTTAATCAATTGACAGGGATTTAAGCCCGAAAGAACATAGGATCAAAGGATAGATTGATTGGCAAGCGTGCCTCACGTGATACCGACTCAACGAGTCAATTCAACGTGACACAGGATCACCCAAATGATCAATCGAAACCGGTGAAAGGAGCCGGCGGCTCTGAACGGCTCTAACCTAAAGGACGACTCGGGACGGACGAACGAACGAACCACGAGGAACACCTCGTTCAAGGGTGTGTTTGGTTCCCGGTCAAGGTAGGATGGGATATGGCGGTCCATATTTTGTTGGATATGGCGGTCCAGTTTTTTGTTTGGTTGTGTGAATATGGCGATCCAACACACCCCAAATGAACGAGTGAACGACACAACAACGACTGCAGCTAAACCGGCGGGCTAGACACGATTCACGGTAAAGCCTCGGTACGGCAAACGATTGGCCGGTAGGAACCTAGGGTTGCACCTACGGCTAGACAACTCGACTACCTATACGGAAAGGAAAGGAAATGGTCCCGCGAACTGACACGTATATGGTTCCTCATGCAAAACAAGGACCGCGGACTGAGAGGGGAGTGAATTGGGCACAATTCACGACCAAAGGCAAAGGAAGAAGAATTAACTTGCCACTTTTAACTTAGCAACATTGCCTCCGTGATCTGATATTGACTCTTTAAGTCTTGTTAGTGATTTTTAGAGCAAAGAGATTTCGAAAAAAATTCTCCCTAACAATTCCGATTATTAAATGTATTGTTAACTAGGGTTTTCTAGTGGTTAACCAAAGCAAATTCTTGAAGCCATTTATTAGTGATTTGAAACCTAAGGGAAGGGAAAACTTTGGGTGTGACAGGAGATGAGTGAGTAAGAAGGCGCCGGTGGCGGTGAGGCTGAGACATGTCTTGTGGTTAGGAGACGGGACATGGGATCACACAATGACTAGCCTAGCCGGCGGTGGTACGGTGTCGTCGAGACGGAGTGTGGCAACACACTTGGTTGGGGCAGTGGTAGCGATGATCACCTAGTGGGAGTGAAAGGCTTGCGTTTGTACTGTATTTTTTTAAAAAAAGAAAAGGAAGTATACAAAAGAGGAAAAAGTCCAAATTACACCCTTGAACTATTGCAATGGTGCGAATTACCCCACAGTCCCCCAACAATTTAGTCTGGAGTAGTTTTGAACCTACGTGGCAGTCCAGTAAAAAAATAAGTCAGTGAGGCTGACCTATCATTGCTACTTCCAATTAGGACTGTCAAAAAAGCTCGAGCTCGCGAGGCTCATACTAGATTGGAGCGCGGTTCGAACTCTTAATGATCCGAACTCGAGCCTAGCTGCAAGCTCACGAGCTTTGTCGAGCTGAGCTCTAGCTTATCTTTTATATGATAAGTTAGTAGCTCAAGGATAAATTAGTATATATTCATGTGAAAAAAATTGTGTATTTTGGCATGATATATTAATCTTAAGTTCTCCTAATATTTTTCTTCAATATTATTAATTAAATTTTTATTTTTACAAAATTTTATCATCAAATTATATATTATCCTATACTTGGTCGAGCTCGCGAGCCTGCTTAAAAGCTCGAAGGAGGATTAGGCTCAATTCGGGCTCGGCTCCAGCTTTTGTCGAGCTCGAGCCTAGATGTGAAAGCTCACTTGAGCTCGGCTTGTTGACAACCTACTTCCAATCTTCTCCTTTCTTTCACCTCCCATATCCATCTCTCTCACTCTATCTCTCTATCTCATACACACCCAACATGACCTAGAGGAGGTGACAGGCGTCATGAGGTGGCGGACAAGATGATGGGTGGGCCTCACTGGCTCACTGCCACCTAGGATTAAAAATTGGATTATATTGTTACGTTCTATGCCACGTAAGATCAAAACCAAATTTGTACTGGTGGTTATTCATCCAGTTCAAAAAAGTTGAGTGTTAAATGTTCTGTTTTGTAGTTTAGGGGAGTAATTCAAACTGTCGTAATAGTCCGGAGGTAATTTGGACTTTAACCTGTAAAGGAAAACATTAAAATAACATTTGTAAATTCAGCTGATATGATATGTAAGTTCATAGTAATTTTGATAAAAATAATATGCAAGTAAATATGTATTTGTTATTTTCTTTTGTAGTAAATATGTATTTGTTATTTTCTTTTGTAGTCCCTTGGGTGTAAATCTAAGGGTAGAAAAAATCTGTATGTTTTTTTTTAGAAATCACCAACATATAGATAGACAGTTCCAGAAATATTAGTTGACTAATGAATAGCGAGCCTTTTGTGAAGGTGTGATGGTGGTTGTACAGGATGGCTTCTCTTTCATGGGGGCAAGGAGCGGTTCTTCTCTCAACTTTCCCAGCCTCTCATATCTTGTTTTTCGTGTGCAAGCCTCCAAAACTATTAGTAGACGGTATCATTTTTTGCGAAAATTTTCTCTAGAAAAGTTGCTTTAAAAAACAATATAATCTATTTTAAAGTTTTTATTTAACTAATACTTAATTAAAATTAATTATGTACTAATCCTTTGTTTGGTTTTCCGTGTTAGTAGGCAAGGCTCGCTCCCGAATTCAGGCCAGCCTAAGGTTGGGTATGGAAAATACTCTACAAAACCATATCGATCACTGCCTAAACCCACGTCATTGATACAATCTAAAATCAGTTATTAGTTTTATAAAAAAACATAAACAGTGGTATAGACAGGTGCTATTTGTACAATATATTCACGCCATACATAGATGATACATAGTTGTGCAATATGTTACATGTTTACTATAAGGGGAAATTTTGTTCTTACCCCTATTTTTATATTGGTTCACTCCTGTTTTTTCAAACAAAACTAAGTTTTGCCCCTATTTTAAATAGACATGTTAACAATATTAAATTTTTGGCGAAAAGACATTCATACTCTCAATTTGCCCTAATTTATTTATTAGTTATGTATTTACCCCTATTTTGTAGCTGCATCTAGCAATTTAACTTTTACAAATATGACAATTTGACATAATATCGAAAAAATATTATTTCAAAATTTGATATAATTTATTATAAATCTGGATATACGTTTAGATTTATAGTATTAGAATATGTCATACGATGTTGGTTTATTTTTGGACGGAGAGTGTTTGATGGGAGCGAGGACCGTACATCTCGAATCGGAGAGCCAAACTATCCCACCCCCCAACCCGGTAAGCTCTGCTCTGTTCACCTCGCCGGCCGGCGCCGCCGCGTGTTTGCTGCTTGCTTCCCGTCCCCTCGTCGGAGAGGATGCTGGCGACGGCGGCGCGGTGGGCGGCGAAGAAGGGGAAGCCGAAGATGGCGCCGATCGAGCTCCCGGCGCCGCCGGAGCAGGCTCAGTCCATCACGCGCACCATCTTCGACGTCGTCAGGGAGCACGGCCCGCTCACCATCTCCGACGTCTGGGACCACGTCAAGGTTCGTCACGCCCTCCTGCTACCCGTCTCGATCGCCGCCGCATCCTTGCTGCTGCTCCTCCTCCCTGTCCGCCGCGCCCACCCTCACACCCGCGGTGGCGCGCGCCACCTGTTCGACGTAATGTCTCACAGTGTCAAAATGAACCAGCAGCAGTGCTTGACAGATGGAAACCGTCATCCCTGAACGATCTTTGTGTTCCTCTGATTGCCACCCTGATCGCATGCATCCCTGACGAGCGAGAAAAATCTCTGGCATTTTCTATTGTTCAGGAGGTTGGCCTAAGGGGCCTGACGAGCAAGAGGCAGATGAAGATCATGATGCGGTGGATGCGGGAGAAGCAGAAGCTCCGCCTCATCTGCGACCACGACGGGCCGCACAAGCAGTTCCTCTACACCACCTGGTTCACCAATCCCAAGAACGCGCCGCAGAGGCCCAAGAGAGATCATCATCGGCAGCAGCAGCAGCAGTTCAGGGGAGAGCCTCGCAAACCATGAAGGACGGGACGGCAAGAACAATGAAGCTGATGAATGCAAAGCTTGCCATCTGCCGTCCAGTGAGATCCTTCAGCACTTGCGCTTCTCTGTGTCCTTCTGCTTGAGTGGTCTCGTTTGGGCGAGCAATGTATAGTTATTGGGCTCTTGGAACACAATAATTTTGCAGAATTTTCACAGGATATCAGGATTTAGATCAAATCTTCCAAACAAAATCATGTAAAAATTCCTCAGGGGCCAGGTGACTAGTACTGCTTTTGCTAGGCATTATCTTTTCTGTAGTTTGCTTGAGGAAAGAATTTCAGCACATGTTCTTGTACTCGTAACTTCGCCCTTAAAAGGTATAGTAACTTTGTAAGAGCGATGTAGAACTAGATAGTACAGCATCGTTCTGAATCTTAGTTTCTCTTCAATAGGTCATACGATTTGTTTTTCTTTTAGAACATGAAAGTGCTAAGCATGTTCAGCAAACTCCCCGAGCTTTAATCAACACCCAGTAATCAGTTCGTATTTCGTCGTAGTATCAGAGCCAAATTGAATGATTCTGCTCTCATTTGCTTTAGTGTATCATATGTACATAAACAAAAAAAAAAAAAACATCTTCACGCTTGCAAGATAATTCATTGTGGTCATATCTACCATATCTACCAGATCTAGTGGCCTCTGTGTACTTTGTTCTTTGTAATTATCATGTTAAAAACGAAAAAAAAAAAGAGAGGATGAATCGTTATTCCAATCTTCAATGTTGATAGCGATCATGCTGTCCAAGACTGTTCAGTATCATGGTTTAGCTTCCTGATTTCCCATGTCACATTCCTCTGTAACACAAGAGTGATAAATCAAGTACATAAAATTCCAGTTGCTTAAGCATATGAAGTTTCATTTCGTCGTATTGATATAAACAGCATGTAAACTAACCAGTTCTCTCTTCAATTCATCAATTGACTTTTTCCTCTCCCGAGCGAAGTATTTCATTGACTGCAAAACGAATGAGGAAATGAGATACCCAGACAGCTAGAAAATTGGAAATTAAGGGGAGAAGGGAGAATTATATGCCAATTCATACCCCTCGTCGCTGAACCTCAATTGATCTTTGTAATGCTTCTCTTTTTGTCAGGAGATTACTGGGTGCTGATTTTGTTGGCCGACGATAATTCTTTCCTCGGTAAAGTATTATGGCATGGCTGGTAGTGAACCTCTCTATTGCTATTAGTGTACCTCCTGTCTCAACCTCAAGCATCATAGATGTGTATGTGATCTGGCTGGCTTGGTTCTGCTTGGTAATTACTTTCACAACCTCTTTATGTTTCCAGTGTTGATGAATCTCTTCAATTACGCCTTCAAAGACACCACGTCTCCCTGCAAGGGAAAACCATGGATGAATACCTTTCATCATAGGATGGTAAATAGCTTTTCTTGGTTTCAAGGATAGAGACACATATAGACATGGAATATTGCAGTTTGATACAAAAGGCTATACCAAGCAGCACATGTTCATCCATTTTTAGGCCAATTTTTCGGAATATCCTCCTCTCCTCCTCTGTCAAGAGTTCTCTGTCTCCATCTTTCTTTGAAGGGCTCCAAGAACTATGAAGCTTTGCCAGCACTTGGTTTGATCTTTCAATCTTCTTGGTAAGCTGCAGTACGTACCATTTTTACATTACCATTGGAAGTTCAGGAATTCAAAAGAAGGTACAAGACGAGTTGGATCAAAGCATACCATGGAAAGTCTCCATTCCTGGTCTTTCAGTTCCTTCTCCAATCGATGCTTCTTTGCCTCTAGTTGAATTCTGAAGTTGTTGTTTTCAGTTGTTCTACGTGCATGGCTATCATGGAAATCCTGATACTCTCTGAAAGTTCCCACATAACTTCTCTCCGATGATAATCCAACAATCATTTGAAGTGAGTCAGCCATCTTTAATCGAGCCTCCTCTTCTTTCGCCTGCTGGTCATGTACCTGAGACTCCCGTTCAATAACTGATTCAGCAACGCCACCGGGAAGAAAATCTTTGCCTCTATATATAATAATATAATCCTTGTTCCTCAATATGACAGTTCCTCCTGTAAGACGCTGCACTGAGAAGCTTCAGTGTCACAGATGAAGATTGAACATATGGATGTCAAAGAAATCCTAATGACTCTAATATATTTCATGAGAACAATATATACCTTAAGATTTCTGGCCATCTGTTCATGATTGGTATTTTGGATACCCACTTTCACTGCAACCTTCGCTATAAGGCTCTTTTCCCAAAGCTTTAGTATAGCAGCAGCCAAACCCTGCAGTTTTGTATTTCTACCTGCCAGAAATTAGTCAAGATTATAGTTGGGCTACATATATAAACATCTTATGATGGGTTCCTTATGAATATACAATAATGCTTGTGGAACTTTAAGGAATTAAGGTTATGTGTGCATAAGATGTTACAATAGATAGTAGTGACAATCAACACTTAAATCATCCTATAAAGCATATTCATTTGAAACTATCAATAAAGTGACTGACAAGTGCAGAATATGGGGACTAATAGCAAACTCACCTAGGACAAAATGTGTTGGCAAAGGCCGTGCAAGCTTCCGCAGGTAGGTCAGCTCCTCATCTGCTAGTGTTGGTCTCACACCAGGAGGGCATTGTCTAAATGGAGTCTTG
This sequence comes from Oryza longistaminata, assembly GCA_009805545.1. Lineage (NCBI taxonomy): Eukaryota > Viridiplantae > Streptophyta > Magnoliopsida > Poales > Poaceae > Oryza > Oryza longistaminata. Next base: position 21,529,791 of record CM020181.1, read on the forward strand.
AAGTCAGGGACAACCTCAGGAAGGAGATCAGCATCAACAGGCAATGGTGTGTTCCACCACCAATCGATAAATCGAGGCCCCAAACTGTCCAGTAGTCTGTTGACTTCTCTTTCATATAGTGTTCCCTTGATAGGTTTGTCGTCCTTATCATCAGCTTCATCATTATCATTAGTTAAAGTTTCATCTTTACTCCAATATTTCCCTTGGGATGTAGGATTGTTAGATGTTACCGGGGAAAGTTCCTCATTATAATTAACAAAGTCACGATGCCGCTTTGCGTTTTCTAGGTAACTGCTTCCTCTGTACACAAAATGTATGTCCCCTCTTGTCCAAACAACTAAGCCTCCTGTTTTAATCTAATGAAAAGAGAATTAAAAAAAAAGAAATATCAAAGGTTTTGAATTGAAGCTTAATAATGATTTGAACTTAAATAATTCAAGGTAAAGAGGGTGTCGTTAAAATAGTTTCTCTGTTTAACCATAGTTTCACTAAGCCAAACCAAATTCATCAGCTAAGCCAACTTAACAATTTCAGCCAATAAAAATCTTGAATCAAGCACCAGCAGTCCACCAGCGGCTGTAGCACCACTTGCATCAATTCAATCACTTTATCTGCCAGAAAATGCTGGTCACATTTTCAACTTCCTAGCAGAATTGTGGTTCATGAAGCCAAAAATGAACCCACCCTACCTACATTGCTCTACATTTTTTTTTTTTTTGAAGAAAGAGAGACAAGATCGTCCCCCTTTCCATTTTCGAAACTAGGTTACTTAGTTATCACATTGCTGTACATGAAGCTAAAGATGAACTCCAAAGTTCCATAAAGATGCAACAAATGCTTTTGCATCAGCACAACAAGAAATTCATACAGGAAATCAAGTAGCAGCAGATAGCAATGGAAGCAATCACCTCGAGAATCTCCCTTGCCCGGTCCATGCATCGCCGGAGCGGCTCCACGACCCGCACACCGGCGAGCTCCTGGCCCCTCGCCCACTGCCCCCGCACCTCCTCCACCACCTCGTCGGTGATCCCGGCCTTCTTGGCCCGCGCCCACCGCTCCTTCCCCCGCGCCGCCGCCCCCGCCGCAGCCGCTCCAGCTCGCCGGCCTGCAGCTCCGTCTCCGCGCGCGTCGGCACCCGCGTCTTCTTCTCCCGCCGCAGCACCACCTTGGTCTCCTCGTCCCTCGCCGCGGCCCACGGCACCGCCCTGGGCCTCCCCTTCTTCTCCTCCTCCTCCTCCCGCTCCGGCGGCGGCGGATGTATCGGGAGTGGAAGGGGACGCGCGCGGTCGCAGTGCTACTACTGCTACTACCACCACTACCATTGGGCTGGGTGTGCGCCGGTCGGAGAGCTCGAGGGAGCGGACCTTGCGGATGATTCCGAGGACCGCGCGGCGGGTGCGGCCGCCGGGGACGCCGGCGGTGAGGGGCTTGGCGGAGCCGGGTTTCTTGCGCCGGTCTGGGCCCGCGGTGCTGCTTCGGAGCCGGAGGGGCCTCGGTGGCGGGGTCCGGCGGGGAGACAGACGTCGAGGGGACATGCGGGCCGTGGAGCCACGGCGGCGGGGTCGGCGGCGGCGGCCGCGGGGACGGGGAGAAGAGGTGCAGGGGAGGTGGCGCCATGGCGGTGGAGTTGGGGAGAAGAGGCGGAGAATGAGAGGCGGATGTCAGTTTGGAGTGTGGGATATTTTTTTTCTGGGCCCATCTGTCCGTGTCCAGCCCGTATATTGGAATAAGTACATTTCAGGTCCCTCAAGTTGTCGCCGAGTCTGGACTTCGCAATACTAGATGTTATAACATGTCCCCTCAGCTTCCAAAACCAATGCAAATAAGGTCTCAACATAGTTTGAACAACGGTTTTGGCTGACATAGCACTTACGTGGCGCTGACAGGGCACTTCAAGTTAGATAAAAAGTGGGACCCACGTGTTAGTGAGTAACCCACATGTTGGGACACGGTGTGGAGCTGACGGTGTGCTGGCTAGTAGTGAGCACGCAGAAAGGCGCAATGGCAGGCGGCCGGCTGGCAAACGCGGTGTTGCACCGGACGAGCGCACGGTGGGGGACGACATGCCTCGAGACGAAGATGGTCAGGCGTGGGGAGAGGAAGCTGAGGGTGAGGACAGGGCCATGGCGGCGGTGTAGCTCCTGGATGGCGGGCTCGAGGCGTGACCGCGCACGCGCGAGCCAAAGAAGTGTACCTATGACGGACACAGCGGGCGCCACTAGAAGCAACAGAAGACCAGCTGCCCCCGCGTTGTCGCCGCTCTTGTCCACATCCAACTTCATAATGGAAAGCCCCAGGAGAATGGTCGTGGAAGTGAAAAAGGGGAGCAGCGGGAGAGAGTAGGTGAAGCAAACAGAATGAGCGAGACCATGGTGGCTCCTTCCATCTAAAGCAAGCAGAGCGAGATTTGGAAGACGGCCATGGCGTGCCTCCCCGTCCCCACCATGCTCCTCCGCTCCCTCTTCTTCTTCCTCCTGCGCCCTACCTCCCTGCTGCTCCTCTTCTCACAGCAGCAAATTGCCGATCGTGGCCTCAGGGTCTACGTTGAGAAACTCGCTCGCGCGCCCAACTAAGGCCTCCTTGACCTCTACTGGTCGCTCCTCTCCGTTGAATCCTGCACCCCGGTCTCCTTAGACCCCGACCATCCGTGCCCGCGCGCTCAACTACGACCCCGGCATCTACTGGAGGGACACATGTGGTGTCCGTGCCCTTCTTTGCGATGCTGTCCGCAGAGATGACGCTTGGATGGGCTGCCAAGGGTGCGTTTGCCACAAGCAACCTCTACTCGTTCACCACCGGTGATGGTTAGTGTACAAACTCGCTCGGTTCCTCCGTGTACTGCGTGGACAAGGAGTGTGGATGGAGGATGGACGAGTCACTGTCACCAGGATATGAGTGTGTCACGGGAGTGGATGCTGTCGAGGAGCGGGTCAAGGAGGAGGAACCCGACGCTGAAGAGCGCGACGGCGATGGCCGGTCAGGCGCACCCCAGGGGCCTGCCACTGTCGCCTCCGACGCTCCAAAGGGCGCATGCGGGTTTGGGCGCACGGTTGGGAAGGGTGAGAGAGGAGGAAGAGTGATAAAAGGGAAAGATATGGGTTGATAGCGTGGGTCCCACTGTATTGTTTTTATTTTTAACCAGATGATACGTGGGTCCCACGGTTTCTTTTTGCTTGAAGTGCCATATCAACACCACATAAGTGTCACGTCAGCCGAAACCGCCATTCAAACTGCCTTAGATCCTTGTTTATACTGTTTTGAGAGTTGCGGGATGTGCCATATCTGGTATTGCGAAACAGGGATGAAATTTAGACTAGCTGACAAATTAAGGGACCTAAAGTGAACTTATTCCTATTGCAATGTCCAGCCCATACGGGCCCATGCTTTTATCCATCCCGGCCCATCCTGGCCTGGATTAGAACATATTTTTATGGGACAATTTGAACCATGCCACACAAATTTTGCAAAATTTAGAAAAGTTCAGGTATTCTGAACTTCTGGTGACAGGAGTTTTGAAGTTATATTTACTTAAAATTTTAGAGTATTGAGTGTAAAATATATTTTTGATTTCTTTATTAGGTTATTTATTTTAACTCTTCACTACTTCAAAACCTAGTATTGTTTCCGACACACTAAAATTAACTGGGATTTCAACAAGACTGATGTAACACTTGAACCACAAAACTAAAACATGCAATTATATGTATTACAAGCTATAATACATGCGATTTTTTTAATTTTTTACCATAAAGCATGGGATTTGATAAATTTTTTAAAATAAAAATGGAGCTTTTGTCATGGGTTTTACTTTACTTTTTTTTTAAAAAAAAAGATAGAAAAATGGAACTTTTGTACGTTCAGTTTCTTTTGGTCTGCTAACCGAGAAAGAGAGGGAGATTTGTTAATTTGGTTCTTCTTTTCTACTTGTAGACTTAAGATTAGTTCTATCTACATACTTGACCTTGACCTTGACTGCTGGTACAAAGTCAAGTTGCATTAAGTTAGGGCTAGAGTAGAGGATCGGGCACATGAAAAACAGCTGAACTGATATTGCTACTAGCTAGCTTAGGACGGAACGGTATCGATCAAAATCAGTTGCAAAATCTTGTAGGAGATTTATTACTGTATGGTTCCACAAGTTCAAATTAACATGTGTTGACCTGTCTCGAAATAAATTAACATATGTAATTCTAGTTGTTTCAGGTCTAAGAGCAAGTTTAATAGTATAGCCAACTACTAGCTCCAATTCATATATAGCCAATCTAATAGCTCATTCATACAATAGTTACATATTACACTATTAATATCTGGTCCCACCTGTCATACACACATTACGTCTTGAAGCCCGTGCTACAGCTGGCTACAAATCTGTATCCCGCTACTCTTTTCTCTCCTCATTTATCTTCTTAAAATATGTTTGCAGCTGGCTTATAGCCTGCTATTGTACCTGCTCTTAAAAGAACAAATCTTTCTAACAGGGTGGGTGGGGCCGTGGCTAGGATTTGATCATGCCATCATTCGCTGATGAAAACTAGGAACATGAACGTCAGGTACTCCCTTCGTTTCCAAAATGCAAGGAATTTTAGGTGGATGTAACTTATAACAGATTTAGAGTAGTAAGTATACCTGAATGCTTGCTCGATTTAATGTAGTATTTTGTTTGCTAATCAAATAACAGTCGCTGTCTGATGTCATACTCATACACTGTTTGGTTGACCGGCGATCAACGCACTTTAATTTAAATGGTGGCGTGGTCTACTCAAGTCTCTCCAAATTAAGGAGATGTCATGCCAAAGTGTAACTTTTGAGATGTAGAAAAAAACGCTAGTACCAGTAGTTGCTTTCGTTAGAGATTGAGGAATGCAGAAAAGTGGTGGAAGCTTAGCTTTGGTCGGTAGATACTGACCATGCAATCTGATAAAACTAAACGTTCGAAGCGACCACGATCGAAAAAAGGTTAAGCAGAAATTAAAAAAAAACACTATTTCCTACCTTTCATTTCCAATTACTTGTCGTTCATTCTAGGTTTGTCGTAAGTTAAATATTTTAATATGTAAATACCAATTTCTATATAGATTTAATATCATAAGATTTATATTTTTATTTATAGATTCACCACTAGAAATATTTTCTTACTATATAATTGATATGCTGTTAAACTACACGAATTTCCAAATATTAATGTTCACATATTTTATTTAGGATAAACCTACAACAAATGGTGAGTAATTTGAAATGGAGAAAGTCTTTTTCTTATTTATTAGCTACCTAATTAAATTTGTACACGAATAGTTTCAACTTGCACGGATATTTTTATATGGAGATAAAAAAAATTAATGAGAGATGATTGTGATTGGTTGAGGTGGAAAAGTAAATTGAGAAATTAAATAAGAGACTATTGTGATTAGTGGAGATAAGGGCCGGGAGTATGTGAAGAAGTAGTTTTTTTAATCAAAATTCGAACTTTAATGTAACTTTTCTATTCAACTTAATTTGAGTATATTTACATTTCCATAGGATAACACGCATACCGATCTAGAATTTTGTCCGCTCTCGGCGAACTTCTGCTATTGCTTTTCTCGAAGGAAAACTTAAGCTATATATTATTTTTGTTTATCTATGATATTATTCAACCTAGCTAAGATTGATACATCACGTTAATGATATTGGCATTATGGCTGTGTTTAGATCCAGGGGTGAAAATTTTTTCCATGCCACATCGGATATACGGACACACATTTAAAGTATTAAATATAGTCTATTAACAAAACAAATTACAGATTCCGCCTGTAAACTGTGAGATAAATTTATTAAGCTTAATTAATCCGTCATTAGCAAATATTTACTGTAGCACAACATTATCAAATCATGGAGCAATTAGACCTAAAAGATTAGTCTCGCAATTTACACGCAATCTGTATAATTAGTTTTTTTATTTGTCCATATTTAATATTTCATATATGTGACCAAACAGTCGATGTGACAGGATGAAAAAACTTGCCAGGGATTAAAAAGGCCCTATCTCCAAAATCCAAATGTGACCGAGAAAGGCAAGAATGTTCGTGGAAGTGCGTACAGTAGTACTCCTACTACACCACTACTACTATACTAGTATGTTGCCTAGGTTTTGCACTACGTATATCTCGTCCCAGAGTGGTGGTTAGTTTCACAGAAGGGCCCTGGAAGTTAACCTACGACCACATGCCGTCGTCTGTGGTGGTCGTGGTCTAGTCATGAAACCGTCGCCGCATGTAACATGAACACGGCGGACCGACCGACCGAGTCGTCACGCTCGGTCGCATCCATGCTACACGCGCGTATACGTATTTGCTCCGTCATGCCCAAGAAGCTGCATCCATATATGCTCCTGGCCGGACTCACACGTACTAGCTAGTAACGCGTTTCAGCCAGCACCTTTCTTGACTGATTAGTGCTTATACCATGTATCCCGCTCCCAGTCGTCATTGCTATATGGAGTATTTAATTTGGTAATAAAAAGTTTCAAAGGCTGTGTTCGGGACCCCGGCATGCAAAACAGGGCGGGCACGCGTTATTACACGATTAATTATGTATTAACTAACTTATTTTTTAAAAAGGATTAATATGATTTTTTAAAATAACTTTCGTATAGAAATTTTTGCAAAAAAACACATCATTTAGCAGCTTAAAAAGCGTGCGTGCTGAAAACGAGAGATGTGAGTTGGAAAAATTGGGATAAGAACTCAGCCGAAGAAAGTTTCGTTGTCTACATAATACATACCCAAAGTTTTGTCGTTGTAGACATATAAAATTGGGAATTCATACCACGATATAGACATTTATATGCCACAGGTTCTTACAATGCATGCATCAAAATACATACAATTTGCGCCAATCAGGTGCTGGCAAGGAGGAATTTAAGCAATTCTATTTTCTTTTAACTAAATTTCGGAAAATCTCGTGTTTTTATGGTTAAAGTTGTAGAAAACCAATGCTTATATGATGTATGACACATAATGTCTCAATGTTGTATAAAACCCCACCTTAATTAAAATATTGATAAATGTCAGCATATTTTAAATAAAATTTTGAAAATAGGAAAGAATTAAACTATCAACCTTAGTAAAGAACTTCACCATTAAAAATTTTATATATTAATTTTGTGCTCAAAATGCTTAAGGGTGGCATTTTGTAAAACTTTCAAACCATAATATTTGGGGTTAAGTGGCTCATGTAATAATACCTATGATTTCTTTTTTGCAATTTTGACCATAAAACCTAGGTATGTTTAAATTTACTCTTTTTTATAAAAAAAATTAACCATTTAGATGACTGAAATGATTTTTTAATCTTAGTGTTTGCTAAATAAATAAAAAAACTTATAATGGAATGGATATGCTACCTCTATCCCAAAATATATACTCCCCTATTCCCTAAATATTTGACGCCGTTGACTTTGTTAAATATGTTTGACCATTCGTCTTATTCAAAAACTTTTGTGAAATATGTAAAACTATATGTATACATAAAAGTATATTTAACAATAAATCAAATGATAGAAAAAGAATTAATAATTACTTAAACTTTTTGAATAAGACGAACAATCAAACATGTTTAAAAAAAGTCAACGGCGTGAAACATTTAGGGATGGAGGGAGTAGTAATTTTTACAAAGAATATAGACATATTCAGATTCATAAGTAAAAAAGCTTATATTCTGCTCTCTCCAGTTCAAGTTAAAAGTCGTTTTGATTTTTTTCAAAATTAAACTGTTTCAAGTTTGATTAATCTTGTAGAAAAAAATAGCAACATTTTCAACTTAAAATAAATATATTATGAAAATATATTCAATTATAGATTTTAATGAAACTAATTTGGTGTTATAAAAACGGAGTAGAACCAAGGAGTATATATAACGGAAATGGTAAATATAACTGCTGCAAAAGCTGTAGCTACTTCCTCTCGCGAGCCGCACATGCAGGCTACTACTAGTAGTAGTACGCGAGAAATTGGGATGCATATGCGACGGAGAGGCATAGCTTCCAGCTACCTTCCTGCGGCCTCCCCGGAACATTCTCCTGACTCTCATCCATCCACAGTCTCTCTGTCGACTGCAAGAAAACTTGCAGCAACTTCTTCACTTCCTCTGTTACAATTCCTAGGAAATGACCAGGGCCCTCTCTCTCCATGGCCTATATATACTGCTACCAACAAACCGTTTCTCTCGAGCATATTATATAGTTAGTGTGCAATTATGGCTAAGCTTAATTAGCTAGCTAGCCATATAGTTTGATTAATTGTTCAGTTCGGCAGACAGGTACTTTCAGTTGCGTTCATTTTTATCTCATCTTAATTATTGTGTGTATAAATATTCGTCTAGTTAATTAGCAATCGAGCTTATTTTCAGTCATTAGTTACATATTACTGCTCGTGTAACTATTTCTGAAAATATTGTTCTTGCACGTACGCCCTGCAAGCAGATGATCGATTTTACTTCTTGGTTCTGAAGATCGATCGATGTCGGTGCGAAGGCCACGGGTAGAGGAGGAGGTCGACGACGATGATCAGGATGGGAGCAGCGGTTCAGCCGAGGAACATCAGCAGCGACGCCATGGCGCCAGGCGTCTCCGCCCTGTGCTCTCCTTCAGATCGTTAGTTCAACTCATTTCTCTTCAATTTTTTCCTCGTCAGATTTTCATGTTGATCGATCGATCACTTTGCAAGCCTCGTCAAATTTGATTACGGTTTATTTGCAAGATTCAGTTCCTTCCTTCTTCTCCTGTCCATTGAGATATATAAATCATAATCTCGATTTCTTGATCACTCTGCATATGCAGAGTATATTTGTATATTATGCATGCTTATTTTAATTTAGTTCACCTGGAACTTCTAACAAATTCAATAATTATATACTTGAAGCGAAACGATCTGGGTGTGATAGTTGTGTGCTCCTTCTGCAGGGTGGTGAGAAGGGCAGTGGCAGCGGAAACCATTCAACAAATTGTTCTTAACCTGGAACCGGTCATTCGTAGGGTGGTAAGTTAATTTTAATTCCTCTATACACTATAAATATGTACTCTACACTACAAGTATACCATACCATAATCACATTGGAACTCGCAACAATTTTTTAGCAATTCCCTTTCCCATGTATTATGTCTCGATTTATTAGTCATTTTCACTGGAGAAATAATTAATGATTACTTTTTCATGTGTGAGACGTTGGATTCAAATTAAGTTATTCACTCTCTGTGGATTGTAGAGCAAACAAATTTTAATAAATTTGTTTAGAATCAATAAAAACTTACATTTACCTGTTATGCATCCACCCATATGAATGGCCATTTGTTCCTCTTGTATACCATTTCCTTCTCTTGTATGTGTGTTTCATTATGCTTTTGAGTTTTTAGTGCATATATATGAACATTCATTTAAACCTTTTCTGTTGGATGATTTTTCCTTTTTATACCTTCTTAGGTGCGCGAGGAAATTCAGAACATATTTCCGCAGTATGGTCATGACTTACCACATAGGTATGGTGAAATAAAAATTCTCAATTTCTCTCTATCTCTGAAAATTAATTGCGAGGTTTTGAATTAAAACAGGATGCATATAGCACAAGGCCAGAGGTTAGTATATTGAAACCTTGTAAGATTACTGAAACAAATGGCAAACGTTTCTATTCTGCAAATTTGAATGTACAAAAACAAGTTTTGAGCAATATGCATGGAAATAGTACTTGTTAAACATACTTAACACATAATCTGATAATTAAACCATCTCTGTCAGATCTCTTCCATTACAAATTCAAGATGCAGGGGTCTCGCCTCCATTGAAGCTTGTCTTCACCAAGCAGCTCAAGCTACCAATCTTCACCAACAACAAGCTCGTCGACATCGACAACAATCCAATAGAAATCCAGCTTGTTGACACAAGGACCAACCACATTGTAACACCATCAAACACTCACCTAGGATATTCAGCAATAAAACTGGAAGTACTTGTCCTAGATGGCGATTTCCGATACAATGAAGACGGCGCTAGGTGGACTGATGATCAATTCAGCACCGCGATCGTCAAGGCTCGGGAAGGGAGGAGGCCATTGCTAGTGGGTACAGTTAGTGTGACCATGAGCAACCATGGAGTTGCAGTGATTGATGATGTATCATTCACTGACAATTCAAGCTGGATCAGGAGCAGGAAGTTCAGAATCGGTGTGCGTGTCGTCATGCCGACAGACAGTTTCGGATTGAGGATCCAAGAGGCAGTGAGTGAGAGCTTTACAGTCAAAGATCATCGAGGCGAATGTAAGTTCGATGAACAGATCATATTAAGTACAACAATAGAAGGAACAAATTATTAATCACAGAGTTCCTTTTACCTGCAGTGTACAAGAAGCATTTCCCTCCTTTGCTGACGGACAACGTCTGGAGGCTAAGGAACATAGGCAAAGATGGGCCAATTGACAAGAGGTTGGAGGCTGAGGGGATCAAGAACGTCCAGGACTTCTTGAAGCTTAACACCATGAATCCCAACAAGCTTAAAAGTGTAGGTTCTCCTGTTTCAATTTTGTTCAAACACCTTGGGGGATTATAGTTCATAATTTGTATAATACAAATTATTTCTGCTTTAGTTTGATCTGTTGTGCACACACTGTTCAGCTTGTTGGCATGTCAGATCGGCAGTGGAGCGCGACATTGAAGCAAGCAAAATCATGTGACATGGGAGGGAAATGCTATGTTTTCAAGTCTGAAGGTTGTGAGATTAAATTCAACCCCGTAGGAGAGATCTTAGCAGCGAGAATCGGCGGTCGGATGTGCTCTTTGCATGAACTGCTTCCACACCAAATGGTAACTTCCTTCATTCCACCAAATTAATTAATCCCTGTATGGTCAATGAAATTTGATTGTCTTACTAATTTCTTAAGATTACCTTAACTTTGATTTGGTCTCAATTGCAGGTCCAAATCAAGCAATTGGTCAGCCAAGCATACCAACAGTGGGATCAGATGGAGGAAGTGCAGAATGAGATGGCACTTGTTGATAAAAGCTTAATTCCATTTCATGATGAAAAGCCCATGATTTCTTCAGGCATGCCAAGTAATGAAACTGCTGTAGCTCCCTTACTTTGTCAGCTTTATTTTTAATTTCAAAAAAGCATGCATTGATTCCTTGGACCTTATTATTTGCAGGCTATATCAATCAAGCAGAGGGATTGATGGAGAATTCAGGATGGGAGCCAAGTGAGATGAGCCAGGAAAGCATGATCAGCTCTGCATCTCAGAATGCCATGTATGTTGACAGCTTGGGAACTGCAACAACCTCAACTGCTGAAATGGTGACCAATAACATCAGCACTCTAGAACCTGCATCAGCTGTTCCAGATTCTGCTTTGTACAGCTGGAATTCAGGCATGGCTGCTGATGATCACTTCAGCTGGCAGAACAACACAAACCTTGGACCCTGGGATCATGCTAATTGATCATTGCTATCTGGAGTCCGAACAAATTAATCCTAATTGCTATCGGTTTAGATAGCTAGTGTTGTTATGCTTTTACTCAAATAATAAATATGTACATATTGAGGGAGCTGTTTTTTTTCCTCTAATCTTAGGTTGTTTGGTTCTCATCTTTTCTTCACCTTGATGAGTACATTTTGTAGCAATATCTACTGGTCAAGTTAGTTATTATGAAAAAAAAAAAGAGAGGGCCACATACGTCTTCCCTATTAATTAATGTAATACCGCTAGCTCGTACTCCCTCCGTCCCTAAATATTTGACGACGCTGACTTTTATAAATATGTTTGACCGTTCGTCTTATTAAAAACTTTTATGAAATATGTAAAACTATATGTATAAATAAAAATATATTTAACAATGAATCAAATGATATGAAAATAATTAATAATTATTTAAATTTTTTGAATAAGACGAATGATCAAACATGTTTAAAAAAGTTAACGGAGAGAATATATACTAGCTGAGGCCTGAGAAGCCCTGTCTAGTCTGTGTTACGATGGGATAACTATAGAGGAAAAGGCACATATGGTTGCCATTAAAAATATTACTCCACTAAGTTGTACTCCCTCCTTTTCACTTATAAAACACTTTAATTTTTCTCATTGTCAAAGCTTTAAATTTGTTCAAGTTTATAAAAAATTTAGCAACATCTATAATTCCAAATTAGTTTACTAAATCTAACATTAAATATATTTTAATAGTGCGTTTGTTTTGTATTGAAAATATTGCTATGTTTTAATATAAATTTAGTCGAATGTAAAAAAAGTTTGACTAAAAAAATATAAAGCGCAATCAGAGAAAAACAAATATTGATTAATCAAACAATTCATGACCAACTCTTCAGTCTTTTTTTTTTGGAGAGGATCTTACCTTTTCAGTTAGACTAGGAAGGTGGCCCGCGCGCATGCGCGTGCACTTATATTATTGAAAGGTAAGATTATTATTTGTTCAAAATTAAATTGTCAAATAGATTAAGTGCAAACTAAAGTTGGGATAATGGTATTTTATAATAATTTAAGGGTTCTATTTTTCTTAATGTATCTTAAAAAACATTCATAAACTTTTGAGTAGGAGATGGATTAAGTACTTACCACTTTTGAATCATGTTTTTTTCTCGAGTAAATAAGAAACTATTGCTAGTTAATTATCATACAATCCATCCATAGACATATCATGTAGTATGTCCACAAATGAATAGTGCGAGAGCAAGGTATTCAAAATTCTTGTGATTAAATCGCCTCATGAAGGCGCATGATATAGTAAGAAATGGAGGGAAGCGTATGCAAGGAAAAAAAAGAAGAAAGGAGAAAATGAAAAAAGGGAGGGGAAGTGTATGTACCCACGTACGTAGGTGCGCACCTATGCCGTGGGAGGAGAGGTGGGACCTCATAGTATTTAGTGTTTTCTAAGATCAACTTAGTCTAACGGTTTATAATATTGGATGTACCAATTTAAGTGAAAATCAAGTAATATATACTTTGCTTTTTTTTCATATAATTTCTAATATTTGCTCTAATTTATTAGAGCACCACATGACAGCTCGAGAGCATTTTAAGAAATTTTATAAGACTTAACACATGTAATTAGAATATTAACCATGTAATATATATGTATGGGGTATATGGTAATATTTGTTCCAGCTTCGTCGATGTTTATATACATGTAGAGAGAAGCCATTAGATGTCTAATTAATAGCAATTAATTTTGACACCTAGTTACATTTGTTCATAGTAGCTCTTACATATTCATCTTATGACTTTGAGTATCCGTTGATCCCCAATTTACTGTTCACCATGACTCGCATGAAAAAATGTACTACTTAGGGTTTAGGACAACTGAAATTGATGAATTATCTGATTTATGTGATAGCTATTTGAGGGTATAAACGAATGAATTGACTTCTAAAAGTTAAAATGTTGTTTAAAAAAGACACCATTTAGAAACTTGGAAAGCATGCAAATGAAAATCCAAACTATGGAATCGGGAAAAAAAATAGGGTCTTAAACTCCCTTGTCTTAGAAGAGTTCAACTGATATTCGTTAATATTGTGCTCACATTTATAATATAATGATTTCTTTCACTTGTACGAACAAATAATACAAAATTCAAATACGACATAACACAATACATTATAATTATTCTGTAATGAACTCTCGGTTCGGCTTAAATGGAGCTATGTTTTTCAATAACACAACCCACGGTGCTTAATTCTTCTCTCGCTACATCACACCTTTAATTTTCTTTTCATGTTATTAACAAAATTTATCATCTCCATATATGATTTTACATGTAGCAAAGCGGTAGTGCTGCGGCGGTCGAGATCACCTTATGCCTCAGACACGATGCTTTGTCACGCGTGCAAAAGGCAAATGTGCTGACGTGTATTGTGCAGCGGGCCAAAAAGGGAACTTTGGATGCTTTATTTATTAGCAAATAATAGATCGATGATTTAAATAATGGGTCCACTGGTTTTAGTGTAAGTGTAAATTAGTTGATATAGATTTTAAATTGTTAATTTAATGGGTACACAATATAATGTCGTAGACTTTATTTTGAAACAATGCATTATTTGAGAATGATAGTCCAATGTAATAAAAAATAGATCCAATGATTTAAATAATGGGTTCATCGGTTTAAGTGCAGTATAAATTAGTTAATATAGATCTTAAATTATTTATTTGATAGGTACATAATTAATTGTGTAAACTTTAATTTCTAAATAGTGTATTATTTGAAAATAATAGTAGAAAGTAATGAGTATGACGGTTTAAGTGGAAATTATCTTACTCCCTCCGGTTTCATTCTAATTGAAGTTTTGGATAATAACACGGTCTACAAAATATATATTTGACCTTATTTTTCTATTATAATATATACGATAAATAAATATATGTTTACTTTTATTATAGTGCTTTGAAAGACAAATCTATATATGTTGTTCTAGTTCCTTTAAACTAAATATTTTTAAAGTTATTGATAGCCAAAGTTATAAAAGTTTGACCTCAACATTGTCCAAAAGATCAATTATTATAGAACAGGAGGGAGTACATTATTAATTTAATGGGTAACATATAATGGTGTAAATTTTTATTTTCAATAACTGTAGAGCTAATTTAGTTACATGTGAGTTGTTTGATGATAGATTCTTTGTTAGTAAAATTATGATTATTTAAAAAATATATATCCATTATATAAATGGAAAAGGAAGAAAAAAAAGATGGGAAGGAATGTACGTACATATACCTACACATGCGCGGAGAAGAGGAGAGGTGGGACCCCATAGTATTTGGTTTGTTTATTTTTAGAATTTCTATGATTTTCTCTAATAGCGGCTTGAGAGCATTTATAGAAAGTTTAATGAACTTTTAGTATACCTACACATGCCCGGGAGAAGAGGAGAGGTGGGACCCCATAGTATTTGGTTTGCTTATTCTTAGAATTTCTAGGATTTTCTCTAATTTATTAGAGCATCACGTGGCGGCTTGAGAGCATTTGTAAAAAATTTAATGAACTTTTAGTATATAATAGATAGATAGATAGATATATTTTATTTTTAAAAAAATTATAGGAAATCCTGTCGATTTTCTTTCCAATGATGGTATTACGTACATATGTTTCTTTGACTTAATTTTGTTCTGTATATTGTATAAGTACATGTATATGGTCTTTTTTTTCTTGCGGCACAGTAGGCCAGCTTTATTTTTTTTCCTTTTGAATCGTACGTAGTACAGACAGTTATATATTTCTTATGTGGGAGGAAGGTATTATTTTTTTAATAACAGATCTAATCTTATGGTCAAAAATATAGGGGCCACCAATTTAAGTGAAAATCGACGGTAAGATTAGATATAGCCACGTGGCGGTCTAGGAGCATTTGTAGAAGTGCCACATGGCGATTTGAGAGCGTTTGTAGGAAGTTTAATGGACTTTTAGTATATAATAATAGAAGATAGATAATAGATAGATAGATAGATAGATAGATAGATAGATAGATGTGAACTCATCCGTTTGCACCACTCTAGAACGAGTCAGTCCGGCCTAGCACACCTCCAAACATGTAAAGCCCTTACCACCCAGCCTAGGCTCGTGCAACCCAGGCAGACTAATAGGGTTGGCTGGAGTGGGCCGGGTTGTAGAATAGGCCCATCCATGGGCAAGGCCCAGCACAGGTCCACGGTGTCTAGCGGCATGAACTTGTGATATCCTTCGTGATCTCCCATTCTCTCACTATGGCCTTGTTTAGTCAAAAATGGTAAACAACCAATGTAATGCACACTTCAATAAATATTAAATATACTCTGTAATTTGAATGTAACATAATATTTATTTATCTTGGGATAAAAAAAAATCTTTTTACCTACACCCTCCTAAATCATTGCAGTTGGTTTATTACAAAATTGCACAGACTAATAAACTGCAACATATAAATATCGATTGGAATTTGACAAAAGTAATAAGATCCGAAGAAAAATTTACATCGATTTTTCTTAAAAACTAACCAGAGGGATAGTTTGAAGAAATAATATCAGAACATGACATTTCTATAACAAAATTAGAGAAAAATAAGTCCATTCTATAGATCAAACTTAAAATGGTTTCTTCCATTTTACTTAAAATTGTTTCTTCCATTTACTTAGCTCTATTAAGTAAAGGGAAAATTTATTAAGTCCATGGTTTCTTGATCTATAGATTACAATAATGATAATACTACCCATCTAAACAACGGCTAGATCTAATTAACGTGAGATATACTCTCTCTCTCTTTCTATTTGTATATGCTGTCTTATATAAATGAAAGAATGGAGTATCTAATTAGTATGGGTACTGGTACTGATTACCTGTTTCTCTTCAGACTACATATTTCAGTGATTGAGTTCCTTGCTCTATTGTAATTAATTTGGAGTAGGTTCCTGGAGGGTGGATACTCAATGGCCAGAAGCGATGGCCAGCAAACAGCAGTTTTGCGGATATCTTCGTCGTTCTTGCCTGCAATACCAGCACCAATCAGATTAACGGGCAACCAAAAGCCATATATCTACACACTACATTAGCTGGTCGTCGTACTATGGAAAAATATGTCGATACTGTAAAATGTTTTACAATACATTTGGATTATTGGTTTTACATTCATTTGCGTGGAACGTACTGCAGATTCATTGTGAATGGAGGCGCCCCAGGGCTTAAGATCAGCAAGATCGACAACAAGATGTCGCTGAGGGTCGTCCAGAACTGCGACATCCTGCTGGAGGACGTCTTCGTCCCTGATGATGACCGTCTTCCTGGCGCCAACTCTTTCCAAGACCTAGTGAAGGTAAAAACTACAAACGTACCCCCCTTCGTCTCAAAATATAAGAATTTTAGAGTTTTTTTTAACGGATTATTGGAATAGTTAAAATTAATTAGGGACAATTATGTTCGACGAGGTGTGGAAGTAGGTGGAAAAATAATCTATATATATTTTAGGACACAATCCAAATGCTAGAAATGACTAATAACAAAATTTGTACACTAAAGTATATATATTTTGGGGTGAATGGTGTACTCTCTTTCACTTCGGATATATAGTATATCTCCACACACCATTGGTGATACAGATTTGACAGACTATGTTGCTACCTCTTTTTGTTGCATACATTCAGGCCCTCTCTTTCTCTCGCGTCATCGTCGCCTGGATCAGTATCGGCATTGCGGCTGGGGTGTACGACGCATGCCTTCGGTAAATATGATACTACTACCTCCGTTTTTTAATACTCCCTCCGTTTCAAAATGTTTGACACCGTTGACTTTTTAGCACATGTTTGACCGTTCGTCTTATTCAAAAACTTTTGTGAGATATGTAAAATTATATGCCTACATAAAAATATATTTAACAATGAATCAAATGATAGGAAAAGAATTAATAATTACTTAAATTTTTTGAATAAGACGAACGGTCAAACATGTGCTAAAAAGTCAACGGTGTCAAACATTTAAAAAAGGGGAAAATATTTTTGGGAGCCAAATAAATTTTAAATCCTTTCAATAAATTAGAATTTTACAAATATAAAGTTTTCCCAAAAGCCGCCCGTTGGTTTCCCACAATTTTTTTTTTTTCTGTTTGGTTAATTTTTGGTCTCTCTATTTTGGCACAAATATATATGAGCCTGCTGAATATAAAACTTACAGGTTGTTTAAATGTATTTCAACATTTTAGTTCGCTTCATTTTTTTACGTTCTTCATTAACCTAGATGCCACGTCAAACTAATGAAGTATAAGTCTTTATATTTAATTTATAGTAGTAAGGATGACAGGAAGCACAATATTCTTTTAGTAAAATACACTTCTTGTAATTATACATATCAGGTTGTGTCATCTAACAATACAGAATTAGGTTTGGGAACATGTTAAATTATTTCATCTTGCTAACTTCAAAACAGCGTACATGCCCCTCAAGTGCCTGTGTTGCTGACATTTCACCTAAAAGGTTAAGTGGCAGTTTCACGTCGTACAACACCAGAATACTTGATCCTAAAATATAAGGGACTCAAAATTCCTCATATTTTAGATAGACGCTGAATTTGGGTAATTAGATAACAAGTTTAGTGACCACCGACGTATTTTTTATCCAAAATTCTTTTTTATTATGATAAATTCATATATGTACGCACGTACTTCGATTCATGCAGGCGTTCTGCGACATGGAGTCCTTATACACGTACGAGGGCAGCTATGAATCAATGCACTCATCGTTGCTAGAAGACATCACTGGCATCGCCAGCATCAGGCCGGCTAGCCGGCTCTAGTTCCTGTGCGCACCAAGCAAATGAATAAACCTAACTAGTGTATATCACAAAACGTCCCTGTGACATGCCCTGGTGGTAAAGCACAAATAACTGCAGTTTGTAAGGTCATTGGTTTCACCATCTTTTCGAACGTTCGTTTTGTAGTATATGAAGAAGTTCGTTGCCTGTTCTCGCAATATATGTACTCGTTGGTAATATATACACAGTACCGCTACTTCAGTTATCACTTGTGACTTTCTGGACATAATTTATATGTCGTGGTATTGTGACATACACTAATTCATATAACAGGTTGTGCATGACTTCATCTCTTATCCATAATGTTATGGCCCGTTACATTATTGCCTTCAATACTCACTCTCACACCTATTGAGAAAAATGAGTTTGCAACCCCCTATATTTTCACTACGCCGGACCTGCCCGACATGATAGACTGCCTATATTATATATGTATATATGTATGTATGACGGGTCAAAGTGCCTTATCACGGATGGTCTCATCTGTAAGGTTCGACTAAGGACATTAACAAAGAGGCTATGGGCTAAGGCCCTTCAAAGGTGAAGGTTACATGCGACGGGTCGATATATACATCCAACAACGATAACTTCTGTTAGGCCACCTGTCAACCCGTCATAGACGACCCTAATCCTGTGACGGGTTTATGAATTAAATCTGTTAGAGATAAGGACAAAATAACATCAAACAACTCTGTTATTTTTTACCAATCACTAGTAACAAGTGTAACCTTATCTATTCGCTTCATCTGCCCGAACCATCTCTCTTCAACCCCCCCCCCCCTCCTCTATCTCAACCCCCACCCCAAAAATCCTCTCTCTCGATTCACTAGGCGACCGCAACACTTCACGGCCACCACCTGCTTGCTCCGCCGCCACCTCCGCCTCCACCATTGCATCAGTTTCCATCTCCACCGGCTCTGTTGACGGTTGTTAACTACCAATTTTGACATCAACTACCTTAATAAAATAAGGAAGAATTAAACATTTCTTATACATATATAAATTATAATGTAGTTTGTCACGCCCTGAAGTTCTTCTCCCTAGTCAAAATTCAATTAATAAATTGTTGCAAGAAATTATTTGTTTAAAGGCAAGAGAGAAACCCTAAATTAATAAATGCAACAAATAATCGGAATCGGCATGTGGGATTTTTCTTGGATTCTACATGTCACAATACATTAACAGGATTTTTAGTGGAATTTTCAGAGCTTGGAAATAATTTTAACCAATAAAAATAAGCAAAGTGCAATATTAAATCCCTAGAATCCATTAAAAATGGTTATGTTTTTTGTTTCAGTAGTCTTATAGCATGTTTTGCTTGGTGCTTTGTTGGTCGCGTAGATTTCGGCCGTTTCGTCGATCCGTGGTTTCTCGAAGACGTTGTTGTGGTCTCATCAGTGCGAGAGCAAGGCAAGTCATGCATTAAATTGATCATATTGTACCCAATTTACAAATGTCCCGCATTTCTATTAAGTGTTGCACTATTTTACAATATCTGTGGGATGGTCCTATTACTCAGCCATATGTTGTTTACCTAACGCCATTGATAACTTGGGTTTAAAATGACTAGATGTTGTTTAGGAAATGCTTAGCCATGCTTAGTTAAACTAGTACACAAAGGGGGATCACATTAATGCATAGACTTTGATTATTGCATAGCTTTGGATTGTGCCACCGCAAAGGGTGTTAGTTAATTAAAATACACTACATGGTGGGCTGTGGGTGTATGGTTTTGCTAGTCGTGCCCATGGCAATTAAGGACCAGTTCGCGGGAAACCTTGGAAGAATTTATCATGCTTACCACAAGCCAGCGTGGGCAACGGCTGGGCTTGTAGTGTAGCTTTCCTCTAGCCGACGTACCAGGCAAGGGTGGGCGTGATGGAGTTGGGTCGGCCGGGGTGTCCCGTTGATCGGCTTCCGGATTCACCGCGGCACGAGAATGGGGCTGCCATTGTCTGCTGAGGACGGGAGCGAACCCTGAGGTGTGGTGCGATCGGTTAGAGGGGGTTATGCGCAAAGGGTCCTGTCACGCCTCTTTCCAGTATGTCGTGGTGGCATGTCGGCGCACGAAAACGTGTCGTGGGGCTGTGTCTTGTCGGTACAGTTGTACACCTCTGATCAGAGTAAAACTATTCGAATAGCGTGCCCGCGGTTATGGGTGGTCGACCAGATTCACCATGATTAGTCTCACCCCTAGTTAGCTAATGAACTGGTGTAGTTCAAGTGGTTGGTTGGGCCTGTTGCAACGTGGTGATGCGTTGGATAGTGATTGGTTAATGTTGATTAATTACTTCAACAGTTTTTTATTGTTTTCAACTACTGCTTTTAAATGCTTGCTTTTTGCAAATGAGCCTCTGGACCCTTTGGTTATAATCTGCAATCATACCTC
>CM020181.1:21550501-21617526 GCA_009805545.1 Oryza longistaminata
TTTCGAAAGCGGAGGGAGTAGATAACACCGTTGACTTTTTCTCACATGTTTGACCATTCGTCTTATTCAAAAATTTTATGCAAATGTATGAGATATAAATCACATTAAAGTACTATGAGTGATAAAACAACTCATAAAAATAAATTATAATTACGTAAATTTTTTCAATAAGACGAATGGTCAAACATGTGAGAAAAGTAACGGTGTCATCTGTTAAAAAACGGAGGGAGTAATTACCTAAGCTGCACAACTTGCAGCTTCATTTGATGCGAGATCGATCCTCTCACCTAGCTAACACACGCATTCGCACCCTCATGTGTATATATATATATATATATTATATGTAGGTATCTGGGAGAGAGGAAAGCAGTTTGGGGCGCCATTGGCGGCGTTCCAGCTAACCAGGAGAAGCTCGTGAGGATGCTGGGCAACATCCAGTCGATGTGGCTCCTCGGCTGGCGTCTCTGCAAACTTCATGACTCCGGCAGGATGACCACCGGCCAGGCCAGCTTGGGGAAGGTCCGTACGTTTGAACACTTGATTGATCTCTTCTGTTCGCCAACCGTCTTGGATCTAGAATCACGCTGATTTGGGTAAACGAAATGATAGAATCGTGACCTGACTCATTTTTTTGTTGTATATAGGCTGGATCACAAAGATGGCGCGGGAGACTGTGGCCTTGGGCAGGGAGTTGCTCGGTGCAACGGCATCGTCACCGACTTCCACGTTGGCAAGGTCCTGAATTAATTATCCTCTCTGTCAATGATATGTTAATTTACCTCGTTGTAGTGTTCATATTGCATTGTATAGTATGTTCTTTTATGGAAATAGTACTACTACAGAAATAATAACCACGCCTTCAATTATTTGGAGCATATTATCTCATAAATAGATACATATAAGTTCAGCCGTTGTCAAATTTTCTGTGTATTTGTCTTCTCTATTTGGCACAATATATATGAGCCTGCTGAATATAAAATTACAGGTTGTTTAAATGTATTTTCAACATTTTTAGTTCGCTTCATTTTTTTACGTTCTTCATTAACCTAGATGCCACGTCAACTAATGAAGATATAGTCTTTATATTTAATTTATAGTAGTAAGGATGACAGGAAGCACAATATTCTTTTAGTAAAATACACTTCTTTGTAATTATACATTCAGGTTGTGTCATCTAACAATACAGAATTAGGTTTGGGAACATGTTAAATTATTCATCTTGCTAACTTCAAAACAGCGTACATGCCCCTTCAAGTGCCTGTGTTGCTGACATTTCACCTAAAGGTTAAGTGGCAGTTTCACGTCGTACAACACCAGAATACTTGATCCTAAAATATAAGGGACTCAAAATTCCTCATATTTTAGATAGACGCTGAATTTGGGTAATTAGATACAAGTTTAGTGACCACCGACGTATTTTATCCAAAATTCTTTTTTATTATGATAAATTCATATATGTACGCACGTACTTCGATTCATGCAGGCGGAATCTCTCATTCAAGAGAATAAAACTCACTTGCGCAGACCGCATTTTGCAAAATGTAACTTACCACCTCAATGTTGGGGTCACGCGTGTTACAGCGCTGGTGCTTAATACAATTGCGCCAACTGGCATACATACAACTTCCCCGTTGCAAAATTTGGTTCGTGGTGGATCTCCTATATTTCCCATCTTGCGGAAATTCGGTTGCGCTGTATACGTAGCCGATCTCACCGACCCAGCGTACATCTATGGGCCCTCACAAGGAATGGGGATCTACGTGGGTATTTATCCCGGTCGATTATTAATACCTGGAGCCCCTTATAGGGGAATTTATTCACAAGGGCCCGGTACGCTGAATTTTATCTTCACATGAAGATTATTTTTTCCAGGCATTAAGGGGGAGAATTCAAGTATCACACTGAATGCCCGGAAATAAATAGGGATGCCTTTAAAACACCCTAAAGGAGGATCGTCGTACCACAGACCATTGATTTGCAAGTAGCTGCAAACAATTTGCAGACTCATTTTACTGGTGAGACTC
Source organism: Oryza longistaminata (assembly GCA_009805545.1). Lineage (NCBI taxonomy): Eukaryota > Viridiplantae > Streptophyta > Magnoliopsida > Poales > Poaceae > Oryza > Oryza longistaminata. Next base: position 21,552,526 of record CM020181.1, read on the forward strand.
ATGTTACTGTGAGTAAGTGTCACAAAATCATACATCCCCGCAGGAATGTGCCCGGAAAGGAATAGATCAGGTACCAAAATAAAACTATTCACTCCCTTGCCTCAAAAGAGGTGGGAGAATACGGCAATCCTCGAAAGCGCACGAGGAAAACAGAGAAAGAATCCTCTGACACAGTAAAATGAAACCTTCCAACCTCAAGTTGAGAGACCACCCAAGTGGATTCAATCATATCCACCTTCCCACATCAACAGTGCACTCAATTTCTGATGATGGGACCATTGGACGCCCCGACGCGGTCATATTGGGGAAATACTGAGCCGTTCAACTAGGTGCATGAATTTCCGTAAACTATGTTGAATCTGGAGAATCAATTCCGTAAAGCTTACAATTGTCGACATATACTTTGCATCATCAGTTGCAGATACCATCACAAAATGATCCAGATCCAAATCATGTAGAGTGGGCAAAAAGCGCTCAGACTGGAACAAATGGAAGGAACATTGAAGCAGAGTTAGCCTCCCTCAATAAAAGAGAGGTATTCTTCACAGTAATACTACACCTCCAAAAACCTCCCGTTGGGTTTCAAAGGGTTTTCATGGCGGAAAACGGAATGAGAACAATGAGGTGGTGAGATATATAGGCGAGGCTTGTTTAGCACAAGGGTTCAGCGTAGCGACCCGGCATGATTTCATAAACTATTCTCCGGTCATGCATGGAATTTCGTTTCCGATATTTAATATCACTTGCCAATTCAAAAGCGTCTATCTATGGCAGTTGATGGATGTCGTGACAGCATATTTATATGGGTACCTAAGATTCGGACATATATATGAAGGTCCCCCGATGGATCTCTATACCGAACTGAAGCGGCAAATCGCAAGCATGTATTTGTAAGCTCAAAAGATCACTCTATGGTCTCAACAGTCGGCAGAATGTGGTTTACCGACTGAGTGAGTACCTTCTGTAGAAAGGTTACTCAACCATGATGATTGCGCCCTGCAGTATTCCATCAAAAGATCCTCCACAGGATTTGCATCATATCAGTCGTTATGTAGAATGATTTGAATATCATTTGGCAACAACAAATATTTGTGAGGCCGCGCCGGCACCTAAGGCGGAATTTGAGATGAAGGATTTGGGTAAAACGCAGATTTTGCTTTAGGTTTGCAAATTCGAGCACACTTCACTCAGGCATTTTAGTGCACCTCTGCCTATGTCCAGAAATTATTGGGAGAATTTCAATATGGACAAAGCCACATCTAAACAAAACCCCCATGGGTTTTCGGTCACTCGATAAAGAAAAGACATTTTCACGAACACGGAGAAGGAGAGGGGATATTCAGGATCAGAATATCCTATCTCAGTCTCATTGGAAGCACTCTCTTATGTATTCTTGCAAATAGTACTAGACCAGACATGCGTTTGCAGTCAATCTATTCGCAAGACTAGTGCTGGCCTCCAACTAGCGTCATTGGGCCCGGCGGAAAACAATCCTCAGGTACCTAAATGCACTAAGGACTCATGGCTTATTCTCTTCAGAAACTGCTGATCCTAGCTTGGTTGGTTACACTGATGCTGGCTATATGTCTGATCCACACAGACGCCAGATCAACAAACAGCTTTGTATTCTCCATGGAGGAACGGCGCATATCGTGGCAGTCATCTAAACAAACATTAGTGGCTAGCCTCCCACAAATCATTCAGAAATCATCGCAACTGTTTGAAGCATCACGTGGAATGCGTGTGGCTCCGCAGGATGATAAACCACATTGAGCATCTTGTGGCATCGGTTCAATAGAATCACCTACTATTATCTATGAGACAATGCTGCTTGTTATTACAGATGCAAACGCTACTCAGAGCGCAATATCACCAACATATTGGCTCCAAAGTTGTTTTATCCCCATGAGCTTCAGCCAAAGTGGAAAAATAAACATCTTACAAACAAAGTCTTGCGATAATCTGGCGATCTCTTCACTAATCCCTACCTACTCCTCGTTCGAGAGATCGTGTTAAGGGAATTGTATGAGACTACTTCCGAGATTGCAAGCTTCAGGGGGAGACTCTCTGAATGATGTACCTTGTTGAAACACATCACCTTGTATCTTTTTTCCTTTTGTGATTTTTACCATCCGGTTTTCTCATGACACATAGTTTTTTAAATGAGACAATGTTAGATACAAGCTTATGCCCTTATCTCATGTTTTCCCACAGGGTTTTTTCTTAGAGATAAACAAGGATGGATTACTCCTTAAACCTTACAGGTTTCTGATAGAGTAATCACCGATCACATTATTCCTATTTTTCCCGCCACAGGGTTTTTTTTTTCGAAGGAATTAAACAACAAGTTGGATCTCAAGATGGACTCGATCAAAAGGGGGAAGTGGTTACAAAAAGCATCAACAATGAGACAATTTTGGATCTCATCAAAGGCTCATCAAAGAGCAACATGGCAGGATTCAAGTGACTTGTAACAGCCATATTACTGGTGGTATTTGTGGACACATAATCAGCATATTTAGTGGCTTAATCAACCCTTAAATCCTAGGAGTACCTAGGCCTTTGTCATATGTAAAATCCCCCACTAATAAAAGAAGATATTTTTGAGATCAATAAGAATTGGAAGGATTCACTGTTTTTCAGACTGTTCATCTTTGTTCTCTAATAGCAACTACGCGCGGAGCTGAGCTCTTCGAAGTCTCGCACTGCACTGCACACACTGCACCATCAGGCATATATTGATCACGCCTACTTGGAGGCCTTGCCGTGCGTCAAAAGATCAGATAACAACAGCTGCTAATGCTGTGGACCATCATCAGCAGGAAGAGTGAAGTGGTAGTGGAGCTCTGACGAGAAAACGGATCGACGCTGCTTTCTTCTGTCTCATCTCAGATTATTGATCAGTACTGTCATTAGCAGCTAATGCTTGGCTTTTGCGGTTAGTAAGTCAACTGAGCCAACCATAACAAGCCAGTTTGGGGAAGGTGTGCGTCTTGTCCGGGCCAAAATGTTCTGCGAGTTAGGTGTTATACACTGGTGTTAGCTGTGTCTCTACTGTGTCTGCAAGACTGCAAATCACGAAAGGCCGATGGCAATCCGTTGGCATGCAAGTTACTAGTATTATGCAAGACGTTCAGAGGGAGAAAAAAAACCACGAACGGTATCACTCAGTTTGAACAGCAATTCAGAAGTTCAGTAAACTTCGTACTTCAGTTACAGTGTCACTCGTGTAGAATGATTGATTACAAACTGTTCTGTCCAAAATGCATATAAATTTCGTACTCCCTACTAGCCATTTGAGAATGCATATACTGTTGCGTTGCTCCGGACTCAAATACAATAGTCATGACTTATTTCACATTGCGGGTCGCTTCACTCATAACTATATTAGCCCTAAAAAATAATACCATCTAATGACCTAAAAAGTCTAAAGTGCAACTCATCTTTTTTCATCCTTTAGATTATGTCTTTTAATAACATGTTCAGTGAACACATGGTTGTACATGAGTCAGTGACTACGGAATGTGAATAGCGAAAGCATCTTCCTTTTCCTTTCTTTTTTTTTTTGGTCATTGGAAAAAATCAGGGAAAAACCATTTCGAATTATGGGAAGAACAATATTTTTTAGTGCCCTTTGGGAGAAGAACAATTTTCAGCCAATCAAGCAACCATTGAAACTCTCTTCTCCGCAAGGCAGATCCAACTATTCAATCGCTTTCTCGCTGCATGGGTCTCTCTTCCTTGCAGAGGCTCCACCTGCGAAAGCGTTCCAACATTTGGCTTCTGAGTCAGGTTGCCTAGGGACAGGGCAGCATGTACCATTGTTGGATCTTACCCTGTAGCTTGGTTTCAATGTTAAGATAACGATGTAATGTAGGGGTTGGTGGGTCATAAACTTGCATTGCAAACAGTTCTATCCTCAAATTTAATTTCTTCTATACATCATGCACCAACACATCCTAACACCACCATACGTGCTTTCAATCCAAATATATGTGTTGCAAACTATTTATGTAGTGCATAACTTTAGAAGCTATCGTACGAAATTGAAAATGGCATATGAGATGCTTTCAATTTCAACTAGGGTAAAGTTTTGCTGTGAGTAAAATTTACTGAGATGATGTGACGAATCTTCATTAAACGTTTATTTTTTTTTATTCTATGGTAGTTTTCCATGTTTTTGGCATTATATATATTTCAGGTTGTAACAATCTTTATTCTTTGCCTCATAAATTCACTTTTTGTGTGCATCCATGTGTATATATAGTATTGTAGCACCAAGTTTCAAACAGCTGAGAGCAGTATAATGTAGGCTATAAGCGGCTAAAATTGCTGAGGTGGAGGAGAGAAGAGAAGCGGGCTGTAACTTATAGCCGACTTGGACACATGAACCAAGAAACCCTGTGTGAGAGAAAGTGGCCTGTATTAATTGTAACGAGTACTATTATATGGGCAGGCTGAAAGAAGGCTAGCGAAGAATTATAGCCGCAGGTCGGCTGTATTATTAGCCTTACTCTTTTCTTTGAAAAAAAAAATTGGAAAAAATTTTGGAAGTTTTTACACCCCACGATTCCCGAGGACCACGACCACATCTGTGGGGTCTTTTTCCCTATCACTTAAAATCTTTGATCCGGGCTTTAACCAAAACAGAGTGCTATGATTTATTTTATTTTTTTTTGACAAAGTTCGCAATACATTGATAAGTATTAGTATACAATAAGCGCATCTACAACATTAAATCCTCAATTAACCGGAGGTTTGGGGGGCTGTGAATGTCGTACTGTATATTATGTTTATATCTGTCGAATTTGCACGCCCCTTCTTTTCAAAAGTGTGCATGTAGTTTGTAATGAAATTTTACATGATAGACTCTATAGTGTATTTTTTTTAAAAGAATCTTTACTAATTATTCTGAATATGTTTAAATAGTAACGGAACATACCATTAATGTTTCGAGGATTTTTTTTTCTCTAGGACTTGTCGCTTGTTTCCGGACTTTAGATATTTTTAGATTTGTCAAGTGATCTGGACCACTATTTATCAACGGTGGATAGAAGGGTAGCAACTTGCACTTTCACTCTAGGCGATCTCTACCCCATTTATGGTCCCTGTTGCGAAGGCAAAAAAAAAAAAAAAAAAAAAACGAAAGAAAAAAAAAAACAAATGGTCCCCCCCAAAGAGTTAGTTTGAGAGCTATTTTTCTAGGCACAAGAAAATACTCTAACAAAATAGTCCCTAAGTTGTTTGGATATAAGGGTTTATTTTGAGAGCTATTTAGCCATTTTATATATCTTCCCTGGAGAGAGATAGAGAGAAAAGACCTTTTTCAGTGGGCCTCACCGCGAAATAGCCACCAATTAAGCACTCTTTGGGTGGGATAGTTTTTTTTTGGTGGTTATTCCCAAATAGCCTCAAATGGTCACCTTTTTTTGGATTCTTTTTTGGACTAATTGGTTATTTTGAGGGATGGCTTAAAAAATATCCCTTTTGATAAACAGGGCCTATGTAGGGTATCTACGCTTCCGAGATTACGGTAGTATTCTTTTCTTTTCTCCTGAAGATGAGATTAGTTTTTTACGCAAAATGAGATAGTATTAACATATGATTGGTTGAGTTTTAATTTTGCAAAACTTCAAAATGATTAAATATGAATATTTTAGAGCAACTTTCATATAGAAAGTTTCGTACGAAATACACAACCGTTTAGCAGTTTGGAAAACGTACCATGAAAATCTTAATCTTAAATTCAACTGTTGTTGGAGAAAAGAACGGGGGGCCTAAGTTTCACGTACTGGGGCCGTCCATTCCATCTTCACCGCAAATCCCGCCGTAGCGGTTTGGTCATCCCATCGGAACATGGTTCATGCTGTCGTTGTTACTCGGCGGATCAGGCATTGGTAAACTAAAGCAGCCGCGAGACAAATCCTGGGCGAGGCCACGTACGCCGCCTTGTTCGTTACCCCAGCGAGGAGGAACCACAAGAGACGGCCACTCAAAGAGATGCTTGTGCTCTCCTCCTCCCCGTTGCTTGCTATGCTCCCCTCTAACTACTTAAACTACTTCGATCTCTTCCCTGGCCCACCACCCGGGTACCGCGACGCATGGCCGCCTCCTCCCTATATAACCCGCGTCTCCTCCATCCTCACCTCGCCTCTTCTCCTCCAGCGTTCGTCCCAGTTTCGTCCACGCGTTCGCCGCCACAGCCATTGTCAATCTGTCGAAGCTTTACTGTAGTGCGCGTTCTAGGGGCGGTCGCCGTACGGAGCGTGGCTTGGAGTGGACCCCGGATGCCGGCCTGTCCCCGGCGGCGCACTCCGGCGGGGCTTGCGGCCGGCTGTACCGCGCCGCCCGGGGCCTCGTCGGCGTCGGCCTCTTGTGCCGCGCCACGGGCTCCACTCTTCCCACGCGCCTGGCGGGCGCAGGTGCTGTCCGGCACCTCGGCGTCCGGGGTGGCCGTGCTCCTGGGCCTGTCCGAGACGCGGAGCTGGCGCGCGCCGCTCGAGTCCGAGATGGGGTTCGGCGTTCTCCGCCCCGACCGTGCGCGCGGTGCTCGCCATGGGCCTCCGTCGGGTCCGGGTTCCGGACTGCGGACGCGGGCCGGGAATCCGGTCGCGTTCGCCCTGCCCACTCGCGGCGGGCCGTCGCTGCAAGATTGCGGCGGGTGGCCGCGCTGGTGGGCCGCGGTGCTGGGGCCGAGGCCGCCTCGACCCCGACAGGGCGCTCCGGCTCGCGCGCTCCGTCCATCCGCGCGTCGCCTCTGCCTCGTTTGCCGCTCTTTCGTATCGCTGCTTCCTGCTGCCGCCCCATGCCATGCCGGACCCATCTTCTTCTTCGTCCTCGACGACACCGGGTGCTCTGCTGTGGCCTGACATCCTACACTTCTTGCATGCGAGACTTCTCGTTTCAGGCCGGCTCGCCCTCCGCCCCTCGTCGGTCGGTGTCGTGGCCCGTCCTCCGGGAGGCGCGCCGTACAATGCGCCGCAGCCTCTGACGCGGCTTGCGGCGGGAAAGCCCCCACGCTGGATTCGAGTTCTGTCGAGCGGACCGCGCTCCGCTGACGGCGCCGCCGTGACCTGCGTCCTCGCTCGAGGCCCTCGACCGCGTCGTCGTCATCGGGTGCGCGTCGCCGTTCGGGCGAGGAGACGAGGACTCCTTTGTACCGCACTGGGTCGACACTCTTACCTGGGACCAGGCTCGGCAGTCCAAAAGCGGCGGTGGAGGACACGGAGGTGAATGAGGATGGTCGGAGGGACGGCCTCCGGTCTGTTCGACTCTTCCGGTGTGACTTGCTGAGTACAGTGGGTAGTACTCAGTCTTGCTCTCTTTTCCCCCACACCAGAGCGGAAGTTCTTCCCAGTTGGAGCTGTCTCAGAAAGGTTGGTTTTGTCGCTGCCGTCAAGGATGCCTGTGGAGTGGAGTCGCCCGCTGCAGAAGTCAAGTTTCCCAGTTTAGCTCGCTTTTATCTTTTTCCGCTGCATTTGTAATCTTTTATATTTTTGTAAGACGTGGATCTGTATGTCAACAATTGTCGTTTGTGTACCCTGGCTGGTCCTGGACAGGGGTTTAATACACATTAAGCTTAGAAAGTCTGGTTCCTGAATTTCTGGGCATGACATAGTTACACTTATATTGGAGAGAAATAATATGGATGCATGAATTATAAACTGAACTAAAGGAGAAATGAGTCGGCATGCAAAGAAACACACCTCTGGTGAATCACATGCGAGTACATGGATTGATGGGCCCACAAGTTAGCTCAAACCGACATAAAGTGGGGTCAAAGCATCCGCAGCCGCCTTAGGGGCCCAAATGGCAACCTCTGGTGAAGGTCGGTGATGAGAGGCTGAACCACCCCTGACTCCTCTCATCGCCACTTTCCACATGGACGCTCCAGATAGCTCCCAAACGATGGTTCGGGTGCACTGACCTCAGTAACCGCCAGATAATGCCTCATTGGAGGCTATAAAGGAGAGGAGCTTCTAACTTCACAATACACACTTCAAGGAGCAAATTCTCTCATTCCATATTCTCTCTAGTAGTAGTGGAGTTAGGCTTAGAATAGTCTCCGGTCCTATAGTCTCTCTCAGAGATTCTGGTATGTCTTCACTATTTTATTCTTCTTGTAAGACTATAGCTACAACAAAGGAATTATCTTTTTATTTATTAGTGTCCATAGTTCATATACTAGTCTATTAGTCAAGTGTTCTATAAGTAGATTGTACTTCATTTATATGCTTCACTTGATTAGGCTAGTCATTTGTGCTACTCCTTTATTTTTGCAGGCCAATTGCTCTTTTTACTTTGGAATACAGTCTCAGAATTATCTTAACGGATTGCACTAATTCTAACTTGTCCATCCGAAAGGTGGGAGTCCCGAGGAAACTAGTCACATTATTTATTAGCATAAGCATGTGCTTAGGTTAGTTAAATGCAGTTGGATGCGGGTATGCCGCACGAAAAGTGAGGTAGGCGGCAAGTGATGATAACCTTTTCCATCCTTTGTATTCCTCCACACCTGGTATGACGTAAGAGTTTATAAAATACCATCACCATGCTAGCAGACAATAGGGAGTGGTCTCTTGATAGAATTAAGTCCTAGCATTATAAGTATGTACGTGTAAGTGTTTAGTGCTTATTGCTTGTGAATAGTCATTTATAGGAACATTTTCTTTGGCTAGCCTGCGGAGATAGAATTCAGTCCACCTCTCAGTCAAGAACTGCGAGGGTTCATAGCTTTGTGTGCTCTGTAACGAGCTGGAAGATGCTGACTCAATTACGTTTAAATGCCCCATATATAGCAAAGTTTCTCTAGTGTGTTATCAGTGATGCCTTTGCCTGAGATTCAAGTCCTAGCTTCTTTGATTACTTTTTCTGTCTGATATAATAGGCCACCCTGATAAAAACAATGGTCCTTTGATAATGCTGTTGAGGGCAGCTGCCTGAACTTTGTGGCTTAACAGAAACGACATGATCTTCCGAAAGAAAGTTTTATGCACCCCTCTGACTATTGCCTTTCGTGTGATGTTTTATATACGACCGTGCTATAAGTTGATGAAGCAAGAAGAAGAAGCGAAGGCGGAGACGATGGCAGGGAAGATCATGGAGGCTGTTCAACAAATGTCCAGAACTGGAGTCGGCTGAAGCTTTAAAGAACTGAAGCTTTAGTTTCTTTAGATTTGTTGTTTTCCTTTCTTGTCTGTCTTTTTATCAATGGTTATGCCTTGTGTTGGGTAGAAAGAACTCTGCTTTTATAGCTGGTCTCCCCAGCCGTAAACTGCTATAAAAACATCTCTAGCTTTCTACAAAAACTACCCGGCCAGATGTAGAAGAAACCCGTAATGCCTGGGTCTGCCACGTCAGTGGGAAGAACGGAAAGGAAAAAGTACACCCAAGGTCCCTCAACTTGTCATCGAGTTACAAAATCGTTCTCCAACCGCAAAACCAGATACCGGGCGTCCCTCAACTAACAAAACCGTTCGCTTGAGGTTCTTCGGTGGTTTTGACCCCGGTTTTGTCCGACATGACGGCTGAGCCAACGTGGACCACGTGGGCCCCATGTCAGACACCCTCTCTCTCCCCCCCCCCTATTCTCTCCCTTCCACCTCTCTATCACTCTTCTTCTCCTCTCTGGAGCATGCCCGTGACGACGTCCTCCTCCTCTACCGCCCCGACGGCCCCAGCGTGAGCCGCTCCAGCAAACCTGAGATACCCCTCGCGGCCGGACGGTCGCTACGGCAGTGCCCAAGCATCTCCTCAGCCTCCCCTCGACCTGCCCCATGCAAGCGATCCTCGGCGATGATGGGAGGTCACCGTCGACACCGTCCGCCTTGCTCTTCTGGCGTCCTGCGCCTTCTGCCACACGGACGGCGACAACAAGAGTGCCGAGTACGCTTCCACGGCCAACTTCTTGGCCCGTCCCTCGGCGGCGGGGTAGCCTTCACGATGAGCCAAGTCGGCATCGGCGCCTTGATCTGGTGGCTATGATGGTGGTGAAGCGCCGCCATGGAGATCAATCGATCTACCAACATGCACTGGAGGAGGGACTTGACGATGGGGGTGAGGTCGACAACGACGGAGGTTTTCTTGCGGAGGGAGCAGGCGAGGAGGAGCGGGTACGAGGAGAGGTCGTCGGTGGAGAGGCCGAGGCGAAGTACAAAGTCGAGCCGCTCCTGGAGCACCTCGAGGGAGGAGGGGAGCTCGATGGCCTCGAGCTCGACGGCCTCGGCTCGCCGGCGGGGTCGGACGAAGTAGAGCGCGAGCACGTGGGAGACGACCACTCCTTCCTCCCAAGGATCACACCCGACGTCATCACGGCATCTCGTACTCCGGCGGCGGGAAGGCTCGGGCATCGCGGGCGGCGACGGGACGAGGCTGGAGAGGAGGAGGACGGCGCCGCGATGGCCGGCGGTGGGGAAGCACGGCGGCAGCCTGGTGGAGCTCCATGCGCGGGCATGCACTGGCCGTGCCGACGTCGACGGGGAGGCGGGGCGTCGACGGGGCGAGGAGGAGGATGGCGCCACGACGGCGGCCGGCGGTGGGCACGGAGGCCAAGCTCCCAGCCCTCAAGCGCGGTGGTGGTAGGCGCCCCGTCGCCTCATTGGAGAACCACACGCGACCTGCTCCACTTCGGCCGCCGCCAGTCCCGGCCCTGTCGCCTACCCACTGAAGAAGAGAAAAGAGAAGAAAAGGAAAGAAATAGGAGATGACGTGGATAGTCTGACATATGGGGCCCACGTGGGTCCCACGCTGATTCAGCCGCCACGTCGGACAAAACTAGGGTCAAAACCACCGAAGTACCTCAAGCGAACGGTTTTGTTAGTTGTGGAACGCCTGGTATCTGGTTTTGCGGTTGGAGGACGATTTTGTAACTCGATGACAAGTTGATGGACCTTCGGTGTACTTTTTCCGGAAGGGAAAAGGGAAGCGAAATGGTCTTTGGCTGCGGCTACTTCTGTGCTACTGCTCGGCCGAGCGGAAGGAGGAGGGGAAACAGTATAGACTTTGGTTGGGAAGAACACAAGGGTTGGGCTAGATTTTGACCCAGAGCTTAGAAGGTGATTTTAATTTGATTTTCCAATTTAATTTTTTTATTTATTAAAATGCTTCCAATGCTCAAAGAACTCTAAGAAAAATCCTGAAAATACTATGGCACTCAAAGTTATTTTAAGAAAAATCCTGAAAATACTTAGACACTCAATTTTTCACAGGACCCATATACATCATGAGAAGAACAGAGACAGGTATTGCAAAGTACTGATAGGTTTTCTCCGTTTTACTATTTTTTATGTCGACAAAGCTTTCTTTTTTGAATGGAATATGTCGAGAGAGCTTTCAACGCCGATGCTTCGTCAATTATCTTTCCTATTTAAGTATAAAATCTTGTTTTATACTAAGTCTATCACATAGTATTAAATTCTAATACTTCTGCATTTTATTAACAGCGTGCTTATACGATTTGCTCACACGTATTTTAGCACATCATTCTATTACAGCAAAGAAAAGGAATAAAGAAAATTTACTGACAGAGCGTGGGTTCATGAGGCCATTCCTAGGATGGTGTCCATAGCATTAAATAAGTTGCCACTTACTAGTAGTAAAAAAAATGATGTGGCAAGTGAATAAATGAGGAAAGAGAAGAAAATCATATCTTAATGAGACATGGTTTCTATACAACATCCAATATATCATGTGAGATAATAAGTAGTATTAAATTTAAGTATGGAATAGTGGTGTTTGCATTGGAAGAGTAGTGTCTAGTACTAGTTTCTTGATGATGTGGAGTTTATGGAAACTATGTCTGGTGTCTTGGGTTGGGAATGGTCTGATAAGGCGTTGTGCCATTTATAGCTACCGCTGCCTGCAATCCTCATCTATTGTACTCCCCCCTCCCATAAAACCAACCTAAGTTTAAATGTGACGTTTGTTAGTATAATAAATATGAATAGGGGCATAATCAGATTCATTGTGTACTAGAAAACATTCTATCCTGTTTTAGATAGGTTTTTTTATGAGATGGAAGGAGTAAGTTGTAACCGTAGCGGTTGTGGTAGCCGCACAGCTGGTTGCGATCAATTCTGCTGTCCGACTTTTTTATTTTCAAACTGTGCGACTGTTCAATGTCAGAATTAGCCGTACGAATGGGCCAAGTCAACGGTCGAACGGTCTGTGTTGTATCTTTCTTTTCTTTGTCCATATGGTATTATTTTGATCCCCCATTTGTGATTTTGATAAGTGATAACGTTGAACAAATGCAATTGTTTCGATTATTTTAGTCTACTAGTCCCAATCGTGTGGAAAAGATCGTCTTACAGCTAGGGCTGCGTGACCACCCATACAAACATTCGTGGCAATTGAACCAACATCACGCATAATAATTTTTATCCACGTTTTCGTTATGTTAACCGACGAACTGGCCGGCTGGCCTGATTAATCATCCGATCAGTTAATTAATCGCTCGACTAAGCCTCCATGCGTTTTTTTATGATTGGTGCAATTGACTTCAAATATATTTTATCATCTCAAATTGTCATAAGTGTTCATGTTCTTAATTAAGATTCAGATTTCACCTTTGTTTCCGTTAGCACATTTTTAAAACTACTGAACGGTACGTACCGTTCATACGAAAACTTTCTGGTACCGTTTATACGAAAACTAAAACTTTCTATCCAGAAGTTGTATTAAAATATCAAATCTATTCATTTATCAAGTTTGTTAACTAAAACTTAATTAATTATATGTTAATAGTTTTTTCGTTTTATGTGCATTGACTTAATCTTAATATTTATCTTTAGCTGCTGTAGGTTGAACATATAGCAGGTCTATATATTGTGCCTCGACTCCCTTCGTATGTATCAAGAGCAGAGAGGCTAACATTTAGACTGCTGCATGACCTGGTTTAGTTTCTTCATCTTCCTCTACTAGCTAGCTGATCTCCCATATCTTGTGCTCCCCATATTGATTTCCGTGCGATTTGCAAATTTGTAGAGCCCATCTCTATTGGCAAGTGCAACATCAATCAATTTGTTCGCTTTTGATCTCTAGTCCCAGGTACGATATCTGTCAACCATTCCCAATTAATTTTTTTTTACATAAAGAAAATCTTGGTCCTTTTAAAGGTACTGGTTACATATCCGTAAATAGTAACGGGATCCATTGGGTAGAAATGTGTTTTAGTTTATTTCTATGCCAGTTTTTATTATGGTTTGGTTATTTTTTGAAATGTATGTTTTTATGAAAGGGTAGGGAGGAGAGAACGATTTTTTTTTTCTGCCGTACCCCTAAGTTTAATCTCCGTGCAGCCTGATGTGCTGTCCTCTCTTCTGATCTTCCCAATTATTTTTTCTGCGTGTTCGCATCTGCTCGGGAATTTAATACTGATTACTTTGCCCCCTTAGAATATTCAAATGGCGGTTTGACTTCGTTTAATTTTACATGTACCAGCCAAATATCTGTGTGTTGCAACGAAAATATTAATTTTTCAAAACAGAAAAAATACATTGTTGTAGAAGAAAATATTAATTTCTTCATCTTAACAACAAAATAGAAAAATATCATAGTTTTCAGGATAACCAGAAGTTTTAACATGATTGTAAAATATTTACTTGCTACTAAGATGAAGAAATTGTGTTGTCTATCTCAATTTTAAATTACAATAAAAATAAAAAAATGTGAAATTGTATATTTTTGCAGATAAATGTGTTTTGTAGCTTCAAATATTTTTAAAGTACACAAAATATTTACTATACTTCATTTCTAAATGTTACCCAAAACCACAAAAAATCGATCTAACTAAGGTATTAAGGTAAAAAAGATACAAATTTTAGGTGTAGCTGAGAACCAAACTGGCTAATAATAATGGAGGGTTGAAATATAAATTTCTCTTTTTTTCCCTAGTGCATATTACTAGTTTAATATAGTAAGTTTTCTGGAACTTTTTTGAAGGGTCTTGTAATGGGGTCTTCGGAGCTAAAGTCGCCGGCTTTGAAGTTGTCCATAGCTTGCCCCAAGCTTACACCAGCAGCATCTACCTTTCCAGCGGCAGGTACCATATCTGATATATAAGGGCAACTACACATAGCTAGAGTTAATATCATGGTTGCAGTGACATTATTCCGACTGAAATTGTTGATCATCTGACTGAAGTTGCATGTGTTTTAAGAAACAGTAAATTTTGTAAAACCCCACGTATTATGATTCAAGTTACACAAGAACACAAGGATTTTAGCACATGGCACATAACCCTAAATATTATGGTCTAAAAGATTCACAATACCACACCAGTAACCGATTTGACATACTCCTATATGAAAATCAAGAAAAACTTTATTTAAAAAATGTAACATTTATATGATGGATAAAAAACTCAAATTTGAGATGTGGGTGAAGAACTTTAAAGTGTGGTAGATTAAAGTCCAAATTATCAATAGTGTGGTTTGTGAAACTTTATAGCCATAATACCTTGGATTATATGCCATGTGCTAAAACCGCTATCGTTTTCCTGCAAGTTAGACCATCATACCTAGGGTTACATGAAATTTATTCTTTAAGAAACTAGAAAATCTTGTTTTGGCAAAGACAATAATTTTTATTAGTTCCTATCTTTTCATGATAATTAAGATGTCTTTTCTTTTGGATGACATGAAAGATGCGCATGCACACACATCACACAACCGGCGAGCTTGAAGCTATAGCATCAACACACTTCACACGTGCTTTACCTAGGAATATGAATGTCCACAAAACACAAACATATTATTTCTACACAATTATTGACCTTTTAGTTCCACTTGGGTTCATAGTAAGTGCAAGGTACAACTTTGATCTTTTAAATAATTTCGTATGCATACGCATGTTTGGTAAAGTAAACAATTGGATTTCAGCAATGTTGTCACAATAATAGCTCACAATATTTGTTTGTGAACATTTGTTATTGGGAACTGATGTAAATCACATCTTTATTCACATCAAAAGTAATTCAATTGACTTCATGGTTTAATTAGCTGATGAATTCCTAATTTTGCCTTAAGCATCCAACTACTATCAGCTTGATGAACTGCTAACAGAAGAGGAAAAGGATTTACAAATGAATGTCCGACAGTTTATGGAGAAGGAAGTTGCTCCAATAATACCCAAGGTTGATTACACTTAACGGGTTAATATAGACCCTATTTTGTTTATTTTTCCTGTTGAGTTTAATATACCACATTTTGTTTGTTTTTCATGTTGAGTAGTTTTGGGAGAAGGCAGAATTTCCATTACATCTTATTCCAAAGATGGGTTCTCTCGGAATTATTGGAGGGATTATCAAGGTACATCTAATATTCTAATGTCGGCACTTCCGCCGATATCCGATTTGTCCACGTGGCACCCTTAGTCTTAACGTTTTAGTTCAGTGGTAATTTTCCAAACTGTGCTCTCACGTGTAATAATTGCTCGCATCCTTCTCGATTTCTTGCGTAGTTGCTTTAGCACGTTTTCGCATGGGCCAAAAACTCTCATGCAAGCATTCCAGTCGTGTGAGCCAGGCCAGCCATGTGTTGGGCCATAAGCCTCTAAAGCACATCCATGTAGTAAACATGTGCCCAAATGTATCCAACAGCATAAAACAACAGTACATTGGAAAGCAAAATAGATCCATTTAAAAAAAATACCAGCTTGACCGATCGAAATATTTAGATGATCATAAGTTTTTTTTTTTCAGACCAATAGAACAGTACATGCATATATATGAGTTATGAAAAGTAATTTTAATGTAGGACTTTTGTATTTTAGTTCTTAGCGGTTTGAAAATTTAAATTTGGTTCTAGAATAAGACAACAAGCAAGCAACCAATGAGCAAGCTATCTATCTATCTATTATATACTAAATAAAAGTCCATTAAACTTCCTACAAACGCTCCTATGTCGCCATGTGGCACTCTACAAACGCTCCTAAGCTGCCACGTGGCAAAGAAACATCTAGCCCTTGATTTTCATTTAAATTGATGGGTCCATCCTTTTCGACCATTAGATTAGATGCAGAAAAAAAATAATCTACTCATCCTAATCTCCTTCCAATTTGGGCACCACTCAATTTGTGCGGATGCACATATATACGTAACAACATTGTACGCTCCTATTTCCATTCCTCTTTTCATTCTACTCCCTCCGTTTCACAATGTAAGACTATCTAGCATTGCCCATATACATATATATGTTAATGAATCTAAATACATACATATGTCTATATTCATTAACATCTAAAATGAATATGGGCAATGCTAGAAAGTCTTACAATATTGTGAAACGGAGGAATTATTATCTATTTCTCTCTCCTATTTTGCTTTTTCTAATAGAAAGCAAAATTTATGTGAAAACATTTAGAAAACTATTGCATTTAAATCATAAAAGTATTCTAATATGCTTATGCTGTTAGATTATTTATATAGTAACTAAATCGTACGTATATGTTTTGATCACGCTACAATAAAAAGACATATAGAGATCGACATTAGGTGCTGCAAGTGATAAAACCAGCACCTATAGACCATTTCCTACATCTGCATGTTGAAAATAAAAAAAACTGGCACTTTTAATAGACTATAGGTGCCTTTTTTTAACAAAAACTGACACCATTAATTTACTTTATTAAAACTGACACTCAGTTTTTAAAAATCGACACTACAAAACCAAGTAGACCGATGGTCTTGAGCGGATAAGGCTGAGAGGGTTCGGTGGCTCTCTCTCTCTCTCTCGCGTAGATAGGACCGAGAGTCTCTCACTCTCTCTCGCGTGCTCCACTCTCTCTCTCTCTCGCTCTATCTATATCTCTTGCTCTCTATCTCGCACGTTCCGATTTTTCTCTCGCGTGCGCACTCCTCTCTCTCGGCCTAGCGGCGGTGGCGGCACCTTCCCCTCAGCTAGATCCGGCGGGAGGGAAGGCGGTGGCACCCTCCCCACGGGGAGGAGGCGGCAGGTGGCGGCAACGCCCTCCCCTCCGCCATGTCCGGCGGAGGGGAGGCAGCGGCAAGGGCGGTGGTGTCGAGCGGCGGCTCTTTGTGTTATCTATTTGTTCTTGATGTGTATTTTGTGATTGTGTTTTTTAACAAAAACTAACACCATTAATTTACTTTATTGAAACTGACACTAAAAAACAGAGCAGACCTATGGTCTTGAGCAAATAAGGCTGAGAAGGCTCGGCGCCTCTCTCTCTCTCTCTCTCTCTCTCGCGTAGATAAGACCAAGAGTCTCTCGCTCTCTCTCTCGCGCGCGCTCTCCATTCTCTCGCTCTATCTCTATCTCTCGCTCTATATCTATCTCTCGCTCTCTATCTTGAACGTTCCTCTTTCTCTCTCGCGCGCGCACTCCTCTCTCTCGGCCCAGCAGCGGTGGCAACGCCTTCCCCTCAGCTAGATCTGGCGGGAGGGGAGGCGGTGGCACCCTCCCCACAGGGAGTAGGCGGCAGCAACGCCCTCCCCTCCGCCAGATTCGGCAGAGGAGAGGCAGCGGCAGGGGCGGTGGTGTCGAGCGGCAGCAACGGAGGTGGTGTCGAGCGGCGGCTCTTTGTGTTATCTATCTGTTCTTGATGTGTTTTTTGTGATTTTGTTCTTGATGGGGATGAGTAGCTTCGATGGTTCCCGGTGGTTGGGAAGAATATTCTTGATGTTCATGTTGATGTTTTCTTGGATGTTCTTGATGTTCTTTGATGTGTTCTGAGCGGGGTGAAGGGAAGCTACTCGATGCCTTTTTTTTTGGAATTCCTGGAGCCTCAAAGGTCATGGTTTTGGAATATTCCCAACATCTGTGCCGCTTCCTCGGTACCACTTGGGAACCCGGCATAGGTGCTGGATTTCCCAACAGGCACCTATCCAGGTTTCTGTGATAGTATAAGTTTATGTTGTTAGATAAATTTACAGTTTAAAACCTATATTTACTATAAGTATGTCAGTGTTATGGATAATCTTATACGAAATCGGAACACCCTATAATTATCTTTAAGAAAAAAATTCACCTCCTAAAATCGATCATAGATAAATATAATTTATTTTATAGCGATGTATTAAATATTGTATATTTTAAAAGCTAACTAATAGTTTTAGAAAATTATCTAAGCAGTGATGATGAAGAAAATTTATGGAGAAATAGTGCTTTTGAAACATGAGAGGTGTCATCCGGTTGATATTCCGTCTATATAATTTTTTTCAAACGTAATCTAAAATACATGTCCGCGCAAATGCGCGGGCTACCTTTCTAGTTCCTAAAAAGAACTGATCTGTAGCATAACTGTTCATAAGAGGTGTTTCATATGGCCTGACACAAAGATCAAATTAAAATTTAACAATCCCATTGAACTTTTTCATTGATGAAAAAATTGATATGTGCTCAATAAAAGCAAAGAAATTTTTTGAAGATTTTTTCTAATTTTTATTATTGAAATACCATGCCTAAGGAAAATAAGTGTTTAAATTACTAAATTACTTCATTTTATATTTGAAAATTCTTAGCCTCAAAATGAAACATTTAAAACCTGAATGAACTTTGAATTTAGCACTCTAGTTATTGTTTTAGTCATTGATAAATATTTTGAGTTCAACATATTTTCAACCCGTGGTCCATCAAAACTTCAAATGCAGGGATGTTGCCCAGGGCTGAATTATATCTTTTAGTTATAGAACTTAGAGAATTAATAATTCGTCTAGTAAAATATTCTCACTTGCAACATGAAGTATTTACAACTCAGCTAATAATGTTATGGAAGAAATATTATAAAGCGAGAATGAAATGTAGTGGGGGGTCCTTCCCGAGAGCTCTCAACTTTCCCCTCCCCTCGCTACAGTAAATCTTCCTTCCCTCCGGCCCCTCTCCGCCCAAAATTCCGGCGGTGCGCCGCTGGTGAGGGTTGGAGAAGGGGTCCGGCCACCGTCCCTACTAGTATAAAGTAGATAGGTTGTAGTTTTGTCAGGTTTTTTTTTCCTGTTCTTCTAGGCATGTCCAGTGTGATGTCTTACCGGCGAAGGGCCTGGGTTGCCAGAGCGTGGATGGCGGCGGTGATGGTTTCTGGAGGTGGAGCTGTGAGATTCGAAGGTCTGCTAATGAATCAATGGATGGAGACTTCTTTTGGTGCTGCTGGTGGTTACAAGCTGTGTGAAGGTAACGACAACCTTGGAGCTTTGAGCGGCATCGCTCCGTGCGGCAGCGTCCGTAGCAGCGGTAGCCTGGGTCCTCTGTGCAGTGGCGTTGCTCTGTGTGGTGGTGTTGTTGCCTCCAGCTACTGCCTTCATATGACGGTGAAAATCTCCCACGGTGTCTCCTTTTTCTGATCTGAATGTCTCTTCTTTGTTCACAGCTTGCTCCTCTCAATTTGCTGCGCCATACTCCAGTTTGTGCTGAATTTGGGCTCTCAGTGCTTTTCCAAATCTTTAGTAATCCTTGGCCTTCTGCAAAGACAGATGTTCTATTGCACCCATCTGAATTTTCTTGTGATGTTGGCTACCTGTTCTTTGAAATATTACTTCCTTTGGTTTCAAATTAGCAGTATCCATGCAGGGGCTACCGTTCGAGTTGAGCACTTCCTGCTCCTCAGATCTAACGGGAGACTCCGTGGAATCATTTTGTTGGGTCTGGTGATGCCTAAACCAAAATCTACAGCTCAGCAACTTACCTCCAGTTTGTGCCATTTCCGTGGTGACAGCCGTAGGAGCTTTCCGGTCTGTCAAACGGTGAGCATATCAATGGAGGCCCAAGGATTTAGTCGTCGCGGCTTTGCCGCAGAACTCTGTCGATCTGATCCTCCACTGCTGTTTAGTCTCTACTGGAAGTTTGCTTCCTTGGACTGCTTAGTCTCTTCTCTGTTAGAGATGGTTGCTTACTTTACTCTGTATCCTTTTATGATGTACTGGGCTCTATGCCCTGAACTCTTTCTCAGCTAATCATGTTATGGAAGAAATATTATAAAGCGAGAATGAAATGTAGTGTTTAAAGCGAAACAATTGTTCTTACAATCATAATAAATTTGTTTCATAGATATGATGAGGAAATTGACATAGATTGAATAAAAATAGAGATAATATTTTGAAGAATTTTCCTAACTGTAATGGTCAAAATACCATGCAAACGAAAATATGTGTTTAAATTACTAAATTAATTTAAAACATCTTTTGAAAATTCTTAGCCTCAAAATGGAATATAGAAAACCGGAACAAACTTCCAAATTAAGTTTCTAGCTATTCTTTTAAGTTGAAGTTGTTATTGATAAATATTTAGATATCAACATATATATTCTTCTCAAGTCATGTAGTATACTACAGAGCAAATGGCACAAACTTCTAACCAATATTGTCAGTTTCCAGAACACACAGCGTGTATTTGTTACTTTTTATCAGAGGAGCCACATTAATGTTGTAGATAACCATGCTGTTCTCTGTGGATGCAAATGCATAGCCTGAATTTACTAAATATTTCCGCGCATGTCTGTAGAATATCAAGTTTTCAGTAAAAGTTATATATATATTTCTATTACTCCTAAAGATTCACCGAGTAATAGGAAAAAGGTTTATACGTTCTCCGAGTAATAGGTATTATACAAGTCGGCTAGCTAGCTTGTTCGTTCAGAATGATTAGTTTAAATTAAGTCTAAGCGTTGTCACTTTCCATTCATATGTTTTTTTCAGGGCTATGGATGTCCTGGACTTTCAGGGACAGCTCACGCCATGTGTTTTCTAGAGATCGCTCGTGTGGATGCAAGCATTGCCTCATTCTTCCTGGTTCAGTCATGCCTCGCAATGCTTAGCATTGGTATGTACTACTTCATTTGAACATGGACTGATCGATCATATATACTCTGTCCGCTATGTGTGTGATATATATAAGTGAGTTGGGCTTAAATTTCGTTAAGATTATACCAGGGGACCTAATTTCCACAGTGTCCTTTGAATTTTCTTTGCTTAAATTTCTTATTATGTCTATTAACTGGGCCCGTTGTACTAACAAAGTGAGATTATCTAGTCTACAGTATCTGCTGTACTCTTATTTATTTATTTATTTATTATTATTTTTTTGCAAAAGGAGAATTTCCTCTCTGTTCTATGTAATACAATTAGAGCAAATTCGTAGAACAAACACAACATTTTGGTGGTCCTATCGTGACTTGACTACAATTCTCTATTGAAGTTAGCAGTGCTGTTCTAAAAAAATAAAAAGAAAAGAAGTCACCAGTGCTAATGCTAACACGTATATCGATTCATTGATCCATATGGTGAACAGCACAACTCGGGTCAGAAGCCCAGAAGGAGAAGTATTTGCGGCCATTGAGCAAAATGCATAAAGTTTGCGTATATGTAAGCGAAAAATACAATCTCTTAGCTTTCGATCAAATTTGATATATTCTCTCAAACTCGTAATTAGTAAAAATTTATTTATCTGGTGTTGTGTATTTCAGGCCTTGACAGAGCCGAACCATGGTAGTGACGCGAGCTCTCTTAACACCACAGCTAGAAAGGTACTCCTACTTGTTATCTTGATATGTATGTCCTGCACTATGCATGACACATTGAAAGTTCCAAACTAAATTATTGTTAACTATTAAGAGCAACTATATGTGAAGTGTTTCCAAAAAAGGAGATATATGCAAAAATATATATTGCAGCTCGTAGTATACATGACCCCATATCAATCAAAGAGATCATAATACTGCCTCCGTTTTTTAATAGATGACGCCGTTGACTTTTTCTCACATGTTTGACCATTCGTCTTATTCAAAAATTTTATGCGAATGTATATGATATAAATCACACTTAAAGTACTATGAGTGATAAAACAACTCATAGAAAAATAAATTATAATTACGTAAATTTTTTGAATAAGACGAATGGTCAAACATGTGAGAAAAAGTTAATGGCGTCATCTATTAAAAAATGAAGAAAGTATAATTTACAGAGATATGGCTCAAAGTACGTGTACCGTTTCACTATTATGTATTGTTCTTATTTGTTCCCAACATATGTCTTGTTTGGGCTATTATTACTAATTCTGTAGAATATAAATTTCTAATAATCTCTACTATCTTAAAAGCAGAGTCGTCCTCCTTACATCCCTTCCTAGCACTCACTTTATTCACACATCACCACATCCAATGCTTTATCCTCAATCAACAGCTTCTTACCTCAACCCTAATTATATGCCTAACCCATTACAAAGTACAAACATGCTACTATGCTAAATATGTCGGTTATTTTTCAGTAATTCGATTGGCTCAGATGAAAACAGATTCCCCTGGGTTGCTACTTGCTGACTATTAATTTTAAATTTCATAGTAAAATTAATAACATACTAAATTAATTTTATTTCTTGAAAATGAAACTAAATAGTTTACGATGATTTCAATGGAATGTTTTATTAAACAGGCACAAACTCCGAATATGGTCAACAATCGTACATGACTGAGTATTAAACTTTCAATATATGTTTATTGTATTAGTCATTTTATTTTAACTATAGTATGGCACTGTTGACTTTTGACGTAAATTATGTAAATTCATTTTATTTTGTTGTGACTTGATTTATCATTAAGGAAATTTTAGTGATGAATTATATTTTTCATATTCACACTAAATTTTTAAACAAGACGAATAGTTAAACATCGTATTAAAACCTGACATTTAAAAGTTTATAAAATTCTGTATTAAAAGATGGAGAAAGAAACAAAAGAGCATACATTCATTCAGTCTTATATATGTTGCCTGCAACTTGCGTGCTTTGCCACAAGCCTAGATAAATTAATTCACCACATCAGTTAAAGAATGGGACTATCTTGAATTTAATCGCCTGAATTCATTGGAATTTTCTGTCACTTCATGTATTCGTTGGATATGCAATCAACAGTGACAAATAGGCCATGCCCACTCGTTAAAAAGAATTATTCGACTCTTCTCTGAGAAAAAAAGGAAGAATTACTCGTTGGTTATGAACAGGAAAACTAATGGGCCAGCAGATCAATATTGCAGTCCAACTATGGATAAAAAGGCCCTTTTTATTTGTTCTTGAAACTCCTGGGCTTTTCGAAACAAGGTTTTCACAAGTTGGCCTTTATACGCCTCTGGTTGGGTGGCCTTCGTATTTTTTGTTTGGTAAATCAGAAGGGTTTGTATTCTCTCATGTTGTTTCCTGGGAAGGCCTTACGAGCAAACCGTCCCTACATACTAAATAGACCTAATGTTATCTCAACCAAAAATGGTAAACAACTAATATAGCTGGTGTATATAAATTCTTTCTAAAAAGATTCACAATCATACAATTAAATTTGGAATATAATGTACACTGCAATAAATACAAAATAATAGTTAATATAATCTGAAACTTGAATTGACCATAATATCTATTTATTTATCTAAATCCTACTAAATAGTTGCAGTTGTTTTTTTTAGAAATTTGCACAAACAAATAAAGTAAAATATATTGAGATAACACCTGGAATTTGACTAAAGTCATAAGATGCAAACAAAAATTTAGGGTATATTTGATTTGGAAGAAAAACAAAGGATTTGGATTTCTAAGGATTAATTTCTATAAGTTTTGGTTCGTAAGAATGTAAGTATAGAAAAATCAAAGGAAATTTCCTTTCCTAAAAGTTATAGAGAGAAAACATAGGAGATTTTTCATCTACTCAACCCCCTGGAAAATTCCTATGAATTAAAGTGTGTGCGCATTCTTATTCCTCCATTTTCCTTATTGCTATGGATAACCGAATGAGCCCTTACACCGATTTTTCTTAACAACTAACCAAGAGGACAATTTATGCATGATATTAGTATGTCTTCTTTTTGATAGGAAAAAAACATATGTGTTTTATTGATTAAGGATGAAGTACATGAGTTAACATCCCCCAAAGGGGGAAAGCTGATAGAACAGATAGTTTTGCAGAAAAAAGCCTCTGAGTAATGGGCAAAATACACTTCAAGCATAACATATGTAAATGACCTAAAAACATACAAGAAAAAGCAATAAGGTCCTTGCAACAACCACTTCGGTTATGGCCAGATCCACGTGCACAGCGACGGTAGGAGCAAAAAACCATGGTTAGCTACAATGGGTAGACACAAGGTGCAAATGGGGCATCTCGACGGAGGTTGAAGCCACCTTGGTCCATTGGAGAAATCATCAACCACCTTTTGCAAAGTTGTCGTCATAGACGAAGCAGAAAACCACGGTAGGTGTGGGAGACTTATCGTAGATAGAGCAAACAGCCGACATGATCTTCTGTTTGATAGGCTAGAGGACAAATCCTCAACCCTAAGCAAAACAGCAAAACTCCCGATTGAAGGCGTTGGAGGTCAACCCAACATTCGTTAGACAGGAAGACGATGCTAGCAAGAACGCCGATGAGGTCTGCCATGTTCGTCAAGCTGAGACAAGAAGAATCGAACGCCGATGACCCTCTTGAACTACACAAAGAACATGGTGAACCCAAGAACACGAAAGACCCGACTAGACCTAAATATATGTCTACTAGTGGAGGAAGGAGCTGGACCCCTTCCCCCCTCGCTGTAGGATCGAGATGTCGACTAGAGGGGGGGGTTAGAGGATGAGATCGGATCTGAGGGGAGGAGAGATCGAGGGGACTTATCTGATCTTATCTAGAACTTAACCGATCAGAGATGGGAGATAAATATTTACTTCCGGTTGGTAACTCTAACCGGGACTAAAGATAAATCTTTACTCCCGGTTGATACTACTAACCGGGACTAAATATCTAAATGATCTCTACTCCTGGTTGATAGTACCATCCGGGACTAAAGTGGTAATCTTTAGTCCCGGTTGGTAGTATCAACTGGGACTAAAGATCATCGGCCCCCTCACAGGCTTCTGACAACCGGGACTAAAGATCAAGTTTTTTTTAACCGGGACTAAAAATAATTTTTAGTCCTGGTTCTTATTAGAACCGAGCGAGAGTATTGTGGAAATCGCTCGACCCTCCAAAGATCGTTTCTCCAGTAGTGACTGCAACTTGCGTGCTTTGCCACAAGCCTAGATCAATTAATTCACCACATCAGTTAAAGAATGGGACTATCTTGAATTTAACCGCCTGAATTCATTGGAATTTTCAGTCACTTCATGTATTCGTTGGATATGCAATCAACACGGACAAATAGGTCTTGTTCACTGGCTCGTTAAAAAGAATTATTCGACACTCTTCTCTAAGAAAAAAAAAAGAAGAATTACTCGATGGTTATGAACAGGAAAACTAATGGGCCAACAGATCAATATTGCAGACCAACTATGGATAAAAAGGCCCTTTTATTCGTTCTTGAAATTCCTGGGCTTTTCGAAACATGGTTTTCACAAGTTGGCATTTATAGGCCTCTGGTTGGGTGGCCTTCGTATATTGCTGGAAAGGCCTTACGAGCAAACCGTCCTTACATACTACTTCCTCCGTTTCACCATTCTAGCATTTCCCACATTCATATTTATACTAATGAATCTAGATAGATATATATGTCTAGATTCATTAGCATCAATATGAATATGAAAAATGCTAAAATGACTTACATTGTGAAACGGAGGGAGTAAATACTAAATAGACCTAATGTTATCTCAACCAAAAATGGTAAACAACTAATATAGCTGGTGTATATAAATTCTTTCTAAAAAGATTCATAATCATACAATTAGAATTGGAATATAATGTACACTGCAATAAATACAAAATAATAGAAAATATAATCTGAAACTTGAATTGAACATAATCTCTTTTTATTTATCTAAACCCTACTAAATAGTTGCAGTTGGTTTTTTTTACAAATTTGCACAAACAAATAAACTAAAATATATTGAAATAACACCTGGAATTTGACTAAAGTCATAGGATGCAAACAACAATTTAGGTTATATTTGATTTGGAAAAAAACAAACGATTTCGATTTCTAAGGATTAATTTCTATAAGTGCTGTTCGGTTTGTAAGAAAGGAAGTATAGGAAAATCAAAGGAAATTTCCTTTCCTACAAGTTACAGAGAGAAAACATAGGAGATTTTTTATCCACTCAACCTCCTGGAAAAAGTGTGTGTGCATTCTTATTTCTCCATTTTTCTTATTGCTATGGATAACCGAATGAGCCCTCTTACACCAATTTTTCTTAACAACTATCCAAGAGGGACAATTTATGCATGATATTAGTATGTATCTTTTTTGAAAGAAAAAACTTATGTGTTTTATTGATCAAGGATGAAGTACATGAGTTAAATCCCCCAAAGGGGGAAAGTAGATAGAACAGCTAGTTTTGCAGAAAAAGTTTCTGAATAATGGGCAAATTACACTTCAAGCATAACATATGTAAATGACCTAAAAACATACAGAAAAAGCAATAAGGTCCTTGCAACAACCACTTCGGTGATGGCCAGATCCACGTGCACAGCGACGGTAGGAGCAAAAAACCATGGTTAGCTACAATGGGTAGAGACAAGGTGCATTGCCAAACGGGGCATCTCGACGGAGGTTGAAGCCACCTTGGTCCATTGGAGAAATCATCAACCAACTTTTGCAAAGCTGTCGTAATAGACGAAGCAGACAACCACGTTAGGTGTGGGAGACTTGTCGGAGATGGAGCAAACAGCCGACACGACCTTCTGTTTGACGGGCTAGAGGACAAGTCCTCAACCCTAAGCAAAACAACAAAACTCCCGATTGAAGGCATTTGAGGTCAACCCAGCATTCATTGGACATGAAGACGATGCTAGCAAGAACGCCGATGAGGTCTTCCATGTCTGTCTAGCTTAGACAAGAAGAATCGAACGCTGACGACCCTCTTGAGCTACACAAAGAACAGGGTGAACCCAAGAACGCGAAAGACCCAACTAGGCCTAAATATATATATATGTCTACTAGTGGAGGAAGGAGTTGGACCCCTTCCCCGCTCGCTGTAGGATCGAGATGTCGACTAGAGGGGGGGGGGGGGGGAATAGACGATTTTAAAAATAAATAGCCCTTAATCAAAACTAACCTAAGTTGCTAGGCTTGGTGAGAGATAGAACTAATTAGGCAACTAGATTATGTTTTGCAATCCTAGGATGATAAGGCTCAAGTATATCTCTATGAAAATAAATTGCCCAAAATGGGAAAGTCGCTAGTTTTCTAATACTCGTGGAGGCAAGCCCAACTTCACCACTAAAACCATGAAGCCACAGAGCCCCGTTCATCGAGTGGTGGGCAAGGTGGGAGCCGGTCTCTAAGTGGACTACCCAAGTCTCGATCACTAGGATAGTTCTTCCTTCACTCCAAAGTTGGTGAACTCCAAACCACTCACAACCAACATCGGACCTTCTCTACAATCTTCTCAGAGAGGTCACCGAGCAACTCCTCCAAGCCGTTTAGTAGGCGGTAACGTCCAAGAGTAACAAGTAACCACCCGGCTCAGAGATGATCATGTGCCACACTAGCTATAACAATGAAGCAATGCACTTGTCTTGGCTCCATCAACCCTTCAACACCAACAATGGATGAACCAAAGCTTAGGAGGTCTAAGAGTGGATGTAAGGGGTGTATGCAAGTGAAGCAAGTGCCAAGAAAGCCATCTTGCTGCTAGTGGGGGAGGATACATACCCTCACCCACGAAAAATAGCCCTTGGGGTCGAGGACCTTCATGGGGTGGCCGGTCACATCGCCCACGATTGTAACAGGTATTTTTCTAGCTGTTACAGTGCATTTAATACACGGGTATAGGCTGGTCAGATCGCGCTGTTGGCTGCCGGTTAGACGGCCATCAGCTTCGATCAGACCGCTGGTGGCCCGGCCAGATCGGCGGCTCTTGATTTCGAAGCCAGGCCCGGTCAGACCAGCACCTAGCCAACGGTCGGACCGGCCTCAAGCAAAGAAAAATTTATGACTTCGATCAAATTAACCAAGTGACAATGCAAATGACCGAATGTGGCATTTTGACCAACTCTTTGCCTAGTTCATTAGCCCTCTTGATAGTATGGCAAAGCTGGAAATAAACATAGCAAAATTTGATCGCCCAACGCCTTCATCAGTTTAAAATAAAATGCTAGATTAACCACATTTATTCCATTTGCTTTTGTGCCATCAATCATAATCGCCGGTTATCATCTATGGCATGTACATCATGTACTCAAATATATCACTCAAATAGAATAGAATAGTTAGTTCACAACTAACGTTTGTTATTAATTACGAAAATTAATAACGGGGTCAAGATGCTTCACATGCCGATGACCTGGAGGCCATGGAAGGAAGGAATGGGGCTGGGAGTCGAAGCTTTTTGTTTTCCGCCCACCTTTCGAGAGACTTCGAGGAGAAGCGATAAGAGCGGGCTCCGAACTCATCCACAAAATTTCTGCAATGAAATTAGAGAATCAAACACATCCAGAAAAAAGAAATCAAATTCCAATGTCCAGTTCGTCAGCTTGGGAGCTCCACCCATCTCAAGGGGTGGTCGATTAAAAATGAAAAAGAAATTGAAACTATGACACAGGCTGCACAAAAAGGTGTTGGTCCATGCTGATCTTGGTTATTGGATCTGGCCAACGGACATGATAAAAACATCATACCCACCAGAGAACAAACCCATATCATAGCACCGATCAGAAATATATCCAACGACCAGTAATTTTTGACCGGAAATTCTAAAATCAATAACTCTGTAAAGCAAATTAAAATTTACGGCACATGGTCTAGATAACTCGATTACGTTAAAAAAAAAACCCCTGGTTTCTTGATATGATCAATGGACTGCTTTGCTGACAATACGACTCATCTAATTAGTAAGCAGATAATATGAGACACAACTAAAGAAAAAGCATTTTTCCCAACATGGGATCTTATTTTCACAGACGTACATGATCCTTACAGTCAAATGACCGCCTACAAAAAATATAAATCGAGGTGAAATTTGATGTCTATTTTTGTAGACGGACTACTTAAGTGGTGCTATTTTCGCAGGCGCCGCTTAAGTGGTCCGCCTGCGAAAATAGACTTGAATATAAATAGACTTGGGATAGGAGGAGATTTTTTCTAAGTCTCCACACCTCACCACTCACGGCCGGCAAGCTTATCCATTCAACCCCTCAGTCCCTCACCTCCCTCATCCCCTCCCCCTCACCTCTCCTCCTCTCCCCATCTCAACGGCTGGCCTCTCCCCTCCCCTCACCTCTCCTCCTCTCCCGGTGGCGGCGGCTGGCGGTGGCGGCGGAGGGCGGCGGCAGCGCGCCTCACCGGCCCCTACCCTCTCAGATCTGGCCGGAGGGGGGCGGGGGGAGCACGGCGGCGGGTAGTGGTGGCGAGGAGGGTCGAGGCGGCGGCACGCCACGGCGGCGAGGGTGGTTGAGGCGGCGGCGGCGGCTCCGCCGCCCCTCCCTCCCAGATCTGGAGTGACGACGGCGGGCCGTGACCGTGCGGCGGGCGCCGGACGACGGCGGGCCGCGCCGTGCCGGTGGGCGGCGGCGCTCCCGGCCACCCCTCCCTCCCAGATCTGGAGTGACGATGGCGGGCCGTGGCCATGTGGCGGCGGCGCGGACGACGGCGGGCCACGGCCGTGCTCCCGGCAGCCGCCGCCCTCCAAGATCCGCGTTGACGACGGCGGGCCGTGGCCGTGCGGCGGCGGCGGCGGCGGACGACGGCTGGGCGGCGGCCGTGATTTCTTGAATGTTTTTATTTGCTTTCTTCTAGATTTGATTCAGTGATTTTTGGATGAACTGGATGAATTGAATGGATTGGATGGGGAATGGGTGGGAACTGGATTGGGAACGGGAAGCTACCACCGGAAACGGCGGTGGCTGCCCATTTTTTTTAGCGCTCGAAGCTATTTTCGTAGACGGACCTGTTGCGCGCCTGCGAAAATCAGACGTTGAGGTGCAGGAGGATGGCTTGTCCGCCTGCGAAAATATGATTCGGCCGACTGGGAAAAGAGTTTTTCTAGTAGTGAGAGCTCGTAAAAAATATCTAGAATCCAATTAGTATACCCATTTGCTCAGAAGATTACGAATTTCACTGATCAAATTCCATGCTCTGCATTAATTATCTAATATTTGGTGTAGGTTCCTGGTGGGTGGATCCTCAATGGGCAGAAGCGATGGCCGGCCAACGGCAGTTTTGCGGATGTGTTCGTCGTTCTTGCCTGCAATACCAGTAATAATCAGATTAACGGGTAACCAAAAGCCATATGTCTACACATTACTTTAGTGGGTCTTACTACGGAAAAAGAGATAGAGTTATCGACACTGTGAAATGTTTTACTGGACTGTTGGTTTTATACATTCGTTTACCTGGAACTCACTGCAGGTTCATTGTGAATGGTGGGTCCCCAGGGCTTAAGATCAGCAAGATCGAGAACAAGACGTCGCTGAGGGTTGTCCAGAACTGTGACATTCTGCTGGAGGACGTGTTCGTCCCTGACGATGACCGTCTTCCCGGCGCCAACTCTTTCCAAGACCTAGTGAAGGTAAAAGCTACAAACTTACTCCATATATTCGTCCTAAAATAAAAAAAAAACTTTAGATCAGTTTCTCATGCGGATTAAAGGAGAGTGAAAATTAAATAGGGGCAGTGGTAATCGGACGAGTCGAGAAAGTACGTGGAGAAAATTAAATGAGAATGATTGATATTGGTTGAGACCAATAGGTAAGAAAATAAACTAAGAAATAACTATATTTTACAATAAAATTTGAACACTAAAGGTATCTATATCTTGGAGTGAACGGAGTACTCACTTTCGCTTCCGATATATATCCACACCATAAGTGATGTAGATTTGACAGACTTTGCTAGCTTGCTACTGATATTGGCTGTTTTTCTGCATACAGGCCCTCTCTTTCTCTCGCGTCATCGTTGCCTGGATCAGCATCGGCATTGCAGCAGGGGTTTATGATGCATGCTTACGGTGCAAATTATGTCAAACTTATAGCGTTCCATAATAACTGATATTGAGCATTATTCACATTTGAACATTGACCACTCATCTTTTATTAAATTCTTTTACAAACACTAAAAAGATGCCGCGTAATTAAAAGGTGGGGTAGTATACCCTAAATATAAGCATAAAACATATGTTTACTTTGTACTAATAATTACGTGTAATTAATGGTCTAAGTTTAAATGAAAATAATATTATCAATTACTCTCTCTGTCCAATTTTGTGATCCCGAGATACTCTTTCATTCCCCATGTATGTATAGTTTAATCTACACCTACCACTTTTGTACTAGTTTGATCCACATCTATCAATTCTTGTACTTCTCCTATTTCAAAATATAAAACACATCTACTTTCCTTAGAGGTTTCATAATATAAGACGTACATCCATGTATGCAATTAACTAGCACCTCTTCTCCACTAAATTATTATTTTTTAACCATTTCACTCTCAAAATCTCTAATTCTATTGGGCGCGTGCATTGCATTTATTAGGATGATTCTAACAATGAGGTGATAATAATTATTTCTTGGTCTTTGAGTTAAGGGTGATTATGACTGATATTTTGGAATGGAGAGAGTACTAATTTATTCCATTTCCTAATCACTTTTTTCATCAACTTTTATTACTTGCTTAATCTTTGTAAAAAGGATAGTAATCCCTTAAATTACAGGACGGAGGGAGCAGAAGAAGTTTTACATAGCAACCACACTAACAGCATGATTTGATCGAAATCCATCCTCACCTTACACATATTCACACACCGCCCATGTTTGTAGGTATCTGGGGGAGAGGAAGCAGTTCGGGGCGCCATTAGCGGCGTTCCAGCTGAACCAGGAGAAGCTAGTGAGGATGCTGGGCAACATCCAGGCGATGTGGCTCCTCGGCTGGCGTCTCTGCAAGCTGCACGATTCCGGCAGGATGACCACTGGCCAGGCCAGCCTGGGGAAGGTTTAAACACTTGCTTGTCTTACAACCCGTTCGATGAAGAACCATATTGTTTATTTTGAGATCAACCAAAGTGATAGAATTGTGACCCTACTCCATATTTTTTGTTCAAAGGCATGGATCACAAAGCAGGCACGGGAGACGGTCGCCTTGGGCAGGGAGTTGCTCGGTGGCAACGGCATCGTCACCGATTTTCACGTCGGCAAGGTCATCAATTACCCTCGTCAATGATTTGTTAATTTACCTCGTAATATAATGTTCATACTACAACGTATAGTTGGTTCTGTTGTCGAAATTGTACTACTACTACAGAAATAATGATCGTGCCTTCAATTAATTGGAGCATATTCTCATAAGTACTTACATATATAAGTTCTGCTTTGTATCATTAATTTGTCAGTCTTTTTTTCTTGTGTATTTTGGTCTCAATTTGCACAATATATATAGCGTTAACCTGCAGAATATAAAAAATATAGCTTTTGTTTCAATTTATTGAAACATTTTTGTTTGTTTCATTCTTTTTACGTTCTGCATTAACCTAGGCGCTCCGTTGAGCTGATGAGGATCATAGTATTTTATTTAATTTATATTAGTACGGATAGTAGGAATCATAGTTTTCTTTTAGTAAAGTACATGGATAGCAATTAAACTTGTCATGTTGTATCAACCAATGGCAGATCCAGAAATTTAGTTCGATGTGTCATAACGTGCCTATCGGTGTCATAGCATACTAATTTTATTTAGAATATAATGTTATAATATATGAATAAGCATTTTAAGCATAGCTCTTGCCCAAAGACATTAGTGTTGCCTGATACCGGTGTAATACCACTGTAGATCCGCCCATACTCATCTTAAAAATACATAATTAAGTTTTGGAACATTGTTGAAGTAAGTCATCTAGCTAGGTTTGAAACTATATATACCACATGTAACATGCCTTTCATATCCCTGCGTGGCTGATACTTCACCGAAAGGGTTACGTGTTATACTTCAATTGTAATATGCAATTGAACTTTGGTACATGGATCTGAATTTTCAAAGTTTATTAGAACCTAGATAATATAACTAACAGGTTTAAGTATACCACCGATTAATATATTATACCCTTCATTTTAGTTGTAATAAATGCACTTATCTGATTCACGCAGGCATTCTGCGACATGGAATCCATATACACGTATGAGGGCAGCTACGAAGTAAACGTGCTCGTCGCTGCCCGAGAGATCACGGGCATCGCCAGCATTAGGCCGACTAGCCGGCTCTAGTTGCTGAACATGAACATCGTGCTGTGCAAATATGGCACACCAAGTAAATGAATAACAGCTAGCTAGCTCGTATAAGAAGGAACGTCCATGCGACCAGGCCCGGTGTTAAAGCACAAATTTCTAGGCTAGCTAGCTGTCTCTGAAGGTCTGATTGGAACAACATCTTTCCAATAATTTTATGGTATATGAAGTTCATCTCGTAATATATACTTGTTGGTATACACAGTACATCCAACCATCAAGTTAAAGTAACACTTCATAGCTTTTTTCTGTACACAATATATGTGTCGTGGTATTGTAACACATATACATATATATAACAGGTTTCGCATGATTATTATCTCTTATCCATGCATAATGTTATGGGCATCACAGATATTGCCATGAATACTACAACCTCTCAACACCTACGGAGAAAATTTTCTGGATATATATTTGCATTAATAGAAAAACGATATTGCAGTCCACATAGGGATGAAAACAAATCGGAAACGAACGGAAACTAACTTTATCATATTCGTTTTTATATATTTTTTCGGAATCGGAATCGGAATCGGAAACTCGGATATGGAAATGAAATCGAATATTATCGAATACAGATACAAAGCGAACACGAGACGAAACGAATACGGTAGCGAATATTTACCGGTATATAAAAAAACCCCTCAAATTGAGTTTCTCGATCAAGGAAGAGATAACTCTTATTATTTTAGTTCAACATCTCCAACATTTATATCATCAATTTTGTAGACGGTCCCACAACCATATGTGAAAATCGATTTTCATGGTTGTTTCTCTAAGAGATCCATATACAAATATGATTATCATTTTCTATTCCAAAGACCTTTTAATATATATAACTTAATTACTTACCATTGTATAAATGGAGATGTTATTTATTTTATTTCGCATCTTCGAAAATTGTAATGTTTGTTTTATACTTTAAATGCTTTTAAATACAAATGTTATAAACTACAAAGTGGTAGATCCCGTTGAGCTCTACAACTTTGATATGGAACACATCTCCATCAGATGTCGTTTGAATTGTAGATCTGAGATTTTGTAAAAATTAATATGGTATATTATAATGAATATTTAGACCCTTAAATGACCCCAAATAATAAAATAGTCAATAAGAAAGTTGTAGATCTCATCAAGCTCTACAATGTTGATATAAAGTTTGTCTTCATCTGATTATGTATGAAAAAGTTATGTATATATACGTGTTTTTTCTAAAATTGCTCAATGTCTGCGGATATCCGAAAAAAATTCCGGATAGTTTCCGACCGTTTTCCGATTCCAACGGATAGTACCCTTACTGTATTCGTTTTCGTTTCCGAGAAAAAAAAATCCGAATTCGTTTCCGAATCCGAGAATTTCTGGATAGTTCCAACCGAAACTATCCGAATCTGAAAAATGGTCCGGACGGACGGAAACTATCTGAACCAGTTTCAACCCTAAGTCCACATACATTTAACTACATATAGATGGCGCTTAAGAAGGTTAACCTGCATTAATTTTACTACCACTATCTGTTAGAGTTTGCGTCGAATATGTGTACTATCAATGAATCTATTAGAGTTTGCGTCGAACTTGGTATGGTAGAATTGATACAAGAGGAACCTGCTGGATGGCTACACTCAGGGTAACATGAAGTTCTGTGAGCACTGTGGTTTTGGTTAGCACAAGACGGTAAAATTCAATACCTCAGTCCATCGCACCAAACGTATACTTGATTATGTATATGCTAATTTGTGGGGCCCTCTCTTGGTGGTGCTCGTTATATGCTTACCTTTATCGATGATTACTCTAGAAAAGTGTGGCCTTATTTCCTGAAACATAAAGATGATACTTTTGCTGCTTTTAAAGAGTGGAAAGTTATGATAGAAAGGCAAACTGAAAAGGAGGTAAAAGTACTTCACACTGACAATGGTGGTGAATTTTGTTCGGATGCTTTTGATGATGACAATGGTGGTAAATTTTGTTCGGATGCTTTTGATGATTACCGCAGGAAAGAAGGCATCGTTAGGCATCATACCATCCCGTACACTCCACTGCAGAATGGTGTGGCTGAGCGGGGATGAAGGGCAAACTCGGCTCGGTCGGGGCGGAACAGGGAAGGAGAGAAAAATGGGGGAGGACGAGGTTTTATAGATGTCGGGGGAATGGAACAACATCTTTCCAATAATTTTATGGTATATGAAGTTCATCTCGTAATATATACTTGTTGGTATACACAGTACATCCAACCATCAAGTTAAATTAACACTTCATAGCTTTTTTCTGTACACAATATATGTGTCGTGGTATTGTAACACATATACATATATATAACAGGTTACGCATATGATTATTATCTCTTATCCATGCATAATGTTATGTGCATCACAGATATTGCCATGAATACTACAACCTCTCAACACCTACGGAGAAAATTTTCTGGATATATATTTGCATTAATAGAAAAACGATATTGCAGTCCACATACATTTAACTACATATAGATGGCGCTTAAGAAGGTTAACCTGCATTAATTTTACTACCACAATCTGTTATAGTTTGCGTCGAATATGTGTACTATCAATAAATCTGTTACAGTTTGCGTCGAACTTGGTACGGTAGAATTGATACAAGAGGAACCTGTTGGATGGCTACACTCAGGATAACATGAAGTTCTGTGAGCACTGTGTTTTTGGTAAGCACAAGACGGTAAAATTCAATACCTCAGTCCATCGCACCAAATGTATACTTGATTATGTGCATGCTAATTTGTGGGGCCCTCTCTTGGTGGTGCTCGTTATATGCTTACCTTTATCGATGATTACTCTAGAAAAGTGTGGCCTTATTTCCTGAAATATAAAGATGATACTTTTACTGCTTTTAAAGAGTGGAAAGTTATGATAGAAAGGCAAACTGAAAAGGAGGTAAAAGTACTTCACACTGACAATCGTGGTGAATGTTGTTCGGATGCTTTTGATGATTACCGCAGGAAAGAAGGCATCGTTAGGCATCATACCATCCCGTACACTCCACAGCAGAATGGTGTGGCTGAGCGGGGATGAAGGGCAAACTCGGCTCGGTCAGGGCGGAACAGGGAAGGAGAGAAAAATGGGGGAGGACGAGGTTTTATAGATGTCGGGGGAAGGCGGTTTGGAGGAGGAACCGACCTCGGGGGCGGTCAAGCTAGCTCGGCTGGCATTGGCGCTTGTGGCCAAGGATGGCAGGGGTGACGGC
The DNA here is from genome assembly GCA_009805545.1 of Oryza longistaminata. Lineage (NCBI taxonomy): Eukaryota > Viridiplantae > Streptophyta > Magnoliopsida > Poales > Poaceae > Oryza > Oryza longistaminata. The sequence goes on from CM020181.1 coordinate 21,588,868, forward strand.
TGTGATGGTTGGGGAAAAAGGAAAAGCGAGGGGAGAAAGGGGCCTTGCTCCTTTACCAAAATGAGAAAAGAAGGAGGGAGAGATGGTGAGGCAGGGAGCTCTGTCTTCATCTCTTGGACACACACGCGTAGACGTGGGGACGGGGAAGGGTGACGCCAGTGATGATGGTGGAGGGCGGTGCAGCGATAGGATGGCATGCACTGACGGCGGAGGTGACCGAGCGGTCGGCCACCACGCGGTCGCGCGAATAGGGTTTTATTTATTTAGTTTTTAACGTCTTGCGAAAAGCGGGGTGTTACAATGAACTTTTGCATATTCAGCCCAAACCTTAAAGGGAGGATTTTGATTTCTTTTTCCAATTAAATAACGGTGTAGCTATATTTATGGCGCCATATTTTTAATCAAAAAATACTCGGCATGTATTTACATTGTAAGTCCCTAAATTACATACGTTTAGGACTTGAAGTTGTAATAGGTATTAGGACCAGAGTATGAGTCGAACTCTATCCTAGGATCTCTCATAAATAGAGAGATGTTCCTGTTGTAACCGTATGCGACTTAGCATAGCGAGAGGGAGCGGCTGCCGGCGGCGACTGGCCGTGAGTCGTTGTAACTCTGATACGCTGTATATGCTAGATCGGGGAGGACCTGTGGGAGTGGAGCTGAAGCTCGCTAGGTTTTATTTTTCCGCTGCAGTTTTCTTCATGGTGAGGACTAAGTGCCTCTTATGTAAGTATTTATTCGCTTTAGTTATTGATGAATCTGTATATTAAATTGTCAGTTTGTGTACCTCGGCTGATTCCTAGACGATGATTTTATGCACAAATGAGTTCAGAAATTACTAGTGAATTTCTAGCCGTGACACCTATGGTGGAGCAGGCCCAATGTGACTTGGGTGGCCCACGATTTGTGGGCCAGGCTGCGCACTCTAACAAGTGATATCAGAGCCTGCGGGAGATCCATGGTAGAGGTAATAGGGAGGAGCTCCACGCCGCGACCACTACGCAGGATATCTAGGGATGGACATGGACGCAAGGTGGAGTACGGTGGTGATCAACGGAATTTGATTGGTGGAATCGGACGCTTCAGGCAGCAGTCTGAACAGTTCGATGGCTGCAATCCATAGGGAGATGACTAGACGTGGTGCTCGGGTTGATGGCAGCGGAAGCGATTGGCGATCCAATCGGTGGGTTGCACAGTTCGAGCGGGTGGCTCGAACTTTCCACTGAGCTACTTTCAACAGGGAGCGGCTGGCTATACACTCGTGGTTGATTGAAGTTGGAGGCAATCGGCGTTCTCGATAGGTGGAATCGAACACTCTGGGTGGGGTGGCCCAGGCCTTTCGATGAGCTGCGTTCGATAGGGAGATGGCTAGACGTAGCACTCGGGTTGTTCGGCGGCTGGGAAGATGACATGGTGATTTGTCAGCTTCGGTTCACGGCTAGATTGGTGGATGGTCAAGGTCAGAGCAGATTTGTTTGCGACGAATTCTGGGCGGCAGGAACACGGCTTGGTGTGGTCGTCGTGTAGGTTCCAGCAGGATTTGACACAGGCCAGCTCTGGTGAGGAGACGGTGGGTACCGGCGGCTCATGCGTTGAGGACAAGTGGCGGTGGAGCTCCGAGGCAGAGGCGTGTCAGCGCGGGCGTCTGGTAGCGGTGGATCCACAGCGGCAGCAGTTGTGGGGATCTAGGGCTGGAAGCAGGCACGAGTCGTGTACTCGTGACGGTGACCGAATCGGTTTGTTAGAAAAGAAATTTATTCGGTGGCTAAGATTGAATCAGTTTTGGACTGTTGGCAATTGAGTCAGGGCTTACACATAAGAAGATACTACTAAGCAACAAAGCAAGGCAATTAATGCATTGGAACTTGGTCAAAACTAGATTAATTTTTGCATACGGTAGATAATTTATGCGTGTATACATGTACACGGTGTTGGTGCTCTTGTTCTTGGTGGCTTGCATGTGCATGTAATGGTGGTTGCGCATGCTGTTAGCGTATATACTTGTGCTGTGATCGGGTGGACTGTTAAGTCAAGTGTGACTTGGTGGAGACAGTCATGGGAGATCGAGGTAGTTCCTGGGTAACAGCGGGTGAAAATCGTTGATGGTGTCAACGGGTCTATCTGGCAGTACAGGATATATCCAGCATCTGCGGGGTTTGCATGATGAGGATATATCGAATCTACGTCACTGAAGAGAAGAGCGAGCGCTATGGTGGTAATTTCTTTGGGTTATTCAAGACAATGGTGAATTTTCTCAAATTATCAGATATTCAGTCTACGGATGCGGAATGCGTGGATGTTGGATTTATTAGCTCGGTTCATAAGACGACAAGGAAGAAAAGGTTTAGTTCTTCATGTCTGGGGAGTTTGATTTATCTATTAGGTGATGATGCGAGTTATCTGACCATGGATTAGATCAAGTCAAATTTAAGACGGTAGATGGAGTTGAACATGGTCTTCGGGGAGTTTATGATACGCGAGCTAAGAAGAACTCAATTTCACTTGGCAAGATGACTGTGGTGATAGGTGAGAAGGTGGAGCACTGTTGCAGGTGGAGTCAAGAGGAAGAAGTTACAGGGATAGCGGAGTCTCTTGTTTACAGTGAGCCTGGTGGAGGCTTGTCCGGGCAGCTCGATGTGAGCAGCGAAAAAGGATCAACTCAAGTCTGGGTGCATGGAGATTTGCGCATGGTGCAAATTCAGGTTGGCGTGGCATATTCGCCAAGGTGGAGTTTGTTAGAGTTTGTGTCGAATATGTGTACGTAGTCAGCTACAATTTAGGACTTGAAGTTGCAATAGGTATTAGGACTAGAGTATGAGTCGGACTCTATCCTAGGATCTCTCATAAATATAGGGGCGTGCCTGTTGTAACCGTATGGTGACTTAGCATAGCGAGAGGGAGCGGCTGCCGGTGGCGTCCGGCCGTGAGTCGTTGTGACTATGATACGCTGTATATGCTAGATCGGGGAGGAGCGCCCATAATTAGTGCCCCGGAGATTTAGGCCTCGGCTGAACTCCATTACCAGATATCGTGCCTCGGTGTCGTTGTTGACGGTCATTAGCGATCAGCTTCGCCCATCAGTATTACCTAAATAGAGAACTTGTTATACTTGCAATGCATATTTATGTTAAAATAATATATATTCCACTAGCACTAGGATTACTAACCTTTTGCAGAGAATAAGCATAAGATGGAGGAGAACCGACAGGAAAATAGACGATCGATCAATCAATCTTACGCTGTCGAGAATCAGATTTATCGGAAGATGGGCCAAGAACATAGATATGACAAGATCGAATTGGGCCAAAATTCACAAGTCTGAAGTTAGATGAGGTCAAGGAGGCCGCCAGCCGAATTGTGGGCTAGATGGGCCGGCCCATGGTTCGGCCGAACCCTCCTCAATGCCGCTCGATGCAGGGTTGGCTCTAGAGGGCTGTATTTGCTTTAAGATGGAGGAGAACCGACAGGAAAATAGACGATCAATCAATCTTGCGTTGTCGAGAATCAGGCTTATCGGAAGATGGGCCAAGAACTTAGATATGACAAGATCGAATTGGGCCAAAATTCACAACTCTGAAGTTAGATGAGGTCAAGGAGGCCGCCAACCGAATTGTGGGCTAGATGGGCCGGCCCATGGTTCGGCCGAACCCTCCTCAATGCCGCTCGATGCAGGGTTGGCTCTAGAGGGCTGTATTTGCTTCCCTGTGGTGGTTGGAGGGTATTACCGACCTTTCCAACAGCTATAACCATCATTACCAGCCTATTTAGGGCCATCAATCTCTCCATTTCAAGACACACCTCAAGCAAGAAGCAGCATACATCTCTCATGTTTAGTATAGTCTCTAAGAGTATAGTGGAATAGAAATAGAATAGAATCTTCTGTTCTCGGAGTCTTCGGAAGAATTCGGGTATGGCTCTTGTAGCTTTTCCTTCTTTTGTAAGACATACTTTATTTATAATATTCTTCTTTATACTACTTTGGTATTGTATTACTTTCCGAGTATATGAATACCAACTTTACTATATATCTGTGTTATATTAATTATGATGCTAGCTTATCTGGGAAATGCAATGGTGTGGGTATAATGATCGTATTTACGATGACTCTATGTCATGACGATGATATTAGAGTGGTATTTGGTAATTTAAGCGTGGTGTTTAGATTACTGGATATCATTATTTTGGATTATATGCTGCGGAAGCGAGGTGGGCCGCTGATGGTGACAGCTTAGTACGTGTATTCCTCCGCGCGTGTATATAGTCTTAAGTTAATTTTCCTGGGGAGGGTACTCCTTTGTATTTAGCCCCAGTTGGATGGTCATGACCGATTATCGTAAGGAACTCAGCAATCAGGGGTGGCTTCTTCGAAGCACCAGGAGGGCATTGGAAAAAGGATATTAGCTAAGTAATTATATAACTGGGATGTATTTATAATATGTATGTATACTAGAAGTATAGGAATAGGATATTTTTATTTTCTTTCCAACTAGCTTAGATAATTATGAATGAGTATAAATGCTTATGTTTAGTGTCACTCTACCCTTTGGATTATATTAGACCCTGCCTAGACTTTGGTTATTACATGTAACATACAAATTATTAGTATGGTTATCTCTATTATAATCTTCCCACGGGTCTAAATAAATGCGATACTCGTGTAATACTCTTGGGTGAAATGCAACAATGGTATATCCGTGCGCTTGCAGATGAACTCTGTAACCATAATATAGCAGAAGTATTTCTGCGCCATTTCTAGGAATTATATTTCTAGTAATGTCATTAAGAAATACCAACAGTCGTCATCGTGTTTGGATCTCCTATGGTGTTTCTTCCGCGTTTTGTTTCCGATGTGATCTCGGGGCCGGTTTTATAACACAATCAAGTTAGAGGAGCGTCTTCCTTGCTAGACGTTCTCGTTCTGGACCCCAAGGTATCTGTAGAATACGAGACATCCAAAGACAAAGAGCCTTAAAAAGGATAGAAGAAGGAGGAAGTCTTCTTGAACACCAAACCAAATTGTTTTCCTTAAAATTACAAACTAGACCTTAAGCAGGAAATTACTCTTCAAAAAAAAGGGGATCATGTCCTCCACAATCTCGTCCAACTCCGACATCATGTCCTGACGGCGCTCGTTGACTCCACCATTGCCCATCATCTCTTTGATTTTGACCCCTGGATGTGTGAGCTTGAGGCATGCGAGTAAGTGGCATGCCCTAGTTTGAATCCTGGACCTCATCCCATCCGCCACCTGGTCGGGTGGGAACTTGTGGAGGTCTTTGGTTCGATGATTTGCGACCCTAGGGATGCCAAGACGGTGGTCTCGTCGGGGAACTCGGGTTTGTTGGGTTTAGTCCCACATCGGTAATTGATGATGGGGGAGCACGACTTAAAAGGTGGGGGCAGTCCTCACTCATCAAACTAGTCTTTTGGGTTGTGTAGGCCTAGGACCTAAGGTTGTGCCTCTGGTTGGGCCTGTCGTGGAGCAGGCCCAATGTGACCTGGGTGGCCCACGGTTGGTGGGCTGGGCTGCGCACTCTAACAAGTGCTATCAGAGCCCAGTTTTGTGACCCGGAACAATTTCCATGGGTCACATGGTGGGGAGGCTAGTAATAAGTCTGTGGGGTTACATGGGTTGATGTGACGGGGGAGATTGCTTAGCCCGATGTGTGACGGGAGATATTGTTGGGTTTAGTCCCGCATCGGTAATTGATGATGGGGGAGCATGACTTAAAAGTTGGGGGCAGTCCTCACCCATCAGAATAGTCTTTTGAGTTGTGTAGGCTCAGGACCTAAAGTTGTGGCTCTGGTTGGGCCTGTCGTGGAGCAGGCCCAATGTGACTTGGGTGGCCCACGGTTTGTGGGCTGGGCTAGACACTCTAACAGGGTTGGGGAACATTTTTTCCCAAACTATTCCCGACCACGTCAAGGTGCCCATTGTTTTCGTGTAGGGCTTGTCGGAGGGAGGTGAGGTTGTCCTTCGACTTGCCTAGCTTGTCCTCGTGTCCTCAGCGTTGCGTATCATTTCCGGCTACCACCTCACTTAGCCTGGCGTTGTCAGCGTGCTCCTTTTTCAGTTGGGCTTCAAACGCCACGACACGATCATTGGCCGATGACACGGTCTTCCCAAACCAACCGACTTCGGCCACGATATCCCGGGCGCTAGCCTCCGGTTATCGACAAGCTTCGAGTAGCTTGACGATGGCCGAGGATGAGCTCGGGACAACAAGGGCTCCGGCTAGTGGAAGAGGCGCCGTCGAAACGATGACCTCACTGGTGGGAGATTGGGAGCTCACATCTTCACGGGCCCTGGTGCTTTGCCCCGGGGCCGCATGAGTGTGGCTGCATTCAAAACATTATGGGGTTACAAAAAGATAGGAGACGTTAGGCCGAGAACAAAAAGGCAAGCTTAGGCATCTACCCAACTTTTTGCTTCTTCAGCAGCAGTCCCCTCTTGGTCACGCCCGACTTTATGCTAGACGTAGTCTGCACAAGAAAAGGGTTATCGCGGTTGTCAGATAAGCTATGGGTAAAAACCTAACCTCAAACCGCTTATCCTGATCAGTGTCTCTGCGCCGGTAGGCTTTACCAGTGTAGTGCACCATTTCCTCTTAGATCATCTTCCCTGCGAAGAGAGGGTAGCAGCCGCCTGACCCGTCACGGCTTGCTACTTTAAGGAAGCAGACGCCTGATGATTGACAAGTGGCCCAATAACGTCAGACAAAGGCCATTCCCACTAGAGTAAAGATTACTCCTATGACCACGAGTACTATTCGCAAAGAGGATGATTCAAATTACTTATGTTCACGACAGCATCCTTCTCGGTTTGTAGGAGGTCTCAAACCGTTGTTGGGATGTTATCAACGGCTGATGGCGGATCGACCACCACCTGTACAACGCACTTCGCCACTGCTGTCCGAGAGAGGCCTACAAGGAAAGCAATAACGAAAGGTCAGATGTTAGAAAAAGTCCAGAATATTCTGGTTGTTAGATAACTTCAGGATATGTACCAAATCGCAATATCCTCGTCATGTCCTCTGCCCTCGTGTACTCAAACGCAAGATGAGCACAGGCCTGAAGAGGCTGGATCCAAGAACGGGTGAAGTCGCAAACGACTTCGTACCCGGTCAAGCCATGTTCTCGGAGGTTGTGGATTTTGTCAATGAAACCCTTCAATGTGGGGGTTAGAGCAGGTTTGGCAGTCCAGCACCGGGAATGCGGAGGTTGCTCTTCAGGGACGACAAGGCATGGAGAGGTATCGGCAACATGAAGGTAAAACCAATTGTCCCTCCAGTATTTCCTCGAGGACGTGCAGTTGAAAGGATTGTATTCTCCTCTCATCTTGTTCCTGAGGTGGAGACCACAATATGCAAAAACCCTATAGGACTTCATCTATCTAAGTTCGTAGAAGTCTCTTAACAAATCTAGGAAAGGTTGTACCCCAAGGTACGCCTTGCATGGATGGGTAAAGATGCTTAAGACGGTGATGGAATTGAGGTCTAGGTGGAGAAGATGGATGTTATAGAAATCATGAAGAAGCGAAAAAATTCAGAAGAAGGAGGAAGAAAACCGCATTCAACAAAAGATGAAAAGAGTAATCATTTGCCCGAGGCTAGGCATAGGATCAATACCTCATTCCGAGCACCATTTCACCTCTGCTCGCTTAGCAGCATGCCCTCAAGCTGCAGCTTTGCCAGTGCATCGATGTCGACGACAAATTGTGGGAGATCCATGAATATTGTTGGGAGATGGAAGTGGCAGAGTTGTGGTTTAGGTTTTTTGGGTTGCTGGAGCAAGGAGAAGGTGCGCGAAGGAAAGGCAAAATAATTGTGTAAGCAACCAGAACCCAAACAGACCTCATAAGTGGAACTTATAACTCACCCGACGGTTCGAATTTCCAAGAAGACGGAGAATTTGCTGTCAGGATTTTTGCTGATTTGTTTATGGAAGTTTAAATTTTCTGACTTCAATACAAATTCAAATTCACGTGGAGTTCACGGATCAAGAGAAAAGGACCTTGTTGCATACTCTGTATCTTCTCAACTGTCCTCTGTTTTTTCTATTCAAGAACATTGACATATTCATTTCTATTGAAGTCGGGGACTACTTTTAGTGTCATTCCTGCTATAAATGGATTGATGCAATACGGCAATACCATAAACCCGTTTGTATACGAGAAAATAACCTTAAATTAAGGAAATTAAAATCTAAAAAAACTCTAAACCCATGAATTTTTGATAGTTCAGCTAAAACATGCCCTCACTGTTTGGATTATAATCCTTAAACCACTTAACAAAATATAGCAAATAAACTCATCTAGAGCATCTACGGAAAACTATATACAACATTCATGTTGAGTAAAAACTCTAATTTTGTATATATTGGTGTCAGCAACACTGTTTCCATTGTTTGTCCTAAGCCACTTATCTCAACTAAACAAAACTAGAACAGTTACAAAGATATTTAAAATTGGCCACAACTTTCATTACGCCTGACAAAATAATCCTAGATTTTAAGATAAGCTATCAGCCTACTGATTGAAAAACTAAATTTGAACCAACTAGACTTGATTTTTACTTGAAACTAGGAAGGTAGCATGCATTATAGATTGCGTTTGAGAAACTTGTGTAGGTGGAATATTTCAAAAGTACTATTTATTAGTAAATTTTCTTCATTGGCATTTCTTAAAATATATTTCCAAGATAGTTGTTTGCTTTTTAAAATTATCTACGAACTCTTTATTAAGAGATTTATTTTTTTTGGAAAAACGTGTCTAACAAATTAATTGTAAATTAAAAGTAGCCAACTCTCTCCGGCCCATGCCTCCAACCGTGCAGACGCTGTCTCCTCCACCTCCTACACCTTATGCCCCACTCTCCCTCGCAAACTCGTGCGACGTAGAGACGCACGTTGCCCACAACGCCGCACCCGTCTCCGCCGGCCGTTGCCGCATGATTCTGCCTCTCCTCGGCCTTCTCACCACCTCTCGAGTATATAAAAATGTTCCATGGGCTACCTCTCTCATTTTCTGCTCTTTGCCGAGCTTCCCGCACCCTCTATCACTCTCCCCGGCCACACTGCTCCCTTGAACTGACGCTCGCCGGAGTGCTCCAACCGCATGCCGCCGTTGTCCTAGCTGTAGCCGCCGCCGTCGCCGCACCGTGCAGACACCGCTACTAGCCTCGCTGCCACAAGAGGAACCCCGTCCACTACTCCATTTCCTACAATTGTCGTCAGGTCGCCCTTTTCCCCACACTCCCAAGCCGCCGCCATTGCTACCACCAGCCGCTCGCCACTAGCGATTAAGGCCACGCCGATCCTTTCCTATGGATATTTAATGGAAGCTCACGATGGTCAATCGTGATTGGTTAATTAATTAATTTGCCAACTAAAACTTGATAATGGTGGGTTGTAAGCACATGGTTTTGATGGTCGTGCTCATGACAATTAAGGACCGGTTCACGAGTTTCGGTTGTGAAACATTAACCGTGCCAACCACAAGCCAGCATGGGCAACGGCTTTACCGTTTGTATAGCATGGTTCATTGCGGAGCACCAGACTGAGAAGTGACGGAGATAAGCCCACGGGGGTCGTTGGGGAGTCCATGCCTTGGTTATAAGGGGGTGATTATGATCCAGGAATGGTGCGCTGTGGTGGATTGTGTTGTGCGATGGGTACTGTCACAGCTCCTTTCCGAGGTACCGTGGTGGTATTGAGGCGCATGGTGACATGTTGTGAGGCTGTGTCTTGTGGGTACAGTAGTACACCTCTGGCCAGAGTAAAACTATTCGAATAGCCGTGCCCGCGGTTATGGGCGGGTCTAACAATGTCTTTCGTGATTAGTCTTCTCACCATAATAAAAGATGCTATAACTGGTAATAATTTGATTAACTCCTGGTTTGGAATGGTACATTCCTGGTTTGGAGATAGATCTGTACAGCCGGGTATGGTTGTTCAGGATGGTTGGGCCTGTGCAGCATGGGTATGTTGTACAGTGTTGATTAATATTGATGATTAATTACTCTACTGTTTTACAATTCTCAAATGATTGCTAAATGCTGCTTATGCCATCATTTGGTATCCTTGTGCACTTGCATATTTGCTGTGTGGCTTGTTGAGTATGTCATATGCTCATTCTTGCAATAATCATCAATCCTCAGTTGAAGAAAAAGGATCCAGAAGGAGAAGATGTTTGGCTTATACCCCAGTTGAGCTACCTGTGGGAGTGGAGCTGAAGCTCGCTAGGTTTTATTTTTCCGCTGCAGTTTTCTTCATGGTGAGGACTAAGTGCCTCTTATGTAAGTATTTATTCGCTTTAGTTATTGATGAATCTGTATATTAAATTGTCAGTTTGTGTACCTCGGCTGATTCCTAGACGATGATTTTATGCACAAATGAGTTCAGAAATTACTAGTGAATTTCTAGCCGTGACACCTATGGTGGAGCAGGCCCAATGTGACCTAGGTGGCCCACGGTTTGTGGGCCAGGCTGCGCACTCTAACAAGTGATATCAGAGCCTGCGGGAGATCCATGGTAGAGGTAATAGGGAGGAGCTCCACGCCGCGACCACTACGCAGGATATCTAGGGATGGACATGGACGCAAGGTGGAGTACGGTGGTGATCAACGGAATTTGATTGGTGGAATCGGACGCTTCAGGCAGCAGTCTGAACAGTTCGATGGCTGCAATCCATAGGGAGATGACTAGACGTGGTGCTCGGGTTGATGGCAGCGGAAGCGATTGGCGATCCAATCGGTGGGTTAGACAGTTTGGGCGGGTGGCTCGAACTTTCCACTGAGCTACTTTCAACAGGGAGCGGCTGGCTAGATGCTCGGGGTTGATTGAAGCTGGAGGCGATCGGCGTTCGGCGTAGCACTCGGGTTGTTCGGCGGCTGGGAAGATGACATGGTGATTTGTCGGCTCCGGTTCACGACTAGATTGGTGGATGGTCAAGGTCAGAGCGGATTTGTTTGCGGCGAATTCTGGGCGGCAGGAACACGGCTTGGTGTGGTCGTCGTGTAGGTTCCAGCAGGGTTTGACACAGGCTAGCTCCGGTGAGGAGACGGTGGGTACTGGCGGCTCATGCGTCGAGGAGAAGTGGCGGTGGAGCTCCGAGGCAAAGGCGTGTCAGCGCGGGCGTCTGGTAGCGGTGGATCCACAACGGCAATAGCTGTGGGGATCCAGGGCTGGAAGCAGGCACGAGTCGTGTACTCGTGATGGTGACCGAATCGGTTTGTTAGAAAAGAAATTTATTCGGTGGCTAAGATTGAATCGGTCTTGGACTGTTGGCAATTGAGTTAGGGCTTACACATATGAAGATACTACTAAGCAACAAAGCAAGGCAATTAATGCATTGGAACTTGGTCAAAACTAGATTAATTTTTGCAGACGGTAGATAATTTATGCATGTATACGTGTACACGGTGTTGGTGCTCTTGTTCTTGGTGGCTTGCATGTGCATGTAATGGAGGTTGCGCATGCTGTTAGCGTATATACTTGTGTTGTGATCGGGTGGACTGTTAAGTCAAGTGTTACTTGGTGGAGACAGTCATGGGAGATCGAGGTAGTTCCCGGGTAACAGCGGGTGAAAATCGTTGAGGATGTCAACGGGTCTATCTGGCAGTACAGGATATATCCAGCATCTGCGGGGTTTGCATGATGAGGATATATCGAATCTGCGTCACTGAAGAGAAGAGCGAGCGCTATGGTGGTAATTTCTTTGGGTGATTCAAGACAATGGTGAATTTTCTCAAATTATCGGATATTCAGTCTACGGATGCGGATAGCGTGGATGTTGGATTTATTAGCTCGGTTCATAAGACGACAAGGAAGAAAAGGTTCAGTTCTTCATGTCTGGGGAGTTTGATTTATCTATTAGGTGATGACGCGGGTTATCTGACCATGGATTAGATCAAGTCAAATTTAAGACGGTAGATGGAGTTGAACATGGTCTTCGGGGAGTCTATGATGCGCGAGCTAAGAAGAATTCAATTTCACTTGGTAAGATGACTGTGGTGATAGGTGAGAAGGTGGAGCCAAGAGGAAGAAGTTACATGGATAGCGGAGTCTCTTGTTTACAGTGAGCCTGGTGGAGGCTTGTCGGGGCAGCTCGATGTGAGCAGCGAAAAAGGATCAACTCAAGTCTGGGTGCACGGAGATTCGCGCATGGTGCAAATTCAGGTTGGCGTGGCATATTCGCCAAGGTGGAGTTTGTTAGAGTTTGTGTCAAATATGTGTACGTAGTCAGTTACAATTTAGGACATGGAGTTGCAATAGGTATTAGGACTAGAGTATGAGTCGGACTCTATCCTAGGATCTCTCATAAATAGAGGGGCGTGCCTGTTGTAACCGTATGGTGACTTAGCATAGCGAGAGGGAGCGGCTGCCGGTGGCGTCCGGCCGTGAGTCGTTGTGACTCTGATACGCTGTATATGCTAGATCGGGGAGGAGCTCCCATAATCAGTGCCCTGGAGATTTAGGCCTCGACTGAACTCCATTACCAGATATCGTGCCACAGTGTCGTTGTTGACGGGATCAGCTTCACCCATCAATATTACCTAAATAAAGGAGAACTTGTTGTACTTGCAATGCATATTTATGTTAAAATAATATATATTCCACTAGCACTAGGATTACTAACCTCTTGCAAAGAATAAGCATAAGATGGAGGAGAACCGACAGGAAAATAGACGATCAATCAATCTTGCGTTGTCGAGAATCAGGCTTATCGGAAGATGGGCCAAGAACTTAGATATGACAAGATCGAATTGGGCCAAAATTCACAACTCTGAAGTTAGATGAGGTCAAGGAGGCCGCCAACCGAATTGTGGGCTAGATGGGCCGGCCCATGGTTCGGCCGAACCCTCCTCAATGCCGCTCGATGCAGGGTTGGCTCTAGAGGGCTGTATTTGCTTCCCTGTGGTGGTTGGAGGGTATTACCGACCTTTCCAACAGCTATAACCATCATTACCAGCCTATTTAGGGCCATCAATCTCTCCATTTCAAGACACACCTCAAGCAAGAAGCAGCATACATCTCTCATGTTTAGTATAGTCTCTAAGAGTATAGTGGAATAGAAATAGAATAGAATCTTCTGTTCTCGGAGTCTTCGGAAGAATTCGGGTATGGCTCTTGTAGCTTTTCCTTCTTTTGTAAGACATACTTTATTTATAATATTCTTCTTTATACTACTTTGGTATTGTATTACTTTCCGAGTATATGAATACCAACTTTACTATATATCTGTGTTATATTAATTATGATGCTAGCTTATCTGGGAAATGCAATGGTGTGGGTATAATGATCGTATTTACGATGACTCTATGTCATGACGATGATATTAGAGTGGTATTTGGTAATTTAAGCGTGGTGTTTAGATTACTGGATATCATTATTTGGGGTTATATGCTGCGGAAGCGAGATGGGCCGCTGATGGTGACAGCTCAGTACGTGTATTCCTCCGCGCGTGTATATAGTCTTAAGTTAATTTCCTGGGGAGGGTACTCCTTTGTATTTAGCCTTAGTTGGATGGTCATGACCGATTGTCGTAAGGAACTCGGCAATCAGGGGTGGCTTCTTCGAAGCACCAGGAGGGCATTGGAAAAAGGATATTAGCTAAGTAATTATATAACTGGGATGTATTTATAATCTGTATGTATACTAGAAGTATAGGAATAGGATCTTTCTATTTTCTTTCCAACTAGATTAGATAATTATGAATGAGTATAAATGCTTATGTTTAGTGTCACTCTACCCTTTGGATTATATTAGGCCCTGCCTAGACTTTGGTTATTACATGTAACATATAAATTATTAGTATGGTTATCTCTATTATAATCTTCCCACGGGTTTAAATAAATACGATACCCTTGTAATACTCTTGGGTGAAATGCAACAATGGTATATCCGTGCGCTTGCAGATGAACTCTGTAACCATAATATAGCAGAAGTATTTCTGCGCCATTTCTAGGAATTATATTTCTAGTAATGTCATTAAGAAATACCAACAGTCGTCATCGTGTTTGGATCTCCTATGGTGTTTCTTCCGCGTTTTGTTTCCGATGTAATTTCGAGGCCGGTTTTATAACACAATCAAGTCAGAGGAGCTTCTTCCTTGCTAGACGTACTCGTTCTCAACCCCAAGGTATCTGTAGAATACGAGACATCCAAAGACAAAGAGCCTTAAAAAGGATAGAAGAAGGAGGAAGTCTTCTTGAACACCAAACCAAATTGTTTTCCTTAAAATTACAAACAAGACCGAAAGCAGGAAATTACTCTTCAAAAAAAAGGGGATCATGGCCTCCACAATCTCGTCCAACTCCGACATCATGTCATGACGGCGCTCGTCGACTCCACCATTACCCATCATCTCTTCGATTTTGACCCCTGGATGTGTGAGCTTGAGGCATGCGAGTAAATGGCATGCCCTAGTTTGGATCCTGGATCTCATCCAATTCGCCACTTGGTCGGGTGGGAACTTGTGGAGGTCTTTGGTTCGATGATCTGCGACCCTAGGGATGCCAAGACGGTGGTCTCGTCGAGGAACTCGGGTTTGTTGGGTTAGTCCCACATCGGTAATTGATGATAGGGGAGCACGACTTAAAAGGTGGGGGCAGTCCTCACTCATCAAACTAGTCTTTTGGGTTGTGTAGGCCTAGGACCTAAGGTTGTGGCTCTGGTTGGGCCTGTTGTGGAGCAGGCCCAATGTGACCTGGGTGGCCCACTGTTGGTGGGCTGGGCTGCGCACTCTAACAAGTGCTATCAGAGCCCAGGTTTGTGACCCGGAACAATTTCCATGGGTCACATGGTGGGGAGGCCAGTAATAAGTCTGTGGGGTTACATGGGTTGATGTGACGGGGGATATTGTTTAGCCCGATGTGTGACGGGAGATATTGTTGGGTTTAGTCCCACATCGGTAATTGATGATGGGGGAGCACGACTTAAAAGTTTGTGGCAGTCCTCACCTATCGGAATAGTCTTTTGAGTTGTGTAGGCTAAGGACCTAAAGTTGTGGCTCTGGTTGGGCCTGTCGTAGAGCAGGCCCAATGTGACTTGGGTGGCCCACGGTTTGTGGGCTGGGCTACGCACTAACAGGGTTGGGGAACATTTTTTGCCAAACTGTTCCCGACCACGTCAAGGTGCCCATTGTTTTCGTGTAGGGCTTGTCGGAGGGAGGTGAGGTTGTCCTTCGACTTGGCTAGCTTGTCCTCTTGTCCTCAGCGTTGCGTATCATTTCCGGCTACCACCTCGCTTAGCATGGCGTTGTCGGCGTGCTCCTTTTTCAGTTGGGCTTCAAACGCCACGACACGATCATTGGCCGATGACACGGCCTTCCCAAACCAACCGACTTCGGCCACGATATCCCGGGCGCTAGCCTCTGGTTATCGACAAGCTTCGAGTAGCTTGTCGGAGGCCGAGGACGAGCTCGGGACAACAAGGGCTCCGGCTAGTGGAAGAGGCGCCGTCGAAACGATGACCTCACTGGTGGGAGATTGGGAGCTCACATCTTCACGGGCCCTGGTGCTTTGCCCCGGGGCCACATGAGTGTGGTTGCATTCAAAACATTATGGGGT
The DNA here is from genome assembly GCA_009805545.1 of Oryza longistaminata. Taxonomy (NCBI): domain Eukaryota; kingdom Viridiplantae; phylum Streptophyta; class Magnoliopsida; order Poales; family Poaceae; genus Oryza; species Oryza longistaminata. Next base: position 21,604,440 of record CM020181.1, read on the forward strand.
TAAAAAAGATAGGAGACGTTAGGCCGAGAACAAAAGGGCAAGCTTAGGTATCTACCCAACTTTTTGCTTCTTCAGCAGCAGTCCCCTCTTGGTCATGCCCGACTTCATGCTGGACGTAGTCTGTAGAAGAAAAGGGTTATCGCGGTTGTCAGATAAGCTATGGGTAAAAACCTAACCTCAAACCGCTTATCCTGATCAGTGTCTCTGCGCCGGTAGGCTTTGCCAGTGTAGTGCACCATTTCCTCTTAGATCATCTTCCCTGCGAAGAGAGGGTGGCAGCCACCTGATCCGTCACGGCTTGCTCCTTTAAGAAGCAGACGCCTGATGATTGACAAGTGGCCCAATAATGTCAGACAAAGGCCATTCCCACAAGAGTAAAGATTACTCCTACGACCACGAGTACTATTTGCAAAGAGGATGATTCAAATTACTTATGCTCACGACAGCATCCTTCTCGGTTTGTAGGAGGTCGCAAACCGTAGTTGGGATGTTATCAACGGCTGATGGCGGATCGACCACCACCTGTACAACGCACTTCGCCACTGCTGTCCGAGAGAGGCCTACAAGGAAAGCAATAACGAATGGTCAGATGTTAGAAAAAGTCCAGAATATTCTGGTTGTTAGATAACTTCAGGATATGTACCAAATCGCAATATCCTCGTCATGTCCTCTGCCCTCGTGTACTCAAACGCAGGATGAGCACAAGCCTGAAGAGGCTGGATCCAAGAACGGGTGAAGTCGCAAACGACTTCGTACCTGGTCAAGCCATGTTCTCGGAGGTTGTGGATTTTGTCAATGAAACCCTTCAATGTGGGGGTTAGAGCAGGTTTGGCAGTCCAGCACCGGGAATGCGGAGGTTGCATGGAGAGGTATCGGCAACATGAAGAGGTATCGGCAACATGAAGGTAAAACCAATTGTCCCTCCAGTATTTCCTCGAGGACGTGCAGTTGAAAGGATTGTATTCTCCTCTCATCTTGTTCCTGAGGTGGAGACCACAATATCCAAAAACCCTATAGGACTTCATCTATCTAAGTCCGTAGAAGTCTCTTAACAAATCTAGGAAAGGTTGTACCCCAAGGTACGCCTTGCATGGATGGGTAAAGATGCTTAAGACGGTGATGGAATTGAGGTCTAGGTGGAGAACATGGATGTCATAGAAATCATGAAGAAGCGAAAAAATTCAGAAGAAGGAGGAAGAAAACCGCATTCAACAAAAGATGAAAAGAGTAATCATTTGCCCGAGGCTAGGCATAGGATCAATACCTCATTCCGAGCACCATTTCACCTCTGCTCGCTTAGCAGCATGCCCTCAAGCTGCAGCTTTGCCAGTGCATCGATGTCGACGACAAATTGTGGGAGATCCATGAATATTGTTGGGAGATGGAAGTGGCAGAGTTGTGGTTTAGGTTTTTTGGGTTGCTGGAGCAAGGAGAAGGTGCGCGAAGGAAAGGCAAAATAATTGTGTAAGCAACCAGAACCCAAACAGACCTCATAAGTGGAATTTATAACTCACCCGACGGTTCGAATTTCCAAGAAGACGGAGAAATTGCTGTCGGGATTTTTGCTGATTTGTTTATGGAAGTTTAAATTTTCTGACTTCAATACAAATTCAAATTCACGTGGAGTTCACAGATCAAGAGAAAAGGACCTTGTTGCATACTCTGTATCTTCTCAATTGTCCTCTGTTTTTTCTATTCAGGAACATTGACATATTCATTTCTATTGAAGTCGGGGACTACTGTTAGTGTCATTCCTGCTATAATGGATTGATGCAATACGGCAATACCATAAACCCGTTTGTATACGAGAAAATAACCTTAAATTAAGGAAATTAAAATCTAAAAAAACTCTAAACCCATAAGTTTTGATAGTTCAGCTAAAACATGCCCTCACTGTTTGGATTGTAATCCTTAAACCACTTAACAAAATATAGCAAATAAACTCATCTAGAGCATCTACGGAAAACTATATACAACATTCATGTTGAGTAAAAACTCTAATTTTGTATATATTGGTGTCAGCAACACTGTTTCCATTGTTTGTCCTAAGCCACTTATCTCAACTAAACAAAACTAGAACAGTTACAAAGATATTTAAAATTGGCCACAACTTTCATTACGCCTGACAAAATAATCCTAGATTTTAAGATAAGCTATCAGCCTACTGATTGAAAAACTAAATTTGAACCAACTAGACTTGATTTTTACTTGAAACTAGGAAGGTAGCATGCATTATAGATTGCGTTTGAGAAACTTGTGTAGGTGGAATATTTTTAGTAAATTTTCTTCATTGGCATTTCTTATAATATATTTCCAAGATATTTGTTTGCTTTTTAAAATTATCTACGAACTCTTTATTAAGAGATTTATTTTTTTTGGAAAAACGTGTCTAACAAATTAATTGTAAATTAAAAGTAGCCAACTCTCCAAAGTGCTTCCATCTCCGGCCCATGCCTCCAACCGTGCGGACGCTGTCTCCTCCACCTCCTACACCTTATGCCCCACTCTCCCTCGCAAACTCGTGCGACGTAGAGACGCACGTTGCCCACAACGCCGCACCCGTCTCCGCCGGCCGTTGCCGCATGATTCTGCCTCTCCTCGGCCTTCTCACCACCTCTCGAGTATATAAAAATGTTCCATGGGCTACCTCTCTCATTTTCTGCTCTTTGCCGAGCTTCCCGCACCCTCTATCACTCTCCCCGGCCACACTGCTCCCTTGAACTGACGCTCGCCGGAGTGCTCCAACCGCATGCCGCCGTTGTCCTAGCTGTAGCCGCCGCCGTCGCCGCACCGTGCAGACACCGCTACTAGCCTCGCTGCCACAAGAGGAACCCCGTCCACTACTCCATTTCCTACAATTGTCGTCAGGTCGCCCTTTTCCCCACACTCCCAAGCCGCCGCCATTGCTACCACCAGCCGCTCGCCACTAGCGATTAAGGCCACGCCGATCCTTTCCAACCCCTCCCACGACTCAGCAGTGCTGAACTGCACCTTAGCCGCCCCTTTATCATCCCCAATAAAAAAATAACGTGTAAGATAGCTAGATAACATCAGATTAAGTAAATTAATGTGGTTTATGATAATTTAAATTTAAATAGTATGTAGAATGGTGATTCAAACGTAAAAAGTAAGGTGCTATGACTTTATGGAAGAAGAAAAGTAGTGAGATAGTTTGGACCGTAGATTAATCATCTAAAGGCTAAAAACAATTGATGTGATATGACTTAATTAGAGGAAAACAGTAGAAATATAATTTGGACCATAGATTAATCATTTAAGCACTAACTAAGTGAGGATGAACTATATAAGTATATAGGATATCATAAAACATAATAAAGATATACATTGGAACATTATGTGAATTATGTTGGATGATAATTTAACATGTTTGTATTTGAAAAGCTCTTAAATTATAAAAATATAAAGATATAGCATGTTTGCATGATGTTTAAATGTGGTGATTGTTAGTGGATGATGATGTGGGATCTTGTTAATTAGTGGATGATGATATGGCATCTTGTTAGTGGATGATGATGTGGCATTTTTGCATGTTAAGCTTAAGAAGTTAGTGGGGGATAACTTTATAGTAAGATAGGATTACGCAATAAATCAAGTTTAATTCCAGGTATTCATTTAATTGCTCAAAACTTCTAAAATTCATAACTAATTCATACGAACTCCAAATTGAGCTATTTAACTTGCGAAATTCATCTAAAATTGAAATTTTCATATACTGTTTAGATGGTTTTAATTAGAGTTATTCCACATTTTGCGTGCCAGCTTGTAGAATCCGTCGTTTCGACAGATTGTGACCGCGAGGGAAAGAGTTCGGCAGATTGATCGAAGAAGCGAGTCAAGTCACACGTTCCTCCGTGAGCATGTTGAATCTTATTTGTAAAATGTTTTACCATTTTGCAATAAATTGCATGTTTTGCTAATTGCATGTGGGAATAGGGACTACCTATCTGCTCGCTTATGCCATGTTCACATTATATCTAATCCTTTGTCAAACATTGGTGATAACTTGACTAGCTCCTATCTCTAGCTAGAATCACGATATGCTTAGCTATGCTTAATTACCAGTAGCTCACTTAATAGGATAATCACATTATTTATATTTATTTTCCTGATGAGGTACGATCTCGAAACATCTGGCCATGACAATTAAGAACTAAAATATGGCTTAATGGTGGGCTATAGGTGCTTGGTTTTGATTGTCACAATTAAGAACTGTTTCACATGAAACCCTGGAAGACTTACCGCGCTTACCACAACAAGCACCTAGCTACCAATAGTACACTCCTCTACGCCTTCCAGTACTTCGAAGAACAAATTACCTTCAAAGAAGTAAAAACCAAGTGTATGCATGGATTGTCGAAGTATTATGTAAGGTTATTTTATGTGTAATGTATTTGAATAGTTACTATTATTATGTCTATTACAGGCACGATGATTTGAGGATGGTAAACCCAATTGTACTTTCAAAATCCCACTCTCACCGGGTATTGTAGGTAAAACACAATCACATTTACCTTTTTTTTTTTAGATATATATGTGTGTGTTGAATTTTGGGAAATGGGGAATTAGGAGAGGTAGAAATGTTTAATGCAAATGTTTCAAATTGAGGCTCCAACTAATTAATACATATGTGATTTTCGAAGGAATTTCAGATATGTGTATAATGTTAATGGAAATGTTTTGAACATGGGCTTTATATATAGAGATAAGTATTTGTGTACGCAAATGTTTATAACTTAATGGGGCTATGATATTGTGTAATGGAACTTTTGATTCCATTCTCGTAAGTACATAAAAATATGCTCCCTTAATTTTCTTTGCAACACATATCAATATCCTAATCATCATTAGTCAGTTAACAGTTTGAAAAGGATTAAAGGGAAGAGCACATAATGATATCTAATATACTTTGCAGTGCTGAAGCATATAGTAAAGGAAAGAAAGTACCCGGTAGAATTAATTAACCGGTATTTAGCTGTTATTACATGAAACAAAAGAAGCTGGACGTATTAAATTTAGTGCTGCAGATCAAATTTCTTTGTGTTCATTGAGTGCACCATGGACGATCGCTGTGCAGGCTGCCGGTTGGTGGGGCATGCACGCAAGCCAACCTATACCTCATAAATGTTGGCCCAAGTAGTTATTGGAGGCACGATTTACCGTCCCTGCCAACTGCAGCTGCAGGGGATTGCACATCTTGCACTGAGGTATGGTTTACTTCCTAACTTTTTCTTCAAATTTTTAATTTTTTCATCACATCAAAATTTTTCTACATACATAAAATTTTAACTTTTCCGTCACATCATTCCAATTTCAACCAAACTTTTAATTTTGACGTGAACTAAACACAAGTTACAAACTTTTTCTTCAAACTTTCAACTTTTTCATCACATCAAAACTTTCCTACACACAAGCTTTCAATTTTTTGGTCACATCGTTCCAATTTCAACCAAAGTTCCAATTTTAGCGTGACCTAAACACACCCTTCGCATCCGTGTCTCCCCGCCACGGCACTTAAAAAGAGGTCAGCAATTGACGTGAGTACCATCGTATCAATCGTCAAGGGAGCACTCATAGTCTGATGTAGTTGGAAATTAAGTAGCCTCACTACTGGGACTAAAAAGGTTTGTTTTTTCAATGTTTTTTTATTGTTTGCATATTGGTTCCAAACCGAACTGAACAACAAAATCATCCACATACATAAAAACATCACAAAATCATTTACAAATTTACATATCGAATGAACATACTCAAATTCACATCACAAATTTACACATCCACAAACATCACCTACAAATTAATAGATTCACGTACAAGTCAACTAAACATCCGCGCCGCCCGAATCCGCCGGCTTGCTAGCTGCTCGCTCGCTTCCTTTAAAGGAGAGAATAAGATAGAGGACAGAGAGATGATAAGAAAGGGTAGGAGGAGAAAGTTAAAATGAGGAGGAGTATAAGGGAAGAGGTGTTTGCTAGAAAATAAGTGCGAGGGATTATATAATACGTGTCGATTTTAGTCCTAAAAATAATAAGGGGACAAACACTTTCTGAAGCGGGAAAAAAATCTTTAGTCGCGTTTGGTAACACTAATCGGGACTAAAGATCATCAAGTGACGGTGGACTTTTCAACCGGAGCTAAAGATGATCTTTAGTCCTTGTTCCTATTTAAATCGGGACTAATGTGATTTTTACACCACCGAGCAAAGATCATTTTTGCAGTAGTGTCTAGGTAAACATACTCTTTCTAAAAAGTCATCGACAAAGAAACTATACATAAAAAGTATGTACTTTCGTTTGAATCTTGGGTATACATAGATGGAAGTCCATTTTACAACACGACCTCTTGTATGTTATCTAAATTATCATAAAATATTCTGAAAAAAAAAATCAATAACACATAGTTCCTAGTACTATGTTATGTATATAAGTACTAGTGCTAGCTTAAATTAATTCCCTGCTTAGCTATATTTCTGAAGTGCAGACTGCAGCATCAAGATAAATCCTAAGCATGCAGGTACTTGCAAATTGGTGACGTACGATGACCAAGACACGAACAGAGACCTGTGCAATAGCAATAAATAGCACACGCTCCGGCTGCATGCATGCGAGAGCTGGCAACCCACGACGAAATGCATGCCCAGTATGCTATATCTGCACGACACACCGCACCACCTTCTTGCCAGCAACACTACCTGCACCAAACCTAGATAGTACGATGGCCAGCTGAGATCATCTTTTCTCATCTCATCCTATCTCCCATCCCATAGAATTACGAAATTAAGAGGGGAAAACAAAAGCAGAGAGAGCTAGGATGGAGATGGAGGTAAGTCGATCTCCAACAAACACAGGATGAGCAAACAAAGAAACTAGCTCGTTACCCACTTGATTTGTTCCTCTCTCTCTGGTATAACAGAATATATGCCATTGACTGATATTATTTATCATGAATATATTTGTCTGGAGAAGAAGGTGATCTCCGGGTGCCACATCCCGGCGTTCGGCGCGTGGAACTACCGCGACGACGACCTGCCCATCACGCAGTGCTTCGACCTAGCCATCCAGTATAGCTCTCTAATCCATTGCCTCGTTTTTCTCTATAGACTATCTTCATGTTAGTAGATAGTTTTGCTTTCTCTCTTCATTTAATCTCTTCCAAGTAGAAAAATATGCTGATATGGATCTCTTGTAGAGAGCTTATAGATAAGCATTGTGGGTGCCCTAATAAGTGCACCTTGGACGATCGCTGTGCAGGCTGCCAGTTGGTGGGGCATGCACGCAAGCCAACCTACCTCATAAATGTTGGCCCAAGTAGTTATTGGAGGCACGATTCACCGTCCTGCAAACTGCAGCTGCAGGGGATTGCACATCTTGCACTGAGATATGGTTTAGTTTCCAACTTTTTCTTCAAACTTTTAACTTTTTTATCACATCAAAACTTTTCTACACGCACAAAATTTTAACTTTTCCATCACTTCGTTCCAATTTCAACCAAACTTTTAATTTTGACGTAAACTAAACACAAGTTACAAACTTTTTCTTTAAACTTCCAACTTTTTTATCACATCAAAACTTTCCTACACACACAAACTTTCAACTTTTTTATCACATCGTTTCAATTTTAACCAAAGTTCAAATTTTAACGTGAACTAAACACACCCTTCGTATTCATGCATGTCTCCCCGTATTAAAAGATAGGAAATCAACATCCTAAAAAAAATATCACCTAAACGACGCCTTCAGAAAGGTACCACACCGAGAGTGCCATCGCCGCTCGTCCTAGGATTCAGGACATGGTTTTCACCTAAAGGAATCCATTAGATGATAGGAGAGATCACTCAACAACGCCCCAAGGGGAAAACGAAACATGTGTGTGCCACCGTTGCTGGTCCGGAGAGACTTTGCATTCGCCCGTAATCTTTTCTGCACCCTCGTGTTGAGTCTCCTACTGGACAGAGAAGTCACCACCAACCGCACTCCTTCAACGCAGTCACCACAAGAGGACTAGCGTCTGGATCAGGACCCATCGTAGGCCTACAACGCCCAACGCACAGCACCAGCGTTGTCGCCGCCTTGGTCGGGCTACATGCGTCACCATAGGCCACCTGTCCGCATCGCTACCGCCTCATCCATCCTGCCGCCACCAAAGCTTCGCCCAACACGCCATGCCATGGCACGCACGTCGTCCCCGTGTTAGCCTACGTACCCCTGTCAGCTGCACGCCTCCACGATGAGTCAGCCCTCCGGCCTCATCACCGCTACCTACACGGGAGTTGGCCTCCCACGCTGCCGCACCCTTCCTACCTCGTCCCGCCGCCACGCAATCGCGCCCCACCGCCACATCACAACTGCCAGCTCAGGAACGGCCTCCCGCACCAAGGAGGCCGGATCCGCACGAGAGGTAGCTGGATCTGGCCAGGGGACGCCAGATCCAGCGACGCCGCCTTGCCGTCGTCGCCCTCGTCGACACCACAGAACCTTGTTGTCCCTTTCGGCTCCGCGCTCGCTGTTGACGTTACCGCTCTCCTCACCACCGGCAGCCAGCCATCAGCCCAGCTGCCACCGTCCTTGTGGCCGTGCGGTTTCCGGCGGCCTAGTCGGGCGGTGGTGAGGAGAAGAAGGGATTGAGGCGGAGGTGGTGGTGCGGCGCTGAAGGTTGCCACCTATGCATAAAATGGACTGGGACTCTATGGAGAATATCAAGGGAGTAACGTCTCTTGTTACCGCGGCAACGGGCACAAACGTTAATGCGCCATATTATTTATGTCGTCCAACCTTTGATTGTAAGACACGCAATTTTCGGCGTGGACATGGCAGTGGCGCCAGGAGCAAAGCACTTAAGTGATCTTTTACGTGACACTGTGTAGAGTATAGTGCTTTTTACCTTTTCTTGCCGTAGGGGCTGTATTTTACTCCACTATGTTTAATGAAAAGGCACAGCCGTGCTGTTTCCCCTTGAAAAAAAAATGTTGGCGTGCTACGTGGAAATATATATTGTAAACGCTAGCCTCACTTCCGCCGTCCATCTAACTTAATTATGTTGTGCGTTGTGTCGCAGTTAATTAATGACAATCTGCCAATTTTTCAGATGAGGAAAGTTGTCTGGAGCCTGTGGATTGGGTGCCTTGGTCTGGATTGCATTGCCTGATCAAACCCATCAAGTGCACTGTGTTTTGACTTGAATCCAGAAAAAACTTGTCCGCATGTCTTTGTTCCGCTCGAATTGTTCTTCCAATAAAAATTTGTTGTGCCATGTTTTGTAACATCTAATGATTTGTGGGCAATTTCGTTTTTGCCCCCACTTTCATCTCTAATATTGAGTTTGCCTCTACGTTTTAGAGTTTTCGTTTTTGCCCCCACTTTTTTGAACTAAAAGATGCTTTTGCCCCTCTTTTGGATGGAAGAGTTAACGGTGTTAAATATAACATTTATGCCCTCTCCCAAATCTATTCATTAATTAGTTTTTGCCCCTATTATGCAATGGCTTTGAATTTTTTTCTGGTGAATATGTTTAAAACTAAATGACAGATTTGGACATTACAATTTGGACAAAATTTGAATTTGAAGACATTTTGGCAAAATTTCGGCGGCATTTTAACAGAAATTGAACAAAATTTCAACAGCATTTTACACAATCATATGAAGTCAAATTGTACCTCACAAGTATCACAAAGCATGACAACATAATAACCAACTCCAAAATAGCAAAGTTTAGTTCATAACAAGCACCAACATAGCCAAGTTCACATCATAACCAACATAATATCACATATTACAGGTTCAAATCATAGCCAACATAGTAAGAAGTAATTGTCCAGATCATGCATTGAAACAAAAGCACCAATAGAGCTATTACATATGAGGTCCAAACCATTGAGCTAGCCTCCCTCCTCTTCCTCCCCTTCCCCTCCCACCACCACCACCACCACCACTTGCAAGATTTCCTCCATTTGCAAGATTTCCTCCATGATTCACCAATAGCTCACATCACAGGGCCGACGCCAGCCGCATCCGAGGCCCTGCTGTTCGACACCGCCCAGCCACCTCCCCCACTGCCTACCCCCTCCCCCGTCGCCTACCCCTCTCCCCGCCGCCACCTAGGGCGCCGCTTGCTATAGTCTCGTCTTGCTTCCTTGATGTGCCGGGAGGAGCGGCCCCTCGCCGACGCCGCGACCCCGCTCGCCGCCGCCTTGCGCGCCGCTGGGCCGCCGCTAGGGCACCAGCGCGCCGCTGGGCCGCCGCTAGGGCCCCTGGCCGACGCCGCGCCGCCCTCTCCCCGGCCGCTCTCCTGCACGCGCCGGGAGAAGCGGAGCCCTGGCCGCGCCGCTCGCCGCCGCCTGCGCCGCCTGTTTCTCGCGGTCACAGCGTGCTCGGTCTGGAGTAGTATCGCCGCGCCGAGAGGAGTAGTATCCCTGTTCTGTATGGTTAACATTTCACAGGGGTAAAAGGTAATTCAATAAATCGAAAATTCTTTATTTTCTTCCATAAATTCGGTCCCACTAACCTCCATCCAAAACAGGGGCAAACACCTCTTTCAGTTCAAAAAAGTGGGGGCAAAAACGAAAACCCTAAAAAGTAGGGGCAAAATCAATATTAGAGATGAAAATGGGGGCAAAAAACGAAATTATCCAATGATTTGTATGGAGAAAACGTTGCTCTTGGTTTGTTGTGACAAAAACAAAATCTTGATCTCTGGTACCTTTACCATTTTTTAGTTTTCATGTACGTATGGTTATAGGCCACGTTCATATACAGTTTGACATGGAAGTTTTCAGAATTTTGTTTTCACGATTTTACGATGCAGGAATATAATATTTCTGAAAATATTTAATTTGCCTGTTGGATTGTTGATGGTGACACAGTCGGTATCACCAATACGGTGGAGTTTGTGGCATCGTCCGTCCAATCGATGGCGAATTGTAGCTTAGCCAGAATAGCTGGGAACACTGGTGGAGAAACCATCTTTAGTCCCGGTTAAAAAGGTAACGGACATATTTGATCTTTAGTCCCGGTTGGTAGTCCTGGTTCTAAACCTGTCAGGCCTTGTCAGCCCCCCGGGACCAACCGGGACTAAAGATCAACCCCTTTATATATGTCTTCTTCCTCCTCCAGCCCGAGCAAGCTTCAAAATTTCTCCAAAAAAGAGGGGAGGTCATGTCAAAATTTTTTGTGAATTTTTTGATGATTATATACAAATCGGAGGTGTCTAAAAGGTTAGCAACTTCATCCTCCAATGTTTTTTTGTTGTTATATTATTTTTAGGGCTATGTTTCACACACTTTTTTGTCTCTAAAAATTTGTTGTAAGTTGATGAGAGAGAGAATTTGTGTGGGGAAGAAGAATATATAGAAATTTTGTTTATTTACTAAAAAAGGTTTTATTCTCATAGATGAGAAGGAAAATATAATTAAAATTAATCTTAAATTATAGAAAACAAACTAAATTGAAAATTAAAAGAAGTACAACACATTAATATTAGTTTAAAACTTCAAAAATAATTAATAAGAATTGTTTGTTGGATTATTTTATAATTATTGTATGAATAATGATATGTCATTGTTGTATGACTGTTGCAAGAGTTTTTAATTATTTTATCATTATTGTATGACTGTCATTATTGTACGAAAATTTATTTATGTACGATTTTTTTTTTCATTTCATGTAGATGGATCGGCAATAGATGTACGCTGACCGGCGGTCCAACGATTTTATTGATGGCGTGCATTATTTTTTGAGAGTGGCCGAAGCTAACAGGCAAAAGGTTTTTATTTGTTGTCCATGCAATAAGTGTAAGAATCAGAAGGAGTATTCCGCATCCAGGACTATTCATTTCCACTTGTTTGAGTCGGGGTTCATGCTAAGCTATAATTGTTGGACATCCCACGGAGGGCAAGGTGTTGAAATGGAAGAAGATGAAGTGGAAGACGAGAATATTTCGGACTGGGCTTAGTACGCTGGACTTGAAGGAAATCAAACGGGCAAGGTGGACAGGGATGCTGACGATAATGACGCTGCGGATGATCTTGGTTAGATGTTGCAGGACGCCAAGGAGGATTGCGAAAGTGAAAAGGGGGCCCATAAATTGGACAAGATATTAGAGGACCACAGAACGTCGTTGTACCCAGGTTGCGAGCAGGGGCACAAAAAGTTGGATACAACTCTGGAGTTCTTGCAATGGAAGGCAAAAAATGGTGTTAGTGACAAGGCATTTGGCGATTTATTGAAACTCGTCAAGAACATTCTTCCGGAGGGAAACAAATTGCCCGAGACAACGTACGAGGCTAAGAAGATAGTCTGCCCTCTAGGACTGGAAGTTCAGAAGATTCACGCATGTCCGAATGATTGTATCCTATATCGCGGTGAGGAGTACGAGAACCTAGAAGCATGCCCTGATGTGCACTAGGGTTCCCGATCTTCCGAAAGGTTCTGATAAACAACAATTTGGACGGAGTCGCGACACAAATCGATCCGGCTTCTTGAACGCACATGCTCTTGAGCCGCGCAATTGTCACGACTGGAAATAACCCAACGGGCGTTCCTTACGTGCGTGTATTATTCCTTGTCCCAGGAGGCAAGGTACACCAAAAGTTGATGCAATTCAGAGTTTAATAAGCGGAAGCGTAAATAGTTAATTATTACATGGGCGACGAGGGCCCAGCACACAGAGAGGCAACGGAAACAGCGGAAGACTAGGGTGACGACCACAGGCGCTTGACGGCAGGCACGAGCTAAATACCAAAGCCTTCATCATCCAGGAGCTCCTCTTCTGGGTTTGGGAAAAATTGAGCAAGACTGAGTACAACCACCGTACTCAACAAGACACACCCACAAGTGCAACATAAATGCAAAGGAGTACAATGGAGTTATAGTATAGGGGTTAGGTTTTGCAATAAACAGCATTTAAAAGACTCTTAGTTGCTCAAAGCTAAATTTAAAACACGATCCTAGAACTATTTAATATTATTAAACAAGGCCGTGAACCCACACGAACCTGCCTTAACCCAAGGCCTACGACGATTCAGACCGAACTGGCAACCCGACCATGGGTCCCAGCTCGTCCCAAGCCAACCTAG
>CM020181.1:21617798-21631051 GCA_009805545.1 Oryza longistaminata
ACCATTTCACATTTTAGTTGTTAAGCAGATTTAAGATTAACAGGACACTAACTTGGGGCGAGTTTCAGCAAAAACTACAAAACCTGGCAGATAAGCTCAACAAAGTGCGTCGTGAGCTCAATGCACTAGTGGAAATCAACTTTTCTTTTTTTTCTTTTATTTTTTTGATATTTTTTTCTTTTTTTAGAACACGAAAATAGGCACACCTCCAAGTTACAGCTCAATCGGAGTAGATATGTGGCCTGTGGATTTTTCTGAAACCACTATAAACAAGGTGCATGAACTTGTGAGCTCGAACAGACAATTTTGCAAGACAAATTTCGGAATTTTGGATTCGCCAAACCCGCAAAGTGAGGGGAGGAACGGATGTAAAATTTTTTTCTCTTATCCGAAAAGTTAAATTTTGCCTGATTCCGAGTCTGTATGCAAAAGTTATGGCTGTTTGAAGTTTCGGCTTCCGGCTAGGTTTTCCAAAGGGGATATAACCTAGTCTATTTTGCGGTGGAATTGGGATATGGTGGCAGCGGTGTTGTAGGATGGGTGTTTATGATGGCGGAAACGGCTCTCAAAGGATGAACCCTAACACACGGTGAAAGGTAGCGGCTAGGGTTACAAAGGACAAACACACGACTAGACTAAAACACGCACTAGACCAGCAACAGGAACTTAAACTAGGACTCAAACTCAACACTACGGACTCTGAAAAAGAATCATACCATGGCTAAACACGGTCTAGGTTAAGGTAACTAACAACTAATTTTTTTTTTTGGCTTTTCTGTAGACTCTGGGTTAATTGCGAAAAACAAAAACTAATCTAGGGCAAAGAACTGAGCGAACCTGACGGTGAATCTAGAGCTATGATACTACTTGATGTGCACTGGGGTTCCCGATCTTCCGAAAGGTTCTGATAAACAACGATTTGGACGGAGTCGCGACACAAATCGATCCGGCTTCTTGAACGCGCACGCTCTTGAGCCCCGCAATCGCAGCACCACGTCTCCTCTGGTTATCACCCGTGTCGAAACGCGGATGACCTCGCCGAGAAGGCTAATCCCTATTTGCCAATCGAAGAACACAAACAAGAACGAGATAGAAAAACAACCAAAATTGCAGATGAATGATTAAGCTCACGAGTTGGGGTCTTACAAACCGATCTAGCGGCGAAACTGTTCTCGACAGATTAATCTAAGCAAAAGGAACCACATCGCAATCAACAGAATCTGCATATGAGCCAATGGAAAACGAAACCCTACAAACCTGTGTTACCTTTGCTCTTCCGGAATCGTTTAACCACTGAATATGGTAAGGGTGTGGATGTGTACGTGTAGTCAAGCCAAGCTTCTTGACCAAATCAGAACTCACCAAGTTGTTGCAGCTACCTCCATCAATGATCACACGTGTACGACGGTTGTTGATGACAAAGAAAATCTGAAACAAATTATGGCGTTGCAACCTGTCATGCTGCTGTACCTGCGTGCTGAGCACCCGCTGCACAATGATGGTTCTGCAGTCCGTTGTGTCATCACGACCAAAGACTTCGCCATCCTCATACTCAACTTCTTCTTCCTCCTCTTCCTCTTCCACGTCGGAGGTAGTGATGTAGCCATCTTCTGTAGCAACATAGGCCCGTTGACTAGGGCAATCTTTCTGCACATGCCCAAACCCTTGGCAACGGTGGCACTAAATGCGTCCCGTCGAGGTGACAGATGAGGCACTCTTGGCGGGTACCTGCGAGAATCCTTTACCTGACTCTGCTTGTCGTGGTGGTGGAGATGGTTTTGGTGCCGCAGAAGCTCCGGATGCTGCTGGTCGCTTGCCCGCTGGCTGGGAGGACGCCCGAAAAGAGACGGCCTTGGGTAGTCCCGCAGATGGCGTCGTGCGCGGAGTGTATGTGCTTGCCTTGCTCTTGCCCTGATGGTCGCGCCCCTGTAATTCCTTGTCTGCAAGCATAGCAAATCGAAACAACTGGTTGACAGAGTTAAATTCCTTATAATCAACAATGTTCTGAATTTCCTCCCTCAAACCAGAATAGAAACGACAAATAGCATCCTCGACCCCCTCCACTATGCCACAACGTCTCACACCCTTTTTGTAGCTCACCATAGTAATCCTGTACAGATTTATCCCCTTGTTCCAAACGCATCAGTTTCTTGCGTAAATCTCTATGATAAGATGGAGGAACAAACCTATCGCGCATAGCTACCTTAAGTTCTTCCCAAGTAGTAGGTAGTACCCCCGCATCAGATAACCCAGCCCAGCACATAATAGCAAAATCCTTGAACTCACTACTGGCTTGTCTAACTCTATGTTGCTCGGGTACAAGGTGGGCATTAAACTTTTGTTCTACTGTCATCTCCCAATCAAGGTATTTCTCAGCATCATAATATCCCCAAAAAGATGGTATTTTAAACTTAACCTTAGCATAAGGATCATCGGCCACACGATTATTATTATTACCTTGTTGGTGGCGAGTGCCACCCATACCTGTGCGGTTTGTGCGTAGGCGACTCACCTCTCCCTCATTGAAGTGTCTCCAACGCGGCGACCCGATCAGTTAGTGTGGATATTCCGCTTGTCAACCTCTCCATGGTTCAGGGAAAGCCGATTTTAGTGAAGGCATCTATTGGGACAGGGACTTTGCAACGGCTCCGTGAGTCCTTTTGATATGTTTGTTGGAGAGTTCCGTATTGCCTTGGCTGCACAGTCAGCCAAAATCCTGGGGGACTCTTCTCACCTTCGTTACCTGATATTGAAACACCAAAACAGAAACAAAACGGTGAAGGTTATCCCTAATAATATACTACGCAGGTGTAGTGGTGCCTCTCAACGATTCTTCAGCAATATGGAGTTCCTAACCAAGCTCTTATAAAGGTTCTTACCATCAAAGCAAAGGATACCTGGAAGGCGTAGTCAGCGATTGCAGGGATCAAGAACCTGTGCTGTCCAGAAGTAATATGTGGAGCTAGGAAGACCAAATATATGTATATGAGTGGTACACAATCCAATGACAGATAGTAATGCTAAATAAAAATCCCAAGTCACTTGCCCTTAGTTGCTGGTCTACTCGTGTCCTTGACAGTAGTGATAACAAAGATGGCTCAAAGAATATGACACTAGTAAGCAGCAAAGAAGGACTGGTAGGCAAGCTTCGGCGAGTTTCAGCAAAAACTACAAAACCGAATAGGCAGATAGGCTCAACGGAGCGCGTCGTGAGCTCAATGCACTAGTGGAAATCAACTTTTCTTTTTTTTTTTTGATATTTTTTTCTTTTTTCAGAACACGAAAATAGGCACACCTCCAAGTTATAGCTCAATAGGAGTAGATATGTGGCCTATGGATTTTTTCTGAAACCACTATAAACAAGGTGCAGGAAATTTTTTTCTCTTATCCGAAAAGTTAAAATTTGCCTGATTCCGAGTCCGTATGCAAAAGTTATGGCTGTTTGAAGTTTCGGCTTCCGGCTAGGTTTTCCAGAGGGGATATAACCTAGTCTATTATGCCGTGGAATTGGGATATGGTGGCAGCGAAGCTGTAGGGTGTTCTGGTGATGCGTGGTGATCTGGATGGGTCTTTATGATGGCGGAAATGGCTCTCAAAGGATGAACCCTAACACACAGTGAAAGGTAGCAGCTAGGGTTACAAAGGACAAACACACGACTAGACTAAAACACGCACTAGACCAGCAACAGGAACTTAAACTAGGACTCAAACTCAACACTACGGACTCTGAAAAAGAATCATGCAAAGGCTAAACACGGTCTAGGTTAAGGTAACTAACAACTAAATTTTTTTTGGCTTTTCTGTAGACTCTAGGATAATTGCGAAAACAAAAACTAATCTAGGGCAAAGAAACTGAGCAAACCTGACGGTGAACCTAGAGCTCTGATACCACTTGATGTGCGTTAGGGTTCCCGATCTTACGAAAGGTTCTGATAAACAACGATTTTGGCGGAGTCGCAACACAAATCGATCCGGCTTCTTGAACGCGCACGCTCTTGAGCCCCGTAATCGCAGCACCACGTCTCCTCTTGTTATCACCCGTGTCAAAACGCGGATGACCTCGCCGAGAAGGCTAATCCCTGTTTGCCAATCGAAGAACACAAACAAGAACGAGATAGAAAAACAACCAAAATTGCAGATGAATGATTAAGCTCACGAGTTGGGGTCTTACAAACCGATCTAGCGGCGAAACTGTTCTCGACAGATTAATCTAAGCAAAACCCAAAAACCTAAAGATGGCGGCGGGTACTGATATATAGAGTTTAGGGTCGTGCAAACCCCTCTCGACGCAACCCTAATGGGTTCCAACACAATACACGGGCCAAAGGCCCAAATACGATGACGCAGCACCGGGACAGATTCTGGACGTCAACTTGTTCGGTCAATTCCTGTTGACTCGGAAAGAATTTGGACGTGGGACAAAAACCATTGGAAAGGTTATCTTCTTAGCTTTCCATCGATATAAAGAACGCCCCAATCTGAGCACGTATGCGACCTGGGCGCCCGTTTTAGTGCAGACTGGTCCTGGACTCCGAATTGCACCCGACGTCGACTTGGTTTGGGCCTCCACCTTGACTTGGACGTCCCCGATGATCCTCCATATCTCTAAGTCCTTCTCCAAGTGTCTCCTTGTCCCCTCCATTGTTCCTAATCACAATATAATCACAATATAATCATTAGGTAGCAATCTATTCTCGAATTCATACAAAGAAGAACATAGGAACAAGCTCACCTCTAAATTTAATTGTCGCGCACGAGCTCTTGTTATCGGTCCTTGAATGACCGTTGGAGGATTGTTGTGTGTATCCGAGGTAGTGATGTCCGCATCACAGTGCATAGTGTATTCCGTTCATTAGCTCAATATTTGGCAAATGATGAAGCTTTGTTGCTTCAAGAAGGGCAAAATACAAGTAATTTATCTCAAAAGTTTCGTCGACTATCTGTATCATGCAAAGAGGTGGAGTACAGCGATCTAAAGAAGCAGAAGTCACTAAGAGCATTGCTATCGTTTGGGAGAATCATTCTTAAGCCCGGCGATTCTTTACATGCTCTTCAAAGCCTACGGATACTACATGTGAACAACACAGAAATTTCAACTTTGCTTGGCTCGCTGTACCATCTAAAACTCTTGAAATACTTGGACCTAAGTAACACAGATGTATCTGCATTACCTGATTACATTGGGAGGATGAAATCTTTGCGGTACATATGTGTTCATGGCTGTCAAAAGTTGAAGCATCTTCCTAAGAGCTTGGTGAATCTGCACAAGTTGCGATTTCTCGATATTTCTGATACCTTGGTGAATACAGTACCCAAAGAATTTGGTAGACTTAACAATTTGGTGTCGCTGAAGGGGTTTCCTGCAATCACACTGGAAAGTGCACACTTGAAGAACTAGGACATCTATGCGAGCTTATGCATCTTACAGTATGGGGTCTCCAGAACATATTGTCGAAACATGAATTCGGCAATAATAAAAGGGGGTAGCGCACGAGACCTAAAAGTGGATGGATGCGGAGACAAGGATTTAAACAGGTTCAGGCCCTCTCAATGAGAGGTAATACCATACTCCTGTTTGGGGATTTGAATCCGCCAGGGTGTAATATTGATCTGACAATCAGGTTGTCTCATGCCCCCTAGAGGGCCTCCTGCCCACCTTATATAGGATGGGGGGCAGGATTACAAGATAGAAACCTTAACCAATACGGTATCGGTTTCCTAAATCTACTTTACAATATTATCAAATCAGGACTTTAGGCCGCTCCATAACATAAAAGGAAACGTAATACCCAAGTCATGATTGGTTACATATTCCATAGATATAAGCTATCCCCTATGACTAGTCGGATAACCATGTCATATGGGTATGGGGTACCCATAATCTCCACACATATCTTCAAGTTCCTCCTCCAAATGTGCGAAGCTTTGTGATAAGACGAATCTTACATCCCTGTGGCTATGTTGCACTACCAGTGAATGCGATGAGCAGCAAAGCCATGAGGTGTTCGACAAGCTCTGCCCTCCGCTATCCTTAGAGCACCTAACAATCAAATGCTATTATGGAAGTCGGCTACCAAAGTGGCTCATGTCGCCGATCCTTGTGAACTTGAGGATGCTCAAGCTTGAGAACCTACCGTCGTGCAAAGAGCTTCCATATGGTCTTGGCCAGCTCCCCAATTTGGAGTCTTTGTTCGTTAAACATGCTCTGGGCATCAAGCGCATTGGGGAAGAATTATTCGTCCCGTGCTCTTTGGATGACGATGACACTGATGAGGATGAGAAGAATATCCGTACCATAGTCGATCAATATAATCGTTCAGTGGCTGCCTCTACGGTGTTCCCCAAGTTGATCAAGCTAGTTTTCTATGGACTGTTGAGATGGCAAGAGTGGGATTGGGACGTGCAACGGGAAGCAATGCGAGCCCTACAAAACCTGCAGATCAGTAGGTGCAGATTAAGCCATCTTCCTCCTGGACTTGCCTGCCAAACAACGGATCTGAGAGTAATGACAATAGAGAGGGTTAAGGAGCTGCAATCCGTGGAGAACTTTAGCTCAGTTGTTGAGCTTTATCTTCACTCCAACTCCAATTTAGAGAGGATTGCTAATCTTCCAAACATGGGAATGCTGAGGATCTCAAAATGTCCCAAACTGAAGGTATTGGAGAAGGTGGAGGCACTTTCAAGCGTGGAACTGAAAGATTACGAAATGAGAACACTCCCAGAATACTTGAAAAGTTTAAAACTAAGGCAGCTGAAGATCGACTGTACGTTAAAGCTTCTCCACATGATATCTGAACGAGATGCTGCACTGGAGTGGGAGAAGATCAGCCATATCCAAAACATAGAGGCCTATGCAGATGGATATGATGATAACAAGAGATTGCATGTATTTTATACAAAACAAACGGGTAGCTTTAAGATACATCTTGGTGAGTATGGCGCCTCTTCAAATTCTGCAGGTACAGTGCTTTGCTTGTTATATATTTTGCCCGTGTGTGTTCTCTCTCCACAGTTTATAGAGACATAATAAATAATTTGGTTACCCAGCAGGTTAACGGCATTTTAATTATAACTTACTCTGTTTTGTTTTGAAGACACGGAAGACATTGATGAAGCAGCAGGCCGGTCAGAACAAGAAGATAATCACAACGAACAGGTTACTGGTGAAGCAGCAGGCCCGTCAGAACAAGAAGATAATCACAACGAACAGGTTACTGGTTCTGAACTTCCAACTGCCGAAAGTTAATCACCTCCACTAAAGTGCACCAGGTACATTGTCGGAATTAGAACTTCTATTAGTACAGAATAGAATTTTGAAAACATTAGATCACAAGAAAGTTTACAGTTGAGAATTTTTATCCTTGGGTTCCACAGTATGCAATATTTTAGACATTGACAAGCCGAAATAGCATTCCTGATATTTAGTCTATTGGAGATCATATATACAGCCTTTTCAAGACTCATGTAATTTCTGACAGAAGCAGACAACTGTGTTCCATATTAATTTAACATTGGCTGTTTATGTCAGGTGAGATGAAGGACGGGACGGGACTCATCACTCACCAATACCTCAGTATGATTTGAACTAAATCTAGAAAAGAGGATTCATGAGTTCCTGGTGGCTCCTACCCTTTTGATTTTTGCTTCAAATGGAGGCATGGCAACCAGTGGCTATTCCGGTAAGATACTCGTTGAAGCAGTCAACAATGGAGATGTTCAATTGACATGTGTGGAGCAATGACAATTTCTTTCTTTTGTTTCTGTGTGTGATGTTTGGGTTTCTCTAATTGTTTTCATCGTGGTCAGACCGCAGGCTAGCCGGTCTAACCGCACGCATAGCACCGGTCTGATCAGCAGCACTTGCCCAGTCTGATTGGACCCGACAAAACAGCAGTCCCTGCTCATCACCTGAAAATTCAATCATCTCTAAAACCACTTTGCCAATAATCTCCTAATATAAAAGAAACAAGAATCAAACACACTTTTGATTTTACAATACATTCATCCATGTATTTCGCAGCAAAGGACTAGCAAAACCTAGTCCCTAATATGGATCACCCCATCCTAAAACCATCGATGACCATATATATCCCATCCAACCTTTCTCTCAAACCAAACAGACCTTCCATACTACACACTAACGGCCATGTGCTAGGCACGTATTTGGAGCCTCGAGGAGATGTCTTGTAAGCATATTTCACATTTGTGGGTTAAAATTCAATTGGAACAGCCATTGTAAAATCAACATCTATGACAAATATGCTGTACATTCACATTTTTTATAATTAAATGATCAGATGACATATATAAGGGAATCGGTTGCGTATGAGAAAGGCGACATCTTCAAAAACAATTGTCAACTAGCGAATATTATGAACTAAAAGTGATTATACTTAGAAATTGCTTTACGAAGCTGACAGGACCATTTTATTGTTGATATCCATGAAACACATTTTTTTTTGAGTTACAGGGGAAATATAACAACAATGTTTTTTGAGTTTACATGGTCATTTTTATAAATGAGAAATGCAACACAGTAATGTTATGAAATATATATGGGACTGTAGACATATCTTTGATGGTTAAATTATTGCAGATATTGTCAAGTCAGATAGATCAACGTGAGGAACGTGAGGTTGATGTACTGGAAGAAATTGGAAAGAAAATTTTGAAAAAATGTGATGGTTTACCTCTTGCCATCGAAGTAGTGGCAGAAGAATTATGGAAAGAAAAGAGAACAAAGGCTGCTTGGGAATATATGTTAAAGGATCATCAATGGTCAAAAATAGGCACTGGTGGAGAAACCATCTTTCATCGGTCGGGCTAATTCCACAATAGTCCCGGTTGCAACAAAAACCGGGACTAAAGATGATCTTTAATCCCGGTTAAAAAGGGTAACGGGCATATTTGATATTTAGTCCCGGTTCAAATGCTGTCAGGGCCTGTCAGGCCCCCCCGGGATCTTTATTCCCGGTTGGTAACACCAACCGGGACTAAAGATTACGACGGTTGGTGTTACCAACCGGGAATAAATATCCGAGCGATCTTTAGCCCCGGTTCATAACACCAACCAGGACTAAAGTCCCACCCCTATATATATGTCTTCTTCCTCCTCCAGCCCGAGCAAGCTTCAAAATTTCTTCAAAAAAGAGGGGAGGTCATGCCAAAATTTCTAGTGAATTTATTGTGTTGATTATATACAAATCGGAGGTGCCTAAAAGGTTAGCAACTTCATCCTCCAATTTTTTTTTTCATATTAAAAGTAACACAAATGAATTCCAACGATAGTTATGTTCAATTTTTAGAATACCAATTAACAGTAAAAGAGTAGGCGGCTGACGAGTCATAGAGGAGTATAATGGCAGCGTTTGACGGGATTTCTAAAGATTATAAAAAAATGAAACCCATCGAGACAATAGACTTTTGAAAACTATAAAAAAATGAACCACATCGAGACAATAGATTTTAAAGGTTCGGGCTTTTAAAAAGTAAAAAATAAAACCCCAAATGATAATCATGTTTGATTTTAAATCTCAATGACAATAAAACAGGGTGGCAGAGGCTGAACCGTAGAGGAGTAAGTGACAAATTCACTGACATTTTGTGGAACTTCTAGAAAGTAAAAAAAAATAAACATAACGATAATTATGTTCGATTTTTAAATTACCAATGAAAATAAAGGAAGAGAGCCGTGGATGGACGTAAATAGTATAATGCCAGCGTTTGACGGGACTCTAAAAGTTATAAAATTGAAACCTAACAACAAGAAATAAATTCTAAAAATTATAAGATCCAATTTTTAAATGTTATAAGGAGAAGAATTGAAATAGTGGTAGATCGAGTAAGCAAATAAAGAAGGATATGCAGAAGTAAGGGGAGCTGGTGGGACTTTTAAAAACTATAAAAATTATAAATAACGAGGATGATAAGTTTGGTCTTTCAAAAGTCTTAAGACAACGAGACAACTATTTAATAAATTCTAAGTAAATAAAAATATATAACTTTATATGGGCTAGCCACGCAATTGCGCGGGCCAACCAGCTAGTTATGTGTTGGTGTCCGTGATTATTACCAGCGTGCGCCTGGCGTTCAGATAATGAACCATCTTACGAGCATGCACATAAGGCTCAAATACAATATCCAGGCTAGGATGAAAACAGTTACAGCTAGCAATCCAAACATTACATACAGAAAAAGGAAAAAAATCGTCATAGCCACCGGTCGCGCCAATTCGCACATGCCTCCTTTTGAAGCAAGTTCAAAGGGGTAGGAGCCACAAGGAACACATGAATCCTCCTTTTTAGATTTAATCTAGCTTCTTTAGTCCAAATCATACCGAGGTAAAGGTGAGTGATGAGTCGCACTTCGTCTCACCTGTGATATAAGCAGCCTATTGGGAATTAATATGAACACAGTTGCTTCTGTCATAAATTACATATGAGTGTTGAAAAGGCTGTATATGATCTCCAATAGAGTACTACCTCCGTTTCAGGTTATAAGACTTTCTAGCATTCGCCCCACATTCATTTAGATGCTAATGAATCTAGTCACACATAATATCTAGATTCCTTAACATATATATGAATGTGGTCCATGCTAGAAAGTCTATAATATGAAACGGAGGAAGCTAATAGATATCAGGAATGTTTTTCGGCTTGTCAATGTCAAATATTTGCTTACTGTGGAACCCAAGGATCAAATTTCACTGTAAACTTCATGCGGTCTAATATTATTAAAATTTTATTTCTGCTCTAAGAGAAGTAATTCTGACAATGTACCTGGTGCACAGTAGTGCATGCAGGTGATTACTTCCGTGCGTAGATTTGCTCGGAAGTTGGAAGTTCAAACCTGTAACATGTTCGTCGTGATTATCTTCTTGCTCTGATTGGCCTGCTGCTTCATCGATGTCTTCCGTGTCTTCAAAACAAAAACAGAGTAAGTTATAAATTAAAATGCCATCACACTGCTGGTTAAACCAAATTATTATTTATGAGAAAAATAACAAGCAAACACTGTACTGTAGAGTTTGAATGGGCGCCATACTCGCCAGATGTATCTTAAAGCTATCTGTTTCTTTTGTATAAAATACATGCAATCTCTTGTTATCATCAAATCCATCTGCATAGGCCTCTCTGTTTTTCGATATGGCTATCTTTCTCACTCCAGTGCAGCATCTCGTTGATATATCATATGGAGAAGCTTTAAGGTACAGTCGTCTTCAGTTGCCTTAGTTTCTAAACTTTTCAGTACTCTGGGAGTGTTCTCAATTTCGTAATCTTTCAGTTCCATGCTTGAAAGTGCCTCCACCTCCTCCAATACCTTCAGTTGGGGCACTTGAGATCCTGAGCATTCCATCTTCGGAAAGATTAGCAATCTTCTCTAAGTTTGGAGTTGGAGTGCAGATAAAGCTCAACAACTGATCCAAAGTTCTCCAGGAGCGCAGCTCCATAACCCTCTCTATTGTCATCACTCTCAGAGCCACTGCATGGAAAGCAAGTCCAGGAGGAAGATGGCTCAATCTGCACCTAACTGATCTGCAGGTTTTGTAGGGCTCGCATTGCTTCAAGTTTTAGCTCCCAATCCCACTCTTTCCATCCAACAATCCATAGAAAAACTAGCTGATCAACTTGGGGAATGCCGTGGAGCAGCCATGGAACGGTTGTATGATCGACTCGGTAACGGATACTCCTTTCATCCTGGTCAGCTCTGAGACATCACCCAGGGTGGACGGGCGAGAACTCTTCCCCAACGTACCTGATGCGTCGTGCATGTTGAACACACAAAAGATTTCCAATTGGTAGCTGGCCAAGATTGTATGAAGCTCCGTGCACGACTGCAGGTTCTCAAGCTTGACACCTCAAGTGTCAAGGACCATCGACATCAACCACTTGGGGAGCCGGCATCCAAAATAGCCTGTGATTGTTAGGTGTTCTAATGATGGAGAAGGGCAGAGGTGTCGAACACCTCCTGGCTCTGCAGCTCATTGCCTTCAGTGGTGGGTACAACGCAGCCACAGGGATGTCAGATGTGTCTTTATCAGAAAGCTTTCGCACCTGTGGAGGAACAATTTGAAGAATTGTTCTGCAGACCCCATACTGTCAGATGCATAAGCTTGGATAGTGGCTCTAACCTTCAAGTGTGCACTTTCCATTGTCATCAGTATGTGTAGGAAACCCCTTCAGCGAGACCAAATTGATAGATAACTGCTAGTATATACTTGCAGTACAATGTACCCGTAAAAATCCTCTACTTTTACTGCATGTATCCACCCATTGGTATTATTTCATGGCACTTGTTTGCGCATAGTAATTTTTTTTACAATAAGCACACGACATGATACGATAATATGGAAGCACTTACTCCATCAAAATATGCATAGCTGCAACGAAATACCGGGTTTGACACAGCGAGCCGGGGCAAAGCGTCGAGGTGGCGGTGGAGAACGTCTAGACGGGCGTTGTTGGGCGAGGTGGAGTCCGGCAAGCAGCTCGAATAGCCTGAAAGTGACCCGTAACACACATGGGACTTGTGGTAGAGGCAGAGGCAGGAGGTCGATGAAGGTTGTGCCCGGCAAATAGAGGGCCTCAGATTAGAGTTCAGGCGGTGGTTGGTCGCGGAGACGGCTGCATAGGCTCTGGATGTGGACGGTGGCGGCAGGGACGGGTCAAGCCTAGATCTGGCCTGCCCGCGGCAGCCCCACTCCCTCCACCTCCGGCCTACCCGCTGACCGGCTCTCCCCTCCTGCTTGGGGGGGGGGGGGGCTTCCCGCTGCCTCCTCCCTCGTCACCGCCAGCTGCCACACACTGGAGGCCGCAAGGTGGAGCCAGGCGTGCTGCAGGTCAGGCCCTGGGGCGGATGGGACTATCATGTCCGTGTGACCACTGCCATGGTCAGTGCCACCGAGCTCCCATCCGACAACGAGGAGCGACAGCAGCGATGCAAACTGGGAGGGAGTAGGGGTGGCGCCTGCTAGTTGGAGGACGATGGAGAGAGCAGCGGTTGTTGGCACCGGCTGGAGATGGCGAAGGCAGCAACCAAAGAATGTGAAGATGATGACATGGTAAAGACGAACGTGCTCACCTCCGCCTGATGCTGCGTCCTCCCTCATGCTCGCTGGCAATAGCTTCTTGCCGCCCATTGCGTCTCCTCGCGCTTGCTGCGTCGCTACAATCCGTAAAAAGTGGAGAAGGAGGGGAAGTGGGTGGTGGGGGTGCGCGGTGGCCGGTGGGGGGGCGGGGTCGTGTTGGCCGGGA
>CM020181.1:21631076-21704398 GCA_009805545.1 Oryza longistaminata
CATTTGAGCTTATGTTTTGGCACACTTTTTTGTCTCCAAAATTTGTTTGTTAGTTGATGAGAGAGAAAATTTTGTGTAGAGAAGAAGAATATATAGAAATTTAGTTTATTTTGGTAAAGAATGTTTTTTATAAAAAAGTTTGAGAAGGAAAATATAGTGAAAGTTAATCTTGAATAATAGAAACAAAGTAAAATGAAAAATTAAAAATAGTAACAACACATTAATATTAGTTTAAAACTTTATAAATAGTAAATATATAATTATTCGGTGTAATATTTCATAATATTTGTAGGAATAATGATATGTCATTATTGTGTGACTGTTTGAAAGAGTTTTGTAATTATTTTATAATTATTGCTATGACTGTCTTTATTGTAGCGAATAATTATGTGTGTACGAATTTTTTTTTCATGTCATGTAGATGGATCGGCAAATGGATGTACGCTGACCGGCGGTCCAAAAGAGTTTTTATTGAGGCGTGCATTATTTTTTGAGAGTGGCGCGAAGCTAACAGGCAAAAAGGGTTTTATTTGTTGTCCATGCAATAAGTGTAAGAATCAGAAGGAGTATTCCGCATCCAGGACTATTCATTTCCACTTGTTTTTGGGTTCGGGGTTCATGCAAGCTATAATTGTTGGACATCCCAACGGAGAGCAAGGTGTTGAAATGGAAGAAGATGAAGTGGAAGACGACAATATTCGGACTTTGGCTCAATACGTTGGATTTGAAGGTAATCAAACGGGCGACGAGGAAAGGGATGCTGGATGGTAACAACGTTGCGGATGATCTTGGTCAGATGTTGCAGGACGTCAAGGAGGATTGCGAAAGTGAAAGGGGGCCCATAAATTGGGACAAGATGTTAGAGACCACGACGTCGTTGTACCCAGGTTGCGAGCAGGGGACAAAAAGTTGGATACCACTCTGGAGTTCTTGCAAGGAAGGCAAAAATGGTGTTAGTGAAAGGCATTTGGCGATTTATTGAAACTCGTCAAGAACATTCTTCCGGGGGAAACAAGTTGCCGAGACAAACGTACGAGGCTAAGAAGATAGTGTGCCCTCTAGGACTGGAAGTTCAGAAGATTCACGCATGTCGAATGATTGTATCCTATATCGCGGTGAGGAGGTAACGAGAACCTAGAAGCATGCCCTGTTTGCAAAGCGCTACGATACAAGATTAGACGAGATGATCAGGAGAAGTTGACGGGCAGTTAATGAAGAGAGAATTCCTGCTAAGGTGATGTGGTATTTCCCTATAATACCACGGCTAAGGCATTTGTTCAGGAACAAGGGGAACGCTAGAATGATGCGGTGGCACGCTGAAGAGCGTCAAAGGACGGGATGCTGAGACACCCCGCCGATGTTCGCAGTGGCGAAACATCGACAGAAAATTAAAGACTTTGGAAAGGAGCACGAAACATACGGTTTGGTTTAAGTCGGATGGCATGAATCCTTTTGGAGAGATGAGCAGCGGCCATAGCACTTGGCCGTTACGATGTGTATCTACAACCTCCACGTGGCTATGCATGAAGAGGAAGTACATAATGATGCCGATTATAATTCAAGGCCCCAAGCAACCTGGTAACGACATCGATGTGTACCTAAGACCACTGGTCGAAGATCTTAAACTGTTGTGGAAGAAGGAAGGTGTCCCCGTGTGGGATGAGGACAACAAGGAGGAGTTTAACCCTACGGCGCTGCTGTTCGGAACCATCAACGATGGCCTGCACTTAGCAACCGATCCGGGCAGTCCAACAAGGGGTACAAGGCTTGCACTCACTATATGGATGAAACAGAAAGTACGTATCTTAAGCACTGTAGGAAGGTTGTGTACATGGGTATCGTCGATTCCTTGCAGGCAAACCACCCGGTACGGAAGAAAGGCAAGCAATTTGAACTAAGGGCGAACCACCGTTGAAGCCTAAACATCGCAGCGGGAAAACAGTGTTTGCTATGGTTAAAGATCTTAAAGTAGTGTTTGGAAAGGGGCCTGGCAGCCCGCCTATAGAGAGCGAGATGGTCAGCGGCGATGTGGAAAAGAACTCTATATTTTGGGAGTTACCCTATGGGAATTCTTGGATGTCGCCACGCAAATCGACGTGATGCACCTCACTAAAATCTTTGCGTAAACCTTCTTGGCTTCCTAGGTGTATATGGAAAGTCGAAAGATACACTGGAAGCACGTAATGATCTGAAGCATATGGAAAACGCGGTGACCTTCACCCGGAACCAAGGAGAAAGGAAGCCATTACTTGAGTCCAGCCAGCTACACTCTTAGCAAGGCAGAGAAGGAAAGTATGTTTGAATGCTTGGAGCGCATCAAGGTACCGTCTGGATACTCCACGAATATAAAAGCGAATAATAAGCACGAAGTAGAAGAAGTTCACAAATCTAAAGTCTCATGACTGTCACGTGTTGATGACACAGCTGCTACCACATTGTAATAAGGGGTATCCTCCCAGACAATGTCCGGCAACTAATAACAAAGCTACGTGCTTTCATGAACGCAATTTTCGCAGAAGGTCGTCGATCCTGATAGATTAGAAGCCTGCAGAATGATGTGGTGCAATGTCTTTGTTAGCTTTGAGTTGATATTTCCACTTCATTTTTCAATATAATGACGCATCTGCTTTGTCACCTTGTCAAAGAGATCGGTATTCTCGTCCTGTGCCTACACAACATGTTTCCTTTCGAGAGGTACATGGCGTTCTGAAGAAGTATGTTCGTAACCGTGCTCGTCAGAGGCAAGCATCGCTAAGGGGTATGGAAGAGGAGGTCATTGATTCTGCGTAGAATTTTTCGAAGACCTTCGCCCAATCGGGGTACCTGAATCACGCCTTGAAGGGAGACAATGGGGAAAGGGACCTTGGAAGGAAAGCAATATGACGGTAGACAACAATTTATTCCGTAAAGCCAATTTCACGGTTCTGCAACAATCTTCATTGGTGCTCCCTACATCGAAGAGCACTTGGCTCTAGTTTCGCGCCAAAAACATCGGTAAGTCCGATACATGGATTACAAGGCATCACATTGATACTTTCTCCACGTGGCTGCGACAACATCTCATGGGTAACGAGAACGATTAACCAACAACTGGCCTTCCTGGCGAGGGGACCATCTGGCTCGATTCGCGACATTCCAGGGATATGAAATCAATGGGTACACATTCTAACACGAGGAGCCAAGACATGAAGAGCATGACCAGAATAGTGCTGTTCGTAATCGATGCATGGGACACCGATGGTACGCGCTGGCACGTATTACGGTGCCATCGAGGACAATGGGAACTTGACTATGGACCTCTCAAGGTCCCTCTGTTCGGTGCCAATGGATAGGTTGACTGGTGGAGGCATAAAAGATTGATGACAGTGGGATGACAACGGTTGACCTTAACAAGGTTGGATACTCGGACGAACCTTTTCTCTTGGCCAATGATGTAACCAAGTTTTTTTACGTCAAGGACATGTCTAGCAAGGCAAAAAGGGCAAAGTCAATGACAAGCGTAAGCGCCACGTGGTTCTCTCGGAAAAAGAAAAATCGTCGGAGTAGAGGACAAGACTGACGAGGATTAGATCAGGTTTGATGGGCAACCCTTTCACGGGTGACAATTGGACCCAGATCCTCCTATCACATGAGACACCCTTACTCACGGTAGCGATCACAAGGAAGGAACAATAGTGAGGAGAAAGTACGTCCGGTCAACCGTCACTCGCGATGTATTTGCATAATTGTTGTGTAACGGAGGTAAACTATGTTGGATGTCTCGAAATATTATACTATCAATTGTTGTATGGCATATGTAAAATAGGTATGATTATTAGAATTTTCTATTAATTTTCAATCATGCATGTGCTATTTACATAAATGGTTAATTAGATTTTTAACAATTTTAAATCATTTCATGGCTTATTATTCAATTTAATTGTTCGAATTTTAAATAATTGTTCGTAATTGAAAATAATTGTAATGCATTTTTAACTATTATCTTATCATATTGTCATAATTTATCATTATCTGCTATTTGATTTACTCCCGGTTCCTAACCCTAACCGGGTTTATAAAAGAATTTAGAAATAGCGGGAAAATATCTTTAGTCGCGGTTGGTGAGACACGGGAGAGTAAAGATATACTTTAACTGCCCGGTTCGTACGAACAACCGGGAGTAAGAATTCTTTTCTTTAGTCCCGGTTGTTTGTTATGACCGGGAGTAAGATATCTTTACTCCCGGGTTGGTCTCAACAACGGGACTGAAAGATCGGGGGTATATTATACTGCCGTGGCCTCGTCTTCTCCACCAACAACTTAGACGTTTTTTCGATCTCGTCGATCCTCCTTGCTGCCACCGGTGCCTAGGGCAACCCGTGCGAACACCGCCGTCGTACTCCTCCCGTCGCTTGGCGGTCCTCCCGCCTCCGCCGCAGACGCCGCCGCCGCAATCTCTTGGGTGAGCAGTCGCCGTGCCTCTTCTCTCTTTGATCTTCGATCTCTGATATTCTCTCTCTCCACGGCCGACGACCGCTTCGACTGCGGCCGCGCGCCGAGATACGCCGTGCCACTTGCCACTTCCGCTGCCCCCGCCTCGAGCGTTGCGCACGCTGCCGCGTGACGCCGCGGGGCGCTGACGCCACGCGCCACAACGCAGGCGTGCGCCACTGCGGCGCCGCGACGCACGGCACGGGCCGCCGCGCGCGCCGGCCGCCAGTAGCGCCCGTATGCCGCCGGCCGCCGACGCCGCGGACCCACGCGCGCCGGGCACACGCCCCGAGCAGGCCCAACGGCGCCCCCGAGGGCCGGGCCCCCACAGCCGCCGCCGCGACACGCGCGCGCCCGCCCGGCAGCCGCGGGCAGGCCCAACGGCCCGCCCCGCTGCCGCGCCACGCACTGCCGCGGGCAGCCAACATTGCCGATACGTTACGAACGTGGATTGAGAACGTGACCGAACGCGAACGACGTAAACGAAACGTTAACGAACGCGAACAAAGTGCACAGAACGTTACCGAACGCCGAACGAACGTGAAGAACGTTAACGACGAACGGTAGAAACGACGCGTTCGTGAAGTTTGCACGTCGCGTCAAATGAACTCGCGTTCTCGTACGCACGTAGACAAACTTCAAGGAAACGCGAACGAACGTGGCATCCTGAAACGGCTTTAACGCTCGAACGGAGACGGAACGTGAAGGCGCCGAACGATCGACCTGGAAACGCGAAGAGAACGTGCACTGAAAACGCTTACGAACGTGAATGCACTTGTACTAAAGTGTTAGAACGAACGCGTTTCTACTTATACGATTTACTTTTGTATACATATATGATAATATAATATGTAACTTGGCCGTTTAGACTAATCATTTTCCTCGTAATGTTGCAGAGAAGACGTCGGCGTCGTCCCTCAAGCCGAAGTGGTAGCGTGCCATCGAAGGAATTCGCGCAGGCAAGTGGATGTAATTAAAATTATAAGTGATGTGGAGATTTAATATAAGATTGTTAGACTTAGCATATATAAATGATTATTACATTTTAATATGAGATTCGTAGCCATTTAATATAAGATTATTAGACTTAGCATATATATATATATATATATATGACTACGTATACAATTATAATATAAGATTATGAGTTAAAACTATAATTGTTAGGGATTTTAATATAAGATTGTTAGACTTAGCATATAAAATGATTATTACAATTTTAAGTATGATATTAGTAGGCAATTTAATATAAAGATTATTAGACTTAGCAGATTATATATATAATTAATAATATATATTTTATATTGATACTACATTTATTAAGATTATTAGAGAGTTAAAGCTATAAGATTGTTGCGATGATTTAAGTATAAGAGGGATGTAGATTAGGCATATAAAATGATTATTACAATTTTTAATATGAGATAGTAGCCATTATTATATAAGATTATTAGACTAGCATATATAATGATTATTACAATTTTAATATGAGATTAAGCCATTTAATATAAGAGATTATCAGAGATTTAATATAATGATTAGCGAGAGTTTCAGTATTACGGTTAGCAATACATATCTATATACCTAACAATATTTTTTGATGCACAGCGATGGTTTGATCGCGATGAGGAATAAGATACTATCGAATACAATCGCCAGAGGTGAAGTCAGCCGGAGTACTGGACGAAGAAGAGGGGAACGAGGATCCAAGCAGTACTTGACACGAGGGATGGGGAACGGTGGTGAGGGAATCAGAGGGGAACGAGGAGGGGAATGATGCGGAGGAGCTAGTGGAAGTCAACTCTGCTGGACAGAAGAGGGCAGGCGGACAGCAGGTGCCACGAAGAAGATAGGATGAGGGGCACATCATTACGAGGTTGAAGAGATGGCGACCTAGGTGCAGCGGCAAGAAGCAGCCAAGAATTTTTGTACGCCACAGCCCGGTTGGTTGTGAGAGGACAACGTGGCGCTGTCAGCACGGTGTACTGGCTAGGCAGAAAAGGGACAGCGGGAATGATGACAGCTTTTCCGACCTACCGAGGAAGGAGATGTGTAGACACAAAGTTTTGTCGCAGCGACGACCGCGTGACGTGAAGAACTTAGACTCGAGTCTAAGTGGTTCGTGGAGAAACGATGCTGTAGAGAAGCAGGGTTCAGAGCGCGAGAGATCTAAGGAAACTAGGGCTCGAACTCGGCGTATTCCAAAGCTAAGGAAATGGGGTTCTGCCTGCAGCAACCTTTAGGGCGCGATGAATGGTGAGCCCACAAAGAGCCGAGGAGTACACAATACAAGAGTCCTTGTACGTAGCGACCCCAGTGGGCTAGGAGAATAGCAACCGTTGGACTTGAAGAGAAAGGCGTTACACGTATCCGGTAATTGAAGCGGATCAGCGAAGTTCTGGGTAATAAATTTATACTCGGCACTGAGAACATGCTATATACTCAGTTCAGAGCTTCTCCAGGGGATCAGATATCACTGAGCGAGTAATCGATCCTGACGGGACTCCGCAGCTTTGGTACTCTCTCCAATGTCCGACGACATGGGATTTATAGAGATGACGTCATCGTTGCCGGCACCGTACTAAACAGTACTGCACAAGAGCTATAGCTCGTAGATGAAGGCTGTAAAGTGCGATATGCCTGCGGAAGATAGAAGATCCATACAGGCGGACATGCGCTCATCGTCAATTGCGCAGTCGAGCTCAATGTAGGAGATAGCGCAGTCATGTCATTATGAGGGGAAACTCATGAAGCACCTGCTTGAGTACATGGGATGATCGACGAAAGTATCGCAATTGACTTGACACGGTGGCAAATGTCTAGAGGTAACAGTGGATGATGTGTTATGATTTACAGTGCATATGCCAATACGGTAGCTCACAGTTAATACCCCGTACATTAATCTGATATAGCATCAGCATGAGCCATTTGCTGCGCCTACAACGGAGTTGCAGGTGATAGTAGCCTATACGAGTCTCTAGGAGCACTCAGACCCAAGGACAGAAATAGCTGTCCTTAGCTCCCTAGTTACGATGACCACTTAGCTTGTGACTTGGCCAGACAGCAGAGCGTGTTCGGTTGAGATGGAGTACCACATGTCGGAAGCAAGGTACAAGCGAATCAATCTTGTGGGCCGGCTCAATCAGAAGGTGTAGGAGTGGATAACATTCAACATCGTAACGCGTCATTGCTTCCATAGGCATGTAATGCTAGCTGGGATATGACTGCGTCCAGGCACTCCTGCCGTTTGATCTCACGGACAACTGTGAACTAATTTCCTCAAGACTTATATGAGCTTAGTTGTTTGACTTTAATCAGCGCTTGGATTACTAATAGATAACTCTCATCACGTGAAGGTGGCGTCGGAATGGCCTCAACGGCCCTTCCGGGACTTACCCACTGCGGCCGATTCTAGAGAGATACTCGAGGGTCGAAGGTTTGAGCGGTGGAAGCGGCGTACGGACCTCAGTTGGAACTCCCAGGAGGGGACGGTGAGACGGCATCTTAGAGAACAAGACGCATATAACTTGGCGCAAGCGGTACATCATCCTACCTTGGCGCAAGCGGGCATTTCGTGTCACCATCTCTCGCGCTCTCCTGACCTCCTCCTGGCTCACTCTCGCTGCGACTCTCCTCCCGCATTCCTCGCCCCACCTCTTGCTGACCATCTCCTCCGTCTCCTCCGCACTCCTCCGCCTCCACGTGTCGCCTGCACCTCAAGACAAGGTCTCGCCAAGCTCCACCGCCTGCCCGCACAGGGCCAAACAGAAGGCGAAAGTTGACGCACAAAAACAGGAGCCACCGTATCGTTGCGTCAAGGAGCTCGTGGCTTATGTGGCAGGAGGGTTGAGAGCACTCAAGCCTGGTAGTCCTAAAGAAGATACTATTGACCCGTACGCGTGAAGACTTCTTCAAGGAATGTCCAATAACAAGGAGGCGTTACAGATATCGGACTATGAAACTACTTAAGAGAGCCTATCACAGAAGTCCAAAACCAGTCCCTCGAGCTTTGGAGAACAACCACAAACAAGAGGTCGAGCCGTTGGTGCCGGCGAAGATTTGGATAACGGATCCATTGCAGGACACGGCTATCTGTGGATCAGTTGGTTGGAGCGCACCAATCCCGAAGGCGGAAAGTGGCATACAAGTTTGTACTCAGTAAACGTTGTCCAAACCTGAACAGCTGGGAGTTCCCTACCGATACAGATGTACAATTCATGAACGGTACATGGAAATTGAGCGCCAACGGTAGAGAGATGTTCGGGGCGGAGGATCGAAACCCGACTTCTGCAAGGAGACGATGTTTCTCTGGTCCATTTCAAGGATTCTTCTCTGACCGTGACCTACGACGTACCTTGTTTTCGGGTGATCGCTACGTGTAGGGCTCATGAGCGAGTGATCTCGTCAGGTGCAGTCACGAGCGCATGGAGTGTTTGTCGCAATCTATCCAATTGACGTTGAAATTTCTTGTCGATTTCATCTGTACTCGCGTATATTCTCTATCATTATATGTACACTCGGAAGGATTTCCTATCTGCAGTGGCAGATCATACGGTGCTGTAACGGGCGATGCTAGAATAACTGGATTCAGACCCTCGTGCTCAATTATCACCTTCCGGTAAATGGGTCAACAGTCATGGAAGAGGAAAAGTGGGAGGATTCAACCATTCATCAGCTTTACCTAAATGCGCGCTTTCAAGAGTTCATTACTACCGAACTACAGGTGAGTTTTATGCTCGTGAATCAACATAATTGTCAGACTAGTCGAACATAAGCAAGGGAATTTCGATCAATCACATTATCGTATGCTCACTCAGTCACGCAGCTACTTCCAGAGGTACTCCGAGGACAGCGCTGTATTTGACTTGAGATGCATGTCGAGTCCCATTGTTCGACTTCAGTGACATCAACCCAGAGTGAAGATTGTATTTGACAGGTTCTTGACTGTAACTGACTAAGTATACCTGAGATTGTGCGACGTCTATTCCCGGTTACTTCTGTTGTTTGAAGAATGTAACCTCTATGATCTACCGTGGAAATACGATTAGCTGATTCCTCGCCTATATCTTATTGTGTTGCATACTCCGCATAGCCACGGTCCTACATGAGATGTTACTTGTGTGCGTGCAACTGTGGACGATCAAGTCCACGTTACTTGACGCACTTGCTAATCTAGTGAGAGGCATATGATAGATCGAGTCTTGTGGCGACTGGTAGTCTACCGGGTATTTGGCACCAAATGACAGATTACAAGTCGGGATTTGCTTATGTTTCTGGAATAAATAATATGCTTCTTTGCATAGTAGTTGGATCGCAATGTGGACTGGAAAAACTGGAGGGTTTCATTTTCCCTGAGTACATGCATGATCCAAATATATTGAATTGATCTCTTAATTACAGTAATATAAAGAGTAATTAACCTTCTCGTTTCCGTGTAGTGTGCAAAGCAGGAATAGGAACTAACTTATGTGGCCTACTACGTATGCAGTGTTATTGCACTGCCTATCAAACAAATATGCAACACGAAGAGCTTGAGGGGGGGGTGTACGTATCATAAACGCAATCAAAGTTATTGCCGTATTCGATTTGGTTAAGTTGCTTTATTAAATTTATATGATTGATACGTCATTATTTTGTTAATGATAAGCGTATTCACATGGAGGGAAAATCTCCCACACAAGGATTTTTTTCAACGGCTGTTCAGAACACTGATGGGATTCATCAACGAAGAGTCTTAATCCCGGACGGTGAATATCTACTACGACGGATCAACAATACATAACGTCGGTCCTTTCTCTTCTGACATACACCGGGTCGAAGTCGAAGTCGTAGTATATGCTATAGTACCGACAAATGAATTTGTACTGTATATGCATGTATTTATATTTATATAGTGTACACATTGCTTTTGTGTATAATTATATTTTGGTAACATATATATATATATATATACAATAATGTTAGTAGCTTTAATTAAACATATGTGTGTGTGTATATAATCATATGTTTAATACATTACACACACATATATATATTAATCAACGCATGAGCAAACAGGGGCCCATATGGCAAAAAAAAAAAAAAAAAAAAAAAAAAAGGGTAGATCGAATCTTTAGTCCCGGTTGGTAACACCAAACCGGACTAAAGATGGCTTCAGCCGGCACGTGGCTGAGCGTCTTTAGTCCCGCCCTGTTGGTTGTTACAACCGGCGACAAAGATCGTCTTTAGTCCGGTTATTTTCACTCCGGGACTAAAGAATAGCTATCTGGTCGTCCGGATTCGTAGTCCAGTTGGACAACCGGGACTAAAGGGGGGTTACCAACGGGACTACAATACGGTTTTCTCCACCAGTGAGGATACTAAAGGGACTTAATGGAGTCCAGTCTACTTAAGCTACGATGATTTAAATCCACTTTGAAGCAGCTTTCTTTCTGCTCTGTTTCCTGAGGTGAACTATCATATTGTGATAAGGTTGTCAGATGTTGGATTGCCTGAAGGTTTATTTGTACGACGAAAATTTCTAAGTCACCAGAACTTTGTGGACAGAGTACTATACAGGAGTTAGTTGCAAGGGTCTGCTTACGAAGCCAATTGTGAGTACTTTGATGTGCCTATGTGGCAGTGTGATGTGCGCTAGGCGTTCCCGACTTCGAAAGGTTTGATAACAACGATTTTGGGAGTCCGGACACAATCGATCTGGCTTTCTTGAAGCGGCACCGCTCTTGAGCCCGAATCTGCAGCACCAGTCTCGCTCTGGTTTCACCGTGTAAACGCGATGACCTCACGAGAAGGCTAATTCCGTTTGCCATCGAGACCAAACAAGAACGAGATAGAGAAACAACGCAAATTGCAGATGAATGATTAGCTCACGAGTTGGGGTCTTACAACGGATCTAGCGGGAAACTATTCTCGAGCAGCTTAAATCTAAGCAACCCAAAAACCTAAAGATGGCGGCGGGTACTATTATAGGTTTAGGTGTGCAAACCTCTCGATGCAACCCTAATGGGTTCCAACACATCACGGGCAAAGCCAAAACGATGAGCAGCACCGGGGGACAGATTCTGGAGTCACTTGTTCGGTCATTCCTGTTGACTCGGGAAAGAAATTTGGATGTGGGACAAAAACATTGGAAGGTTATCTTTTATCTTATCCATCGGATATATGAAGAAGCCAATCGAGCGTATGCGACTGGGGCCCGTTTAGTGCAAGACTGGTCTGGACTCCGATTGGCACCGACGTCGACTTGGTTTGGGCCTCACTTAATTGGAAGTTCCCCGATGATACCTCATGGCTCTAAGTCTTCTCCAGTGTCTCTTGTCCCTCCATTGTTCTAAATCACATTAATCAATTAGGTAGCATCTGTTCTCGATTATTACAAGAAGAACATGGAAGAGCACCTTAAATTTAATTGTCGGGCACACGAGCTCTTGTTTCGGTCTGGATGCCGTTGGAGGATTGTTGTGTGTATCGGAGGTACTGAATGTCCGCATCATCCTCCCCCTCTTTTTTCCAAATTTGAAGTCGTCTGACTCAAGCCATCCTCCCCCCCCCTTTCCCAAGTGTATTCAAATCTGAATGTTAAAACGTGGACTACCCAACTCGGGAGTACTCAAATTTATATGTATTATCATTAATTTCTCCAATTTTTAAAAGAACCATCAGCATGAGGGCATCTCTTAGACTTTCTCAATTCCGGAAACTATGCCTTTCGCAGTGCAACCAACTAAATCACCCGGTTCAAGTTACCTCTTGCTACTTTACTAATCCAGCAATTCTATATTTTCGTCATCTTGTCATGATTGAAATTTGGTTGACTCATGGCTTTTCAATCAATTCAGCGGTGCTTTAGCATCATTATGACCCTCACTAGTAGGTTAAAGGCAAAATATCATTGGGCACGAGGGGTTGGAAACATCACTACTGGAAAAGGACTTACTTGGTAGTAGAATGTGTTGCCAGGAAACATTCTTCACATCTCAAATTTTTCTTCAAAATAGCCTCACATGGTACCAAAGTGCGGTTGACTACCTCCGTTTGTCGCTCTGTTTGTGGGTGACTGTTGTAGAAACAATAGCTTTGTACCAACTTTGTTCATAGGGTGCCGAGAAATGCTTAAAAATTTTGCATACGATCTGAAACAATAGTAGAAGGCTACCAGCAACGAAAATCTCATGGAAAACAGATCAGCATATGAACAGTCATCATACTGTTATGACATGGTAATGAATGTGCCCATCTTTAAGAAAAGCGATCACACACAAAAAATACTATCCTCCCCTCTTGTTCTAGGCAATCTGAAACAAAGTCCATAGGAATTGCTGCCCAGGAATAGAAGGTCGGAAGAGGCATATTACAAACCATGTGGATTCAAACGAGACTTAGCTTTTTCTGACAGTGGTGCAACGTGCACAGAACTCTACAATCCTTTTCTCATCCTTGGCCAAAAGAAATGCATGGCAAAATATTTCCGTTCTTTAGTCCAAAATGTCCATCAACCTCATCATCGCTTCTGTATCAAAAAACGAACAGAAACCAACTGAATGCTGACGGTTTAAGTCTATAAACAAATCACATTGATCACAAACTTGTTCTAAGTACGTCCTCTTTGCAATTATCATACTTATTAAAATAGGACAAGGGCATATTGTTTCTTTCCATTGATTTCAAGTCAAAATCCGACAATCAAGTTTGGGACAAGAGTATAGGCGTAGACAAGCATCTGCCAATCCAATTATCCTTCGCTTTTGTGTTTGATACAAAGGAAAAGATTCATAAATTCCTATTTTGATGTCTACGATTAATTATTTTGAGAGCGCGATATTTAAGCGATTTCGGTGATCGGAGGTGAATAAAATTCTTTAGGCACAATAATGACGCCACGTTCTAAGGAACGTACAAGAGCATAAATTCCTTATCATACGTGAATTATTAAAACAGGATCATGCAACTTCTTCGCTAAAGTAAGCAAAGGTTACCATCTTGCTAACACCGTCCAACACAATCACTAGCTCACTTCTAACTCAATCATACGAAAGTTTGAAATTGTAGGCAAGGTGCATGTGTAAGCTTGTCTTCAAGTGTCAAAGGACTTTCTCGTGTCTTTCTTGGAAGACCGGCGCTTTCTTTGTCAATCGTTCAAATGTGCCGCAAAAGTATGAAATTTTGAGAAACGGCGTGTAGAGATCCTGCAAGAGCAGAAGCTCTACCTATGTGTGGTTTGGGGGGACGGCCAACTCTTATGGATTAATTTTCGACATCCCTCAATTTCCTGAGTACCACATATAAGAAAAGGACTGTTTGGTGCAAAGATGCACTTTTCAAAGGTTATACCGAACAACGTGATCGCGTAGAGATTAAAATAGCACGTAATGATCCATGGTGTTATCCAAAAGACTTGCTGTAATCAATATGGTCATCAAAGTCACTACACAATCGTCCAATAAAGGTCTTAAAACCTCTTCATTAAGCGGCATGAAAGTACTAGGTGCATTAGTCAAACTATAGGCATTACTAACACTCATACAAACCAATTTTTTATTTTAAAGCTGTTTTTTCCATATCTAGTTTCATTTTAAATTTGGTGATAGGCAGTCACAATCAATTTTGTGAAAATAAAGAGCCACACAACTCTAAGCATGTCGTCTGCTAGGAATAGGATGAGATATGGATAGTATATTATTATGGTCACAATACACACATTCGCCAAGATACAATCTTTCTTAGGAACCAAACTTAACGGAACTGCACAGGAATAAGGTTTGACGTACATACCGCGGTCCAAAGTTCTTGAACGTTGCCGTGGAATTTCTTAGTCTCATCTGGGTTGGTTCGATAAGCAGGACGGTTTGGATTGATGCTCCTGGAATCAAATCAATTTGATGCTACTAATCCCTCCTGGGTGGTAATGCTGGGAGGATCTAGCTGGAAAGACATCCTCATATCCTGCAAAGTTTAGTAACAACAGAGGTATGGGGGAAGCTGCATATCTCTTAAAGAAACAACAGGCTTGTATTGCATATAAGAATAGCACTATCAATCATTTGGATATCAGCATGTCAATTTCATTGCAGCATAAACGCACCCTTCAACTTATTCTTAACCTTAGAACTAGGTGAAAGCTTATCTTTTAGGTGGAAAAACAGATTTAGCCATTGCTGATTTTCAGAATTCAATACAGTTTCAAACTAGCAGCTCGTTCTTTATCAGCTTCTCAATTTAGGCGGGGTCAAAGGTAGAAAGTAATTTTTTCACATTAATGCACAAAAGTGTATTTATTACTCTACCATGGTGTGTAGATCATTATCTGTTCAAAGGACCGCCAGCACAAAGTGAACAAGCTTGCATAGGAACAATCGAATCAACAGATTGCATATGAGCCAGCTGGAAACGAAACCTACAAACATGTGTTACTTTGGCTCATGCGGGAATGTTTAAACAACACTGAATATGGTAAGGATGTGGATGTGTAGTGTAGTCAGCCAAGCTTCTTGACCAAATAGAACTCACAAGTTGTTGGCAAGCTCCCTCATCAATGATCACACGGTGCACGAGGTTGTTGATGCGAAGAAAATTGAAAAAATTATGGCGGTTGGTAACCTGTCATGCTTGCTGACCTGCGTGCTGAGCACCGCGTGCACAATGATGGTTTTTGTAGTCCGTTGTGTCGTCACGACCAACGACTTCGCCATCCTCATCACTTCTTTTCTCCTCGTTCTCTTCACGTCGGAGGTGGTATGTGCATCTTTTCTGTAGGGCAACTAGGCCGTTGATAGGGCATCTTCTGCACATCCAATCCTTGGCAACGGTGGCACTGAATGCGTCCGGTCGGAGGCGACAGATGAGGCACTCTTGCCGGGTACATGCGGGAACCATTTACTGACTCTGCTGGTCGTGGTGGTGGAGATGGTTTTTGGTGCCGAGAAGCCTCCGGATGCTGCTGGTCGCTTGCCGTGGATTGGGGTACGGCGCCGAAAAGAGACGGCCTTGGGCAGTCCGAGTGGCGTCATGCGCGGAGTGTATGTGCTTTGCCTTGCTTTGCCTGATGGTGGCCCTGTAATTCTTCTCTGCAAGATACAATGAACAATGGTTGAGAGTTAATTCCTTATAAACAACAATGTTCTGATTTGTCCTCCTCAAACCAGAATAGAAAGACAATAAGGCATCCTCGACCTCACTATGCCACAGCGCTCACCCCTTTTGTAGCTCCCATAGTAATCCTGTAGCCAGATTTATCCTTGTTCAAAGCATCAGTTTTCTTGGTAATCACGTATGATAAGATGGAGGAACAACCTATCGCGCAAGGCGCTACTTAAGTTCTTCCCAAGTAAGTAGGTAGTCACACCTCATATACGCAGCCACATTAGAACTCCTTGGAACTCTACTGGTTGTCTAACTCTAGTGTTGCTGCGGGTACAGTGGGCATTAAACTTTTGTTTCTATTGTATATCCAACAAGGTATTTTTGCAGCACATAATATCGAAAAAGATGGTATTTTAAACTTAGACTTAGCATACAGGATATCGGGCGCCACCACGCTTATTATTATTATTGTTGGTGGCGGTGGGCACTCATACTGTGCGGTTTGTGCATAGGCGATGGTAGTAGCCGTGCTTGCTTGTGCGGTTGCGTCTAATATAGCCACTGGAATCATACACCGTGGTTTCCAGGATGAGATCGGTATCACCATCACCAGCTTCTCTCTGGAAGGTGTCTCCAACGCGGGACCGAGTCAGTAGGCGTGGATTCGCTTGTCACCTTCCATGTGGTTCAGGAAGCCGATTTTAGTCGAGGCTCTTGGACAGACTTTGCAATGGCCTGTGAGATGCCCTTTTTTGAGTATTTTGGTTGGAGCGTTCGTTAGTTGCTCTTGCTGACAACAGTGCCCCAAAATCTGGGGACTCTTCTCACTTGTTCCTGAATTGACACAACACGAGCAACGTGAGTTATCCTAATAATCATACTACGCAGGTGTAGTGGTGCTCTCAACGATTCTTTCAGCAATATGGGAGTTCGTAACGCAAGCTCTTATAAAGGTTCTTAACCAGCAAAGCAAGGTACCTGAAAGCGTCAGTCAGCGATTGCGGGACCAAGAACCTGTGCTGTCCAGAAGTAATATGATGGGAGCTAGGAGGCAATATATGTATGTGAGTGGTACACAATCAATGAAGATAGTAATGCTCATAAAATGCAAGTCCTTGCCTTAGTTGTGGGTTATCGTGTCCTTGCAGTAGTGATAACAAGATGGATGCAAAGAATATTGAACTAGTAGTGCAGGAAGGACTGGGAGGCAAGCTTTCGGGAGTTTCAGGCAAAAACTACAAACGAATAGGCATGATGGCTAAGGAGCGCGTCGTAAGCTCAATGCCACTACGTAGGACATCAACTTTTCTTTTTTTTATTTAATTTTTGATTTTTTTTTTCTTTTTTAGGAACCACAGAATAGGCCACTCAGTTACGCTCATCGGAGTAGATATGTGGCCTAATGGATTTTTTTTCTGAAACAACTATAAACAAGGTGCAGGCAAATTTTTTCTCTTATCCGAAAGTTAAAATTTTGGCCTGATTCGCGAGTCCGATGCAAAAGTATGGCTGTTTGAAGTTTGCTTCCGTCTGGTTTTCAGAGGGGATATAACCTAGCTATGATGCGTGGAATTTGGGGATATGGTGGTAGCGAAGCTGTAGGGTGTTTCTGGTGAAATGCGTGGTGCTTCTAGATGGGTGTTATGATGGCGGAAATGGCTCTCAAGGATGACCCTACACACGGTGAAGGTAGCGGGTAGGGTTACAAGGACAAACACCGACTAGACTAAAACACGCATAGACAGCACAGGAACTTAAACATAGGACTCAAACTGCCATACGGACTCTAAAAAAGACATGGCAAGGCTAAACACGGGTCTAGGTAAGGGTACTAACAACTAAATTTTTTTTGGTTTCTGTAGACTCTAGGATAATTGGCGAAAACAAAACTAATTAGGCAAGAAATGGAGGAACTGAGGTGAACCTCAGCTTGATAACTTGAGTGCATTAGGGTTCGATTTGAAGGTTCTGATAAACAACGATTTTGGCGAGTCGCGACCATTCGATCCGGCTTCTTGGAACGCGCACAGTCTTGAGCCCCGTAATCGCAGACCAACGTCTCCTCTTGTTATCACCCGTGTCAAAAGCGATGACCTCGCGAGAAGGCTAATCCCTGTTTTGCCAATCGAAGAACACAACAGAACGGAGATAGAAAAAACAACCAAAAATGGCAGATGATGATTAAGCTCGAGTTGGGGTCTTTACAACGATCTAGCGCGAACTGTTCTCGACGATTAATCTAAGCAAACCAAACCTAAAGATGGAGCGGTATGTTGATATATAGGTTAGGGTCGGCAAACCCGCTCTCGACGCACCCTAATGGTTCCAACACAAACACGGACCAAGGCAATACGATGAACGCAGCAGGGACAGATTCTGTATGTCAATGTTGGTCAATTCCGTTGACTCGGAAAGAATTTGGACGGTGGAAGCCAAACCTTGGGAAAGGTTTATCTTCTTTAGGCTTCCATCGATATAAAGAACGCCCAATCGAGCCGTATGTCGACCTGAGGCCGGTTTTAGTGTAGACTGGTCTGGACTCCGAATTGCCCGAGTCGACTTGG
The DNA here is from genome assembly GCA_009805545.1 of Oryza longistaminata. NCBI lineage: Eukaryota > Viridiplantae > Streptophyta > Magnoliopsida > Poales > Poaceae > Oryza > Oryza longistaminata. The sequence continues at coordinate 21,649,190 of CM020181.1, forward strand.
TTGGGCTCCATTGACTTGGACGTCCGATGATCTCCATGGTCTAAGTCGCTTCTCCAAGTGTCTCCTTGTCCCTCCATGTTTTCTAATACAATATAATCATTAGGGTAGCAATCTATTCTCGAATCATACAAAGAAGAACATAGGGAATCGAGCTACTCTACTTTAATTGTCGGACGAGCTCTTGTTATCGGTGCTTGAAATGACCGTTGAGGCTTGTTGTGTGTATCGAGGTAGTGATGTTCGCATACAGTGGCATAGTGTATTTCCGTTATTAGCTGCAATATTTCAAAGATGAAGCTTTGTTGCTTCAAGAGGGAAAATACAAGTAATTTATCTCAAAAGTTTCGTCGACTATTGTCTCATGCAAAGAGTGGAGTAACGCGATCTAAGAGCAGAAGTCACTAAGAGGTTGCCTATGGGTTTGGGAGAATCATTCTTTAAGCGCGGCGATACTTTACATGCTCTTCAAGCCTACGGATCTACATGTGAACACACAAAATTTCAACTTTGCTTGGCTCGTGTACATCTAAAACTCTTGAAATACTTTGGTAAGTAACGTGTTCTGCTTACCGTGATTACATTGGGAGATGAAATCTTTGGCAGTAATATGTGTTCATGGCGTCAAAAGTGAAAGCATCTTCAAGAGCTGGTGAATCTGCACAAGTTGCTGATTTCTCGATATTTTGTACCTTGGCGAATACAGTACAAAGAATTTGGTAAGACTTACATTTTGGTCTCGCTGAAGGGGTTTCCTACACATACTGATCAATGGAAAGTGCACACTTGAAGAATAGGCCACTATCAAGCTTATGTCTGAAGTATGGGGTCTCCAGAAATACTGTCGAACATGAATTCGGTAATAAAAAAGGGGTAGCGCACGGACCTAAAATGGGATGGATGCGGCGACAAGGATTTAAGACAGGTTCAGGCCTCTCAATGAGAGGTATACAATACTCCTGTTTGGGGATTTGAATCCCAGGGTGTAATATTGACTGAGATCAGGTTGTCTCATGCCCTAGAAGTGCCTCTGCCACCTTAATAGATGGGGGCAGGATTCAAGATAGAAACTTAAACAATGGTATCGGTTTCCTAAATTACTTTTACAATAAATCAAACAGATTTTAGGCCGCTCTCATAATAACATAAAGGAAGGGGGGGGGTGTACGTACCCAGGCGTAGTATATTACATACATATCCACAAGTGTACGTACCTAAGATGGGAGATTCACTCTCATTCTCATACACAAGTCTTGGACACATTTCTTCATCTTATCTATCTCCAAGTGCATGACCTCCAACTTCTATAAGGATAGGTGGGGGAAAATATTTTCCAAACTATCCCCGTTTTGTTCATGTCCCAAGGTCACAACTCATTCCATCAGCCTTCATCCACCCAAAAAGAATACAATGGCTAATCCTGTCCACCCAATCAAATCTACACCTATTTCAACCCACTACATTCTAAAACTCGACATAAGCATGCCACATTTTCATCCACTAGCAATTATTATATTTGAAAACTCATACAAGCATGCCACATCATCTACAATTTATTACATTTTAGAGCTCAACATGCAAGCATTTCAAATAATCATTTCCATAATATTTCAACGCATATTTATCTATCATTTCTATAATATTTAGCATACATGTATGATCGAACAGCAAGAACTAAGCCAACCAGAGGGGGATGAATGGTTGGAGTACCCCAAAACCAAAACTTTTAGCGGAATTAAAAGTTAACCTCGAATCGATGTAGATCGGTCTGACCGAAGGTGATCTGCTGGTCTGACCGAGCCGATGCCGTCGGTCTGGCTGGTATAGATTGCCCGGTCTAACCGCCCCAAAGTTGCCTCTGCCTCCTGCCGCCGTCGCCGGTCTGACCACCTTGTACTTCGTGATGTCATCGGTGTCTTGCCAGTTAGACCACCGAATCCGAGCAAAAACAAATTAAAGAACTCTCAAAGTATATGACAACTTTATTACTTTTCTCTGTGTTTACAAAGTGCAACAACAACACTCCTCACGAAAATCTCGACTAAACTTGAAACCCTAACTCAACTCTCAACTTAATGCTCTCAAAAGCGATACCGGGAGGCCACACCCTCCCTCTCTATTTATACATGAGGTGGGCAGCCTAAACCATAAACCAAACTTATACAAGAAGTCCTAATCCACCTAGGAAACCTTCCCGTATAAGAAACCAACTTTACAAACTCCAATTGTACCAAATTTGGACTCCTTCCAAATTCGACTCCGCATCCCATACGCACACATTATCTCCATCGTATGCCATATGGAATCTTCAGCAACCACGTGCATTGATCTTTAGCCTAAGTATCCCGCATGATATCTAACCGTCCGGACGTCACTTTATCTCCAAGTTGACTCCCGATCCATCACCGGCAATACTCTCCCGAGGCATCAAGACACCTACACATGAATCAAACAAAGAAACCATATTCCGAGACCAAGCTATCTCCAACTTAGACTCATTGTTAGCAAACAACAGTATTACATACACATAGTATCCATCTAAAAGTCATAAACCCGAAAGAACCACGGATATCCAATGAAACAACCCGAAACCGAAACCGACACAGAGTCGGCCGGTCAGACCGCAGGCTAGCCGGTCTAACCGCACGCATAGCACCGGTCTGATCAGCAGCACTTGCCCAGTCTGATTGGACCCGACAAAACAGCAGTCCCTGCTCATCACCTGAAAATTCAATCATCTCTAAAACCACTTTGCCAATAATCTCCTAATATAAAAGAAACAAGAATCAAACACACTTTTGATTTTACAATACATTCATCCATGTATTTCGCAGCAAAGGACTAGCAAAACCTAGTCCCTAATATGGATCACCCCATCCTAAAACCATCGATGACCATATATATCCCATCCAACCTTTCTCTCAAACCAAACAGACCTTCCATACTACACACTAACGGCCATGTGCTAGGCACGTATTTGGAGCCTCGAGGAGATGTCTTGTAAGCATATTTCACATTTGTGGGTTAAAATTCAATTGGAACAGCCATTGTAAAATCAACATCTATGACAAATATGCTGTACATTCACATTTTTTATAATTAAATGATCAGATGACATATATAAGGGAATCGGTTGCGTATGAGAAAGGCGACATCTTCAAAAACAATTGTCAACTAGCGAATATTATGAACTAAAAGTGATTATACTTAGAAATTGCTTTACGAAGCTGACAGGACCATTTTATTGTTGATATCCATGAAACACATTTTTTTTTTGAGTTACAGGGGAAATATAACAACAATGTTTTTTGAGTTTACATGGTCATTTTTATAAATGAGAAATGCAACACAGTAATGTTATGAAATATATATGGGACTGTAGACATATCTTTGATGGTTAAATTATTGCAGATATTGTCAAGTCAGATAGATCAACGTGAGGAACGTGAGGTTGATGTACTGGAAGAAATTGGAAAGAAAATTTTGAAAAAATGTGATGGTTTACCTCTTGCCATCGAAGTAGTGGCAGAAGAATTATGGAAAGAAAAGAGAACAAAGGCTGCTTGGGAATATATGTTAAAGGATCATCAATGGTCAAAAATAGGCACTGGTGGAGAAACCATCTTTCATCGGTCGGGCTAATTCCACAATAGTCCCGGTTGCAACAAAAACCGGGACTAAAGATGATCTTTAATCCCGGTTAAAAAGTATATAATTCTAAAATAATTTAAAAATAGAGTGTTTAAAGAACATTGATTGGATGGTTTATATTTATATTGTAGAAGATCTAGTTTAATTGTGCATATTTACATAGATTTATAGTAATATATTTTATTTTTAAATAGTGCCATCATTTTTTTTCAATGGCACTACGTACTAATGTTACTTTTCTTTTTACTTTATCGCTTTTATAATAAGTCCTTACATGATTTACTTTTCTTCTGGCCAACCGGATAACAAAATTTTAAAGTAATTTCATGATAGAATGTTTAAAGAGCATTGATTAGATATTTTATATTTATGTTGTAGTTTAGCTATGTATATTTCCGTAAATTTATAGCAATATATTTTACTTGTAAATAACAAAAATTATATTTTATAGAACATCGATTTTTTCTTCAATGGCACTACGTATGTTACTTATGTTTTTTTGCTTTATGTTATGTAAGTTTTTTTCTTTATTGCTCTTATCATAATTACATACGTGATTTTCTTTTCTTTCTGTGTGAGCAGTAGGTAAGCTTATATTTTTTTTCAGTTGTACGTAGTACTTATGTTTTTCTAATCTTCTAATCATACTTATGTTTAGTACGTACGGAGTCCTTTCCTACATACGGAATTCTTTTCGGGCCCACATGAAGGTATTAATTTTTTTAAATAGTATATCTAATCTAATGGTCTAAAATATCGGGTCCGTCAATTTAAGTGAAAATCAACAGTGAGATTGGACGGTGCCATATGACGGCATAGGAGTGTTTATAGGAGCATCACGTGACGATTTAAAAGCGTTTAAAGGAAGTTTAATTAACTTTTAGTGTATAATAGATGGAGATGTAACAGATGTTTTACATTCAACTTGTACATCATCATGCATTCATGCAACCAACTGTCAAAGCATGAATTTAGATTTTGCGTAGGATGAATTTTAGCAGGTTGTTCACTGATTTTATTTTGCTTCTAATTTTTTATCCAACTATCGGATTTGAGTATAGTTTTTTTTTATATTCGTAGAGAAGTTTATTTCTACATTTAGTGCGTAGGTTTCGTTCAGATTAAAGTTTGTTTAGATTCCATCAATTTCGTTGTTTTTCGTTTTTCTTCGCTATAATTGACTGTAGAATTTATATTTCAAGTCTCACGGCAAATTAATTAAAATTGGTGGAGCTCTAGAGATTTCAGTGTGAAGAGGTACTGTATTGCATTGCTCGGTATTGTAACAGGAGCTTTTGATGATGTCCTGAGCTTTCTTTTAAGTTCTACAGTGATTAGTTTTCTGTTCTAACAATATTAGAACGAATTTTACATAATTTCTCATTATTTTCTTGCGTATTTCACTGGTAGAGAAAGGCTTTTTACTACCGGTTTGTAACCATCTGTAGTCCCGGTTTTCCAACCGGGACTACGAATCCGGTACTAAAGATCGCTATCTTTAGTCCCGGTTAGTAACACCAACCGAGACTAAAAATGAACCAGGACTAAAGATGAAGTCAGATCTGGTTGGTAGTTTCTCTTTTCTTGTATTGTTTTCTACATTGAATATTGATTTCACCACATCCCCCAGAATCACAGAACAAAACAAATCTCAAATCGATCAATTACAAATCCACCATCTTCAAATACAAACATCACAAATACATCACATATTCACATCGCACACATTCACATCACACACAGATCAAATACATCACAAATTCTCAAAAGCAAATTCATCACAAATCCGAAAAAAAAATCCTCCACTGCCGCCGTCGCTGCCAACCGCCCTCCGCCAGGCCGCAGCCTAGCCGCCGCCGCAGCCGCTTCTGCCGCACACCACCGCATGCGCCGCCGCTGGCCGCATCCACCGTCCACCGCGCGCGGCCGCGCCTGCGTCAGGGAGGGAGCCGCGCGCCGCGCCCACAGGGGAGGGGGAGGAGAGGTGAAGGGGAGGAAGGGGGAAGAGAAGGAGGAGATGAGAAGTTGAGAAGGGAGAAGGAGATTGGAGAAGATAAGAAGGGAGAGGAAGAGAGATGAGAGGATAAGGCTGTGCGCGCGAGAGGATCGAGGAGGCACGGCGCTTGCTCTGCGATTTTTTTTTTCGTTTTCTTTTTTTCTCCCGGTTGTTATAAGGAACCGGGATTAAAAATGGATCTTTAGTACCAACCGGGACTAAAGAGTAAAAAGTGACGTCAGCACTTTCAATCGGGACTAAAGATCCCAGTTGAAATTCAAACCGGGATTATTGTGGATTTTAGGCAACCGACCAAAGATGGTTTCTCCAGTAGTGTTTGTTTTTGTTGTTCTAAAAAAGTAAACAGCGATCATCCTCCCCCTCTAACCGACGCCATTATGATCATACGTATACTCATGTTGCAAATTATAATAACCTCTTCCATTTGAATCTTGTTTCAAAAACACAAGAATTTGTAACACTATTTGAATAGTACCACTTGTGTCGAAACAAGATTTCGGCAATACTAAAAGGGGTGGTTATCAAGCTGGAAAAGTGGATGGGTTTAGAGACAAGGAATTTTATACAGGTTTAGGCCTTCTTAATAAGAAGTAATACCCTACTCCTGTCTGGGGATTGTTCTGCCGAGTGTATTATTGTTCGTATGATCTGGGAGAAAAATCGTCTCCCCAAGAGGCACCCGGACCCCTCCTTATATAGGGGAAGGGATCCGTATTACAAAGTATAGCCCATATCCCTAACGGAATAGGTAGTTACAGATAAGATACAATCGTAACCGACTAGGATCCCGGGTATTTCCTTGACATGCAAGTTTGGAATTTAACCCGAGTCCCTTTGAAGATATTCTATCTATACAGGGCACCCCATACCCAGTCCGATATACATGCCATGCGGGTATGGGGTGTCCATAATCTCCATAGTAGCCCCTGAGACCTTTACAGTCGACGAAATAGTCTTCTCTCGTAATTCAAAACGATAATCCGAGTGTTTCAACTTCCTCTGCCTTGGTCTCCCGAGTACTAAAGACAAAGACTGTGAAGGGCTGAAAATAGAAAAAATCAGGTGCATCGACTAGATGCACCTAATTAGGTGTAGCCCCCGACTGTGTGATTAGTTAAATAAAAACTAAACATATATCCAAGTGGTTTCTCAACCGAATCACCCAAGGGGTCATATAGCTAAGCATATGCGGCGTCTGATAAAACATCCAGCCGACTGCTTTAGCTTTAATGCGCCAAAAAAGAGATATAGAAGAGACTCGAGTGAGAAACACTCTAAAGGTCTATAAATCAACACACATGATAAAAATCCGAGTAAAAACTCTCAAAAAGATCCATCAAATGTGGTATGAAGCATGATAAATGACGAGACTAAATAGCCTAAGCTATGACTCACACCATTATCAAGGTAAGCATATAACATGCTAAGAAAATGACCATTTAAAATCAGTCATCTCAATAAGATCCAAATAGCTTTGTAGCCTAAAAAGGCCAACAAAATTAGTATAACACTTTTCTGTTGGGCACCTTTTTATTTGCATTGTAGTAATTCCAAAGAATTATCTAACTGCATCAAAAAGGATTTTAACAGCATTGGGCTATTCTGTCGTGAGCAGGTTTTGCCAAAGCAAAAACATATGCCTAAGTCCCTAAGGATCACAACCAACCACGCTGACAATAAAATTGGGCTGAAGATACTGTTTAGGCCCAGGCCCATTAGCACCTCCCAATACCCTAGCGAAATAAACGCTAAAACAGGGCGCCGTTTCGTCTTCCCCGTCGCGATCCTTTCCATTTTCCCCACTTCCCGCTACAGTACAAACACTGCGCCGACGAAGACTAGGGTTCGCAAATCCGCACCATTCCACCCCTCTCGAAGCTTAGTGCTCTTGCATAGATCTTCCGCACATCCACCGCACCAATCTCCTCTCCATTCGCTACCGCCCTCGCTCCAAATCTCATCATCCATCTCGCACCCATGGCTGAGGAGAGAGAAAGCTTCAAAAGTCAATGGGCTCCCTCCGATGTAACAGAGGAGAATTTGAAGGACATGGTATCACATGGCGTTTTTCCGACGAAGGAGATCATCGGGTGGCGTCCGGCATGCGGCGAAGCATTTCCGACCCCTGACACACACGAGGTCGTGGTATTTTCTCACTTCTTCTATGGTGGTTTTTCTCTCCCAACCTCAAGATTCTTCCGGGGGATTTTGGAGTTCTACGGGATTAGCTTGCATCACCTAAACCCCAATTCCATAGTTCACATCGCCAATTTCATCCATGTCTGCGAAGCTTTTCTAGGGATTAGGCCACATTTTGCCTTATTCTGCCGCATCTTCTTCCTGAAGCCCCAACCAAACAAGAACAAGCCATGCGTCATTGGGGGAGCTGGTTTCCAGTTAAGGGGAACTTTAAGCCAGAAATACTTCTCCATGCCCTTCAAAACCTCAAACAAGGGCTGGCATGCAAACTGGTTTTATGTGCAAAATCCTGAGCCAGCGCTCCCCGAGTACTCCTGCCTTCCTCCAACATACCAAGACACCTGGAACTCGCTTCCAATGGGAGATGAGGCCGCCCAAGCACTTTCTCTGATGGAACGCATGTTGAAACTTAAAGAGCAGGGTCTGCAAGGGGAACAAATCACCCGGCATTTCATCAGGAGCCGTCTGGCCCCTATCAAGGAGAGATCTCGCACTGCCTTCGAATTTGATGGCAAAAATGACCCCAACCGTGAAGATCCAGAATCTCTTGAGTTTAAAATCATGAAGGAGAGTGTACAAAATCTTCTCAAACGCTATCGCGGTTAGCTATTCACTCCTACTGCCAGTGGTGCCATATAATGCTTTCAACCCTCCCCCACCGGTATGTATCAGATATCTCGGCCTTTCTTATAACATCCTTTTGACTTTTGCAAGGTTGGCTGAAAACTTGAAACATCGTGCATAGGAATTTTCTTTGATGAAATCTGATCCCCCAATCGCTCAACGCCGCTCACCCCACCGGCAGGCTGGTCAGGCCAGTGGAGGGCCAAAAATCCGGTCTGATGCTCAACCAAGCATCTCAAAGCCAACTAAACAGTCAGACTCTCAAAAAAGGAAATTAATTCTGAGTGACGACGAGGGTGACAATGTTGAAAAATTTGGCAACAAAGAGGTGACTGGAAAACAGCCAAAGCAAGCTAACCCGAAGAAGAAAACAACCAGTCGTCCAGGTACAAGTTATTTAGCAATCTCCCATGTATCGCTAAACATACACCATCGAAGTAGTGTTAATAGCATATCTCAAATCTGCAGAAAGCCATCTGACATCGATCCTTCTAGAAAAGACTCTGAACCGACTTGCACGGAGACTGGTCCTACGACAGAAACCGGGCCGACTGCCAAAAATCGCCCGAGTAGTAATCAACCAGCAACCGATAATATAGAGGCCAGCAACGAGCCCCCGACTGGAAACCAGTCGGCCGATGCTGAAGCCAGCACTAATCAGGAGCCTCCGACTGGAAACCAGTCGGGTATAGAACAAAATGAGGACATCCCGGAAACAGAGGCTCGAGCAAGCAGCCCTCCCCAAAAAGATACCGACAACGACCCGAAGTCCAATTCATCCGATAAGGTGCAAGGGCCTGCTCGTCCTCAACCAAAGATCATAACAGGTAATCAGCTCTTCTAAATTCATTTTGCTTCGACAAATTCTCTTCGATTGCTTTATCATCATCTGTGAATATGTAAAGGCCCAATGATCGGTGACGAAGAAGAAGTTCTTCGGATTCAGTCGGCTGAAGATTCTCGCCCACCTATCTTAGTCAAATGGTGGGATGACGAAATGCAGCCACAACGGATTGTAATAAATAAGCAGAAAGAAGACGAGGAAGTATCTTTGCTTGCAAAGACGCTCAATCAGGCCACTCGTCTCGTAAATGTATGTCTCTTTGCACATAGCTTTACTCATCCTGTCGGCCACTTTACTGAATAGAGATGAATTTGTAATGCAGAGAATCCATCTTAGGAATGAAGCAAAAACTGCAACCCTCGAGAAACTGGTTCCTCACCTTGGAACCCTGGAAGCGACCAGAGCCCAACTTCATGAAACCAGGGAGCTTGCCAGGAAAACCGAACATGATCTTAGGGACCGAATCGCCGAGCTCCAAGATTCCAACTTCGAGATGAGTGGTTCATCCAAAGGTAACCTTTATTCCTGTTTGACTTACTCCAAGCTGCTATCCGTATGTAATTGACCAATGGAAAATATTATAGTGCAAGCTGCCAAGATCACCGAGCTAGAAAAGCGAATCAAAGCTCTGGAAAAAGACAAAGGTGAATTGACCAAACAGAGGGACTCGGCCCTGAAAGACGTCGAAGGTATTTGTAGTTGAAACTCCAGAATCACTCTTGTCTTCGTGCCCAGTCATTGATGTGAACCATTTATGCAGATCGCAAAATTAAATCTCAAGCCCAATTCGACGTCTTGGTCAACAAAATTAAGAAGCTTGGAGAAGCTAGGGATGAAGTTGCCAACGCTGCTACACCACTCATCCAAGCCATGTTTTTTTAATAATAATGGTCCGAGTTCTTTCGATGCTGTTGAAATCTTCGAAAAGTTGAGAGCTGCTCCGGATACATACTTTAAAAACATCAAGGAAGCTGGATGCATGGGGGCGAGCATGGCATTGGCAATGACCAAGTCCTTATACCCGAAGATCGATATTGACGCTGTCGACGGCTTTGCAGACGGGACAAGTGAAGAAGACGCCCTTGACCTCATCAATGATGCACAAAAGGCTACTGACAAGATCGCCGCTGATGTAGTTGAGAGGTTTCAGGACAACAATCTCAGGCCGACTGGGTCTGATGATTCTGATAATGAAAAAACTGAGTCTGATTGACATTGTATAGTGTAACTTATGATGGTGGAGGCACAATTTGTACAATACTGATGAATTTATGCTGTATTTGATAATTTAAACTCAGCTCCTGATTTCTTAAAAGTTTTTGTCCAACCTTATTGAGCCTAAAACCCACAAAAGTTCTTGAAAACTTTCAGTCCTCATTGACTAAGCCAAAAAATCGAACAAGGCAATGATAAATCAAGTAAGCAAATTGAATTGATAAGAATAGCACTCCATTATTATTATAGTAGCCCCCGACTGGTAACTCAAGGAGCAGCTTGATGTTAGCAGTCAAAGAGGGAGAAAAGATACAAAAGTAATGCCTAAGCATAAAAACGACGAAGATGCTCAATATTCCAAGAGTTGTCGACGTGAGTGCCATCTTCACGCTTGAGTCGATAAGAACCTGGCCGAGTAACTTCAGAAATTATAAACCGTCCCTCCCATAATGGAGACAACTTGTGCCGATCTCGTGTAGTTCGAATTTTCCTCAAAACCAGGTCTCCAACTAAGAAAGCCCGCGATCGAACATTGTGGTTGTGATAATGTCGCAACCCTTGTAAATACCGAGCCGACTGAATTAAGGCTGCCTCACGGGCTTCTTCCAGTTGGTTGAGATCGTTAACTCGGTCTTCTCCGTAGCGCTCCTCCTTGAAGTTGCGAAATCGCAAAGATTCGAATTCTACCTCGCTTGGCAACATTGCTTCCGCACCATATACCAGGAAAAACGGTGACTGACCCGTGGCCTGACTAGGCGTAGTACGCAGAGACCAAAGTACGGATGGCAGCTGATCTACCCAATTGCCAGCATAGGGATGCAGTCGGTCGAAGACTCGCGCTTTGATTCCTTGAAGTACCATACCATTGGCGCGTTCGACTTGTCCATTGCTCATAGGATGCGCTACGGAGGCATAGCAAATTTTGATGCCGAAGTCTTCACAAAAATCTTTAAACACACCGCCAGTGAATTGAATACCATTATCTGTGATGATTCGATTGGGTACCCCGAACCGGTGCACGATGTTGATGAAAAAATCTCTAGCCTTGTCTGTTGTAATCGTGACGACTGGTTTGGCCTCAATCCACTTTGAGAATTTGTCAACAGCTACAAAAAGATGACTGAAACCACCGGTAGCCCTTTTGAATGGGCCGACCATGTCGAGCCCCCAAATGGCGAAACGGCCAGGATAACGGGATGGTTTGCAACTCCTGAGCTGGTAAATGAGTCTGTCGGGCAAAAAATTGACAACCTTTGCATGTTCGCAAAATTTTATCGGCGTCGGATACAGCAGTAGGCCAGAAAAAAACCTGCCGATAGGCCTTGCCAACAATGGTTCGTGCGGCAGCGTGATTGCCGCAGATGCCCGAGTGTATATCTCTTAGCAATTGCCTTCCCTCCTCCAAAGACACACAGCGTTGTAGAATCCCTGATGGACATTTCTTGTACAGCTCGGTCTCATGTATGACGTAAAGCTTGCTGCGCCTGGAGATCCGCTCGGCTTCATCTTTATCCTAAGGGAGTTCTTGCTTGGTCAAAAACTTGATGATGGGCTCTCTCCAGTCGGCTTCGATCATGCTTACTTCTTAAGTGTCCACAGCCTCGGTTGTTTCTTTCCTTGGTACGGTTGGTTCATATAGATGCTCAACAAACACATCAGAAGGAGTTGTTTCTCGTTTCGAACCAAAATTGGCCAATCAATCGGCTGCCTCATTATTATGTCGAAGAACATGGGTTAGCTCGAGGCCATGAAACTTATCTTCTAACCTGCGTACCTCCTGCCGATAAGCAACAATATTATCATCGAGGCAAGACCACTCTCTCATGACTTGATTAACAACCAACTGAGAATCTCCACGAACTATCAGGCGCCAGATCCCCAAAGATATCGCGATCCTTAATCCGTGAAGAAGCGCCTCATATTCTGCCACATTATGGAACACAGAAAAGTGTATCCACAATACGTAGCTTAGCCTTTCTCCAGTTGGGGAAATCAGGACAACTCCTGCTCCGGTGCCTGAAAGCCTCTTTGACCAGTCAAAATGCATAGTCCAATACTCCATCTTCTCTATAGGCATGTCTTCTTGGCACTCAGTCCACTCGGCGACAAAATCTACTAGGGCTTGGGACTTGATCGAAGTTCGTGGCTTGAAGGATAGATCCAAAGACATCAACTCTAAGGCCCACTTTGCAATCCGTCCATTTGCCTCGCGATTATGAAGTATGTCCCCGAGTGGAAACGATGTGACCACCGTGACCGAATGACTTTGAAAATAGTGAGATAATTTCCTGACGGTAATTAAAACACCATATAACAACTTTTGCACCTGATGATGTCTTGGAGTCGGCCAAAACCTTGCTGACGAAATAAATTGGTCGTTGGACTTTTTGAACATGGCCATCTTCTTCACGCTCGACAACCAGGACCGTGCACACAACCTGAGATGTTGCCGACACATATAACAACAGCTAAGACCGGTGGAGTAGTGAGAAGTTTCTTGAAGTCTTCAAAGGCTTTTTGCACTTCGTGTCCCCACTGGAAATTGTCGATTTTGTTTAGCAACTTGAAAAAGGGCATCCCCCGCTCGCCGAATCGTGAGACAAACCGGTTGAGTGCCGCCATGCATCCAGTTAACTTTTGAACGTCTTTCTGGGAACTCGGCGGCTTCATGTTGAGGATAGTGTTGATCTTCTCCGGGTTGGCCTGTATGCCCCTATCGGTTACCGTAAAGCCAAGCAACTTTCCTGACGGTACTCCGAAGATGCACTTTTCAGGATTTAACTTCATCCTGAAGGCGCGGATGCTAGCAAAGGACTCTTCTAGATCCGCAATCAAATTATTCTTCTGCTTGGTCTTGACACCTACGTCATCAACATAAGCTTCAACGTTGCGACCAATCTGAGTTGAAAAACATCTCTGGATCATGCGTTGATAAGTTGCTCCTGCGTTCTTCAATCCAAAAGGCATGGTGATGTAGCAGTAAGCCCCGAAGGGCGTGATGAATGAAGTCTTCAAGCAGTCGGACTCTTTTAAACGGATCTGATGATATCCTAAGTAGCAATCCAGGAAACTGAGTAGCTCGCAGCCGGCCGTTGAGTCAACTACCTAGTCAATGCAAGGTAACCCGAAGGGATCTTTGGGACAAGATTTATTGAGGTCGGTGTAATCAACACACATACGCCATTGTCCCGTCTTCTTCCGAACCAGGACCGGGTTTGCCAGCTAGTCGGGATGTAGGACTTCCTTGATGAAGCCTGCTGCTAACAGCTTGGTCAATTCCTCCTTGATCGCATCCTTCCTATCCTGTGCGAAACGGCGGAGTCATTGCATAATGGGTTTAGCGTCTTCCTTGACACGTAAAGAGTGCTCAATCACCTCTTTAGGAATACTAGGCATATCAGATGGTTTCCACGCAAAGATATCTTTATTATTTTGAAGAAAGGTGATGAGCGCGCTTTCCTATTTACAATCTAACTCAGCACCTATTACAGCAGTCTTAGTGGGATCAGAGGGATCTAGATGAATTTTCTTAGTCTTGGCATCGCCTTCTCCGCTCTTTGGCATCTTGGTTGCAGGCAGTTCTTCTTCTGTTGCTGTTGATGCAGCCAGTCGGATCTCCTCTCGAGCGAGCGTGATCTCGCGAGTCTGTGCCATCTCGCAGCTTTCCTTGTCGCAGGTGACGGCGTGCTTGATGTCGCTCCGCAGGGATATGACTCCTCGAGGACCTGGCATCTTCATCATCATGTAGGTGTAGTGCGGGACGGCCATGAACTTGGCTAACGCTGGGCGTCCGAGTATAGAGTGGTACGCTGTCTCGAAATCAGCAACTTCGAAGCAAATGTTCTCTGTGCGAAAGTTCTCCCGTGTACCGAAGGAAACCGGCAAAGTCATCTAGCCGAGTAGAGTAGAAGATAGCCCGGGGATGACTCCGTGAAAGGGCGCACTTCTCGGCTTCAGTTTTGTCCGAGGGATCTGCATGTCGTCCAAAGTCTTGGCGAAAAGGATATTGAGTGCGCTACCACCATCGATGAGGGATCGTCTGAGCTTGACGTTGCGAACCACTGGGTCTAGTACCAGGGGGTACCACCCCGGGTGGACCACTCGGTTAGGATGATCCGAGCGGTCAAACTTGATAGCTGTCTCTGACCACCGAAGATATTGGGGCGTATCGGGCTGAACAGCATTGATCTCCCGTTCGGTCAGCTTTTGCTTTCGCTTGGATTCATAAGCCAGGGGTCCGCCAAAGATGTGGTTGAGTTCTTTACGGGAGTCTTGAAAACCAGTCGGGGCATAATCTTCATCATCCTTCTTCTTCGACGTGCTTTGATCTCCGTCAGTCGGCTTGCGTGCGTTCTTGGCATATTGCTCTGCGAACTGTTTGTAGACGAAGCAATCTTTGGCCGCGTGATTTGAATTCGAATGATGCGGGCATTGGGAGTTCATGATCTTGTCGTAAGTGTTGACGCGTGAACGCTGTCGGGAGGAAGGTGTAGTAGTTGCCACAAGTTCCTCGGGCTTACGCTTGCGATCCTTGTGATTGGCACTTCCACTCCCCCCTGTAGTCGGCGCATCTTTCTTTGGCTTCCAGGTGCTGCCCGACTGCTTGGATGCAATGACAGCGTCTTCTGCTTTGGCGTACTCATTGGCTTTTTCAAACATCTGCTTGACCGTCTTGGGAGGCTTGCGGCCAAACTTGCCGACTAAGAGTTCATGGCGAATGCCCTTAGTAAAGGCGGCGATGATAACGTCGTCGGTGATGCCAGAGATCTTGTTACGTTGCTCAGAGAAACATCGGATGTAATCTCGAAGGGATTCTCCGGACTTCTGGATAATGTTGTAAAGATCAAACTGGGTACCAGGGCATTCAAAAGTGCCCTGGAAGTTGGCGATGAAGTGGTCGCGAAGCTCCGCCCAGGACCCGATCGTGCCACGGGGCAGCCCGTGAAGCCAGGACCGGGCAGAGTCCGCTAGGGCCATGGGCAGATAATTAGCCATGGCTTTGCTATCTCCTCCTGCTGCGCGAATTGCAAGACCGTAGACGGTGAGCCAAGACTCAGGATTTGTCGTGTCGTCGTACTTCTCAATTCCAGTCGGTTTGAAGCCGGCCAGCCAATCCACTCGGCGCAGGTCACTTGTGAAGGCAGCAACTCCATCCACATCGTCGTCGTAACGATCTGGTGAATGGTGGGGGATGTGGCCTCTCGCCGCACGTCGCTGGTTGATAGTATCGCGAAGATCGACGAGACGCCTTCGACGTGGAGAGCGAGGCTGTTCGACCCGACGCCTCCTGTGTCGGTCGGGAGGCAAGTGAACAAATCGTTCACCATGATCCCTGCTCCTGTGACTAGATCCCGCGCAGGCAACGCTGAGGCTTGGTTGGTGATAGTCTTGAGATCGAAGAGGCGGAACTCGGCTGCCAGTCGGCATACGGACGCTTGAGGAGTTCACCTGGGACCGAGGCGGCGATCATGGTCTTGGTCTGGTTTAAGATGTTGACGACATGATTGGGTGCGTCTTCCTTGAGTAGAGTGTCAAGAAGGGTGATCGCTGCAACCGCGTTCTGCTGCGGGGTGCGAAAAAACCGCCGTCCCTTCAATGTCTTGTTGTCCAATAAGTTCTCGTGCTCGTCGCCCGAGCCTCCAAGGCGCGCTGTCGCCGGTCCTCAGCCTCCTTCGCGCCCGTTCGCGCTCCTGTTGCTCACGCTGCAGCCGTTCTCGCTCTTGTGCTTGACGCTCCTCCTCCGTCGGCGACGTTCGCCTTCTTGTTGTGTGCGCTTTCTTCTGCTTCTCGGGCTTAACGCTGTTCTTCCCGTCTCGTTGTCGGCCATGAAAACGCCAAGAAGAGAGGCGTGTAGTTGTCTTCGTAGCCTTCGTCGAAGTCGTCGAGGTTGCGGTAGTCGTAGTGGTAGCCAAAGTCATCGTACTCGAGGATCTCCGTCGGTCGAGAATCGACACCGGGGGAGCTAAGATAGCCATCCAATTCTTCTGTCGAAACCGTCCCGAGAGGTTGGAGTATGACGCCGACTTCCTGGAGCTAGACTGGATGGAGCCGAGGCTGGATCCCGCCTAGATCTACGGGGAGAAGACGCCCTTGTGGTGAAGACAGCAGCCAAATCGTCGGGGAGTTTCATCAGGATTGAGGGATAGGCCCCATCGTCTTGATTCAGGTCGTGTTGGAGTAGATTGGATCTCGTCCGAGTGGTTTGAAGCCGACTCGGTTGAGATGATCTTGGAGTAGATCTCGGCCGAGTTCGGGGTACCGAACAGAGCAGAGACCTGGCCTCTCCCCGACTGGTTTGGATCTGAGTCGAGGAGAGAAATCTTGCCGAAGTCGTTGGTGATGAAGTCGAGGCTGCCGAACCGGAACGCCTGCCCGGGAGGGAAGACGAAGTCGTCGATGCCGGAGACGAAACCCATCGCACTAGTCGGCGAAGAACTTGACGCTACCCCTACCTGGCGCGTCAACTGTCGAAACAAGATTTCGGCAATACTAAAACGGGGTGGCTATCAAGCTGAAAAAGTGGAGGGGTCTAGAGACAAGGAATTTTATACAGGTTCAGGCCTTCTTAATAAGAAGTAATACCCTACTCCTGTCCGGGGATTGTTCCGCCGAGTGTATTATTGATCGTATGATCTGGGAGAAAAATCGTCTCCCCAAGAGGCACCCGGACCCCTCCTTATATAGGGGAAGGAATCCGTATTACAAAGTACAGCCCATATCCCTAACGGAATAGGTAGTTACAGATAAGATACAATCATAACCGACTAGGATCCCGAGTATTTCCTTGACATACAAGTTTGGAATTTAACCCGAGTCCCTTTGAAGATATTCTATCTATACATGGCACCCTATACCCAGTCGGATATACATGCCATGCGGGTATGGGGTATCCATAATCTCCACAACTTGTCCCATCAATCACTTATTTTCCAATTTCTTCTCATTTTATCCTCACCTATCCCATATTTATCGAGGGACAGTAAAGCATGTTCTTCCCAACCTTAATGTCTAAATACTTTAGTAAAAATGAAAGGGAACAAGATAGAAAAAAAACACACCTTCCCCTATGTATTAGAGAAAAACATACTGTTGCCAGAATTTTCCTTATGGAAAAATTGCCTTTGGGCGTGGTATTTGGGTGGTTTATATAATTTTCCCTTTTGGTATCTATGACTTTGATTGCCTCGTAAAGAATCGGGATGGAACAAAACCAGTCAAATGTTCACACAAATCGCTACATAAGAATGCAATTCTGCAACGTGCATAGCATTAGCAGTGGGACCAAATAAAAAAGAAGTCATGTGTATTTATTACATTGTTAAGGAGGAATATTTGTGATTAATTGGGGGCATGGATTTCATAGTCCTGTTTGTTCAAAGTGTATAGATCTGGGGCAATTTATCACAAAGATTCTCTTCATGTGCATGCAGTACCTGAGATCTACCTTTTGCCAACAACAAGCAGACGGTTCGATGAGGTGAGTTCTATGAAATATCATCATCCAATTGTTTTCTTTATTTTTTGCCGCCATTTCATCTATACACATTTAAGTATTTAAAAAAAGACCGCTTTGTCCCTATAATCAATTAAGGACTAATTGATTTTATAGGTGATTTCTTAAGAGAACCCTATATAAAAATTATCCTATTTTCAAATATAATCTCAAATGGATAAACTTTTAACTATAAAGTTATTTATCGTTTTTCATATGAAATTTATCATCACCCGACTTCATACAAAAGAATTACGATTTTTTTCTTGGAATAGTATAATTTCTATTTTGAAAGATGGTTCCTTAAGAGAACTGCCTCTGGTTATGGTTTGTTACATGCGGTTTTCACATAAATCACCTTAATTAATTTCACTAGGAGTTTTGCTTTTTTAGACAGGCATACTTATGAGAACCACATGCAAAAATATATTAACTTGCATGTACGGTTTTCTTAAGAAACTGCCTATAGAAATAGGCTTTTACAGACGGTCTATGGCTAACTGCATCTAGACCTGGCAGATATAAAAATAAAAAAATATCTATGTTTTGCCAACAAGCAGACGGTTTGATGAGGTGAGTTCTACGAAATATCATTATTTAAGCATGTTTTTTTTTTATTTTGCGCCGCCATTTCATCCATACAACTCTATTTATGTCTTCCAAAAAAAAACCGCTTTGTCCCTATAATCAATTAATCAATAATTGATTTTGTAGGTGATTTCTTAAGAGAACCCTATATAAAAATTATCCTATTTTAGAAAATAATCTCAAATGGATAAAATTTTAACTATAAAGTTATACATCGATTTTCATATAAAATTCATCACCATCCGACTTCATACAGAAGAGTTACGATTTGTTTCTTGAAATAATATAATTTCTATTTTGAAAGACGATTCCTTAAGAGAACTGCCTCCGAAAATCGGTTTTACAGGTGGTTTTCACATAAATCACCCTAATTAATTTCACTAGGAGTTTTGACTTTTACAGTTGGTTTTCTTAAGAATCTACCTTAAAAATGATTTTTTTTAGATGGGCATACTTATGAAAATATTTATTTGCATATATGGTTTTCTTATAAACTGCCTATAGAAAAAGGCTTTTACAGACGGTCTATGGCCCTGTGATGGGCTGGTGGCCTCAGCCATATTCACATGTTACCAGAAATTCAGGCCTCCTGTGAAATGTGAAAAGGAGAGCCTATGAAAATCATTTTTATAGTAGGGCTTGGAAAATGAAGATGATTTGATTTATGAAAGAAGGAAGATAATTTAGAGCATAGATTGATTATTCAAAGGTTAACATAAAGTGATAATAGCTCCATGATTGAGGAGGAGAAAAGAGACAATTTTCAATATAGATTAATCATTCATGAGTTACGTACAAACAATTGAGATGATTTTTTTAAAAAAAAAATGAGTTGATAAGGCTTAATGAGTTAAGAGAGAAAAATATCAACTACACAACACTATATATACAAGTATATAAATTTTCCTCACAATTATTTCACAGTTGATGAGATTGCGAAATATTGTCATAATTAAAAACCCCTAGCTACTTAGTGTACATTCCATCACATTTTCCACCAAAACGTTATAAAATCATTCTTCTACATCATTCTTACAGAGGAGAGGACATAAAACATGCACGCCTAGTGTACTAATATAGACCTTTGTGACTTGGATGAAAAAGATGATGGTATCTAACATTTCTTGAGTTTTGTCTTGCCAATGGTATTTTCTGTATGATGTGTGAAGGTATTTTGCAAGCTATATAAGTGGCATGTTCGCTATAGCCTACGGACAAGTGTCATACCTACCTTCACTACACGTTTATGTTTGATAGCCTCCTGAAGAATCCGAAATGGAATAAACTAGTGACAAGTCAAGCAAAAATCTCTACCTGAGGTGTGCGATTTTGCAACGTGGATAGCATTGACGGCCCAATTTTGCACGCAAATGAGAAAACCAGATCAAAAGGAGACACACGTACGGTGTTGTTACATGGTTAACAAGGAATATTTTGACTAATTGGGTCATAGTGCTCTTCTGAGCACTGTATATATTGGAAGACAAAGCAGGCAAATGATATGTACCATATCAACCATAAAGATTCCCTCGATGTGCATGCAGCACCTAACTGCAATTTAAACCTGATAGAAAGAAGCTGAATAAACTATTTTCAGGTATGAATCTTTTACATGATTAGTACTAAATAAGTGGGTAACTTCTTTCTATCAAGTCTAAATTTCAGTTTGTGTGGTTTTGTTTCTTAACTCTTCATCTCGTTCGATCCATTTCGTAGTTATGCTTTCTTAGATAATGGTATTGCTTTAGATCATGTCTTGCCTTAGCGTACACTCAAAAGAGACAGAGTATAACGATAAATAAATTCAAAACCTCACTACATTTCTACTAAAAAGCACACTTGCGTGAATGTAATTAGGCCGGCGTGGACCAGGATTTAAACCCTTTCCCTTTCTTAACCAAAAATATATTATAATTTGTTGTTCTCGGTCATCGGACGTTGTTAATACTCCCTCTATTCACTTGATATTATTTATCTTCACATTTTGATCATCTCTTTCTTATACCAATAAGATTGTAAATACTTTAGAATATACCATATTATCAAAATATATTGCAACTTAAATATAACTGGATAACTTAACTTTCAGTGATTATTTTTTGGTATCTCAGAAATTGCCGTCGTGTTTAGATGTGAAATTAACCGACCTTTTAATTAATTTGATATTTCAGGAAAAATCCACATAAGGTGAGATGGAAATATCCCGTTAACTCCATATTATTTTTCACTACTTACCAAAAAGATGAATTAAACTATCGAGCTTGTTGTTTGGTACTACCTTTGAGTACTTATTATATTTTTATCGTTTTGAAAGTACCTTGGCATGTTTGCTGTCTTCCGTTGATTCATGAAAGATGCCAAGAAAACAAAAAGTTTACTTGCATTTAATTTTTAGTCGTAGTCAAACTCAGGTGTGGAATATCGTGATATGTTGGACCTTTCAGTGATTATTTTTTGGTATCTCAGAAATTGCCGTCGTGTTTAGATGTGAAATTAACCGACCTTTTAATTAATTTGATATTTCAGGAAAAATCCACATAAGGTGAGATGGAAATATCCCGTTAACTCCATATTATTTTTCACTACTTACCAAAAAGATGAATTAAACTATCGAGCTTGTTGTTTGGTACTACCTTTGAGTACTTATTATATTTTTATCGTTTTGAAAGTACCTTGGCATGTTTGCTGTCTTCCGTTGATTCATGAAAGATGCCAAGAAAACAAAAAGTTTACTTGCATTTAATTTTTAGTCGTAGTCAAACTCAGGTGTGGAATATCGTGATATGTTGGACCTGTTAGATGTGTCCAAATCCACGCAGATTGAAGTTTGGAAACACAGTTTTATGGGTCATTCCAGAAGTTCAAACAACCAACCAGCTCGTCCCTCCATCCTCAAATATAATATACTACCATTTAGAATTTGAGAACTCAGTTTTTTTGAACTCATACCTTCTAGAATTTACCCACAAACTTAAACATTCTTAAGGTACTTTTATTATTTTGTCCTTTCCCCCTCATTCACTGGACAGGAAGTCAGGAACATTATTCCAGTTGATGGTTCCTTCAATTAGGGGAATTATTGTCCAAAAACATATAATTGTTTTGATTTTCCTTCACCTTAATCTCTAAGAAATAGATTTTTTTTTATTGTTTGGGAGGATCCATATAGTATTATATATAGGTGATTTATACATAATCTTCTCGTACATGCACAATAACTTAAAAAATATCATCGAAATTTTATAAAAAAACTATACATGTGCATCCTATAGTATTACACATATATGGAAAGTCTCATCTTCAAATTCATAATTCAGAGAGGAAAAAAACAAAAGTCTAATAGTTGATACTCATAAAGCTCAGCTTTTTCTCTCTTTTTTTGCGGGTATAATGTAATGAACTTACAGTTGAGACATACATATGAATAATACTATTGAAAATATATGTTTATATAAACTTTTCTAAAATTTTCACTGGAAGAGCTTGTGCACCCAGCATATGTTCTCTTATGTAACTACATGCCTGGTATTAATAAGCAACTACATTACAATAGAACAACAAAGGCAAGATTAATATGCCCAATGAAATATTCCCTCCGTTTTATTTTATTTAACATTGGAAAGTATAAAATAGAACTAACCAACGTCAGAAAAGTAAAAATAGAGGGAACATATAAACCTAAAGATCAGCATTTAAAATATTTTTGTGTATTCACATAACAGTACAACCTACTATTTAGTGGAGAAAATAGTTAATAATGACCTATATGATCCAGAAGTTCAGAATGTATATGTTCTAGACCATTCACAAGCTGTGCCAAAATACCAATGAGATTATGACATGCATTGCACTATTGTATGATGGTAACCAAGCATACCAGCCATAACAAATTAAACTTGTCCATGCATGAACAAACCAGAATGTTCCAGGATTTATTCTCTAGCTAATACCTGTCACTTACACCAAATTCCTTGCACTATATATATAGCTACAATAATTCATGCATGCATGCCATTGCCATTGACCATATGCAGGACTAGTGCCATAACAATTTCACAATAACTTAGAGTATTATATCAAAGATAGTCGCCGGCGCCGCCATGGCTCAGGATCGCAAGGTGCTCGACGCGCTGGACACGGCGAAGACGCAGTGGTACCACTTCACGGCGGTGGTGATCGCCGGCATGGGGTTCTTCACCGACGCCTACGACCTCTTCTCCATCTCCCTCGTCACCAAGCTGCTCGGCCGCATCTACTACTTCAACCCGGCGTCCAAGACCCCCGGCTCCCTCCCGCCCAACGTCTCCGCCGCCGTCAATGGCGTCGCCTTCTGCGGCACCCTCGCCGGCCAGCTCTTCTTCGGCTGGCTCGGCGACAAGATGGGGCGCAAGAAGGTGTACGGGATGACGCTCATGCTCATGGTCATCTGCTGCCTCGCCTCCGGCCTCTCGTTCGGGTCGTCGGCGAAAGGCGTCATGGCCACGCTCTGCTTCTTCCGCTTCTGGCTCGGCTTCGGCATCGGCGGCGACTACCCGCTCTCGGCGACCATCATGTCGGAGTATGCTAACAAGCGTACCCGTGGCGCGTTCATCGCCGCCGTGTTCGCCATGCAGGGCTTCGGCAACCTCACCGGCGGCATCGTGGCCATCATCGTGTCCGCCGCGTTCAAGGCGAGGTTCGACGCGCCGGCGTACAGGGACGACCGGGCCGGCTCCACCGTGCCGCAGGCCGACTACGCGTGGCGCATCGTGCTCATGTTCGGCGCCATCCCGGCGCTGCTCACCTACTACTGGCGGATGAAGATGCCGGAGACGGCGCGCTACACCGCGCTGGTGGCCAAGAACGCGAAGCAGGCCGCCGCCGACATGACGCAGGTGCTCAACGTCGAGATCGTGGAGGAGCAGGAGAAGGCCGACGAGGTCGCGCGGCGCGAGCAGTTCGGGCTCTTCTCCCGCCAGTTCTTGAGACGCCATGGGCGCCACCTGCTGGGCACGACGGTGTGCTGGTTCGTGCTGGACATCGCCTTCTACTCGTCGAACCTGTTCCAGAAGGACATCTACACGGCGGTGCAGTGGCTGCCCAAGGCGGACACCATGAGCGCCCTGGAGGAGATGTTCAAGATCTCCCGGGCACAGACGCTCGTGGCGCTGTGCGGCACCATCCCGGGCTACTGGTTCACCGTCTTCTTCATCGACATCATCGGCCGCTTCGTCATCCAGCTCGGCGGCTTCTTCTTCATGACGGCGTTCATGCTCGGCCTCGCCGTGCCGTACCACCACTGGACGACGCCGGGGAACCACATCGGCTTCGTGGTCATGTACGCCTTCACCTTCTTCTTCGCCAACTTCGGGCCCAACTCCACGACCTTCATCGTGCCGGCGGAGATCTTCCCGGCGAGGCTGCGTTCCACCTGCCACGGCATCTCGTCGGCGGCGGGGAAGATGGGCGCCATCGTCGGGTCGTTCGGGTTCTTGTACGCCGCGCAGAGCACCGACCCGAGCAAGACGGACGCCGGCTACCCGCCGGGCATCGGCGTGCGCAACTCGCTGTTCCTGCTCGCCGGATGCAACGTCGTCGGCTTCTTGTTCACATTCTTGGTGCCGGAGTCGAAGGGGAAGTCGCTGGAGGAGCTCTCCGGCGAGAACGACATGGAGGCTGAGCCGGCGGCAGCAGCTAACTCCTACAGGCAGACCGTCCCTGACAGCGGACAGTCTTGAGTAAATAAACATAAATTACCGCAATTACTGTATATTATCTTGTATACTCCACACTTGTTGCATTCTGCCATTCTTGCCTCAGGCTGTATAATAATAATAATCGAGAAATCTTGCTACTGATCATGACTGGGATTCTGGGAACCAGCAGATTTTCACCATGTTAGTACAGCTTCTCTGGTTCTCTTCTATGGTCTGCAAGACCACAAGAATTCTCACATGGCACCTTGGCGTCCTCAGTCTCATCTCACAGATTGGCGAGTAATTCAGATAAACTTTAGACGCACCAGAACAACTGATACTGCACAAATGAGATAATGTTCCTCGAGCCGCATTGCATCCGCGTCTTTTTCACCCTGAAGCTTATAACTCTGAGGAACCTGGGTGTTTCTTCAAAGAAATTGGTTACAGCTTCCAACTCCCAACACAGATCAAGAATACAGGCAACCTCCTCCAAAGGGGGCAAAAAATGACAGGCAAAACTTAGGAAATGCCCAATTGCAATTGAATGTTATTGAATAAATTTTAAACTTCAAATCTAGGTTTAAACAAAAGGGAAAAAGAAACTCCAGGTCTACAACCATCGCCTTTCTGGTAAAGTACCATGTACCACCCTATAGTATAAATTCCACCTGTATGTTGGATCTTGGAAGGTGTAACATGCCTTATAACCAACCACTCGGTCTAAAGAGGCTTATCCGCTTTCCTCGCAGGCGGAAGCGCGCAAAATTAAGTGCCCAGTCCTGTCTTTTTACAGATAGGGCACAGATTTTTTATAACCAGCCATTGTTTGATGCATGCGGTGTGGAAGTCATGCCCACAGTCTAGTCTGCCCATGTCCTCGCCTTCGGCATATTCTTCCTGCCAGACCCAACAATTGCACATTCAGCAAGGCAATAAGATACAATTAAGGTGCATGACTAAAATCAGACACGTGCTCCAATGGATGTTTGGTGATGTCACTGCATTCTCTCAATAAGCCCCAACTGCAAGCATCTTGCATTGTAAATGCCTTTAAAATGGTAATTCCGGCATATGGAACTATGTAAAACAAACAAAGTTGGCTGCATCTAGAATTAACCGCTACTGTGAGAGCAATTAGCAAACTATAGAAGAGGCTCATTCAAAATAAGCACTTCCTATTTGGACTCTATACTAATTTGGCACAAATAAGCACTTTCTATTTGGACTTTATACAAAAATTAACCGCTACAGAATACAGATTGTAAAGAGATGCAGCCTAATCTACAAACTAGTGCTAAAATCAATTGGACTAATTGCTTTTCACCACTCATTAACATTCCTTACCTATACCTCTCAAGTCTTAAAGCAGAAGCAGTAAACAGAACAAGAATAATCAAGAAATTACCTAACAAGTTTATAAAATATAGGGTCTTCGAATTACCTGGCAAATACAGCATGGTTCAACACCAGTTAGAGGTTCTTCAATCGGTATGCTCACATATTTCCATTGCTTCAAACCAGTCCTAATTTTATCCTCACTAAGTCCAGTGTTTACATACCCAATGCGTTCACCAAGTGCCAACAATTCCTGGGGAAAACAGCAAATTACAGCAATAAACACAAATTCTACCATTTTCTTTTTAAGTTTATACCTATCAGTGATCGTCTTTAGCTAATTCTCAAATCCTAAATCATGGACGGAACTACTGCTATGACTCATTACCTCATATGACATATTATCCACATCAAGCCGCATGTCACGATGTCTGTCAATTAAACTGGCACGCCTTGCAAAAAGTGCACGTTCAAAATTAGGATCCTGTCCCAAAAAAGATACAACATAAGAGTCGGATCAAAGTGACAAAGATATTCCAGAAGCAGATGAATGGCAGAAATTATACATGATAATCCCTGATTACTTCAGAAGTACAAGCATTATTACAATAAAATTCAAATCACATGTCATAGTTGATTTGTCTTCCACTTTTACCAATATATTTCCTTGGAAGATTACTGGACATGCTATTTAAATCGTGGAAACAATACAAATAGAATTTCAACATAGTTTTCAATCGAAGATTATATACACTTCCTCCATTCTTTTGTACTTCTTCGTTACTAGGATGGATCAACATGGCACTTCAATTTGCACCTTTGAAAATTACTTTTTCCAATTATATCTTCATGAGACGTATTAAAATATAATCATTTCAAAATGTTGTTCATGATTAATCTACTAAGTGCATTTTCACATAATGAAGATCCCAATAATATGCTGTGCATATTTGTGTCAAAATGTTTTAAAGTTTGATCACGCATTCCAAAACCTCTATTTGATCTCTCTATTTGAGGATGGAGGGAGTAGCATAAAGTGATATTGCAATGTACATAACAAGGTTACATAAGATGTTCCCCATACTCCTGATAATATCGGATGCGGAGCAAAAGTTGAATTCATTAATTTGAAACCAGAGTTATGATTAGAGAGCTTTTGGAGTGTACTTGAAGAAATGAAGGTTGCATACATCATAATAAAAGCCAGAAATATGCTATTTACCATTTCAAAGGAAACATGGGCACTATTGAGTTACCTAATTGAAGCAAATTCAATAGCAGGTTGTACACTAAGACTTATCTCATGGCAAATAGTTCCCAGATGGTTTGCAAGTTCCTATCTAGAGCAAAGAAATCGATTGCATTATCTTCACTAAATCGATGGCTCAAGTTACACAATTAACAGACCCGCAGAGAAAATACATGCACCATTGGAAAATATAATTTGCAGCAAAAGATTCAATTCTGACCTCAAACCTTCCACCTCTTCCCTGACGAATTTGTTCAACAACATTGCGAAGATGCACAAGCTGATTGGCAGACTGACGACCACAAAAGAAATGATGAAGTTATTGAAATTATTAGTGACTTTAAATAGCAGATCTCTTCAAAATGTTGGCATATGCTAATTTTGAGATAGATATGGAAGGAAGCCAAGTTACAGTTAAATCAACCTGTTATTAGTTAAACATGGACAACATAGGCAACTAAGATCCACCTCTTACAATAAGCAAATACACCTTGTATAGGACTAATTAATAACCGAATCGATAGCGTCAAATTTAGTTTAGGGAATTAACCAAATAAATGATTAACAGTTTTAATCTCAATACAAGGGCTACAGGATGACTAGCCAAATTCAATATAGCTTGTGATACCGATCCCATTAGCAAAACACAAAAACAGGACAGTCTATCTCGAAACAAAATAATATCTCATCGTAATGGATCTTAAGGATCACCATTGTAGGAATCGTTCCATTTCACAACAAATTTGGTTCAATAAAGGAAACCGTATACCTCTCTATGTACTGTCCTTTTCTGACTAGTTCAATCGCACATTTCTATTTTCCTTGTCATCATGCCCAGCATACCTTTCAAAATATTTGTGCAATGCATTGTTGTGTAAACCATAAATCTACTAACTTCAAATAGCTCATACTCTAAAAATCTAACAAAACAATGAATAATGAACAGAACCAAGAGGAGAAAATTCCTTATTTGCAACTCAAAATTAACCAGTTTCCTTATTTGCCACTGAAAATTCGTTGTCACCTTATTTGCCACAAACTAAGCTACCCTCACATGCCACTGTCGTTAGCCTTATTAGTTTGTTCTACCATTAGTGACCTGGCTCTCGTCAATTTTTTTCTTCAAATACCCCAATTACCCTCATCTTAGTTTTATCTTTCACATGGTCCTTTCTCAATAACAAGAAGTGAACAGCACATGCGCAGATCCAGGACCAGTGCTCATGGCATCTGAAGGCGTGGCGACGGCATCTGCAGAGCTTCATGAGGCAGCGCTTACCATCTACCCCAATGCCTCACGAACCAGACTCCCAAATACTCCTTCCATCCAAAAGTCTAAGTCTTATTTCTTTTTGCATCAAGACAAAGGAGTAATTAATTCATTCATCATGTGACAAAACCAATGAACATGCAACCAATAAGTACTAAAATGGTTTCTTGGGTTCCGATAAAAAATTTAATATAGCACATAGTGACTACAAATAGGACTTAGATTTTTGGAAAAACCAAAAAATGTAATAGGTCTTAGACTTTTGGAAGGAGGGAGTAATCAAGAAGCAGCTCAAGCAGTGGCGTGCTGGCCTGACCAATGCTTATAAGGGTGTGGCAGCAGGAATCATACCTACAGTGCGAGAGTGCAGTGTGCCAGAAAATCCTACTACACATGGTACATACCAAATTTGGTAGCCTCTCTCGATGGAAACTGTCTGCTGTGGGCCTGTGTTAGCCAGGTCAAATGGGCTACATGGATATCATGCATTCCTATTTTTTTCTATTTTCCTTGATACTTCCTATTTTCATTAAATATCTACATTTTCACAATTAATGTGAAAGTTTTACTGTACGATCTTTTTATTTTGTAACTGAAAGTTTCCTAATCACAAGAGTTTAGTCAATTATTTCGTAACAAGTATTCTAATTCCTAGATGAAAGTTTCTTCTCGGTTTAAAAATTCTCTACGTAGTATTTCTGTGAAGTATTTAATTTATAGTTGAAAGTTTCTAGGTAGAAAGTTTCTCAATTTATAGATAAAAATTCATATTTAGAAATTATATGTAGCACTATCAGATCAGTACTTATCAAAGAAACATAAAAACAATTCTGCACAATATTACAGCTAATTAAAACAGGAGATTTAGGTGGAGCTCTAGAGCGACATACCTCTGAGACTGTCCTAATTCCGTCTCTTGAAGCAGCAATGCTTTGCATAAAAGACTGCAGGTCCAAGTAATTCGAGTTTTGCCTATCTACAGAGTGAGGAACAGCCCTGACGTAATGCTGCTGATTGGCACGAGAGCTGGATCCAGGTTGATGGCTTCGAATCTCATGTGATGTGGATGAATGCCCACGTTGCTGCTGCGATGTAATGCTTGAACCTCTGGACTGAGGAACGCTAGCAGCCTGCAAGGATCTCCTAACAATATCAACCGAACCCCTTGAACTTGAAGTAGGCTGGGATGCATTTAACCCAGCAATCTGTTGAGCTCCTATATTTACAGCAGTTCGAATTGTGGAGCTGGAATTTTGTTGGTTGCTTCTGCCTCCCGGCATAGATAGCAATTCTGCCGAGTCAGAAGGAAACAGAGAAGAACCTAACAGAAGGGGCTCAGGAAAATTGCCTCTCACCGAGCTCCTGTTGGGATCTTGTGAAGATAACTGGTTTGTTGTATCAGCAGAACTAGGAAAAATCCCTATTCTCGAACCAAAATTACCACTTGATGGAGCACGGTGCAAATTTTGTGAGAATTGAGTGACAGCAGGCACATAAGGCCGACTAAGAGAACTTGTTGAAGAGCTCGATGCTCTAGGTTGTACTGGAATAAACAAAGACTGTTGCTGAGTAGGCTGATAAACAGAACACCTGAGACTTCCTTCAGGCAAGAGATTGGACGATGATTGATCATACTCATTAGGGCTTGTTCTCATCCGGGTATTCCTCAGAAATCTCTCACGCTCATGATCACCATATAGTGAATAATGATCAGACAACATAGCATTTGCAGACATATTGGTATTCTGGTTTAGCTGTTCCACAGGAGAGTATGAAAAAACATGGTTTGTAGGGGCAGATGCAGTTAAACCAGAAGTGCTTTCATGACTGGATGGAGAAGGTTCCAGTATAATATTATTTCGCTGATTATTACGTGAACTACCATTGGCAGAAGACTCTGCAAGACTCCCATCAATATTCTTTCTCTTGCAAGATGAACGATGCCCACCAAACAGGTTAACTTCTTGGCCTGTCATTCCATCAGAAAAGCTTGCAACCTGTGAAGGATTTCCTGTAGCACTGGAAGAATTTGTATGGCACAGAACATGCTCAGGAATGGAAAGGCCCCTGTTGAGAGGAAAAGCGTTTATCCCTGGTTGTCCATTACTCTGAATCATATCAACATCCTCAGAATCAAACTGATCAGCCTGATTAAGATTAAGGTCTAAGTTTAAGCTCTGTGAAGGCAATGAACTACTGCCTTCATGTCTTCTCCCTCCAATAATTAAGGGAGCTCGGATAGACAAAGCAGGAGCAAAATGTTCCCTTTTGGCCTCAAAAAGACTATCATGATCAGCTACACAGCCCATCGAGCTAGATCCAGCTGAATCCCATAAGTTCAAGCTTGTATTTTGCTGACCAATCACGCTTCCATTTGGCATTTCCACCTCATGACTACCAAGTAAATAATGTGGGTAATCATCATCCTCTAGAGTATTTGGAAGTAAATTCTGTTCATCTGCGGTGGGGTTGCTGGGCAGTAAATTCTGCTGATCCATGGCTTGGTTGTTCGAACTAGAACCAAGGTGACATGTTTCTGACGAAGACAGCATAGTGATCCTATGTTGGTGCATCGAAACTTTACTGTCTTCCTTGGATAACTTATGAGGTACTTAAATGAGTTCAATGTAATAAACATCACCCATTAAAAATCAATGTTTTACAACTTGAGGTTGATGATCCTGGAAAATATAAGCAAAATGCAGGAACCAATCAGTACTTTACACAATCGTATATCAAAGTTACAAATTACAGACACAAACTAAAAAAAAAGTATAAAACAATCTAAATGCTCAAATCCTGAAATGGACTGAGTCATGGGCAATCACTGTGTTGCCAGAAATTCCTTGAATACTACATATGGGTATATGGCCAGATAAACATGCATGCAGAGCCTGCATCGGCACAGTTCCTTTTGCAGTCTGTTAAACAGAGGTGCAATGACACATGCTCCCTACCATGGTCATTGACATAGTTTTGCTTATAATGATGAAAAACATGCCATTCAAAATCTAAACAGCACATTAAATACAACTGAACTCACAATTTCTTATTATATTTCAAACACAAACAAAAACATCAATCTTGGATGTGTGAAATACTAACATCGCAAGTGCATATTATATTTCACATGGGAAATTTTAAAGGTAGATTTTTTTCAGAATAAAAAGGTTATATTAGATTTATAATTATTAGTTGCCTAAATACATTGTGAATCTACAGATACTGTAGGAAATACTGTAAATCAACATCCATCATTATGATCAACTGTAGTAATGTGGGGGTGTCAGTGATATACACACCTCAACTACAAGGTAAATAATTTATTGACAAATGGTGGAATCCGTCACAGATAGCGGACACCAATCGGCTAATGTTACAGAACCGCTTCCCTAGCATCAGCAAAAAAAAAACGGCAGGGTACATAAGTGAGTTTCTATATGTGATGCGATCTAACAAAGACAAAAAGGCATAAGTAAACATTTCAAAGCATTTCTAATATGACGCTGTATCAGGAGTCAGGACAGACAGATATTATCTAGACTGATAAGTCGTATGATCATATTAGGTCAGCACCCGAGAAAATAAGATTGAATACAATCAGAGACAGAACAATTGAAGAGTTATGAAAAATTTACTATACTGCAGGAAAAACCAACTGACAAATTCCAGCCTTGGCCAAGTTATCACGGGCAATGCTATCACTTTTCTAGTGTCTTCAGCATTAACAAAAAGATGTATGCAAAGAGAACAATTTCTGCACTACGTATGCAATATTCAACAAAATCAGCATCCCAATCTCCTAAATTTCTCACAGATACACCGGCAAAACATGGATAGATAGCCTCCTACCAACATACCCATGGATCTATGCTCTTCTTAAAAGAGGGCAATGGTGGTGGCAGTGAATCTGCCACCACCTCACCAAGTAGTATTTTTTTTTAGTTACCATCTACTCCATCATGTTTTCTACCAACTACCCCATGTACTTTTATGTTATAAAATAATCCCTCTACATATATGATTCTATCATATTTCACCTATACAATATAACATCTACAGGTACAAAATTGTCCCAAAAACCTCCCTATTAATTTGTTTTAATCCGTAGCACAGCACGGATATTTGGCTGGTAGACTAAACTCAAGCACCTTATCCTACCATGAACATTGCCTTAGTTTTGCTTATAAATTATAATGCTGAAAACCATGTCATTTAATACCACATTAAATACAACTGGATGCAAAATTTCTTGTTATATTTCAAACACAATAAAGAAACGTCAATCTAGGGTGCGAGAAATACTAAAATCATGAGTGCATATTAAACTTTCTATGATATATTTTAAAAAGGAGGATTCTTGTCAGAATAGAAAAAAATAAATTAGATTACAAGTTGTAATATGATTGCAAATCAATATATACTGTAGGGTACACTATAAATCAACATCGATCATTATGATCAACTGTAGCAATGTGGGGGTGTCTGCAATAAACATACCTCAACTACAAGGTCAGTAATTTATTGATAAATGGTGGAAACTGTTGCAGATAGTGGAAGCCAATTGGATAACGCTACAAAACTGCTTCCCTGGCATCAGCAAATAGAAGAGAGGGGACATAAGTTAGCTTTCTATATGTGATGCAATCTTACAAACAAATGAAAAAAAAACAAAAGTAAACATTTCAAAGCATTTCTAATATGAGCTGGTATCAGGACAGACAGCTATTATCTAATAAATTGATAGGTTGTATGAACATATTAGGTCTGCAAACAAGCAAATAAGACTGAATACACACTGAACAGTTCAGAATTCTGAAGAATATATTATAATGCAGGACAACAAAAAGAACAGCTCACGATTTTCCACCTTGGCCAACTTATCACAGGCAATATTACAGGTTTTCTAGTGTCTTCCATGAAACAACTCCCGTTCCACGCATCCAACATTTAACAAAATCAGAATCTCATATCTCCTAAATTTCGCGCGGATTGCAACCACTAGGAAGAGGATTTCCACAAAGATTACATGGACAGATAGCCTCCTAACAACATAATATCCATGGTATAAACACATCCCAAACCACCATATCCCGCCTAATCCACCCATATCCCAACTTTTCTACCACGGAAACGCCCCCCGAAACCTAACCCTACCCCTTCAAATCAACGAAATTCCACAGAATTCCGCCGAAAACCTCGCCCCCAGATCCCCTCCCCCCAAATCCCCACAGATCTCATCCTCCCCCACCGAAACGAACCCATCCGTCCCCAATCCAAGCGCCTCCCCCAACCCCTACCTACCGCCCACCCACCCATACCAAGCATCAAGCCCATCAACTCGAAACCACAACCACGAGACAAGGTAAAAAAGAAAAAAAATATATAGAAATAAAACCGTACGGACTCCGCGCCGGCTGCTCCCTCCGGGGATCGTCCCGCCGCCCCGATCGCCGATCGGCGGCAAGCGAGGGGGGGAGAGGCGAGCCGCGGCCGCGTCCTTCCCCTCTCTCCCGTCCGCGCGTGGCTTCGGCTGGAAGGAGGAGGAGGAGGAGAGAGGAGGTGGGGAGAAATGGGAAGAAAAAATAGGGGGATGGATGGGTTGGGTGGGATGGAGAAGGGAGGGGGGCGTTGCGGCGTGTTTGGGGGCTGGTGGTGTGGGGGGAAAGTGCGATGATCGACGCGACCACGCGGGCATGTGGACCGTCGATCGGGGGATCCGACGGCCACCGGGTGTGGACGGGGTTGCCCGGACGGCAGTGCAGTGGGAGACAGTGATGGTGTGGTGTGTGTACGTGGTGGTGTATGGACGCAAGCCCAAACCCAAACCTGTAATTTCCAGACAATAGGATAGCAGTGATGAACTTGAAGATAGTTGGTGCTTAGAGAGAGATGCTAGGTCAAATATTTTTTTGCTTCTAAACATCTACCTAATCCCTTATTTTGTCTCTTTTTTCTCTAACTTATAGATTGTACTGGTTATATATTGTAGAGATCAAGTATAGATACTACTGATATCGGTTAATAACCTGATGTTACAAATGGAAAGCCACATGCCCCTCCATGAATAAAATTGCAGCACAAATAGATATGGCCATTGAAAAAATAATAAGCGATGAATGCTCACAAATTCTTAATATGAAGTTCATTATTGCTATGGCGAATACTTTTGAGTAGTTTTGTTTATAACGGCACTAGATAAAATCCTTGTCTACCTCTAAAGTTGATCATCATTCTTAATGAGACAATGTGGGCAAATAAGGCTACGTATAACTAATAGATGCCTTAGGTGCTATGGAAGGAATTAAGAAACCCCTCGAAGATTAGAGGCATAACACAGATAAACATCATCTATATCTATAATCATTTAAAAAGCCCTAATGGTGGAGATGAATGGCAAATCTGCCTTTAGTCGTTTAAGAAATAATGAGAGAGGTTATGTGTACTTGGTGTATGAACATAACCCACTTGTATATTCGAGAGAAATAGATACTATTAGGCGTGGTGATGATGAACACTTTCGGAAAGTTGTTGGTATTTACTAAGATGCTTGATAGGGGGTTTTGGTAGTAGATTAGATCTACCTCTACAAAATATCCTCTCTACCATGGATTTGGATCTATCTAGGAAGAGCATTGGGAAAATCTTAGGTCCAAAACACTTACAAAGGCAAAGTGGAGCAAAGCTGCAGAGCTGGGTGAAGGCTTCTTCACCTCTATAGTTGTTTTCAGTTGCGCTCAATGTCCTGCACCACTCTATTTTTTTATCACTTATTAATGTTTGGTTCAACTTCACCTTTCCGAATGGGGATTTGAGATTTTGAGCCTTACCAAACACCCCTTGTATATACTATGTGCTTCTAAAAGTTGATCTACTCTTCTCTCATTTACAAGTGGTCTCAATTATATGCATTGACAATCAAGTCTAAATACTACTAACAAGTGGATACCCTAGGCATTACAAAACAAGAATATAGAAACCCCTCAATGAATAAATATGCAACACAATATGGCAATTGGAAATAGTAATAGATAAACACTCACAAATTTTAAATATAAAGTTAGTGTTGCTATACATCAGTACTGATGTTGGACATTTTTGGATAGTTTTGTTTCTAATGGTATTGGATGAAATCCCTATTTACCTCTAAAGTTGATCCAATATTTATTCGTTCCTAGTTCTTAATGAGACGTTGTGTACAAATAAATCTACATATAACTAGTGGTTACGACAGGAATTTAGAAAACCCCTCAAAAAATAAAGTATAGAAGTGCAACACAAATGGACATTGTTATTGAAAAAATAATAAGAGAGAACTATTAAAAGTAATACAAATAAACTAAGTCTTGCGGTGCAATAGATGACTCACATTTTCTCCCATATCCATCGGCCATAGAGTAGTCTTCAACAAGTGGAGGCAACAAAGCAGTTGAGGAAGAACTCACCAATGGCAACATTTTCTCCTATGGTAACATGTTAGTGAGACATCATGGTCAAATAAGTCTAGATAATAATTAGTGGATACCCAGAATTTATGACAGGAATTTTGAAATATCTAAAAGAATAAAAATTAATAAGAGATAAATATTCAGAAATACTAAATATAAAGTCATTTGTATCAACTGACTCATAAACTCAAAAGCCGCACAATCGTCTTCAACCTTCTATCCTGAAGAACAAGTGGAGGCAATGGAGAAATTGGGGAATAACTCAATTCCGGCGACATCTTCTCCGATGGTTGTGTGACACCTACAACAATCCCAACTCCAACAAGTATGTTGAATTAGGTCACCAATGTTATGGTGGAAGTGGGCAAAGGTTGGTGTGGAGAGGGCGCCTTTAGAGGGAAGCTCTAGGAAGCAGAAGCCCGATGATGATGCCACCTCAGCCATAGGGGAGAAGGAAGGTGGTGGGCTGAGATCAGCGATAGACGATTTTCTTTAGGAGGAGGCAACAGATCTAGTGGCATTAACCACCAAAGACGGAGAAGGAAGGCAAGTCAAGGCAATTATGCCGGACTTGGAGGAAGAGTAGAGATGATGGCGATGGTGATGGGGAATGAGGAGGGAGGTGGTGGCTGGCTGGCCTCGCCGGATCTGAGAGCGACGGCGTGTGAGGGTGGCGGCGCATGAGGGGCTTGCACAGGGAATGGGTGAATGATTGCGGCGTGAGGAGAAGAAAAGGTTAGGGTTTATTTATGCTTCAAAAATCTGTGGCACCATCCTGACCGTTCAAAAGTGATAAGATTTTTTTTCGAAAACACAAGAGAACTGCGTTTCATTGCATTAAGAAGAAATAAATGTTTATAAAGAAAGGATCATAAAGGACTCCTCTGCGAAAAAAGGCACACACACATCAGCAAAGGTGACACACAACCAAAAAGTGATAGATATTTGCAAAAGAATTAGCTGATTGATGATTAGACAACCCATATAAAGTAAAAAAACAACAAAAAAAAGTGATGTAACAAAAGTGAACACTAACATTAGTAAAAGAGAATCCGATAACTCCTATTTTAGGTGACATGGCCTAATACATCTTGAGTTTTATACTACAAATCTAATTATAGTAATATAGGATTGCTTCATACTTTAAAAAGAACATATTATATTAAATAAAGAAAGTGGGTGGCTGTCACGCCCAAAAATTCACAAACCAGAATTTCTAAGCTGAATGTGCATTAAACCCTTGTCCAGGACCAGCCAGGGTACACAGACGATAATTGCTGACATACAGATCCACGTCTTACAAAAATAGAAAAGATTACAAATGAAGCAGAAAAGATAAAGGTGAGCTAAACTTGAAAACTTGACTTCTGCAGCGGGGGACTCCACTCCACAGGCATCCTTGATGGCAGCGACGAAACCAACCTTTCTGAGACAGCTCCAACTGGGAAGAACTTCAACTCTGGTGTGGGGAAGAGAGAGCAAGACTGAGTACTACCCACTGTACTCAGCAAGTCATACCGGAAGAGGAGGTATGATGCAGGATATAACCAAAGGAGGCTAAAGATTCTTTTGCATAAAGCTAGCATTTAAAAGCAGTAGTTGAAAACAGTAAAAACAGTTGTACTAATTAATCAATATTAACCAATCACTGTCCAACGCTAACCACGTTGCGACAGGCCCAATCAACCACCTGAATTACACCAGTTCTTTAAGCTAAACTAGGAGTGAGACTAATCACGGTGAATCTGGTTGATCGCCCATAACCGCGGGCACGGCTATTCGAATAGTTTTACTCTGGCCAGAGGTGTACAACTGTACCCACAAGACACGAATCCACACATGTCAGCATGCCCCGAAGTATCACCATGATACTGCAAAGGGAGAAATTATAACAAGACCCTTCGCATAACCCTCCCCTAACCATCCACA
This sequence comes from Oryza longistaminata, assembly GCA_009805545.1. Lineage (NCBI taxonomy): Eukaryota > Viridiplantae > Streptophyta > Magnoliopsida > Poales > Poaceae > Oryza > Oryza longistaminata. The sequence continues at coordinate 21,686,726 of CM020181.1, forward strand.
CCATGCTAAGGTTTCACCCCTACCCCCAACAGGCAGTGGGCAGTCCCCTTGTGCACCGCGGTGAATCCGGTAGCTGGACAACCGAACACCCCAGCCGACCCAACTCCATCACGCCCACCCTCGCCACCGATGCCTAGGAAAGGGTCGAGCTATACTTCAGATCAAGCAGTTACCCACTCCCGCTTGTGGTAAGCACGGTAAGTCTCCCAGGGTTTCCCGTGAACCGGTCCTTAATTGCCATGGGTGCGACCAGCAAAACCATGCACCCACAGCCCACCATTCAGTGTATTTTAATTAACTAACACCATTGCGGTGGCACCAATCCAAAACTATGCGAATAGTCACAGTCTATGTAATAATGTGATCCCTTTTTGTGTACTAGTTGAGCTAAGCATGGCTAAGCATTTCCTAAACCAACATCTAAACAGTTTGATACCTAAGTTATCAATGGCATAAGGTAAACAATAAATGGCTGAGTATTAGGACCCATCCCACATGACATTGTAAAAGAATGCAACATTTAATAGAAATGCGAGATATTTGTAAATTGGGTACAATATGATCAATTGTAATGCATGACTTGCCTTGCTCTCGCACTGATGAGACCTCAGCAACGTCTTCGAGAAACCGCGGATCGACGAAACGGCCGAAATCTACGCGACAAACAAAGCACACAAGCAAAACATGCTATAAGACTACTGAAACAGGAAACAAAACCATTTTTAATAGATTCTTTGCATTTTTCTTGATTTACTGAGACTTGAATGGACTTAAAACGGCGCTCGGATGAATTACTTATGAATTTTAGAAGATAAACTATGTTTTTACTATAAAAAGAAAGCCTTAATTGATTATTGCGCAATAATACCCAGGCTGACGTCATCAAGTGGAGGCGGTGGCGCCGACAGGCGGGCCCCACTGGCAGCGGCACAAGGCGGCCGGTCTGCGCGGACCGGGACCACGCGGGTGGTCCACTGCCAGTCCACGGACCGATGTCCAAATCGGCTGGGAGGCCGATCGGACAGTGTGGGTGGGGCTCGGCTCGGCTCGGCCTAAAGCCGGCGGGCGGCTATGGCGACGCGGAGGCGGCGCGCGCGGCCACGATGCGCGACGGCGCGCGGGAGGCAGCAGTGACCGGCGCGGAAGTGGCGGCGCGGCTCGGCGCTACGAGGGAGAGAAAGGGAAAAAGGGAGGAGGGTGTTCTCACCGTGGAGTTCGCCTGGTGAGGGGAGAGATGATGGCGGACGCGCGCAGTAAGCGGCGGATGTCAAATCGAGCGGGTGGACGAGGCGCGCCTCGACCTCCGAGGCCGACGGCGGCGACGGAGTGCGCGGCGGTGGACTAGCACGGCTAGCGGCGGATGGAGGCGATAGTAGGCGGCGAGCGTGGAGCGGCAGTACGGCGGTGGCGCGCGGCAAGCGAGCGGGTGGCCGAGATAGCCCCCGCGGCGGTGAAGCTAGTGCGCGAGCGCACGGCGTGGCGGCGACCCTAGCAATGGCGGCATGCGGCCAGAGGCGGCGGCAGACGAGCGGCGCGTGCGGCGAGAGGCGCGAGCACGGTAGGAAGCACGGGAGGTGGCGGCGAGTGGGGGAAAGAGAGAGGGAGCTCGGGGGAGGCTTTTTATGGCGAGGAGGGGCGGAAACGGCCGGGGTGGCCCCTATTTGGCCGGCGACGTGGGGATGGAGAGAGAGAGGGGTGGGATTCGAAAACGGATCCCGCCCATTTTCGGGCGCGCGTGAGAGCGTGAGAGGTGGAGGAGGGGGCTGGCGACGTGGGTGCAGGGTGCGGGCGCGGGAGGCGGGAAAGGTGGGCGACGAGGGAAGGTGGGGCGCCGGCGATTGAAGCTCGGCTCCAACGGCCGGAGGTAGGGGACGACCTGACAGGCCCCACCTGTCAGCGTCCCGAAGGGAGGAGGAGGGGGCGCGGTCTGGTCCAACAAGGAGGGCGTGTGGGAGGAAAAAGGAAGGAAAAGAAAAAGGAAAAAGAGGAAATTGATTTCATGGGATTTAAATATTGCGGTTCATGAGTTTTAATTAGTTAAAATTACTTTTAAGGCTCTGAAAACTCCACTAAAAATCCTGTTAATATATTAGAGCATGGGGAACTCAAGAAAAATCCCACCACGCCGATTCCAATTATTAATTGCATTTATTAATTAAGGAATTAGCTCTAGGTTAATTTAAACAATTTTCTTCGGACGATTTATTAAGCATATTTTTAAGGCAAGAAAAAGGGAAGGAAACTTCAGTGCGTGACAGTGGCTACCTCGTGACATGACTATCGTTCCACATGAAGGATATGGACTGTCGATTGGGGCATCCACGACTAACTGGGTAGATAGATGGAGGACATGGGTTGTGTAATGCGTGACATTGGAGAGAGTGCAAACATAGATACACACCCACCCGAGGAGGGTGTGCATCCTCTGCCTTTGTGGATAAAGGCAAAGTTTGCCGTTGCCTCTATCCAGGCCATCCACCGTGGATCAAACGGCTGAATTGCTTGGCACCACTTCTTTGGCTAGTTAACAACACAATTAATTAGCGGATAAAATCAACTATATGCTATTGATCAAATCGCTTAATACACCTAATTTGTGGTCTGATTTTTTCACTGATTCCCCTTTACGTTTTTAACAATACGTAAATTTATATATAAGTCTTTAGATGTGCAATTGGCTCATGATATTATTAGTTAAGTGGTAATTAGTCTTGCACTTATAAATCAAAGAGATACAATACACTCCACATCTAATGAAGAAGCAACTGAGCTTGTCCCATGATCTAGCTCCGAGATATGTTGATTCCTGTCTCATCAGCAAATTTACTATGCGATTTCATCAATACTCTAGATAATTTATCTACTAATTAGGTTGTTAGCTAGTCAATGAAGTGAGGCCAAGCCATGCAGCCGTCAATCCGCGATGGATGGCCTGGATAGAGGCAACGGCAAACTTTGCCTTTATCCACAAAGGCAGAGGATGCACACCCACCCGGAGGATGGCATTGGCATCAGCACATTTGGAGGAGATCATATGGGTTCATGATTGGGCCTCCGGCCTCAGGTGATCGTTCCTTTTTTCGCCTTTCTGTTTATCTGACAATTTTCTTCTTTTTTTTTCTGTGCAGAAGATGAGAAGGTTTGCTCCTGCACTGCGCGTGATGGGTGGGATGAACGAAACTCTCCTTTTAAATTAGTGAATAAAAATTTAAATAGAAACTTGTGTAGAGAACTTTCTATAGAAATTTTCAACTAGAAATTAAGAAACTTTCTGGTGGAAAAATTAAAACAAAACTAGGGGAACTGTTACATGTTTGCCATCCATTTGAAAATTTTGGCAATCTTGCTTAAGTTTGTGGCCGTATATGCAACAATCTCCATCATAGATGGGCGAAACGTGATGTGAGCTTCGTGATTTCAGGCCCAGTTCTAATGCTTAATGGGCCGATAAAAAGTTCAGTAGCCTAGACAACTCAACAAGTTCTACATACGCTCTGTTCGTTTTTACCGCTTTATGCGTTGACTATGGCGTATGTTTGGTAGACCTCTAACTCCTAAATTTAGCTTTAGGAGTTGGGTTTAGAGTGAAGTTGTGAAGCAGCCTAAACCCAATAAAGTTGTGAAGCAGTCTAAACCCAGATCGACCTCTCTAGTTCATTTTGTATGAGCTAATTGTGTCTTCGGGCCGGCATGGCACGGCCTGAGCCTTATTGGCTATGTCTGGGTCGTAGGTGTAGCTGTGGGCGGGCACGACATAACACGACGAGCTGGTCAGACTGGTCATGCTTGGGCCGGGCCATGCCGGGCGGTCAATTTGGCCATCTATACCTTCGGTGCATATCAATGCGAAAACACACCAGGCTATGATCTAGTTTTATTTTGCTTTCTAAATATTTACAAAGGAATCTCTTTTACACCATGTACTCTCTCTATCACATGTTTAGAATTGGATTTTTTTTTTACGGAAAGAGTATAATGGAAAAAAAATAAATATGCACATACGTGGAAGCATATAATTGGAAAAAATAGAAATACACGCGTATGTAGAAAAAAAAATTGTTGGCTATGTACGTCCTTATGGATGTAGATGTAGAGATTAGTAATCCATTATCTAGAAAATAATTTTATGAAAATTTCTTGAAAAAGGAAAGAGAGAGCTAGTGGCTTAAAAAGAAAGAGCGTTTCTGGGCCGGCTTAAAAAGGAAAGCTCGCGTGATTATTTCCTAGGAATAAGTTCCCGTAACGTCCCTCAACTTTAAGATGAGTTTGCCTCCAATCCACAATACTAGAAACCTCTGCCCCTCAACTATCACAAACCGTGCAAAAATGATCCCAAGGAAGGTTGACCCATTTTTCTCGGTTTCGCTGATGGGGCATACGGTGGGACCCACATATCAGCGTCCTCTCTTCTCCTCTTTTCTTTTTAATTTTTCTTCTTCTTTTCTTTCTTCTCCTCTCTTCTCTTCTCTTCTTCCCCGAGCCTGAGAGGCTGGTGGGTGGGCGAGCGGCCAGGTGCGTGGGCGATGGTGGGCGGATACACACGGGGCGGTGGGCGGAGTTCCAGCGGCCAGAGGCGAGCGCGGCGGGCACGGTAGGCAGGGGCGGCGGCACAGCATGGCAGGCGAGCGATGGCTTCGCGGTTCTGGTGACGACGCGTTTGAGAGAGGGTGTGGTGTGGGCGTCGCTGTACTGTGGCGGGCGGAGCGGGATTGGCGGTGCGGGGTGCAGAGGACGGTGGCGGACGCTATAGGGGAGGATTGTGTGGCAGACGGTGAGGACGACGACGACGCGGCGGGTGGAGTAGGCCTGGAGAGGACGACATGACGCGCTTGGGGTTTCACTGGAGAGCTCGCCTTCACTGTCTTCGTGCCCTTATTAGAGTCGTTCCACCGTGTTCTCAGGCTACGGCGTCCTGATGACAACGTTGCCGATGGGAAGGCCGACGACCACACCTACGTCGTCGTCTCCCACATGCTCGACTTCTCTGCCGTCCCTTGCCGCCTGCGCGCTGCGGATGTGGCAACAGCGCCGCTGCGCCGCCGGCAGCGGGTGGTGGCTCCTGTCCTGGAGTCAGTGTCTGGCTGAGGATCTCTGCCCGAAGGAGCCGACAGCCTCTCCCCCTCTCCCGTCGGCGCTGCCGGCCTCCTTTCCCCTTCTTCCCGCTTGCGGTCGGTGGCCTCTCCCCTCTCTCCCGCTGGTGTGGCTAGCCGCCTGTCTCGCCGGCACCCCCCCTCCCGCTGGCTGTCCATGTTTGAGAAGAAAAAGAAGATGATGGTGCTGATAGGTAGGTCCCACATGTAACATATTATTTTATTTCTATTTTGCTGACTAGAATGCCACATCAGCGAACCAGGTACCTATACTGCCATCATGCCATGAGACCTAAATTGAACGGTTTTGTATAGTTTAGGGGTGAAGATTTCTTATATTAAGGATAAATGATGTCAAACAAACTCGTGTAAAGTTGAGGGATGCAGGTGAACTATTTCGTATTTCCCACTCCGTATTATCCTTCTGGGCCTCGAGTGTGCTACAGGTATTTGGCGCGAACGCGGCTCCACCTTGGCACCTTGGCGCGAACGCCCCCGCGCCACCACGTGGCACCACCCAGATCCCTTCCGCCCATCCCCCTGTTCCCGCCAAAACATTTCGCGCCATATCTCACCCCTATATGGTATACCCCCCCATATTAAAGGCGTTCCTCGAATCGACGTGTTCTCACTTAAATCCCCCACGAAACCCTAGCAACCGCCGCCTCCTCCACCACACCAAATCCAATCCACCTCCGAAATGGAATCCGCGACGCCATCCAAGAGGGCCAAGACGGCGGCCGGTGTCGCCACCCCGCAGAAGATGGGAAGGCGGCGGCGGCGTTGGCCGACCAGTTCTTGACGCCGGAGAAGCCGACGCCGAAGGTTGCGGCGGCGGCGGCCGAGCAGATCTGGACTCCGGAGAAGCCGGAGCAGCCGTCGGCGGCGGCACGGAGGGCGCGGAGCAGCGGCGGCGGCGGCGGGGCGTGGCGTTCTCTGTCAAGGGGGTTGGCGGGCGGCGCTCGAGCTGCGGCGGCGGTCGGAGAGGGGGGCGGCGTCGCGGCCAGCGGCGGCGGCGGACGAGCTCGAGGCCGTGGAGCGGCAGCTCGGTGTTGGTCCCGCGCCCGTCCGGAGCCCCGTCAAGCGCAGGGCCAAGCTGCCGGAGAGGTAAAGATCCAGGCTCCACCATTTGGATCTGGTTCAATTGAATTCTTCCATTTTTTTTGTAGTTTCAGACAATTATTCTGATGCATGATTGCAAATCTCGCTCCTTCAGTGAATATAGTCTTCATACCCACCATTAAATTTGATATATTGAGATGCTAATCTCTTTTTTTTTATATATGTTTGAGATGCTAATTTTTGTACTGGTGCTGACTTTCAATTGGTGATTGTGGATGGTTTGCTTTGTCAGCTACGAGATGCTCTGCGAGTTCTTCAATTGCTTCGAGAGTTCCACCCGGTTGCTCCGCATGAAGGGGTCCAAGGCATCCTTCCCCAACATTTGTGCTAGCATCCAGCATTTGTCTGAACGGTATAACCTCTCTCTGACAGATATTCAGACAATGGCTGGTGTGTTGGATTCTAGTAATTCAGTTCCTAATACTGATAATTGTGTGTGCAGGAGGTTTACCTACAGCCATCTTGCTCAGCTTAAGTACATAATGCCTGAGGCTATTGTTATCAATAAGATCCTTTTGCGTGACGAGACGACTTGCTGCATGAAGCCTGATCTTCAGGTGAACCTCCTGGTTGATGCGGTTGAGGGTGTTGCCAAGCAAAAGGGGGAAACCGGATACTCGGCCTTGAGAAGGATCTTCAGGCAGAGGATTGTGGATTTCTTCAGAGACCATCCTGAGGTATGATCCTGAAAGAAATCCCCTTTGATACTACTATATGGCTATTGCTAGTTTTTTCTATGAAAATTGAATGTGCAATTTGATACTTTTATGTATTTGCAGTTGATATTATCCTAAATCCTGGTGCCTGTGTTGCTTGATTTTCAGGGAGATGACATTCCAGAGCATGAACTGCCACATCCATTTGGTCCAACAAGATCAAGTGCGCCCCAGGCCATTCAAGAAGATGTTCCCAAAACTGTTTCTGCGCTACCGTTGTCATCTGCAACTGATCGGCAGCCTGTTGCAATGTCGCACATGCCTCATTCCTTCAAGAGAATGTTTTCACAGCGATCTACGGCTGCTGCTGCTGCAACTACAAGCACAACCAGTCTGCTTTCAATGGTTGAGCCCTCTATTACCTCGCCATTGAGCAGGAAGTCGCTGCTCGGTTCTCCTGTTTCTGGTAGTGTGAGCTTAGTCCGTGAATCCGAAGGCCAAGAGAAAAGTGACGAGGGTGTTGCATTCAAGTCTGCTGTTTCAGAAGGAACTCCTGCAAAGTTTGCCTCAACGCCGGTGAGGTTAATGGCAGAGACACCAGTCCTTCAAACCCCCAAAAGGCCTGTGTCTGGTACAGGCTATGATACTCCACCTCTCAAGATGGCGAAGCGATCTGCTAGGACGAAGCTCTTCATGACACCGACGAAAGATGCTAGCAGCATGGATGAGAAAAAGCAAAGCACAAGTGCATCGACCCTTGATGGTGATGATGAGTTGCTCAGTTTTCTCCCAAAGTCTCTCCTGCAATCGGTAAGTTCTTGTGGTTGGTGACAATGATTTTCTTAGTTTGCTCCGTTGATCAAATGTTAACATATGTGTCCGTTGCAGGTGAAGGACAAGGAAAACAGAGCTTTGGAGGAGAAGCAAACCGGATTTGCAGATCGCATTAAAAGGGAGAAACTAATAGCATCCCTGCCAAGCATCTTTGACATTATCTTCCTTATCTATCAATCAAGGCAGCGCTCTGTGATGACAAAGCAGGAGCTCATCCACAAGATAATTGCAAGCAATCCAAAAATTGTGGACAGAGGTATGTGCTAGCTGTGGTTTCGTTTTTGTTGCTTCAACTGCTCTGTGCAATGTGATTTCAGATGCTGAATCTTTTACATATGTAGGTGAAGTTGAAGATCAGTTAAAATTGTTGGAAGATATAATTCCAGACTGGATCTCTGAGAAAACCGCACGGACTGGTGATGTTCTCTGTTGGTAAGCATGCTTTTCTGATACATGAATGTCATTAGTGTACTATTGTAGGGAAAGTGAATCACTGCTCTCTTTTGCAAATACATAATCTAATTCCTGGTGGTATTCATTTTCAGTGTGGATACAGCAATGAGCCAAGCAGAGATTCGACAGAGGCTGTATGCTGCTGAATAGGGAGGAACTGCAGTATGGATACATTTTGGTTAGTACTGCAGGGATGCCTATCGATAGCAACTTTACAACCACAGAGGCTTGAAGAAATCAAGATTAAACAAATCGGAATTAATTTAGTTTAATCAACATATTGCAGTCTTCACAACCCGTTCAAGCTCAAATGAATGACTTGTATAGATAACCCAGCCTTGCTAACTGATTGCTGTTGTTTTTTTGTTCCATCATGTGTAAACTCTATTTGTAAAGCCTTGAATGGCATCAATCCGGAAGAAAGGATGTGTCTATAGAAATTATGTCTTGCTCTCTCAGATTTTTCACTATGCATTCCTGAATTACATCAGAACAAGATCTATATATCAGCTGGATATTTTTCTATGTGCAACCTTGCAGAGGTCTTGTACTATAAAGGAAATCAGTTGATTATTTGACTGAAGAAGTGGAAGATTAAGCATCTAGGTGCTTCTTGGCATCTGAATGGATCTTTTTTCTTTTTTCTGTTTTGAAAACAAGGCAGATGATTGGATCTGTATTACAGTTATTTGGAATCCTACTGTTCGAAGCTTGAAGTAACAAATTACCTTGTTCCAAAAAATTCTCAATTCATTGGACCAATTCAAGCTTTATGGTATAAGAAGAAACAAAACCATGCAACGCATGGCAAGCATTATTCATTGTGGCATGCCTTGTACAGGCGTGCTTTCAGCAATATGTATGTACCGGAAGTGTACTATTCTAATTAATAATTTCTGGTTATTTAGGGTCTTTTTGGATGGTTGCCATTGTAAATTAACCTCATCAAAATTTTGTGAATGCAAGATTTGTGCATTACGAAAATACCGTTGAAGTTAGTAGTTTCAGTCTGCCAAAAGTTTTAGAAGTGTTTGGGTTTTAGATTGGTTTGCTTTTCAAAATTTTGTCAATAAATCAAGTGCACATACAATCTTATTGTTACTACTCAAAGTAACAAACCAAATGGCAAAATAGTTCCATCAACTTATTTTTGGCATGATCGAAATCCAATGCCCAGACACTAGTGCTTGTAACGTGGCATCCTTCGAACCTTGGTAGCTTGCTCAAAAGCATAGGCTATTTCGATAAGCCTCGGCTCGTAGCCCTTCAATCCACCGAAGCAGATAGCAAATGGCACTCCCTGATTGTCATACCCAGCTGGTACAGCGATCGCCGGCATGCCGCCGATGGCGAAAATGGTGGAGGCGTCAGAGTTGGGTGTGACAATCGCATCCAACTGGTGCTTCTTCATCAGTTTCTCCAACACATCAGTAGATATCTCTTTGAGTATCTTGAGTACAGTTTTCTCCCTGGGTCCAATGCCATTGGTTTTTTGGGAATCAGTAAGAAAGCTCTGTCCAAAATCTTTAAGCCTCTCCTGCCACCAAGTGTGATACGACAATAAGTTCTTGCATGAGCTTCTTTTGGCAATTACATAAACATTGCAGTGTGCACAAAACTAATTTCCAGTTTATCTATACAAAAATAATATATTTTTTCAGAACATATATATGAAATCCATAAAAAAAAAGAAAGTAAATTTCATGATTTTTTTAAGGCATGAGAACTTGTGATGAAAGATTACTTATTCAAAGCAAAATTTACACTTACCTCCACAGGATGTGCATTGTTGAATGCTATGACATCTGCAAGGGAACGAACTGGGGAGTACAGCAAGTCTGACAAATAAGCATTTAAGCTTAACTTGAACTCTGCTTTCATAGCGACAAGATCAATTTCGAAAAGATGATTCTTTACTTCAGTCTGATTTTCTGTGGTGCCGATATTCTCTATCACCATGGCTCCATGTTCCCTTGATGAAAATATGAGTTAATAAATAAATGCAAATTCAGCGGTTTTAGCCAACATTTTAATTGTTCAGCGCTAGTTTAGTCGTTTTGCTAAAAAGAATTGACATGATGTGGCACAATTTTTATAATTGTTTACCACTAAGTTTTCAAGACTATGACTACTGGAATGAACCAATTATATACTGTACGAACGTAACTATAATGTCTGACCCGCACTGTCTTGCCTTTAGATTAGGCCTACGCTTACTAAACTCTACAGACCAAAAATAAGTAAGATTAAGATTTTGGGTGGATAAATGTTTAGGGAATTCTTTCTTAAAGGATAGATACCCATCTTTTTATATATTATTCGAAGAAAAAATGTTTCACACTACTAGAGAGCTCATCTTTTATCCTAGTCCCCAAAACACAAATATATTAGATGTACTAAAAATGCATCTTTAGTACCGGTTGATAACATCGGTTGGTGTTACCAAACGGTATTAAAGATGTCTTCATGGTTAGTTCAAAAAGAAAGCAAAAGCATCTCTATCCAAATCAGATGTGTAGTAGGTAGGATGGTAATACACGTGAGGGCTGAGGTGAGACATCTTGAGTTTGAATCCCACAATCCCTCATTTTTTTTTCTTTAGTATATATCTATAGTACCGGTTCCTTCAAATGGTACTAAAGATTGAGATCTTTAGTCTCGGTTTCTTTGTCTCGGTTGCTATAACCAGTAATAAAGGGGGTACGAACCGGCAGTAAAGAGCCATTCTCGTAGTGTCAATTATAACTGTTATTAGTTCTATTTCACTTTATGTTTTCTTTCGAAGAGTGTTGATAGATCAAAACTTAATTAATTGGTATAATTTAGTTGCTCCAATTGCTCATATTCATTTGAATGATAAAAACGGCATTTTAAAAACAGAATGAACTTCCCTCCAATTCCTGGAGGGCCTTGTTCAAATCAGATGTTCTTCTGCATGTGTAGAATGAAGGATCCTTTAAAGCAGATAGTTTTTGACTAGTTACAAACCGTGTAATCATTTTCCTTCTCCTTCTGTAACTTGTAACTTGTAAATATTTTGAGTTCTTTTTTATAAGATTCACACTGCGGGGCAAAGCCTTGGCAGTACTTCGAGTAAAAGAAAAGGGCATTTTAGATGGAATTCATCAAAATGGTCAATTCATTATATGTATTTAGCATTAATCAACAATGGGCACATAGACATGAATAAGTTTTTTGGAAACTAAATGCATCTTAAAATAAAGATTTTTATGTGGTATATGTTCTAAGAACAAATTTTAACCAAAGATATTTTACAAAGAATAAATTGGAATTGTAGCAAGAGATGATGCTTTTTATGAAAATAAGACTATTCATCATTTATTAAATTTCTTTACAGATGTCTTTTTAGCCGAAAACCTTCAAATAGTATTTCTCATATGTGTAGGAATTGTCTCATGGGTTTTGACTTGAAGACCAAGAAACTTATTCTAGTAGGAGTATCCATTTTATGATATAGCTTTTCATAAATCTTTATCTAAATCTTATATGTAAATACTTTTCAGGATAACGTACTGAATTCGGTTACAGGCACAAGTACAAAGGTGTGATGAAAAAAAAAACTAATATATTTTGCATGTCGAAACTTGGACTCCATAGTTATACAAATATTTGCCAACTTCGAATGAAAATGTACAGATAGATTTGAATAAACGTATTTCTTCTTATATGTTGGAGTTACTAGTCTTTTGCCTCTCATTTTCTGGAATTTTTTAGTTGCTCTCTATCGAGCGAACTTTGGTTGTAGCAAGTAGCTGTAGTTTCTTGGAAGCAAAGACCATGATTTGTTCCATTTTCTGAAAAAGACTTATGGTTAATTAGATTCACCAGCGCATGGGGGAAAATGTCATATGCCACATGCATATTTGCCTACTTATCCAGAAAGGCAAACGAGAGATTTTGTTGTATGAAAAAAAATATTTTTTATCGTACTTGTGAATTGATCATTTACTGATTATAACATAATTGACTGACTCTGCTTCTTTTCATTTTTAGGCCATGAATAAACAATATTGAGCAAGTCTGACAAATAAGCATTTAAGCTAAACTTGAACTCTGCTTTCATAGCGACAAGATCAATTTCGAAAAGATGATTCTTTACTTCAGTCTGATTTTCTGTGGTGCCGATATTCTCTATCACCATGGCTCCACGTTCCCTTGATGAAAATATGAGTTAATAAATAGTTTGTCCTCGTCAAGAAAACAAGTAAACAAATGTAAATTCAGCTGTTTTAGCCAACATTTTAATTGTTCAGCGCTAGTTTAGTCGTTTTGCTAAAATAATTTGACACGATGTGGCACGATTTTTATAATTGTTTACCACTAAGCTTTCAAGACTATGACTACTGGAATGAACCAATTATATACTGTACGAACGTAACTATAATGTCTAACTCGCTAGCCCAATCGTACAACCCGCACTGTCTTGCCTTTAGATTAGGCCTACGCTTACTAAACTCTACAGACCAAAAATAAGTATGATTAAGATTTTAGGTGGATAAATGGTTAGGGAATTCTTTCTTAAAGGATAGATACCCATCTTTTTATATATTGTTCGAAAGAAAAAATGTTTCACACTAGTAGAGAACTCATCTTTTATCCTAGTCCCCAAAACATAAATATACCAACCGGTACTAAAGATGCTTTAGCAATGGTTCGAAAATCCCAAGTCTCTAAAAATATCTTTAGTCCCGGTTGCTGTTATGAACCGGTACTAAAAATACATCTTTAGTACTGGTTGATAATAACGGTTGGTGTTACCAACCGGTGTTAAAAATGTCTCCAGTGTTAGTTTAAAACGAAAGCAGAAGCAGCTCTATCCAAGTCAAATGTTTATAGTAGGTGGGATAGTAATGCACATGAGGGTTGAGGTGAGAGATCTTGAGTTCAAATCCCACAATCCCATATATATTATTTTGCTTTAGTATATATCTTAACTGGTACTAAAGATTGAGATCTTTAGTTCCGATTTCTTTGTCTCGGTTGCTATAACCAGTAATAAAGGCGGTTACGAACTGGTAATAAAGACTAAAGAGCCGTTCTCACAAACCGGTAATAAAGACTAAAGAGCCGTTCTCACAGTGTCAATTATAATTGTTATTAGTTCTATTTCACTTTATGTTTTCTTTCAAAGAGTGTTGATAGATCAAAACTTAATTAATTGGTATAATTTAGTTGCTCCAATTGCTCATATTGATTTGGATGATAAAAATGACATTTTAGATGGAATTTATCTAAATGGTCAATTCGTTATATGTATTTAGCATTAATCAACAATGGGCACATAGACATGAATAAATTTTTTGGAAACTAAATGCATCTTAAAATAAAGATTTTTATGTGGTATATGTTCTAACAACATATTTTAACCAAAGATAATTTAGAAAGAATAAAATGGAATTGTAGCAAGAGATGATGCTTTTTATGAAAATAAGACTATTCATCGTTTATTAAATTTCTTAACACGTCTTTTTAGCCTAAAACCTTCAAATAGTACTTCTCATATGTGTTGGAATGGTCTCATGGGTATTGACTCGAAGACCAAAAAACTTATTTTAGTAGGCTTATTTTAGTAGCAATGATATAGTTTTTGATAAATCTTCATCTAAATACTTTTCAGGACAACGTATTGGATTTGGTTCTAGGCACAAGTACAAAGGTGTGACGAACAAAAAAAAAACTAATATATTTTACATGTCAAAACTTGGACTCCACGGTTATACGGATATTTGCCAATTTTCGAATGAAGATGTATAAATAGACTTGAATAAACATATTTCTTATTTTATGTTGGAGTTACTAGTCTTTGTCTCTCATTTTCTGGAATTTTTTAGTTTCTCCCTATCGAGCGAACTTTGGTTGTAGCAAGTAGCTGTAGTTTCTTGGAAGCAAATTAAGACCATGATTTGTTTCATTTTCTAAAAATAAACTTATAGTCAATTAGATCCACCAGCGCATGGGGGAAAAAAGTCATACGCCACATGCATATTTGCCTACTTAGGGTCTACTTAGGGGTTGTTTAGTTCACAAAAACTTTTCTAAAATACATCACGTCAAATCTTTGACACAAATATGGAGTATTAAATATAAATAAAAACAAAAACTAATTACACAGTTAAGGGGGAAATCGCGAGATGGATCTTTTGAGCCTAATTAGTCCATGATTAGCCATAAGTGCTACAGTAACCCACATGTGCTAATGATGGATTAATTAGGCTCAAAAGATTAATATTGTGGTTTCCAGGCAAGTTATGAAATTAGTTTTTTTATTTGTGTCCAAAACCCCTTCCAACATCCTGTTAAACATCCAATGTGACACCCAAAAATTTTCATTTCACCAATTAAACAGGCGCTAGGGTGTGTTCGCAAGAGGGTGTTCCCAACTCCCCCTCTTGTTTTCCTCGCGCACGCTTTTCAAGCTGCTAAACAATGTGTTTTTTTGCAAAAAAGTTTCTATACGAAAGTTGCTTAAAAAATCATATTGATCAATTTTTTAAAAAAAATTAGCTAAAACTTAATTAATCACATGCTAATGGACCGCTCCGTTTTACATGCGGAGGGAATGAGTTCCCAACCATGACATCCGAACACAGCCTTATCCAGAAAGGCAAACGAAAAATTTTGTTGGATGAAAAAAAATATTTTTATCGTACTTGTGAATTGATCATTTACTGATTATAACATAATTGACTGACTCTGCTTCTTTTCATTTTTAGGCCATGAATAAACAATATTGACTATTACATTTGATTATACATTCGAACACCATGGAAGATAATATCATCAATATATTGCAACGACTCTTTTCTTCGTAAATTATGCAGACTGACTGCATGTATGCTAGGATGCATTTTTTAACAGCACTTTGCTTACCTCATTAATGCAATATGATTTTCGTATATCATCAATTGTTTCTTCCCATATTTTTCTTTAGTGAAAAAGCCATTGGGAATACCGATCCTCTTGCCCTTCAATCCATCCATCCTTAAGAACTGCCCATATCCACCAGGAGGGATATACTTGGATGATGCTCCAGTGGCTTCAGCATCAAGTGCATCATACCCAACAATGTTATCCAGTACATGAACAGCATCCGACACTGTACGGCATATTGGCCTGCATAATGTTACATTAGAAAGTGAATAATTACTACTCCCTAGGTTTCGTTTTAGGTTATAAGATGTTTTGACTTTGATCAAAGACAAACGGCTTCAAGTTTAACTAAATTTATAGATAAATATAGTAATATTTACATTACAAAATTAGTTTTATTAAGTTAATAATTAAATATATTTTATAATAAATTTATCTTGGATTGAAAATGTTATTATTTTTTCAACAAACTTAGTCAAACTTAAAGCAGTTTGACTTTGACCAAAGTCAAAACGTCTTATAACCTAAAACGGAGGGAGTATTATTCATGAACTTTGCAATTCTTTTTTCCACAATGATTCCCTCAAGAAAAGCTAGCAATATGACGGATCAGCAGAACAATCATATGCGGCATATCAAATCAACCAAAGCAAGCAAGAAAAGCATCAACGCATATGGGCAGCTTTACCTGGTGAAACCCAGATTGATGAGGAACCCGCACCGCGTGACCGACTTCAGCAACAAGTCCCAATAGAATCAGGCCGAGGCAACATCCTCTCCACCCAGAGGTGATCGACGCTAGGAACCACCGCCACGTCTGTGGCCGTAGCCATACCCATATGAGGCCGATGAGGAGGAGGAGGAGGAGGAGGTGGTGGCGTGGCTGTAGGAGGAAGAGGAGGACGAGCGAAGGCGGAGGTCATAGTCAGCGTGGAGGTGGTCGTCGGAGAGGACCCTGTAGGCCTGTACGCGTCGGAGGCGAGGCGAAAGTTGCGCACATGGCTGCGTCGGGGGAGTGGGCGTGGCGGTCCGGGTGGTCATGGAGTGCACCGCGGCAGAAGGTGGCCTTCCCCTCGGCCGTGGTGGTGTCCCGCCGCAGCCCCAACATTTGGTAGTGGTCGCTGCCCATTGCTGGCGCCTATCACCGAAGGGGTATTTTGGTCAGACCAACGGCGGAAAATGGTGGAAATCCTATGAAATGGCGAATATGGCAAAGCGGCGGTCATGGTTTTAAAAGCGTTGCCTAGGCGTCTGAGCGCCATCAGGGAGCAGAGCGTCCCCACTGCCTACCCTTCTACACGTCTTGGATCCTAATATCTCGTGAAATCAGGTAGACACGGGCAAGGTGGGGGTCAAGGGCGCATGCGCTGTAGGGAATTACGCATGCTGGGAAGGAAATCGCGTGAAGATAGGATGGAAATCGCGTGTGCGGCAATTTAGGGAGGGAAGAGTGAAAGATGGAAAGAGAATAGAGAATAGGGGTGCGCCAATTTAGGGAGAGGGAAGGGTGAAAGATGGAAAGCGAATAGAGAATAGGGTGGGCAGAGATTGGAAAGAGAAGATGGTTGTCTCCCTCCTGCTGCTCCCTTATTCTGCAATGGATCTGTCTCCCTGCTCTTCCTCGCCCCTTCTTGTTCTTCCTCTCTTTTTTGCCTCATGTATCTCTAGTATGCCTCTTGTGCTTGTGTTTAAGGCGTCACCTTACCCTCGCCTTAAACTCTTAAGGCGTTGCCTAGGCAATTGAGTAGGGGTGGGTCGCCTTGCCTCGCCTTGTCGCCTTAAGTACACTGGCGGCGGTTTAGCATCGGTTGGAAGTGGCTTTTTAACGAATCCAATCCGTAGAGTGGCATTTGAGCGAAATCCTCTTTTAGCAGTGGCAGAATGTCCAATTTCTCACTATTTGAATTGTGGGTAGTAACTGTCTCGGTTGACAAAATTCTGGGATATTTTAGCTCTGGGTGGTTAATAGATTGGGTGTTTTATTTTTCAGTTCTTTGGTGATTAAATACTTTATTGTTTTATTATCCTCTGGTGGGTAGTATATTACAGCATTTCACGACGAATTGGCCAATAGTTCCCTCGGGAAAAAAAATAATTGGCCATTTGGAAAAAAATAATCCATCCTTTGCTGCATCTTTTCACACTTCCTCAAGGTTAGAAGATTATGGATTTTTATTAAATTTTCGAACAACCATGAATGAAGCAATCTTCAATGATGAATTAGAGAACCTTGGTATGCGATGTGGAATAGCAAGGTTCATGATGCAGCTGAATTATAAGGATTGCTACCTTTGAGGGTCTTAAAGTTGTAAACATTGTATTGTATATTCTTGACATGGGACTATGTATGCTGATGATGCTGTAGATGGAAGACATGGAGATGGATGGCTCGTTTGAATCATTGGCTGTGGAGTTGGTCGCTCAAGGAGTCATTGGGAAAAGAGTTGATGAGATGGAATCTGGCTTTCTAATGGCACTTGATTACATGATACAGCTTGCTGAGAAGGATAGTGACAATGAGGTGGAAAAACTAATTTCACATTTTGCCAAAATTGATGTCAACTCATTCATAATTTTCAAAGGATGAATATGTTAACTGCTCTCCTAGCTTTGTTGATTGCGATATA